>OZ020174.1:3317761-3495307 GCA_963971145.1 Sussaba pulchella | reverse complement strand
CTGATAAGAAAAAACTTCTTATGCTGGCGCCGGCGTGTCGCGCAAAAGTAAACATCCGCGGGGTGTTGGTCCATGAGGGGGGGGGCAAGCCATTTTTGCGATCGGGTTGACTGCTGATAGGAGAAAACTTCTCCGAGAGGTAATCTGATATGTCTGCGGCGCGTCTCGCTAAAGTAAACATCCGCACGTCTCTCTCTCTCTCTCTCTCTCTCTCTCTCTCTCTCTCTGTCTCATTCCTCGTTTGACCCTTCCGCGGAACTATAATCATCGATAAATTCCTCGCGGAGGCTCAGTTGCGGTTTAATCATATTGGATCAGTCTCTGTCGAAATGGCTGAGCGTAAAAAGCATCTTGCAGATCAAGCGATTGTGACATGTGAAAAACTGATAGATTTTATGAATAAAGCGCGTGCTAATGATAAATCATGTGAAAGAGAACGGTGTATAAAGGCGGGGGAGGAAAATGTAGAGCTGTTGAGTGATATTTTACGTGAAGATGATTCGCTTACGGTTTATCAAAAAATGCGAATTCAAACGACTATATCAGCGCTCATATCTCTGACAAGAAAATTTCAAAGAAGCGGTGCTGGTGGTGCATCGAATAAAGTGGAGTGGCATGATACGGAGACAGCTTTCAAGCGACGTATAAGAACTGGATTGGTGCTCAACCTCGGTTACAAGGATGTAGGCGATTTTCTTGATGATGGAAAAGCCTTAATCATCCCTCAATTGACGAAAACAGTGAAAGAAATTGGAAATCTTAAGGTGAACGTGATTTTCTCGGGAAAATTTCATTTAACGAAAATTGATGGAATCGTGGAAGAGGATAGAAGTTTTAACACTGCGAGTGAAGCTATTTTTCCCACAACGAATCTCGAGGAATGGTTCAAAGACTTTGTGAAAGAACCTCTGATGCAAAAAATTCAAGATCATGAGGGGAAGGGATCTGGATGGAGTCTCAGTGAAATAAGCTATCTCACTGTCAACATAAATAAATATGTGCCGCTACGTGGAGGATTGTCAACGTTCGTTTCTTTACCCAAAGATATCCTGAAGAAGCACGCAGTCGTAAATATCATCAATAATGACGAATATTGCTTCCTTTGGTCGGTGGTAGCAGCCCTTTCGCCTGCAACAACGCACAGCGACCGGAAAACATCGTATCCGCATTTCAAGGACGTGTTGGTGTATAAGGGTTTGGAATGTCCAATGACCCTCAAAAATGTGCCACGATTTGAAAAGATGAACAATTTATCCATTAATATTTATGGTATTGCTGATCCGGAAAGAAGTAAGAAAAATGAGATCGAACCTATTTATCTAAGTAAGCATCGGCCTGATCTATCAATTTCACCTACCATACATTTACTTATGATAAATACCACCAATGAATTTGACAAAGAGGATGACACTGTAATTCATCACTTTGCTTGGATTAAAAATCTTTCACGATTAGTTTCCTCTCAAATATCGATGCACAATGGAAAAATTTTGATTTGCGATAGATGCTTGAGTCATTTTCAGACTGAAAGTCGTCTCGAAAATCATAAAATTGATTGCATCAATCATAATAACTGTAGAATCGTTCTACCAGAGGAGGGTAAATCGATCATGAAATTCAACAATTTTAAAAACAAGATAGCAGCACCATTTGCGATATACGCCGATCTCGAATGTCTTCTGCGGCCTGCAAATACAAGATGCGGGAAAAATAGCGTCAGCTATCAAACTCATGTGCCTTATAGCATAGGGTTTTATCTTCAATGCAATTATTCCGATGCGATCTCGGGTTATAAATCTTTTCGAAGCGATAACTGCATACAATTATTCGTCGAAGAATTGGAAAAAATAGCTGTCGAAGTAGATGCGCGCTTAAAACAAATCGTAGCGATGGAAGAATTGACGCCGGAGATGAATCAGATTTTTTATTCGGCAACGAAATGTCATATTTGCGAAAAATCGTTTACGCCTGAAAATATTAGAGTACGCGATCATTGTCATTTCACGGGGAAATTTCGAGGCGCCGCTCATCAAGATTGTAATTTAAATTATACAAATTCTCACGTCATCCCAGTGATATTTCATAATTTATCCGGCTATGACTCGCACTTCTTGATAAGAGCATTAGCAACAACCTTCGAAGGTTCTATAGAGTTATTACCGGTAAACAAAGAGCAGTATATATCGTTCACAAAGTTCGTTGACGGTACAATTGTCAAATTTCGATTCATAGACTCGTTCAGATTCATGCCTGCTAGTATTGACAAACTCGCATCTTATCTACCCAATGATGAGAAACATGTAACGAGAAAGTATTGCACTAGCGCAACGGAGCTAAATTTATTGACAAGAAAAGGTGTTTTCCCTTACGATTATCTCGATAGATGGGAAAAACTTGACGACACAGAGTTACCGACGAAGAAAGAGTTTTTTTCACGATTAAACGACGAGGAAATCAGTGACGATGATTATGCTCGTGCACAGAACGTTTGGGAAACATTTAACATCCAAACTCTTGGCGATTATTCGGACTTGTATCTCAAATCAGACGTGTTACTGTTAACGGATATTTTCGAAAATTTCCGTCGTAATTGTTCGAGCACGTATAACTTAGATCCGTTGCACTACTACACTGCTCCGGGACTCGCGTTCGATGCAATGCTAAAATGCACCGGTGTAGAACTTGAATTAATCACAGATGTAGATATGCTACTTTTTTTCGAAAAAGGTATTCGAGGCGGTGTTGCACAATGTGCCAATAGATATGCGAAGGCTAACAATCGATTCATGCCTGATTACGATCCCAACGTAGATGAATCGTACATTATGTATTACGATGTAAACAATTTATACGGCGCGGCTATGAGTCAACCTTTGCCTCGCGGTTCGTTCGAGTGGTTGGAGGATCCGGCGGAATTGGATATACCGAATATCCCCGATGATTCTCCGACGGGTTATATATTTGAAGTGGATTTGGAGTACCCGAAAAACCTTCATAAAACACATAAAGATCTGCCTCTGTGCCCCGAACACTTTGTCCCGCCCATTTCGGGGTGTAAAATACCAAAACTTATGACGACTTTGCTACCCAAACAGAAATACGTGATTCATTATCGTAATTTGAAGCAATATTTGAGTCTCGGTTTAATTCTCACAAAAATTCATCGAACATTAAAATTCAATCAAACACCATGGCTAAAACAATACATCGAATTAAATACAGAATTACGAAAAAAAGCAGTCGATGAATTTTCAAAAAATTTTTTCAAATTAATGAACAATTCAGTTTTCGGAAAAACAATGGAAAATCCGCGCAAACATAAAGATGTAAAACTCGTGACCAAGTGGGATGGACGGTTCGGGGCAAGAGCGCTTATTGCCCGACCAACGTTTCACAGCTGTACCGTTTTCGACGAAGATATGGTGATTATCGAATTAAATAGACCGTCGGTTAAGTTTATGAAACCAATTTACGCCGGATTTACGATTCTCGATGTATCAAAAATATACATCTACGATTTCCATTATAATTACATGAAAAATGTATTCCGAGACAACGCGAAATTATTATACACCGACACCGACAGTCTCATTTACCATATATCCAATCAAAACGTTTACGAGCAAATGAAGTTGGATATAAATAAATTTGACACATCCGATTATCCGATGGAAAACCGGTACGATATGCCGTTGGAAAACAAAAAAGTTTTGGGCCTAATGAAGGATGAAAATAATGGTAAAATTATGACCGAATTCGTGGGTCTTCGAGCAAAATTGTATTCTTACATCGTTATAGATAAGCCACCGAAAAATGTGAAAAAGCGTGCAAAGGGTATAAAAATGTCTGCGCTAAAAAAAATCACGTTTGATGATTTCAAAAAATGTTTGTTGCATCATGCTAATATAACGAGAACGCAATGCTTGATACGTAGTCGAAAGCATAGAGTTGAAACAATTGAGCAGCAAAAATTAGCGTTGAGTTGGAATGACGATAAGAGAGTCTTGCAACTTGGTTGTACCGACACCTTGCCCTGGGGGTATGAGAAGGATTAAACGGTCGGATGTGTAGAAAAATTTATCTTTTAGAAAATCGAAATGTAAAATATATTCAATAAAAAATCTTTTCATCCGTAACATGTATTTAGTTTTCTCTCTATCTTATACCTTCGTTGAACTCTCGCTCACACTCCCGCCCGCATGCTCGCTCTCTTTCTCTGTCTTATGCATTCGCTTAACTCTTGTTCTCTCTCACCGTCATTGGTAGCCAGGCGCTCATTCACTCGAGAGGGTAGAGAAAACCGTGTTGATAAATCGTTCTTATGTATTCAACTATCGAAATTCGTTTGGTGTTTAATCAATTGATGCTGAGGAGATTTTTCATACAGACAAAAATTGAATTATAAGATTACAAAATATATATGCAACATTTTCATGATGGTAAAAATAATTTTATCACTTTTTCCAACATTTTCATGTTTTGCGCATGGTAAAAAGATTTTTTTGCGATGATGGAGGAAAAACTTTAATTATACGATTTAATAAATTTTTTTATTCATGATGATTGAATCACTCGGGGAGTGGATAAGTTGAGAATCATCGTTGCTGCAGCCTGCTGTTGTAGTTGAATGAGAACCGAGATCTTCCGCGCTGATAGAGCAGGCAACGGCAGGCTCCATGCACAGCTTCGTTCGGTCATCGTTGTCATGTTTGCGAACAATGGCATAGGACCACAGGACGCGCCACCGACATATCAACAAATTTATCATGGGAAGTTTTTTTCTGGTCAACGGACCACCTCAATTTCGTTTTGAAAAACAATCATTTGGGTGAAAAAGATCTTTTCGTGTTAAAAGTAGATACCGTGAGAATTCGTTGTACACTGAGAGATTTTTGGAATTTTTTCGTTCAACGTTCATCGTTCAACGTTCGAACGTTCATCGTTCGTCGTTCAACGTGCGAAGGTTCAAAAAACAATAATTTAGGTAAAAAAGATCGTTCGAAAATTTTGTTGGACCATCCGTTCAACGTTCATCGCGCTCTCTCTCGTTCTCGCTGACTCTGTCTTATCCTCTACTTTCGTTGAACTCTCTCTCTCTCTCTCTCTCTCTCTCTCTTGTAAAATAGCTGAGATGTGACGACATGGAAAATTTCGATGGTTGTCAAAAAATGAAAAATAACTTAAATAAATAATATTATTAGTAAAATGCGTGTTTTTCTCTCGCTCAGCCTTCGTTCTCGCTCTCCTACAACCCCACACGCCTGCCTTTCGCGCTCTCTCTCTTCCCTTCGTTAAACTCTCTCCGTCTTCGCTGTCGTATTCATCGTCGTATTTGTGTCGTATTTGCGTCGTCTTCGTCGTCGTCGTATTCGCCATCGCCTTCGTCGTCGTATTCATCGTCGTATTTGTTGTCGTCGTATTCGGTGTCGTATTCGTAAAATTTCGATGGTTTTTCAAAAAATGCGTAAATTTCGATGGTTGTCAAAAAATGAAAAATAAAATTTCGATGGTTTTCCAAAATATTTCTTTTATGAAAAATTTCGATGGTTTTTCAAAAAATCATATTAAAATTTATCTTATGCTCATCGTTGTCGTAAAATGCATGTTTTTCAAGCCTCCTACAACCCATTCTGTCTGCTAGCTCGTGCTCTCCGTTCGCTCATCGTTGCGTTCTCTCTCCTTTGTTCACGCTCCAGCTTGCCCGCTCATCAGCTTGCGCTCTCTCTCTCTCCCCACGCGCCCCGCATGCTCGTTTAACTCTCGTCCTCTAAAAGATCTTTCCTTGTTAAAAGTAACACATAAGATACCACAAGAATACGTTAAGATTTTTTCATTCACCGTTCGAACGTTCGAACGTTCATCGTTCGTCGTATAAAATGCGTAAATTTCGATTGTTCTAAAAAAAATTTCGATGGTTGTTAAAAAAATTTCGATGGTTTTTCATGCGTAAATTTCGATGGTTAAATTTCGATGGTTCTCAAATTTCGATGGTTGAAAAATTTCGATAACTGAAAAATTTCGATGGTTGTTAAAAAAATTTCGATGGTTTTTCATGCGTAAATTTCGATGGTTCTCAAAAAATGAAATTTCGATGGTTGAAAAATTTCGATGGTTGTTAAAAAAATTTCGATGGTTTTTCATGCGTAAATTTCGATGGTTAAATTTCGATGGTTCTCAAATTTCGATGGTTAAAAAATGAAAAATTTCGATGGTTGTTAAAAAATGTGTGTTATTTAGGTTATTTAGGTTATTCGTAGGAGGAGGAAAATGCCGTTCTCCCGGGGGGGGGGGGGGGGGAGCGGGATCGAGCAGCGGGTAAATCCATTGACAACGCCATCTACCGGATTGGCAAATAACGCCATCCTACCGGATTGGCAGATAACGCTATCCGAGGCTGCTGTAAGGTAAGGTAGAACACTCAATTGAGCGGGATCGAGCAGTGGGTAAATCGATTGACAACGCCATCTACCGGATTGGCAGATAACGCCATCTGAGACTGCCGTCGGTAAAGTAGAACACTCAATTGAGCGGGATCGAGCAGCGGGTAAATCGATTAGCAGATACACAAACTCACCGTTGGTCAAAGAGAAATCTACCTTACAGATCGGCTCAAGGCAGGTCACCGTGGCAAGTGGGCCAGAACCCGCCTCTCTAAAAACATAACCTCAAACCCACCTTAATATCCTTACGATCAATCTTCGAGACCCCTAAATAACCTAAATAACCGGCACTATCGATAACCTAAATAACCTGCACTGTCGGTAAGAGAGAGCTCAAACATAACCTCAAACCCACCTTAATATCCTTACGATCAATCTTCGAGACCCCTAAATAACCTAAATAACCGGCACTATCGATAACCTAAATAACCTGCACTGTCGGTAAGAGAGAGCTCAACCGTCGGTACAAGAGGGATCAGACACAAACCCACCGTTGGTCAAAGAGAAATCTACCTTACCGACCGCCTCAAGGCAGGTCACCGTGGTAAGTGGTCCAGAACTCTCCTTACTATACTACTGACCGGTATGAAGATCCACTGCACCGTAGTTCGATTCCACATCCCTTCATCGTGATCCACGATTTCATCCCATTCGTAAAACGGAAACACTGTCGTCCCAGCAATTTCCCTCGTTATCTGCCCTTGATGTTTTCCGAATCTGCGTTTACGTATTGTATGTCATAGATTTCCGATGAAATATCTATAAAAACCATCGGAATATGGAGAAATAAAAGAAAAAAAACAAATCACACTGGTATACGGTTGCACGAATGTCTATACCCATAATTACCAGATATTGGAATCGTGTCGTTTGATGTACACCAACGGTAAAATAATACTTTAGATTCCGGATTCGAGCCGTGCGTCGAGGATTGTATTTCAACTTTATTTCATATTTTTCATTTGTCGTTCTCATTAAGACAAACTTAATGGAGGCTGATCCGGAGGGTTACTCGAGACGGATGATCGAGAAGGTTCGAAGGGCGCAAACCGTTCAGGGTTTTCGCGAATCGAAGATGCAAAAGCAAAAAAAAACTCTACTTTATAATATTATACGAAATCCGAAACGGTCGAGAGTTCGACGCACGGTCATGTGATAAGAGCGCCTTGTGACGCTTGTTAATGAGGTACTCGATGTTATAACGAGAGCAAGAAGATTGACGATCACCTTGCCGACAACCTACGCGATGACGACAAACGAGAATGGAACATACCGCTTCGATTCAAAACTGCTATAATGCTTTTCACAAAACTTTCTCCTTTGGCTCCGCTCGCGTCTCATTCTTCGCATCGACTTTCAACCCTTATTCCTCTTCGTCTCTTTGCTTTTCTCTCCATCGTCCCCAGCCACCCTTTTAACTTCGCCTCATCTCTTTTTCTTCCCGTTTCTTGTTGTTTTTTTCTCCCCCCCTATCTTTTTTACTCCTTATGCCATGTTTTTTTTCTTGTCTCCGTCTCAGCTCTAGCTTGATCCTTGTGACCAACATAGCCCACGATTTTTCCACCCAGTCATGAATAGCAACGAGTAGAAAAACAGAAAAGTTTTCCGGGTGCAATGGCTGCGGCTGCTGGCGTTGCAAACTTTACCGAACTTTCTTAGCCATCGTGAAACTGCCATGGAAACTGCTTCCACGCTACGCTCCGTCTCCCCCCTCACCCTCCCCCAGCCGGGCCGTCCCCGCCACAGTCTTGCCCTTTGCGCCCCTAACCCCGCGTGCCAGACCAGTGCTTCATTGCCAAGCTATCCTTCCGACCGTGCACCGTGGAACGCCAGGTACCCAGCCATGGTTTTCCCGGGAGCACAATGCACGGTTCTCCCGCCGGGCAATCGGTGCCTCATAATTAATGGCATTAATCGGGTTCCTCGGTGTCCCGCACAAGGGACACGTAACCGGGACGGGAGGAGTGGGGAGGGTGGGGGGAGGTTCGGAAGTATACTCTTGGAAGCTCCGACGAAGACGTTATTGCGGTTCCCAGGACCATGGTAAACCAACGCAACATAAGGGACGAGTACAAGGCAGATTCGCGTCCTACAGCACGTTTATCCATGGAATTTCTACCTACAAAATTTACAGGCATCCTCCGTGAAATCGATGCACGTAATTTCCAGATAGAAACCGCCCGGGGCTCGCGATTTAGCTTTGTCGCAGGATTTCACGTAACCCGAATCGTTGTACATAAATTAATTGTATCAGGTTCATCGAAACCAACGCAATGTAATTCGACCAACGGACAGTCCCTTTTCCGGCTGTCGGTCGAAATAGCCGCTCTGTCCGCGTGGGCTTTGCGGACTCCATCGGGGCGAAGTTTGACGTGAAATTGATTGGCCGATCCGCGGGGGCTCGTTCCATTTCGGGTGGCGAACGATCACGCAATTTGGCCGAACCGAACATGGCTCCGACTAGTTTCTCGCGTGAGAAAACTGAAATAGCCCGGGTCAATCGAAAATTGCGTTGAACTTTCGAAAAAATTGATCGAATGGTTTTTTTTCCATTGAATAATTGAAAATAACGATTCGGACACGATGGGGACGAAAAAATTTCTTTCTCTTTTCGGTGCGAGTGAAATGGAAATGATAATTAAGAATTATAATCAAATAACTTTGAATTACGGACTGATCAATCATTAATTAATTTATTAATTGTTTTGAGTTCAATACCGAGATTAGTCTTCTTTTGTTCCAAAGAAATTTTATCAATATAGTACGACGGTCTGTAATAATTTTTCCAATCATTCACTGTGAATAACTGGAAATTACTTTTTTGTGGCGGTTAAAAAAAAAAAAAAAATCGGGACGATTTTCTGTATCGGGTACGAGAATAGATGTATTCGTTCCAGAAATGAGGAATAATCGAGGAAATTCGAATGGACTCAGTCGACCAAGAGCAACTACAAGCGCCGAGCTTTACCACAATAAAAAAAATCGGAACGAAGAAAAAAACATGTCGCAGCGATACCTTGAAAATTTAATTCACGGATGTCACCCGTGACCGACTTTGGATACCGTCCACCGTTCCCCGCAAAATATACCATTGAATTGGTATCCCGACTGTCCACCCATGAAAAACTTTGTGAAAGCGGGAATGAAAAAGCGAATAACAGTCGATATGGGTTGGGTTATGAAGCTGCGTTGCGGAGTTGTTTCGTTTCTCGTATCGCCCGGTAGAAACGAAGGTTTCCGGCCGTGATGGAATAGAATGGAAGGAGAACGAACCCCGGTGACAACTTTACTCCTTTCATCAATCACCCTTCTTTTGTTGCTTCGGCGGAGCAAGAACTACGATGGCGCCTGTACGTCACGCTTCGTGGTCACGTTGTTCTCTAGCTCTCAACGCTAATGTTGCGCCCACCGTTGCCAGCACCTTGTGCGAAGTCTGGCGAGAGAAAAAAAAACCCATTGACCGCGAGACTCTCGAGCGAGGTTGAGCCGAGCGAAAAGAGTAGCGAATCTGAAGAAAGTATTCAATGCTGTAACATCGACCAGAGTGAGTTGTAGCGCTATCCATTACTTCCATCCGCGACCCCAAGTAGCTAATTACCGAATGGTGTTTCGCGCGTTTTATGGATGTGTCAGCTTCCACTACCATCGAGGGTTAAATGTTCCATCGTTATCAATTAAAGTTTAAAAATGTTATGTGTTATAGAAAAATCAATTTATATAAAAAGGTGGAATATTTTGATACTTGGTTGCTATATTTATATTCATATTCTAGGTCCGTTACAAAATTGATGTTACTGGCATGAACAATTACGCGAGATTGGGTACGGACGTTTCCAAACCGAAACCCACAGCAGACGCCTTAATGACATTTCTCATTGCCGGTAAAAAATGTTCTCTTGAATCAACGAAAAATGTTTTACCTATTGCCGATAGACGTCGAAGAATTAACTCGAGTTACGAAGATTGAATAATTATTTCCGGCGTGAAGCGAGAGATTCGAGAGGTCGTGGGCGAGCGATCGATTCCCCGAAGAGATGCGAATCGGATTGAGGTTTCCACCGTTCTGCCTTCCAACCGGGCTCTCCGTCCGCCGGCTTTGCCCGACCATCTCGTGCCCATACCCGCGAGTCACGGGCTAAGCAGTTGATGACGTTCCGGATCGACGAATAATTAAGATGAAAATAATGAGATTGTAGAAGAGTGGATAATGTAATTTCGTTTAATAGGACGACGAAAGGGCATTTTCAACGTCTTGATTTGACACTCCGATGGACTTTCAGTGACTTCAAGTGGTGGAAAGAAAAAAATTGTTTCAGGGATAAACTACTTTGGAAATTTACTCGTTAAAATTCAATTATCCGACTAATTGTTCGTTCGCGGGCTGGTACGAACGAAGAGAGGCAATAAGGAGAGCGATTTAAGCTATGTGGAACGAGCATTATCATATACGAATATTTTAACATCTATTACGATTCCACGAAGGCAATACAACGATCTCGAGACTCCCAAATCGTATGTATGTCGTTTATTTCTCAGACATACCTCGAAACTTACGATGGTCTTTTGTTCACGGAGAAACGGTGGATTCCATGGTGCCCAGAATTGAAAACCGATAAAGCACGATATCTTTTATCCATTTCCCCGCCACTGCGATACATCGATGAAGGTTTTGTTATCCGTTCTATGGCGCTTGATTTTCGCTGGTATAATGGGGCTGCGAAACCCTTCAGAGGCTCACAATATTTCGTAAGACTCAACTATTCTTACAAATAAATTTTCAAAACGATTAACAACCTATTTTCGTAGGTTGATAAAGTATCAGCATCTTCTTCCTCCATTCGATGTGGTAGTAAGCAATTCTTTTTGTTTTTATCCCATTTGAAGATGTAACTAAAACGCTATTTCATTTCTACCCATCGTCCGGACGCTAGCGCATATCTTAATATAACTTTCCCAGCCACGAAATTCTGCGGTTTATTCGAAGAGCGAATAGTAATAACCGACAAAAAATTAATTATCACCGGAAATCGTATCACCGAACTCGCGTCAAGAGCCAAATTAATTCCCGAAAAAGGAAACCATATCGTGTGACACATTATATATACAGTGAGCTTTGGTTCAAATTAGATCAATCTCAAGCGCATGCGCGGAATTTTGTAATTGCGGTTGGTTTTGGCATTGAGCCGGTAACGCAGGCGTAGACCGCAACCGATCATAATCCCGAATTTCCACGCGCGCGCTCCGGACTGACTACTTTCAACTGACACTCGATGTACACAAATACAATCACAGCTCGTATATTCGTCCACCGCAGATTGTGGAAGAACGAAAATGGAAGCAAGGGTTTCGGCGAGTCCCGAGAGAATGATGCAACGGTTGGTCTAAAATGGAAGCACAATAGCAGACTGCCCGTCGTTGGGTGCAAAAGAGGAGAAAAGCTCGCGGGCGGCTGCACGATGTAGCTGAGACGCGCGACTCTCGACGGTCAACCGGCACTCAAAGAAATTGGCCGGTGATCTTCTGACCTCCGGGTACCACGACCTCGCGGGACAGTTCGAAACTCTCGGAGTTGTGGCAATGTAGAGGGAAACTGCGAAATATAGAACAGAGAGAGAAAGCAAGAGAAAGAAAGAGAGAGAGAGAGAGAGATAAAGATATATAGATGACCCCGAAGAAGATAAAGGATTGGCTCGGCGAACTGGAGAGCAGGTGGTCTGACCATTCGTACGGCACAATCGGTCTGATCGGCTTTGCATCAACGGACTCGAGCAACCACTCGAGTCTTCGTTATTTTCACATTGACTGGCTCGAGTCCGATTTTTTTCCCTTCTGCATTTACGAATTCTATCGTTCCACACAAGCTGAAGGGACAACCAAATTGTTCGCCTGATTACGGTGTTGGTACGTTTGAGAAATAGCTGTTGAAATATCGGCATCGATCGGGAAAGAACGGTCGGTGAGTAATTGTCACAATCAAAAAATAATGTAATCAACGAATGGAATTGATAAATAAATTATAATTCTGCGGATTACCTTCGAGATTGAGATCCTGGCTTTCAAGCAGTGTTTCTCAGTTATATTGATCTGAATTAAATGAGATAAATCCACGGCAAGTAGGGTTCGTATAAAATCAATTGAATTTTCATTACCGTTACGTCGTAAAATACGCGCATGGTCTGTTTCAATTAACTTTACTGGCCAAATAAATTGAATTCAAGCGAATCAAATTAATTAAACTTCCAATCATTTTCGTTCGGTGTCGGTCACTCTTATTCGCATGAAAAATCCGCTGGGGAATCAAGAACTTGCGCGTGTAGCTGGGTGACCGAAATTCTCACACATCCATTATATTGCCCACTATAATTAAGGACACACGTAATGTTTCACCTTTCGCGCAACGCAAAATAACATCGTGCAAGTTCGTTTTCAATTTTTAATTTATTAATTACCTTCTCGAATTTCAATTCGTCGCGTACGCCGCAATACGGTTGAATAATAGAAGTGCAGTTACACCATATGGCGGTCGGAAATATTTTACGTGTGTATTCCGTTTTGTTCCACATAAAATACAGCGTTGTTTCGTAGCATGGTGAATGGGGAGGTCGGGGAATGAGGATGAGAATCCGAGTTAGGAAGTAGGGTTGTGCTTGTCGGGCTCGCCGTAGAGGCCGTTGTATCTCGCGAGTTCAGCAGGTTTGTTCGCGCGACTCTCGCAGCTCGCTCGACATTCTCTCTCGCACTCGGAGCTTCCGAACCGTAAAATTAGGTTTCACGTTCGGAGCGAGTAAGCAGCGGCAACACCAGCACCAATTCTATATGCGAAGGGCTCGTCGGCATCGTCGGACGAGTTTTATTCTCCGTTATCGTTTTTTTTTTTTTCATCTTTCTTTCTTGTTTTTCTTCGTTTTATTTTAATCGTACTTCTGGGTTTCCCTTACGACGCCGCCCAACGGTTCCAGCGATTTCGCAGCAGGTGGCTTTGACCGAGCCGGTAAATTAAAAGAAATTAATAATACCGGAATGTAAAACGCGGAAAAACCGGTATCACTGGACTTTACGGACCCCGTGAATCGTTTCGATAGATGAAACATGGACGAGGCTATATTTTTTTGTTAACCCACTTAAAAACGACTTTTTAAATACATGAATAATATATGTTCGCTTGGCAGATCAGTAAAAAAAGACTGAATTGGATAATGAAAATAGCCAGCGCAATGTTTGAGTGTTCATTATCTACCGAGGTTCTGGTATGAATACTTAGCTGCGCGTTTCGTGGAGGAGACAAATTTAAAATCAGAAAAGAAACAAAAAACATACTATTCAATCTGCGAAAGGGGGAAAATATTCTTTTTTTCGAAAAGATTTAGATTTTTACCGTTTTTGGGTCATCAATTTACGTCTGTGCGCCAAATCTGATCTCAATGAGTAAATGAACGATGAAATGGGACGACTGTGACCTACAGGCAGGCTGACGGACGGACTATGGACGGAATGACCCGAACCATAAGCGTTCTTAGACAGCTGCGAAACCCTAAGAAGCGGATTCCGTAGTGGCTCGCGTTGGTTCTCGGCGTGCGACGGCACACGGCGCCTCTCCATCCACCCCCATTCTCTCTCGGGTCTTCACGAGTCACGGTAAGAACGCTTTCACACACTGGCCCTTTATCATCCGACTGCATAGCCCGACCCCGCTTCTACGACGCGCGGCTATACGTACAAGCATGCCAACATGCACGTGCCAAGATTTCCAGAGATCTTCCGGATCGTTGCCCCAACGATGCAGCTACTGTGGTTGAAATTTTCGCAGGACATGTCGGCACGCGCGGATTCTCCGCTCGTGAATTCCACAATTTTCGCGTCATCCAGCGGAAACAAGCCGGCGGAGTTCAACGTACCTGTTTCAGTCGTCAAGACTTGCCACGCAGTGAGCAACGTCGGATATTTATAAGCCTCGAAATATTTCCTCCGTTAGTGGCCTGATGTCTTCCAACGAATATTATTCGCCATTTGTTGGTTACGGTTCGTACGTAGAATAGTCAAAGGATCTCCGAGCCACGAAGAATATAGCACCGACAATTCCAATTTACATAAATATACGTATGTACTCGCCCATAACAAATTTCTATGTTGTGGTTGTCATTCATTTGAATGACTTTTTTCGAATGAATCGCTGGCCAAAAGTCACCAAATTTACAGATACCATGGAATACGGCGTAAACATCACCTACAGCATGAGCATCGATGTAAAAAAATATTATTTTTCCAAATTGTTATGAATTTTCAAAAGCTCGGGGACGCGCAGCGGACCTGGGGCGGATCAAAACCTGGTTATACCACTAGCCACGAGCCTTCGGTCTCCCGCTTCAATCCCAATGATAAATATCATTTGCACAGCTTGCACCACTGAACCACGATTCGATATCGTAACGCGTGTGTGTACGCTCATGTGAAATAGGCATGTGTAAGAGCGAAATACGGAGTGCGATTGACCGCAGCTTTTTGCGACGCTGCAACGGCAATGATTCACATGGATACCGAATTCCCGTATGAATAGCTACCGACGATCCTGCCGATGCGTTTTCTCGTAAACCGTGGCGGATTACCAACAACAGCGGATCATGGCGTGTATAGGAGCAGCATCCGAGGCGGAAAACTCGGGCATTTTAAAATCCTTTTCTCTCCCTCTCTCTCTCTCTCGTTTCGCCATCGGATAGAATTAAAAAAAAAAGTATGACTGGCACATGGTCGAGGATATGAATTTACCAATCGTTTTGCAGCATCGGCGCATCGTTCAATCGCTACGATAAATGGTACGGAAAAAATGCAAGCTGCGAGAGAGCAATATCGTCGTAATTATCGGCGAACATCGATGGATTCTCGTAGAAAAAGCTGACCGCTATATCTCGAAAGAGCTCGTCGTAATATTTTCTTCTTCTCATTTCGCAACTGGAAACTGTAATACCGTGAAATATCTTTTTCCGTTACTTTTTTTTCAGTCTTCCGCAGCGGAAAAAGCTCGATGAGCTCGATTCTTTCTTACGGTACTGCGGAAGGTTAGCTTCTGCGATCAGGAAAGAAAGAATAAAAAGAAACGACGGAAAATAGAAAGCTAGATGGCAATATTGCGAGCAACAGATCCGACGAAATCACGCCGGAGCTGGAGATAAAAATGGCACTGAGATTCGAATCTGTGTTTCGAGGACGTAGACGACTTCCCGTCTCCGGGGAATCGTAGCGAGGAGAATTAGTACGGGCGATTCGTAAGAAGATATTTTTAATCAAGCTCGTTGAGAGCGATGCCGTGGAAAGGGATGAACGCTGGGGTTTTTCTCGCTCCCTAGTGTCCCTTACCGCCATATCTTTTACCATCTTGTCCTTTCTCCGTTCCGCAATGTCGCAGGATAGAAAGAAAACGATGTTCTCGAGTGTTTCGCTTGAAAAGGAACATTGCTAGAATCGAAGTTTCTTATTCTCTTGCTACCATCCGGGAAGGTTTAACGAGTCTGAATTAAATTGAGAATATCTTACTCTGCAAACTGTAGTAATAGAAAACATTTATCGCTCGTAGATTATTCGGGTCGTCTAGAAGATTCATTCTGCTTCCCAACAATTTCCGGGTCCCAGGAAATTCGTTTTGGACTACAAATCTCGTCATCCAGATTTATCTCCTGCGTGTAAAGTTCCCTTTTCTCCCAATTGGAAAGAACGAGTTTCATGCCAGAAAATGAAGCCGACATGACAATATATACTCAGGAAATTGTTTAATTATTTCGTTGAAACATGGAAAGCTATTATTTTTAATGATGCAGAATCACATGTTGATGGGAACGTGACCTTGTTTCCGTAATTTCAAGCGTGACTAAGGCACAAAAAATTGGAAAAATCCATACTCAGTCCTGGGCGTTATTACGATAAGTGATCGGGTTGAAACACTCCGATGGCTCACAGGGGTTGGGAAAAAAATTGCAACAAGTCAAAATATAATCCGTTGGGACGTGGAGTGTCGTAGATGGATCGGTGATGTATCTCAGACGGTGAACACGAGATCGATCGAACCACGGATTACGTCTACGTTTATCTGCGTACTACTACGCACGTAGAAACTCTACAGGTAGTTCACTCTGTACCCGCTTCGAATCTCCGCGATAACGTATCCCCGAGATGGTAGAAACCAGTGAAGCGTGGATGGTCGATGGCAGCAGCCCTGCAGAGCGTGAATAATCAAGTCGACCCGCGATATTCCCGAGCGAGCAAATAGACTTCCAGGTAGTCAAATACATTCCTGATTAGCTTCTGGCTCGACGACTAACGCTATACTCAACTTGCACCAATTTTTCCTCAGTTTCCCAAGGAAAATGTTTCATACATCTTATCTGGACAAATTGTTGAAGGTCCTGATGTTGTCTTTCAATCGAACAACGAGATGAAGATCAGTTGGCCATTCCCACTGACATAACTCGATTGCAGGATTAGTAGCCAGATGATAGTGATCAACGTTGTATAAATCGAGACATACCACACAGTACGACAAGTAAAGTTCTTGAGAGCTGATAGAGGCAGAGGTATATCACCTACTTCTATTTTCTGGCAAAAAAAAGACTCATCAATAATTTTGGTATAGCGTGAGTAAGGCTCAACCCGAGCATGAATCGTGGATGCAATGCTGCGTGCTGTTCAAAATACCTAATCTTTATGCATAATATTCGTATAATCATTGAAAATAAATAAATTGGCTGGCTTTTTATTCTCCCAAATTCCGAATAAACACAAATCGATGCAAATCCGATTGGAAATCAATTGCAATCTTTTCACAACCCGGTAGCGAAGATGACGCGATCCCTTCAAGCTCTTCTCGGAATATTCCACTTAAAATAACAATTCCCTATCGCCACGCAATAACATATAGTCCAATCGATGTCGAAGCTTGTGCTGTAAGGGTGTAAGAACAGCGAAGCGGTGGTACCCGCGGCTCGTTCATTCAGCCCGCCCATCAGGCAGAAAACTACGAGTGAAGCGAGCCCGCTCCCGTCCGTCAGACACGTTTATCGACTGCTGTTGCAGGCCGTACGTTCACGCGGGCTGCTCTTCCTCTCTCTCCCCCACCTCGCTCTATCTCACCCTCCAAAATCCCGTTACGAGTCGTGATACAAAGTGCGCGCCAGCAGACTTCAACCAGATTTTGCTAGTAAATCTCAGTTTACGAAGGATTCAACGGGCCCCGGGGCTCGCCCGTGAAATTTATGTTCTGTTGCCGGTGCTACGCCACGGTACTCTCCCTTTTGGCCTGGCGAATTGCAGTTATGCAGGTGCTGGTCCGCCGATGGAGCGCGGGCTTCGGTACAAGAGAGCAGCTATTAGGTATAGATCGCGCGCGGCCCACACCATCGCCCGGGGTAACTCACCCAAACCCTCCTTTATCCTGCCAGTCGCTGCAACCCCGCGGAAAACGCCTCATCTCACCCTCTTCTTCGCGGTAACGGTCACGTTCCTGACCTGCCGTACATTTCTTTCAACCTCACCCTCCCGGACTCTTTTCCTCGATCTCATAAGTTTTATAAAAATTACGTTCCATCGGCCGTTCACTATAGGATACTTGCCCATTGGAGGGACTCGGGAGGGGTATGATAAAATAAAGTTTCTTTATGGATGTCGATGTTGGGAAAAAATAACGAACAAAGTGAGACGATGATTAGTGTCGTATAAAAATATTCTGAGATTGTGGGTATGTGCGTGTTGGTGCTGGTAATTTGAATGTGTCGCTTATGGATATGGCAGTCAAGATCGGTCGGATCACGGGGCATGCAGATGTTTCCGATGATGTAGGGATGCTCATATGGATACAGTACACGACGAGATGAGCTAAGATTCAGGAAGCCAATCCAATTTAACATGGCTTTGGCTGAGTAGAGTTCTCCACTACTTGGCCCGAGATCACGCACACTTATTTCTGTACGTGTACATCATTTTCTCTCTTGGGAAAATCCTATTGGCAATTAAAGCAAAGTGGACGTACAGTGAGAAGATCTCCGAGTCATTTTCGCAGCCGCAACGATTTCGACGCAGGTAGAAAGGTCTTCATTCGAGGGCAACCTTAATTCGCCCTGTCGTAATTTCTCAACTCAACTGACTGGGTTAATTTATCTGGTCGCGAATTATCCGGCCCGTACGTTGTACGAAATTTCTCCGCAAAACATCGTTGTATTCAACAGTCGTCGAGCGAGACAACGTAAACCAAGAAATACCGGAGAGGCCTAGGCCGCACGATCGTCACGTCTTAACGGGGTCGAGAGGTACGGGACCGTTTTGTCAAACGTTAAGCCCACACCGCAAGGACGTGAGATCGTTATTTCATTACGGTTAATTTGAGTCTGAGGAAGCACAACCCGGCACAGTTTGGTTCTCCCGAGAGGGTTGCTTTCCGGTGCTGTTGGTTTCACGGCAATGTTGCTCGTTGCGATAGTGCTGCGCCAGTGGCGTCGGGGCCGTCGTCGTTAGTCTGACGCATATAGTGAAGATTAACGAGCTTCAAACAACCCATAGCCGTTACACGGCGACTATGTTTCACCTAATGCCGAATAATATTTATTCATATTTTTACGTTCCGGGCATATTCGTGAACTGGCGCGTCGAAAATCTCCATCGCGCTTCACTAGTCTGGGGTGCGCGGAAAAACTGGTTCTGCTTCATAACCAGAAGAAAAAAAAAAGATCGTTCAATTGGTCGACATAAATATTCTTTTGTACAGAGTCACATTTAAAATGATGATTTATCGGAATTTTCGGAAGTAGCATTTAAAAAAAACGTCGATATGGATTTACGATTGCCAATTGTTTTGGACTTCATGAGCTTAACGAGCCATGCGCAATTCCAATTCTTCAAACGATTGGACTTCCTGTTTGTACAGACCTCTTCAGGGGAATTTTCCGAGCCGTACTTCTTCAGGACTTTTCGTTACGAATAAAAAATGTATCCTATTGAAATCCGATTGTTTGAACCCGGGCGTGATCAAACATTGCCGCATCCGCCGTCGCGTTAATTATTTGTCGTCCCGTCACGGCCCCCGGGCGCGAGCTCGCCGTCGGATGCACGAAGCAAACTTTTCGTTGAGTGTCGGAGCGACAACGGGTTGGCGGAAATGAAGTGCGCCGAGCGTTGTTTATACCCCAGCTATACGTACATACCTCGGATGAAGTTCTTCGTGGCCCTTACATCGTTATCGCAACGATGGTTAAAGTGCGGGTCGTTTTGTAGCGTCTGGTCGATGAAAGAGTACGATATGAACCCGTACAAAATCATCAAGAGCGTTTTTCCGCGCGACGTTGACCGGGTGAGAGCCAAAAAAAAAAGACATCGACCCTCAAAGATCCCGGATCCCGGTGTTAGAAGCTCGCGCGTAAACCAAGAGAGGGCGAGAGAAAATGGCCATGGAGGATTTACGATCGAAGATAGGGTCCACGCCCGTTGGACTGTGTGCACTTTCGACCCTGAAAGATATTGTCCCTGCTTCCTCCTTCCGTGTGTCCCGTTGCTGCTAACACACGCTTCTTCGACCGTCGTGGTTCATTGGGCTGCCAGCAAAAAGATTTTACCCCTTAAGCCTCGCGCTTTCCTTCAATAGCAGTTACTTCTCTTACGTTTCGTTTTTTTTCTCGCTTCCGTCGCGTCCGGGTGTGCTGTACAGTAGTTCAGACAATAATAATCCGACGGGGTTTCGGTAATTCGAAGTTTTTGACGCTGCTGCCCGGAAAACGGGATTAATTACCGTTCCGAATTGCCCTGCACGCACTTTGGTTCGAATCGCTCGAGGTGAGCCTCATCGGATATATTTTCTGTACTCCCGGTCCCGTATTGTGTACCTTGGAATATTGTGCTACGTCAAGGGTGGAGAAAAACATTACACAAATCCTCACCGAGTTATTTCTTTCTAATTGGAATTTACAAGAAAGATTAAGGGAAGCGTATTGAGTCTCAATGGAGGACGAGGGAAATACGATGCCTGTACATTGGGAGTCTCGTTGACAGATGCGAGCTCAGTGGAAGCCCCTGTCATCGATTCATTGGATTTTAGCTGGCGGTTATGAGGCCACTCTGTAAAATGTGTCCCCGCCGTGTTAAAAATAGCCTTCGAATACGATATACGTGGAGGACGCGAGTACGATCTCGGACGCGCCTTATGGTGGGAAAAGTGGATCTGTCGCAGAAGCTTGGGGGCGAGGAGGGAAGGAGCGATTCGATCGGTGGGCACGCTATATATTTTCAGGTTTTCTTCAGTGCGGAAGACGCTCAGAGGCCACTCCATATTATTGGAAAGCGATAGCATTTTCGCGCCGACGGTTCTCTCTTATACGGCCGGACCATATTTTATAACCGTTTCACCGACGGATATACGTATATATCCGTTCGAATCGCCCCATCTTTTTTCCGTAACATCGACAAAGTAAAAAGTCTTCCGACGCCATAAATTCGAACGACTCTTATCAAATTATTCCTATTTACAGTGAAACATTGATGGTGGGTGGAAACTACGAATTTTAATCGTTTTATTAAGCACGAACGTCGTTTGCAATTAACTTCGGATGTGGATTAAGGGCAGGTTGATTGAATTTACGAATATGTTTATTGCATATTACTTTTTTCAGTCAATCAGAGTCAAGGCGATTTTCTTGTCTGGTAATAGAGAACGATACTTTTATCAACGATGCAAGCCACATTTTTTGATCTAGGTTAACCTCGGTCACTCGGAAATCTGCATTAATAAGTTTATATGCGCATATCTTGAAAAGTGACGGAGATAACAATGGTTACCGGAAGTCATAAGGCGACGTTTATTAATAACCACAAAATTCGTACGAAATGGTTCTTGGGGTGGGCGGGAAACATCGACAATGAAGATGATACCATGACAACGACGGAGAGTTTCGACGAGGGTGAATAAACGAAGCGGATCAAATATTCCGAGCGATGTTACTGCCAGACCAACTGAAACCGTCCGGATCTGGTCCATAAAGCTCTGAAGCATTATTTATAAACTTCCAAATCGGACCACATCGTTATGTGTTAAACCGTCGCTTGCGGAGGCTCAAATCTCGCGGTTGATTTTATAATCGTCTGCTATCAAGCTTCAGCTTGCTGCCTTTAGCAGCTGGCGAGCAGTATTGTACGTAGCGTTCGACCTACTCACGATAAATATATTATTTCGCACTCTCGTGACACTATTTTGGGACGTGTATCAACGGTCGTTAGCCCGCTAAATGATTTAGGAGGGCTGATAAGTTCATGAAGCTGAAACTTGTGAGCGTTGTGCATCAGCAAGAAGCAAGGTTTTTCTGGCACTGTGCACTACCCTCAACCGACGGCTCTGTTCGCGTCACGGAGAGATCAAATATTCACAAGCTACAGATACTACACCCTCGAAAACTCAGTTAGTTTTCAAATTACTCTCCAATCTAGAAAACGATGTTCCTAACAAAACTTTTCACTCCGACTCATTGGTTTTACGTCAAGTAATAAGAGAATTTCATTATCTGAATATGTATACGCCACGAATGCAGTCGAATCCCATGAAATTGTATAAATTGTGTTCAAGACCTATGTAAATCACCTTTTTGCCATCTTGCGATTCTGTTATTCTCGGCTGTATCACTGTCAAAAATCGTGCCGCGGAATCATAGACTTTTTGACATGCGCCACTCGTTTCAGTTTCGCGTCGTTGATTCCAAAAATAAAAAACAAAGAAAAACTTTTTACTCATACACCTTGACTCATCCCGTTCCTCGGTTTATTGCTGACTCCGCTTACCGGCTTGTGCACCGTACGGGAACGATAGTCGCATCGCTGGCTGCAAAAATAATGTGACAAGCAACGCTGTAACGTCGGTTGCTGCGTTCCGCTTCATATTTCAACCCTCGGCCACTTCTGTGTCGCCTCTTGCACATCTTTCGTTCACGTTTATTCTTTTACCCTCGACTGAAAAGCATTGTAAAGCCAACGCTACGCAATCCGGATACTGGGTGACCGCGATGCAAACTTTCACCACAACGGAATGAAAGAAAAATAAAAAATAGTTCATCGATCTTCTCCATACAAGGGAAATGGAGTAAAGAATCTCCGCAAGCTCGCTTTTCAGAACTGAGAGATCGATCAACTCGGGCTGAAGATAAGCTTTATCTATTGTACTACTTAAAAACAATCTGTGTTGAATTTTTTATCAAATTTCATCCCTAAAACGCATCAAGCAATTGTAATATCATCCAGATGTGATCCTCAATAAAACTGCATTTTTCTGCATTCTACTTCTCGTATCCCGTTCCGTATCGTCGAACAGCGAAAGGTGCGTGAGAGAGACTTTTTGCGATGCACACACGTTCGAGGACTCCCCGAAGAGCTCTAACGCGCCCGAATCGAAGGCCCGCGGCTAGCGGCCCCGTCTTCAGCCCCCTGGGTTCCGTACTCCAACGTTCTTCCACAAGTTTCAAAGCCGGGAACAAGTTTGCAGTTCTGCGTGGACCATGTGACCATGCTTGAGCTTTTCCTCCCGGGCGTTGGACCGGATATGTAGTCAAGCTTGCACACGTTACTCAGCATGCGGTACCCGATGCAAACGTTATATGTGCCACGTACGTAGTCATGTAGAAAGTACCCTTCCAATGCGGCGCGCTCGGGTTCCGTAGCTTTTCCCCGAGGGCAACGCGCGGCCGAGACACTTTCGAGATTACGTTCGAACCGTACGCGCCACCAGGACGCCAACGAAATCGACTAGAAAACCAAGTGCGACACGCCCTTCTCTTTCGTGAGATGCATAGGATATAATATTGTGCATATATATATGATGATACTTCTATGATACAGGCGAATCTCGATCTGTAGGTAATACACTACGGAGAATATTAGGATACAGTGCAGGATGTAACGATAAAAAATATTGCCTTAATTTATTATGAAACTTTGTCGAGAAGGAATGCACCGTAATAATTTTGAAATGCATCTAAATCGGGTAGAACCAAACATCTACGTTGGTGCTTTCAGCCAGACGATTCTTCTTAAATGATTCACCCCGGTTTTATTTGAGTATGTGAATGAGTAAATATTGGTAATAATAAGTGGCCTCGTTTATTAATACAACATCCTCGAGGTGATGGTTATACATTTTTGAGTTTAGGATCCAAAATCAGCTTGTTGGATGATGCTGTCCACTGTATTTGTAGCCGCTGGACCCCGACATGGTTCGATTATAAATTCACGTTTATTTTATATGCTTCTCATTCATTTAAAGATGCAGTGATCTCTCGATGCCAACTTAAATGAGTTTACAATTATCTTGGGTCCATTTTTAACTTTGGGATCCAAATCTCGCTATTCGGTTTACGATCTGTTTCATCCAAGCTCTTGAAGCGTTTACAATCATTATTGTGGATGATTCTATTATTAAATTGAGTCAGAACATTTTGATGAATTAAAATAGAACGAAAGTTTCATCGCATCTCCAATAATTCGTAGATTTTATTGAAACGGTAGACAAGTAACACGAATAGTCGTGTTCGAGTGGACTTTATCCAATAAAATTATCTATCATGGAAGTAATATTATAAACTGCCCCGAAAGGAATTGAATTATGACGCTATAATTATTGAAAACATTAAAATATCAACCAGTATGGTCGAAAATTGACCAATTTTCGTCCCTTTCTTTCGTCTGGCTATAAAGACAGTATTTTCATTATTCAAAAGTCATTAATTAATTAATTAATATAAATATGTAAGCTATACTTACCCTAATCCAATTAGAATAAATCGGCGATAAATATTGTGGAATTTATAAATAAACGTTGACGATCGACTATGAAGGTTATTTGTAATTATATAAATAACGCCTTGGTGATCGGAAATGTTGAATAATTTATTCCGTTTTATCGAAAGCGAGATGCCCTCGTTGAACAACTTGTTCGCCTGTGTATGGGTAATGCGACGAGTCGCAATACCGTAAAGTTTTGCTCGCCGCTATATTCGATAACCGAAGCTGAAGCTTGTTCATAATGGTCAGAGACAGGAAAACTACGATTCCTCGATGTACAATGAAGGCGAATGTATAGATAGCAGCGGAGAGTACATCAGCGGTCGATGTTTTGATACCGGTAGATTGTTACCAAGCCGAGCCTATCTCCTCGTGCCTGACGTTGTTTCCGACGAACTCGTCTGTGTCGGGTACGAGTACAAGTACCGTAACTAGTTTAGCGGTGCTTCCGGTATCAAAATTCATCTACGTTATCACAACCTCGTGCAGATTGAACGGTTCGACAAAGTTCGCCGGGATGGCATGGTATTCGCGATCATGCATTTATGTTCACTGGATAACCGTGAACTGTATTTATTGGATTAGTATCAATTTATCGGTTACCGGAAACACCTCTACGAGAGCGATTGAGGTCGTATGTCTGAGAAAATCCAAGGTTAAGAGATATTGATTAAATTAAATTAACGGGATTGACAGATCGAGGTGAGCTAAGAGAAAAGACACGATTTAATTTACATTTTATTTTTATTACTTTCTTAAGGTGATATAATTTTTAAATAATAATAAAAGCAAGTAGTCTTCCTTCGCGTTATCAGCGTTTATCAAAATAATTCGACGACCTAGTTGATGAAACATGGTTTCGCTTATGCAGAACGATAGCTGCTCAATTCTTATGTGACACCGGAGATTCGAATCGTGGATTTAGACAATTTTATTCGTCCTCGACACTGATGATAAAATATCTCATCACAGTCCGTCCAGTTGGATTTCCGTAATTGTCAGTCACACGAATTATATATCAACGAATTGAAAAAAATGGAATTTTAAGCTATTCTCTATTCAATTCCTCTCTAGAAGCTCTGCCATCTCCGTCACGTGAAATTGTTGTAGCAATTATAAATCTAATTAGCGAAGTAAGAAACACGTGCGGGTCTGATTACATTATAACCCGTAGAGCATTCAAATTACACGGATGGCGAGACGAGGTTTGTCGAGGCGCGTGAAAGCGTTACATCGTTCCATCGACGACAGCAATGACAGCAACGAGCTGCTGTCAACCCAACACATCGACGTTGTTGCAAACACATTGAGCCGAGTAAGTAACTATAGTTCAGTCACGGTCTGAATTTCGTCACCCCACAGTACGGCTTCCACCCAGCAGCCCGGTAATTACAATCGCTTGTCGTGGTTCCTGTGTTCGCGCCACGACACGAGATACATATCCCTCGAAACACTCCCTCCCAACCGTCGCAGCCCTTCGCTTCTCAGTTTTCCGTACGCCCGACCATAGCCGGCTGCCGAGAGCTGATTTCCTCTGGCGGTGCTCCCTCGACAACCTACCCGCGCAACTCGGTGCACACGAACGACCTAACGAGACCGTGGAACCACAACGCCACCAGGAACGAAGGCAACCGTGAACCCAGCGCCTCGTCTGAGCTGAATCCGGGCGAGTGTGAATGGGAGCACCTATGGGGTGGTAAACGAGCGAGAGAAACGTAGAGTACGCGGGGAGAGAGTATATGACTTCGTTGCGGTTAACAAAAACAAAACGTTGAAGTCTGGGGACCGTACAAGGGCGGTGAGCGCATAGGGGTGGAATAAAAACGATTTAAAAAAATGGTAGTGGCCCTGATTGATTGCCATTCGCTGCTCGGGCTAACCACTCACCGTGGTTTGCTGGTCGCGCGGTTTTTTGCGCTTTTAATCGAGTCATTTTCATTGCCACCTAGACCCGGAGAAATCGGGGTTGGTAGAGGGAGAGAGAGAGAGAGAGAGAGAGAGAGAGTGAGGGAGAGGGGTAGGGCGGCGAGTGTCCGGCAATGGACGATACTTTCCGTAGTTGCGCTTTCGGTGACGACTCTCGGCTAAAACGCAACCTGTCGACGAGAGTGGCGGTTCCGAACTGGTTCTGGACACGCGGCAAACCGCAGCCAGCCGGGATAATGCTGAATTTCGAATCCTACACAAACCGCAGCAGCGGCAGCAGTAGCCGAGAGTAGCCCCCATCGACGAGAAAATCGAATACGGTTTAATCGACTGCAGCGTCATAGTGCACGGCCGATGGTCGGCACGGCCTTCTTCGCTCGGCAGTGTCGACAACTCCCCTCTCACCCCAGCTGCAAGTTGCCCGCAGTTCCGGATGCCGAGCCCCGTCGGTCCGCGAGGTCGTTCGGTTCCATGGTGGAAAAAAAAGAATTAATTCTACGAGCTCGCATCGATTAATCGACCCACAATGATGACGAATCAGGGTTTAAAGAAGCAGAAAAATTCGGCTGGAAAAGGGTGCGTATGGGCGTTTCCGCAACAAGTGCGGAATAAATAAATCCGTTATTTAATATTTTCATATATGTATGTATATATATATTTTTTGTTTTTTTTTTTCATTCACCATGTATTTTTCGCGCATTATCAATTTAGGAATACTTACAACAAAGTTTATTATCTACATGGATACAATCATTTTCTGTTTTTATATATCAAGTTTTTTGTCGTCGTTTGGTTTTTTTTTTTTTTTTTCATTTTATTATTAATATAATTTGACTAAACAATCGTGTTTCGGCTAAGCTAAGTCCCTTCGCAATTTCACCATTATTTCTTTTCGCACATACGTTCGTCGTCTTATTTCATAGAAATTCGCACTTCTCGATCTTTCATTGTAGTTTAATACGTATTTATATTAATATCAGTGTCGATTTGTTTTTGTCATCGAAGAAGATTCTTCGTGGCATAAAATACCTTTCACTCTCGTGTTAACGTTGTAGTTACGAAGTAGTTGTGTATATAAATTTTTATTATCTGTACAGCGAGTTGAATGATGTGGATTATGAATAGCACGCGTATATATAAAAGGGTGTCTTTTAATACGGTAATTTTGGAATTCAAAAGGCCCGTCATCTCGTACGATTTAAGAAATGTATTTTTTAAAAATTGGGTTGAATTGAAGACCCGTACAACACCGTTAAGGGGTGCCTCTACGTGATCGAAATTTTCCATCAGAATAACATCAAATTTTTAGATTTTTTAGATTTAATTCTGGTGGGAAGGTTTTTTCGGTCGAAAATTCCTACACCACAACGACAGAACATGTGATCATGGCACGTGGAAAAGTAATAGAGTAATCGTTATTAATTTAATTTCCTATTTTAATCGTCATGAAAATAGGAAATGTCGATCGTTCAGAGGCACCCCTTAACGGTGTCGTACGGATCCCTAATTTCACCGAGCTTTTTTTAAATACATCTCAAATCGTACGACAGGTAGGGAGTCGTAAAAATCCAAAAGAACCATATTAAGGGACACCCTAATATACGCTTATACATATGTATATTTATATGTATGCAGTATAAATTACTTCCCTCCCATGTACATGTAGACGAGTGAGGTATGTATAGGAGGAAAGTGGTACAGAACGATCCGATCCATTTTTAGAATCGACAAGTCGATCGCTCGTGAATCTCGTGTGACGGAAGTAACGTGATCGAAGCTACAGAGTCTACGAAAGCTACAAGTCGAACATGTCTCGTGGACGCAGCTCGATTATAGAACTTACGTTCTATCGATAACTATATCATAGGGTTATTGTATACATTGTTAGATCGAGTCAATACGCAAATAAACATTGTACATAATATCTCACGCACACTGCGCGCTCAAGCCACGAAAAATCTTCCTCTTTCTTCGACAAAGCAATCATCGGATTCGGTGAAATATTTTTCTCGTACACTTTTCAGGACACGAAGCTATGATTTTACCTTCGACACAAACCATCAACCGACTTGCATTCATTACAGCGGGGTCTGAGTTACCCCAGCCGACTGAATTTTTTTTTCCTATTAAATTTATAATCACGCCAAAAAAGAGGAGAAGATTTAAAAAATGTTTTTTATGAATGATTTACAAAGCGATTCGGTGGTAATGGCTCATAGAAAAAAGCTCCGTACATATATTTCCTTCTTTCGAAGATCAACGAATGGGCAGAGGGGTGTGGAAAATTTATAGAACCATTCCTTTCACACTTTTCAACCGGATCACTGGATGCTTAATCATATTACGCTGAATGGCGCGTACTTTTTTTCTCATATAAATCACACAACCGTCGATCCGCGAATTTGACGTTTACTTCATACAGCTCACCCAGAAAGTAACCTACTTATGTAACATTTTCGGATTAACGACGAATTTTAAGAACGATCGTTGATTATCATTCGAATAGAATACGACGGTATACTAAATTTTATTTGCTTAAGCTTTTTTAAAATTCTATTTTTTTTTTCAGGTATACAAACAGACGCACACACACGCGCATGCGCACAAGAACGATGGCTCATCGTTCGATTAGAATTTTTTTTTTATCATGTAAGAAGCGTTTTGGTGAAAAGAGTTTAGCACCTCTCGCGACGGTGCGAGATTCTTCAGTTTCTGGTATAAATGAGCACGCGCAGACGTTCCAGAATTTGAGCCAAATAATTTAAGCCTCGTCGAAGGACGAAACAGTCGAATATTCGAATAGTCGAATACAGAACAGATAGCGATTTGACGCGACAGAACGTTACCTCACAAATTGCATCATTTTCGTCGAGGGAACGGTGTAAACGTAGAATGAAATGACCCATATATGTCAATTTTTTTCGTGAAAGTACGGTTCGTACGGTGTTAATTTCATATAGTATTGAATTTTTCCAGAAATAATTAAACAAGAAACTTCACCACGGATCAGCGTGTACCAAGAGTTGGACTATAAAAAGGTCGAATTAGGCTTAAGAGGATGGACTACATCGCCCAGTGCGAAGGTGACAGCGGTATCGGCGCTCGCTGCGGAACGAGAGAGAAGGAGAGAGCGTTTGTAGTCCATCGTCTTAAAATTTTCGTTTTTTATTGGAATCGATTGAGACACAGCGCAATCTAACTTCAAAAACGACCCGAACAAAAACCACTCTGATGTATATAATATAATATACTATAATATATCATAATGTCGTAGAAACGCGATAGCGATTAAAACCATTTACCGTCGCAGGAAGTTCGATATTATAGTTGTGGCAGTTCCGGATACTTGGTCGTTAACGAGTGGAGGATATACTGAGGAAAAAAGCTATTCCGTGAGGAAGGGTGAGGGGAAAGAACAGGAGATACGAAAAAGCGCGGTTATTCAGCCCGTGTGCATCAAGACATTGAGCCATTAAGTCGATTACTTTCAAACTGCTACATCCAATTTGTCCAGTCTTCACTCTTGCTCGTCGAAATTATCTATCATGCAAAATCGAGAAGCGAGTATCATAGCGAAGAACTCTGCATCTTCAGGATCACCGTGTCTGCCTTAATATCGAAAATTTCGTCGCAATCGCAATTATAAAATTGTCGGGGTCTCGACGAGGCTAAAAGATTTTCATCGAAACGGATGAACCGAAACACGGACAACGGCTGCTGCAAGATTTTTTCATGTGTATCTACAATATTTACAATCAAGGAAAATAAGATGTATACAGGGTGACGCTAATTGAATCGTTGGATCGAATGATTTTCGTGGGATGATGTTTACCGAAGAAATTTGAAGGGAGACATCCCATAGATGGCTTATTTGGACCATAACGTCTTATGTTCGTCCGTTATTTCAAACGACTCGTAATCTGAACCCCGCTGCGTGGAAGTAAAGACCGGTTGAGATCCTCTTCTAACCCGGAAGATCTGACGTGGAAACATTTTCATCAACACCTTCCTTCGATAATCATTCAACCGGACTGTTTTATTTGCGATAGCCTGTATAGTATGTACACATGATACAGCAGTAACACGGAAATAATTGGCAAACAAAGTGCACCTGACGGCAGGCAACGATGCCTTGATGGTTGTGCAGAGCGATCGAACGGCAGTGGTTTACGGTCAGGTACAACTCTAATAATAAAAAATATAATAATAATAATAATAATAATAATAATAATAATAATAATAATAATAATAATAATAATAATAATAATAATAATAATAATTATAATTATAATTATAATTATAATTATAATTATAATTATAATTATAATTATAATTATAATTATAATAATGATGATGATGATGATGATGATGATGATGATGATGATAATAATAATAATAATAATAATAATAATAATAATAATAATAATAATAATAATAATAATAATAATAATAATAATAATAATAATAATAATAATAATAATAATAATAATAATAATAATAATAATAATAATAATAATAATAATAATAATAATAATAATAATAATAATAATAATAATAATAATAATAATAATAATAATAATAATAATAATAATAATAATAATAATAATAATAATAATAATAATAATAATAATAATAATAATAATAATAATAATAATAATAATAATAATAATAATAATAATAATAATAATAATAATAATAATAATAATAATAATAATAATAATAATAATAATAATAATAATAATAATAGTATACGAGAGATTATTTTGACTATTTCAATACGTGGTTTAGCGAGATTTGCGAGTCATATTGGCCGCGCGTTTTATCGATAAAAAGCGCGAAACAGGTACGTTTCGATGCGTTGAGGAACTGGTGTAAATATTTGTCGATCGGTATTCAAATACTCGAAAATATGCTCTGCTATTTTACATTTCTAACCACAATAATACATACTGCATTATACTCACCGTAAAATTGCACCAATAATTACAACAAAATATTCAACAGCGAATTATTCCAACAAACGTGTATCTCTACTCGCCAAAATAATACAGCGAGAAACAATTATTTACAAAAAATTTCGAGCTAAGTTTGCACCGCTCGTAGTATTCGAAAACCTGATATTGCTCCGTAAAAAATAAAAATAAATAATAATCAAATTTATTACAAGCTACGCTGCGAGAAGGTAATAACAACCCTTCGATATTTACACCGTTTCCTCGAATAATAATATCGTCGAGACGGGATGTGCGAGTCTGCCTGATAATATTCTTCGTCACTACTTCCATCCTCTCTTCGTGTGTATGTATATGTGTGTGTGTGTGTGTGTGTGTGTGTCGATTTTTTTTTCTCTTTTTCTTACTCACCGAGCGTATAATAATCTTTTGACAAGCGCACCGGTACGGGTTTGTCGGTCTTTCGCACGTCCGTCCGACTGAGTCTACCGTACGGCTTATACGATCGCGGCTGAAGGGTGTGAATGCTCATAAAGCGTGCGTCGTACGCGCGCGAACGTGCGACGGTGCGCGAACTCGAGCGATCTCAATTAAGCCACACTGTCAAGCTCATCGGGAGTCGCAGCATGAAATGCGTTTCGAGAGCTTTCAAGCCGCAACTGTGCGACACGGATATACCGTGCGATACATGTATACGAACGCGTTTCCGTTTTCTCAGCCAGGTGCTTCTCTCTTCCTCTCTCTCTTTCCTTCTCGCTCACTCTCTCACCGGTATTATAGTCTTGGCTGGTCGTTCGCCGAGCCAACGCCCGAATACCAGTCGCATTGTCCGGCACGTGACTCTCCTCTCATCATCCTCATTCACTCGTGTCCTTTCCGGTCCGCAGCTATTTCAGGAACGGACATGGAGAATCCGTCGTGTCCGCAAGAGCAGCACGTGCGGGACGCTTCGTTGACGCTTGTTCACTCGTTCGAACAACCCTTACAGAGCGCGGCTCCCATTGCACGGATCGTACGCTTACGCGTGAGGTACGCATACGGGTACGCAGCACGTTCGAGTACGGCGGGGGGAGACGGGGGAAGGGGCGCGGTTTACTTCACAGTTAGAGTCCCCGTGTACCAGCGGACGAAGCATGGCCCAACGCGACGATAAGGCGAACAACGCGTATCTCGCCCCGAGCCCCGCAGCGGAACCGTGTAACGACGAGATTTCCGGAGACAGCTCGTGATCTCGTACCCGGCCATTTCCATTTCTTCGGCTTGAACCGAGTCGGCACGTTTCAGTCTTAAACATAGTTCGGTTGTACCTTCTGCTGGGCGTGGAAATGCCTGTGCGTGGGTGTTTTTAGGTGTGTCGAGGAAGAAGAGATTTTTTGGCAGGTCCGTGATCTGAAGTGTATAATGCCAGAAGACATCTCGATAAATTAGAGCTCAATCAGATTATTTTGATAGGTTGCGCAGTTATTACATCGATTTTGCACAACTCGTGATAAAAAATCGTGTGATCATTCGATATTGATTTTTTTAGTAAATTCGATGAGTGATAATTGGAGGCAACGATAGAGACAGTACGTTGAGGGAGTGAAAATGGAACAGTGTATGATGCAAGTGAGAGCGGGGCAATGTAACGAGCCTGTAGACAAATTTTCCTATCAAAATTCAGCAGTTTTTGCCTGTTCAAATTTATTTTCGTCAAGTTGATACTCACCGTGCTATTTTTTAAAACTGCCGCTCGTTATTTTGTACCCCAGCTTACCCGTACAGCGTTTGTAGCATCAACAAGCTTTCACGATGACAAATACGACAAGCAAACAGAGCAACGCACTCATTCATATGCCATCGAGTCTTGATCTATGATATGATAACAATACGTTCGTGTTATGTTAATTATACGTACGTATATTTTTTCATACTTAGCTATATATATAGTATTTATTTATTCATATGTATTACTTATATATATAATATATATAATTTATTCTTTCATTTTCTCTCTTTCTCTCTCTCTCTCTCTCTCGCTCTCTCTTTCTCTCTTTCTATCCCTGTCTCTCTCTCTCTCTCTCTCTCTCTCTCTCTCTCTCTCTCTCTCTCTCTCTCTCGCTCGTTCGTTACATTTCAATGAATCATTCAGTATGAAAATAATTTAGCACGCCTGACGTGAAGTGAATCACGATCGGCCGCGCACTCACACCGATCGAATCACTGCTGCGTCGGCCTCGGTAACAATCGTCATTGTCGTTATAATTATCATCGATGCTACGATTACCGTTGCCGTTGTTAAGCATCACGTTGCACCAAGTTCGACCACGGCCGATAAATACTAATTGGAAGCCCCGTCCGTGACTCGTGAATCACCTTCTGGCGGCGATCAGCAGAAGCGGCGTTAGGAATAGCGTTAACAGTAGAAATAGCCTGTGTTCCGTGAGACGGGTCGGGTGGAGGCTTGTTGCGCCACTCGAGTCCTCGTGCGGCCTTTTCGTCGGAGAACCGTTGCCTCCGCCGTAACCCCTGTCGTAATCTGCAACCAAAACCAACAGTCGTAGGGCACACCGCTGAGACCTGAACGCACACATGCAGATTATTTAGTCTCGCGCGTTTACCATGTTCGATCGACCGCTAGCTAGTTAAGAAAAATGTTATCGTTACGATGGCCGTTCTAATCCCCCAAGCTTCTGCCCTACAGGGGAGGCTGGATGACAAAAAAACAAATTAAACGTACGCGGTGTGGGACGAAAAACCGTCGAGAATCTCAGCTCGCGAGTCGCTGATGGTAGCGCTGATACCAGTAGAGGACGCTTGGTCCAATGAGCATATATAATGAAATGGTGAACCTCCTGGTTCAATTCGAACCGTTACCTCTGACTAAGTGAAATTGTTCGTTTAGAATACATGCAATTTTCCTATTTATTCATAATTATGTCGGCTGGGCGACTAATTATTCCTAAAAAAATTGAATACTATATGAAACAAACGAGTATGAAACCGACATTCATGAAAAAAAAATTCAATATGACAGCGCAGAAGTTCTCTACTGGTTTCAGCGCTCATAGCTGAAATGCTCAACGTCAAATTCTCGACGGATTTCTGTCCCATATTTCCAACATCAGATTCGTGAAAGTTTGGCTTTCCTGTTAACCAACCTCACTATCCCCCATCTTCTCGTTGCCCATAGGACATCCTACGGATCTACCGGAGACAATGTATTCCGTGGCATGCAACGCCATGTGACACGTGTACAAGTTTCGTTATCGCGCAGTGAGTACATTCACATCGGTGCTATAGGTAATGCGCTAACCTAGTCATTGTGTGAGAGAGCTATCACTTCACAGTAGTAAAGGTACGCGTGTGTGCGGACACCGGCAAGCTGCCACGGTCGGATGAACGACCAGCGGCAGCCAGCGAGGCTTGTTTCATTCTCAGATGCCACTTTGTTTCGACGAGACGCCCGTCGGTCCCTCGACTCTTCAATCTTTCTCCAGCTTCTACGTTCACCTCAAATCACTTTTCTACGGGAATCTCATTCACTGAGCAACACCCCGAGCGCAACAATCCGTCTTATCGCCACGGAAAAACCGCAATAAAGATGAATTAACCGCTACGTGGCATCTCGAAATTTCTCTCGGGTGCGGAAATTACGAGCCGTTGGGATGAAATCTTTTGCTGAATCGATGAATGGCTTGGGCTCAAGTTCGCGACCTATATTTTTTTTCGTACATAATATTATTTTTATTTTATTTTATTTTCATTCCCGTGTTTAGGAAAGAGGTTCTGTAGAAGAATGTGCAAGACTTAGAAGAGTTTAAAATACTCAGTCTACTTATAGTGGAACCGATATTCAAATATTTATAAAATAAAGTCCACGTGATGATTTCGCGTCTGCGATAATTAATTCTTGATAGTGAATTGTTGTTTAACAGGTGGCATTTCAATTTTGTTCCACTGACGAGTGGCTGCTCAAATGGCTGCATGTAGCCATTTGAGCCTCCGGGCTATACCCGGTCCGCAGCTTTGGGTTAAACAATGCTGTGATTCTATTGATTGACAATTCCAATCACTTTTGACAATATTTCACACAAATATGATTTTGCGATTTCATCCACTAATTATTCGCAATTGTACAATTCATCTGCAATCATTATCGGAATTACGAATTATCCTTCAACACGTGTAATCAGATGCAAAATTTTGACAGGTGATTCGCATGTTAATAATATGAATGGAGATTAATGATGATCATGATTTGGGATAAAACGCTTCGCAGCCATGAGTCTCTCAGAGGCAATGTATCCATGCCATTTGAAAAATGGCTGAAAAAAAAATCGTTTCATCAAAACCACGATTCCCGTAGTTTGCCCGAATTCGTGTGAATATTGCGTGTGATTTGGAGTTAAAAACGGTCGAGCGTGTTTCGTGAGCTTTGAAAAGTAAAATTGAATATACAACAAGGAATAACTGTTGCGGTTTCGAGGGGTTAAAGCTTCCGTAAAATTGGGGTGTCAGACGATTCATCGCGTAGCTCCCGGCAGATGACGTTTGCCCTTTCCGTCTACAAGCGAAATTCCCGTTTTCGTCGAGCTGCCGTTTAATTACCGTTCTCGACGTCACGGAGTCACGATAGTACCGCAAGCGGTTGATTCGCCTTATTCTCGACTCCGATGATTTGCTTTGCGTGATACCGTCCGAGCCAACCTTCGCCAAGTCACTCGGACTTACGATTTATAATTTTTCTTCGTCTACCGGAGCTTTGCGAAGAAAACGTCGAGGTACGAAGACGCCGAGAATTCTCTTTCCCGTGCTTTACCACCGACGGAAAACTCTGTACCAAGTTCGAACGTCTTTCCGTCCCTCGCCGTCTCGTTCCGCGGCTTATTCCCTTTGCCTCGTCGATCTCGCCTCGTTCCACGATTCTCAAAGTAACCTGGGAAAACGCACGTTTTCACTCGGCAAAAGTTTTGGTACAGCATTGACGCTGCTGCGGTGAAAATCGTCGAAACGTGACTTTCCAGATGCCGAACGTGACACGGGGTGCGGTATGAAACGTAAGAAGGATTTCCAAGAAACAGCCGATTTTTCTAAAACGTTGTTTCAATTTGAGGACGTCGTGACGTGTCTTTGATCTTCGAACTCGCGGAGGTGGAGAATTATTCCGGAATTCCGCGAACATGAGACTGTATCGTGATTACGAAAATTTGTGAATTTTATAATGAGGACGATATTATAATCTTCGAGTTCGTTAGCGTTTTAGAATTCATAGAAATGTGTGAAATCGCCAAGAGGTTGCGAATATTCGAGTAGCACCGGTAATTGATGGAGCTTGCAGCTTTCGCGAGTTGATTATCAATTATTCTGCTCAAAAATCGATTTATAAAAATAAAGATCCTACATTCGAAGAACTACGTATATATTCATGATTTTCCGAATCAAATCAATGCAACTTTGCTCAACAATCGAGATTTATTTATTTATTATTTTTTGTGTCACGAGCGGCAACATAACAAAAAACGAATTCAAACAATCGACGAGAAAAATTAAAAGACCAAAATGAATACAGCGCTAAACGAAAGACATACGTATTGGCTTTTCAAAAGCGACAGGTTGAACAAATAGTGACACGCGAGAAGCAATTAATTAGCGGGTGACGGGGAGTACGCCGTCGAGGTTCGAGCGTGGGCCATCACTCTCGCTTGTATTACCGCTCGGTGGTTTGTACTGGAATTCATCGCCGAAGGTTACACGAGGGAGCTTTCGACCCGTTGCGATGCGCCAAACTCGAACGAAGATCTTCTCCTAAACGGACCGGCGAGATTCAATTTCCTGCGTATATTTGTGGACTTGGCCGGTCAGAATTAGTTTATAGCGGATGGGAAATGCAGTAGGATGTACATGGAAGCAACGCGGTGGAAGCGATGAAGTAGCTTGGATCGATCGGGTCTCGCGTGCGCGCCAACGGGGATAGACGGTCGGAGATGAACGGGAAAGGAAATTCCGTGGTCTTCGACTACTGCAATTCTGGCGTGCCTCGAGGCTACTCAGCGGTATGTTCGTATTACGTACCAGCGCGTCCTTCGTTTTTCAGTAATTGAAAGTAAACGTCGTCGATCGAAAATTTTCTCAGATTCGCCGCGTAGAGTTGAAAATACGAGACTTTCGTCGCAGTCGTTTTGTTTTTTTGCCAAAGTCCAGCGTCATATCACCGGATCAATTAACGTTCTATAATTGCGTTGAATCAATCATAGCCACACTACCTCAAACTGTGGCGGACGTTTACGACCGTACGTAAGGGATTCCTCAGATTCACGTTCGATGTAGAATTATTGTTATTTTTTTGGCATTAAGATTATTATTTTATACGGTTTTTTTGTGAAATGGAATCGACCAGATTGATGGAAAATATTCTTGAAGAATAAAACTTTGTTTCTATGGAAGGTAAACGTGGCTTTCCCAAGGACGTGAATCGGCTTTCCATATTTATTTACCCGTTGAAACAAAACTGTATCCACTATGATTCAAATGCAAACCAATAATATGACCAAAAAGAAAAACCATCGAAAAGCTCACCGCGGATAACGAAAACTATGTCACTGACAATCCATGAGTAATGGTCCATTCCCTGAACCACTCGGTCGGATCGTTCAAAATATGTCCTCGTCTCGATATCAAAAGCCCGGTATCAGAAAAATTCACACAAGTGGGGCAATTCTATTCGGGTATCAGATTGAAAAATACTGCATATTATCGGTGGCCCCGTGGGCAGACGCGAAAACTCGTTTGAAAAACGTTGCGAGAGTCGGAAAAGAAACGAATAAATGTCAAACGATTAAGCGTGCCGCTGAAAGATGGTCGATCGCGAGTCGAACGCGAAACGATGATTTCGTTTTCTCGCCGTTGTCAATACTCTTTGTTTCCCGGAAGGTGGGGAATGGGAGAGGGGGGGGGACAAACCTTCGACTCCACGATATTCAACGGATGCGGACGTGCTAGGGGAATACATGTCGCTGCCTCGCAAAACAAAACCGATATGGTTTCCGGATGTATTACCTTCGCTCTGCCATTGCGGATTTCTCTCTGTGTAGCCGAGGGGTGGCAGGGGGCAATAGGGCTAGACGGACAAATCTCTGTGGCTGTCGTGGAAATCGATAGGCCACCCGGATTCCGGGGGCCCCTGGGGCTCTCCCGTCGAGCGTACCGGACTCCCTGGTTGTCATTTCGTTCCTCGTCGATTTCGCAACTGTCGCGTATAACGTTTCCGCATTAATAATAAGCCAACGTTTTCAGCCGAGCTCGATCGATGTTCGCTCCGTCTCGCGAATTTTCGCATAAACGCGCAAACGCGGAACGGTTCGATTCGGTGAAGAACAATACGAGGCCATGATTACCGGCGTTAGTTCGTTGCGGAAAATAATTGACGGTTGCGTGCGAAAGATCGACGAAGATTCGAGTTACTCTAATTAATCCTGCGGCGACCTAACCCCATTGACGCTGCATCATTGTTGCCGTGACAATTATCACAGATCTTTTTGTTCTCGTACATTCGTCTCTCACGTGACTGATTCCACCGTTTTTCTTACTGTTCAAAGGATTCTGAAGCGAAGTGAAACACGCGGGAGGACGGAAGAGGACGAGAAAGAGAGAGAGAGAGAGAGAGGGAAGAAGCGAGGAAGAAAGATCAAGAACGTGTTTCATTTCGTCTTAAATGGGTATTTACTGACCTGGATCCCGCCACTCCTCGACCTCGTAGTCGATCGGTCGCTGACGGAATTTCTTGTTGCCGTTTCGACCTAAAATCCAGTTAAGGTTGCTTTCGGTACGGATTCAACTACCAACGCGTAAATTTATGAACAAAAATAACTTCATCTTCGTGAAACGACGACCAAGTAATTGAAAAAAAAAAAAAAAAAAAAATCAAACGTTTATTCTTTCCACCGGAAAATAACGAACATATTATTATCGACAGTTAAATCATCCGACACGACAGAACGATAACACGTTAAATTGAGTTTGGAAAATATTTTTCGACGATTGTTTCGATTAATTACCGTTTTTCTTCACCGACGACGTCACCTGATGGGTCGCCTGTGTCGTGGTCGTCGAAGGAGCCGGGATTTCTGAAACCACATCACATAATTATTAATATCTCAAGCGTTATGGATAATTTAATTTACGATCGAGAGCCTCGCTCATCTATTAATCGATTAACGCGAGACTTTGATTCATAATCGTTCCTACCCACCCTAATTTGCGGATTTACCATCGACGTCTTTTTATACACGATGAGCTCGAAGATAAGTGGCTTTAACTGGCACTCGGCTGAAAGCTTTGGCGAGATATAGTTCGGAGTATCGAAAGAAAAAATAACAACGGCTAAGTATAACACGAGACGACTATCGACACCGGAGTTCCAACCTCACTGTTCACTGCTGAACAGGCGAAGCTCGAGTTCGTACCGTTGTATCGAGCAGCGAGTTCGGCATTGAAAGAACTTTGGTATCGGAAATGTGGAAGGATTTAAAACGGAAGGATGTAAAGAGAAGTTTTTCACATCGTAAGCGAGGGAAGGAGTAAATATGCACTATTATCGTGTATGAAAGTTGAAACATTTACGTGATCGTGATGGGATCATTAAAAAGTTATATCCTGCCTATAAATACAGATCTATATATGTATATATCAAATAAAGGTATCGATCCTACGCTTTCACGGCAAATTGCGTACGTTGTTCGGTTGTTTTGCAGGGTCGCGATAAGATGCATTAAGAAGAAGTTTTAATTGCGGCTAATTTATATCAGCGTTGAGTGGCGTCGAGTGGTGACTCGCGAATTCCGGGACAAAAGTCCTGAAAAGTCTTGAAGCAAGTACAAATAAATAAAGAACACGATTTAATCGCCCATTAGTCGGTGTGCGTTGTTAGAAAGATTGAGCTTTCGGATCTGGTTCTTTGGATTGCCGTTCATTCGATCGACGCCCGATCGAGTGGAATGACTTTGAGGAAGGTCGATTCATCGAAATTCCGCACACGCGGAGGTACAAACCGGTGCGGTCTGTGTGTGTGCGCGCGCGCGCGCGCGATAGAAAATCGGAAATCGATGATTTCTCTTTTGCAGTTGGAGTTGAATACAGCGAACGCCGCGTATCTAACGTCACAGAGCAATCGTGCTCAATTGAATGTCGTCCTTAGTACGATGCACACGGTGCCCTACGCGCCAGTGGGTTCGATTATGCCGGACTATTGGCGTTTATACTACTGTGACATTCATCCCCTCATCCGTTAGATACGTGATTATTACTTGAGCCGTGCGAATAGTCAGCCCGGATCTGCCTAATCCGTTTTCAAACAGATGGTAGTCACTGATAATTCCGTTTGAACCCTCTCGAGCACACAGCTCTTACGCTGCCGCGTCATTAGCTAACACGGGAATTAGATGGAATATGTCGTTCCATCGCCGTCTGACCGATGGCGATATAATTATCCTATCGACTGATCATCATCGAGCTACTCACCCTCCAGTTTTATCACACCGTCCGTTCCGCCGAGGGAATTTTGAGCGACGCACTTGTAGGAACCGAAGTCCTTGGGACCGACGTTTCTTATTTTCAGCATCATGTACTTGTTGTAACCGTTGTCAGTGTAAAGCGCCTCATACTTTTCACCTGCAATCGAATGGTGATAGCCTGGGCAAGTAAGATCAAGTTCTTCGTTTGATTTGCGAAAAACGATATACGCCTGCGGGTAAAAATATACTGGCGGGATGAACAATCGGTTTTTTAAGAGGAATTCTATACGTTGAATATTGAATTACCGGAGGCGATCATTTCGTCGGCTTCGTTCGTCCAATAGTTGATGGAAGTTGGAAAAGCTTCCGTGAGACACTCGAGTGTGACATCTTGTCCGATGTAAGCTCCTTCCAATTGATTCGGTATAGACAGCATTGGCGGGACTGGATCGTATCGAATAAACAGAAAAACGTAAAAATACATACATATCGCATATTCAATCGATTCGAGAAATATATTGTATATAACACGTTGAATCCATTATAAGAATCAAAAGAAAGGTTTCGTGGAATCAAATCAACATGAATGCATATCTACGACGTTTAATGTTCTTCCTACCTGAAATTATTTCGTAATAAGAGATTACTGAGTTAATTGAAATAACGTTTCTTATTCATTCCAGAACCAATTCCAAGAAGAAAAAGAAAAGTTGGAACGAGACTAAATAACGTGTAGCGGCAACGCGCTTGAAATAATTATAATGCAATTCTCGGTATTTGCCGAAAGCTCGAGACCAGAGTTGGTCTATAGATCGATGGATAAAGTCGGTCTTGAATGTCTCGAGGTAACTTTGAACTTTACGATGCGACATAAATCATGTTTTACAACCTACATCTCTTCACTCGGAAGAATTACACGCGTGGCCACGCAAGTATATACGCCGTCGCCGTGGAGAATCCACGGTCGTAAGAGAAAAAGAAGAAAAGAAAAAAAAAACGGACGTCTCTGGGAGTTTTTATTATCATTTGATGTGCTTTCCGAGTCTTGGTATCTCCCGCAAATCAGAAGGGTCGTTCGTCGAACGTGTTTCACGACCGCCCTCGCTTCAACGAATGAGAATCCTATCTTATGAGACGCGACGGTATCCGGAAACGACGGAGGCTCGTCGACCGCCTAAAGAGACAACTGTGATATCGATTTTTCACGATCGCTTCGTTTTCTCGCGCGATTCATTTCGGCCGCAAAAAAAAATTTATTCGGTCAACCACCTAAAATAATAGAGCTGTTGAAACATTTAAACGTAGATGTGACGTTTTGCTATGACCGGTCGTTCAACCGAGGGACACACATTTCTCATGAAAAAAGAATTAACAAATTATCCTGTTAATTCATGAATCGCAAAACACCGGATTGATCCGAAGAAATGTGAAATCTGTAAATGCGGAGGCTGCATAGCTTTATTTCCAGTCGAAGATTGAGAATAGAATTGCGATAGAAGCTTGGTTATTTTTGGGCAGAAAAAAATGGTAACAAAAAACGTATCCAAGTCTGCTAAGGTTATAACATGTTTCAATATCGGAACGATTTTATCCAATTCTGGTCGCATAACCAGAAAATTGGGGCACTTGGGCACATCCAGGAGAAGCTTCAATGCGTCACTGAAAGTCATGGATTTCAATGGACCGGACGAGGCCGAATGTATACGCGTGTAGTTAATGACCAGAGCCACATACGGCCAGCGGGCGGGGGAGGGGATCCGTGGTTCCGGATCGTCGATATGTGCGAGGGTGAGTAACACACCGGAAAAGATGCTTTGGCAGGCACGCACTTTGGGCGCGACCGTGACGCCGGCGAAACGTTCGGACATCGAGCATATCTACGAGCCGTGAAAGGACTCGCTCGTAAATCGAAAGCTTAATGAGACGTTAGGCACAGCCCTTCGTATACCGGATGGTCATACGCATTGCCTGCCATCGACCATACTCCCCCGTACCACCCTCTTTATTGTTCGTAGTTTCTGCACCGTGAATATGTTCATTTGCGATGGTAAAACTCCGTCGTGTCCATGATCGTTTGATCGAAAGGATCATTTCTAAAAAATGTATTTAAAAATAATAGTTCTTTGGCACGATTACGATATCTCGGGACACCAATTCCCATTGACTTGTCTTGGAGAATACCCCAAAATAAGCCCAAACAAGAAAGAAAAAATTGAAGAAATTTTTATTTATTTATTGAATAACCTAAGTAATGTAACCTCATCTAACTTAAAAATCTAGATTGAGTTAAACTACGTAGGGCTAGTCAGGGTTTTGAGTTATTTTTTTTTTTTAGTTGAAATATTTTTATTTGTACGAAAACCTTTGACATCTCGGAAACTAAGCGAGATAAATTTTTTATTTTTGTTTTTAGCCTTATTTTAGGGTGTTCTATAAAAAAAGTTCATCAGTTAGGAGGGCCCAAGATCATCATAATCTCCCCAGTTCTCCGATTACCCAATTTCGAGGGAAACGGTCCAGCATCCACTGTTCAAAGTTTTAACATCGCTATCATGAAAATGAAAGCTTTCATGAAAATCCAAGTTATAGCAATGTGGGATGATGCATTGAATCGTTCTGACATTTCGGGCCAGCAAAATATCGATCACGCGACTTTCCAGATCGTTTTTTTTTCCTGCTCGAGGCAACCAATTTCAAGCTCTGAGTCCCGAGTGTTAGATAATTATCTTTGAATCTTTGATTGCCCTTGCATGTTTTAATAGATCGCATGATCTAGCAGAGCTTTTGGGCAGGGATATCATTAGCAAATTGATCATGACGTTGACTAATAACAATTAAACATCTTGTGGGTAGTTCAGAGACGACATTTAATGAGAAACCGAGAAGATAGGATTGCACGCGAGAAATGCTGCACCGGTCGATCTCGCGGTCATGTACTGGACTCTACTTTAACACCCCCCCCCCCTCCACGATATGCTAGCAAATCACGTTGATCAATCCGTTAATAATTTCCGGAATTCGTTCTAGCAGGACATCCGGTCTCCAATTACTTCGCTTTTCCATATTGACAAGAACCTTCACGTGCATTGGAATTTGAAAACTGTCCATAATGGAAGCAATTTACGTTTGCAGAAAATCCGCGTTCCAAAAATACATAGAACAATAACGATATGGAATGGTGCACTGGTATAGTCGTTGAATCAGCGATTCAATTGATTTCATCCGGTTGTAGCAAGCGACGATTCTCCGTGTTGCATTCAATAGTCGGAAAATAGTTATTCCTCTCGAACGGAAGGGACTAAGAGAAACGAAGATGGGAATAAACAGGACATCTCAGCGCTCTCTTCGTGACACTCTACTCCTGTACAATGACAACGGTACTGGCTATACCATCCCCACACATCCTCCGCAAACGTGACTCGAAATCGTAGAAGCTTCTCGTTGTCGTGCAATTCTTCCTGCACAGATCGTTGCGCTTTCCGGTACAGACTCGATCCCATTTTCTCCGCGACCAGTTTCCATTTGAGAATCAATAATTTCCATGTAACAACGAAGATTAATCGTATCATCGTTGACCGGAATATTCATCAACGAAATTTCTCAACCGTCAAAGCACCATCGCCGGATTTCTTTTTTATAACGAAATAAATTATCTCCCCCGGAAGTCGCGCTCACTTCGCGCTCTAATTTCGTGCCGTTAAGGCTGTTCACTGGCGTTGAAAGTATGCTAATTCATAAATTTCAGATAATTTTTTTTTTTTTACGTTTTTTTCTAGCTGGAAATGTCGTGGCGCGAACTGCATTGCAGTGTCCGTGCAATTTGGGATTACTTATGACGGGGGCCGAATGAATATTAACACGGAACGAAGAGCTTTTTCCGGCGTTCGGTCAAACAACGGAGATATACTCGGTAGATCGTTTATGCCGCTAAAAAGTCGCCGTGGTATCGCGAAAAATTAAGTTATGACGGGAAAGAAAGAAAAGAAAAAAGTTTAACCGCAGATTGGAATTGCGGAGAAAAAGAGCTCGGATTTAATTCTTTTCACGTTCATCTTTTCAACTTCCGACTTACCGCAAGACGTCCAATCTCCTGATATATTAATTCAATTTCCCGTGTATTACGCTCAGCTTCCTTTTTCTATTTCATCTATCTTTCAGTGTATTTTTAAAAGTTCTTTCTTCTTCTGCCTCGGCGTTTCACGAAAAACTGTATTAAGGCTGTCTTATCCAAATAAACAAACTCCGCTGAAACTACTACGGAGATTTCGTGCTTTGTGTAAAGATAATCATGAAAATTAAATGGAAAAAAATGATAGGAAGGAAATAATTGAAAACTTTTTTCGAACTCAATTGGCTTATTGCAATATACGTGACTTTGATAATCCACCGAGGAAAAATATAAATTTTGCAATTTTACAGAAATGTAAATTTGTGATGGAAAACTTACACTGAACCAAAAGAGCGACGCGTGTGCTGACCGACGGTGGTACCTCGTTCGATGCGATGCACAGATAAGCTCCCATGTGAAGCCTGCTTATCTTGACGATGTGAAGAACCTCACCGTTTACCACGTTTACTGTAAACACAAACGAAACAACGAATTTAATTTTTCGACCGCACACGAATGATTGATCCTACGATGACGCTAATGGAAATTATCAGTCGGGAGAACGATTTCGACGAGCAGAATCAGCAGTCAGGTTATTTCTCCGGAATTAAATTTTTGTTTCACTCAATTATTATTCTTACAAGCCAAAGGAAGGGCGGAATTTAAGGTTGAAAAATGAGTATGAAGTTCAGTCGGCCACTATTTTTTTAAGAAATATTTTTCGAGATAATACTTTCCAAAATACATCTATTTTTTCCGCTGTCTACTCGGATATTCCCCGTTAAACAAGGCAAGTTCCTTAAAAACAAATCAAGCAGTGCAACGAAACCAATGTGTATCAACGGGCTTCGATACGTAAAAATAAATGGGCCGATTCTGCACCATCACCAAATTGAGCACACATTAAAACAGTAGAACTTCCGCTCGCTTTCAAGCTCGGACGTATTTTTTTTTTTTTACCTTCGACAAGTTTTTTCCTTTTCTCATGCCTGAAACTTGCATTGCTCGGGAATTAAATGCTTTCTTAGGCGCCCGAGCGACCGCGGAACGACCGGGAGGGGTGCGCCCACACTCGTTTGGCGGGTGGAGCGCCAAGGGGTTGAAATAGTGCGGTGATTTCGATGAGTACGCGACGGCCCGCGACGATGGTCGTGAACTCCGCGTTCGGGTAGAATCAAAGCCAAAATTGTTGGTAAAGTGAGGAACTCGCTTTTTCTCTTTCAGGCTTTGTAACTCTATCGTGTTCTTTCCTTTTCTTTGGCACGGTACGGTCGGAGGGCGAGGACACCGCAGTACGGGAATAAACATCTGTCTCTCTCTCGCGCGTTCCCTAACAACCTTCAACGCCGCTGAACTTTGTCAGGAAATGGGTGAAATAAAGAAAATAAAACTCAGGGTTTTATTGGCCCGTTCGCCTGCTACGCGTAATATACCGAAATAAAAACATCGACGCCGAACGGTCGGACATTGAACGTTTCCACTGGTTTCTCATCGAGATAAGAATATGAGCGGTGATAAAAATCACCACTTAAATGAGCCTCATGGTTTTATTCCTTTTCATATAATTTTGTTAGCTATTTTCATTGATCATTATACTCTCTTCTATATGACGATTGCTCAGCGCGACGACAGATATGATGACAGATATGATCATTTCTACGTGAATAATGATGCCTCAAAACGTGTTTAGATTGCTATCGAAGAAGAAAGATCTCTTCACTGTTGATTATTTAATATAGAAATTATTGTATCCAAATTCGAAGGACATAATCGAAAGAATCTTTTGCATGCGTCACCATCGAGTAGTACGAAAGGAAAAAAATTGACGAAAGAAAATGAATCGAAAAAATTCGTACTAGTAAGACGCTCGGTCGGAAGCGTGTGGAGGACGTCTCAAATAATGCGGACAATTGCGACTACGTGTATGGAAAAAGAATCGTCAAGTTCGTGTGTTCGAACACGTCGGATGAAACTGCTCAAAGGAGCGATTCAACCGCGAGCGATAGCTAGAGCGAACGGGATGCGTATACCAGGGAGAAAACTAAATGGGCCAAGTTCCAGATTACTACAGCGACGACGACGAGGACTACACGACGAACGTTTATTGGATACCGTACGACAAAGAGCACTTCGCGCCCTCGTGTCGCAAAATCCATTTGCATCGCTATGCTCTCGTTCCAGCGTCAACTGCTACAGCGGCGTCTATTCGACTTTACCGGGATTTTCCACACCGGTCCCCCGTTCTCTTCCGTGATTTCATCGATTGTTTCTCAACTTTGTTTTCAAAAACTTTCACGGAAACAGAGAGAAAGTAGAATTCCATGGAGGGTCCTCGTGTGGCGAAGGATAAAACGAGCGTTTATACAAGAGCCCTCGTTTAAAAAAAACAAAAAAAAAAACGCCGTATTTGCATTCAACCGCACGGCAGCCCCGTGCACGTACCTCCATACATACGCGTACATATGCACGTTCCGACTAGTGCTAGGGGTATAAAAAAAAAATAGAGAATGAAAAAAAATGGTGTTATAACCGACAATCTCGAAACGGTATTTTTTCTCTCTTTCACGCTTCCGCGTATTCGTTTACGCGTAAATTTCCGAGTTTGTTGCGCCACGCTCGTTGCTTAATGGGGCCAGTAGCGTCGGCAAAAAAGCGTTGTGTAGTTTTTTACATTTCCGGCGTAAAAAAGGGGGAAAAAAGGTTCGTACGCACTGTACGAACACGAGCGGGGCAACATGCCGGAGAAGGATAACTCATGATGAGTCTATAATATGCGGTCGTTATTGCAGTGCACGGCAGACTGTGATGCACTAACGTTGCCGAATGGCTCTTCGCGAAGATTTCTTCATGAGCGCACATTTTATATCGTACCGTTATATACCTCGGATGCTTTCCGCGAACTGCAGCGTGAGTTCACGATAGACAGGAACACCCCCCCCCCCTCGCAAATATATAGTTTTATGCACCCTCTACATCAACTTCCCCGCTTTCCGGACATTTTACTCGCGAAAGATTGGCGACTCCTCGGGCTTTCCCCAGCACCTTACGACTTTTTACGACGCACATATCGCGGCACGAAGTAGAAACCCCACTTGCACCGTAATAACCCAACGGTATCGCGTTTTGCCCAACGAGTATAGGCTCGGAGAGTTTTATTGCTGAAATTACAGGACGTACGCCGTGGCGACGAAGGGGAGCGAGAGTGGGGCCTGCGGAGTGTCTGAAGAAGGGAAGAGGGTGAGGAGATGGTGAAAACGAACAAGATGCTCGCCTTAATGGATCCTCGGAAGAGTTTCACTGGCAATATCTCGTCAAGCTCGATGAATTTCCGGACGGCTTTGTCTTGCTATTTACGACGGAGCTCGCCGATAATTTTGAAAATGATAATAATAATAATAAATTTATGTAACATCGCGTCAGCGTTTATGAGAAATTCCGTGTTGTCAAAGGATAGTTTCTTCGAAGGATTTTGTGAGAAACGATACAACAGTCTACGCGATGGGGAATATTTCAGGCTGGATGTGACTGACAATAAGGGTGACAGACCTTGAATATCTTTTTTCTTGCGGATTTCTAAAGTATGTTCGATGTTTCCGTGATTTTTAACGGTTGTGTACTGTTGAAATATACATTAGATTAAAACAAGTTCTCCAAAATTTTCTCGTAAATAGAATAATTAAAGAGACATCGCGACAATCGTAAAACTAAGCAAAAATCGATTAGCGGGACGTTTTACACATGAACTAAGCTGCTTAAATTTTCTCTGTGTGTTTTAGGTGAGTATTTCAAGACATATTGAGAATTTTTTATTGACGATTATTATTATTGAAAAAGTATTGAAAAAATTGAGAATATTAATATTGAAAAAGGTCGAAACCAGACTGTTCTTCGATTTTATCCTTGCAAAATAAACTGGATACAAAGATCCACAATGGGTACGCGAGCGTGTACATCAGTTAACGAATCAGTTTACTTAATAATCGATACGTGAACTCGACCCCCAGCTGCGGCAACGTGCAAATGCAAACTAATCGATCCGATATTCAGTCATAGCGTGAAAATGTTGAACGCGTATGTGTTGCCCAACGTATGGGTGCATCCGTAGCACGACGATCGCACGAAGCTTCAGCTGCCACGAGGTTGCGCATCGATAGCAGAAATAACGGTTGACGCATTGCAGTGGAAAAATGAGGTAATATTCGTCGATCCATTGACTTATGACTATTGGATGGCAATATCTTTATTTTTCCATGAAAAAGACTGGCTTGGGTTTGATCGAACGCGTTGGAAAATTGGAAGTTCCGAGGAATCTTACGGCAGCTTCAGCCTCGACCGACGATGGGCTAATACGAATTACACTAAAATGACACGCGGACTCGTTTTGACCTTCAATTTGGTGTGAAAAGCGAACTGTTGGAAAATCGAAGATGTCAAAATTCAAGTGATATTCATGAAGAATAATAGGTGTTTCGGTTATCAATATTTGGTTATCAATATCAATTTTTTCCTATCTTTCTGTTAAAGAATGCATTTTGCGCCTAGAACAGTGTTCGTGTTTGAGGCCAACCATTCATCAAGCCAAATTTCAGATGCTTCGTAAAATGTAAGGGTTGTTAATCGAAACAAAAAGTGGCGAAGTTCGGCGAATATGGCAGGTCGGGTAGAACTTTCTATTTAATATTTTCCAAAAAGCTTTTTACACACATTGCAACGTGGGGCCGAGAATTGTTGTTTTGAAAAATGACTTGTTCGTGTCTTTCGGCGTGTGGACGTTCGGAAATGGTAGATTTGGCAACATTTAATACGTTTGCTGATTATTTAAATGTTTGAGTTGGGTCTTTATCCAATAATGCTTGTCGTTTACATCAAAATCACAACTTTAGAAGTGTTTGAACCATCATTCACAAGATTTCTGGGTTGATGCATTCTTACCATAAGCTTTATCTGACGATAACTTTCAGCAGTAGTTTGCTTCGAATGAGAGAAGGTTATTGAACTTCTCCGCAAAACGTCTTTTTCTGGTACAAAGTTCGACATTTTCGTAGGTTTAAAAAAAAAAGTTTTTTGCACAATGACAATTGATACCAAACTAGCTTTTAATGACGTATGTTCACCGTTCGAAAAGCCATACATGTCATCAATCTATAACGACAAATGTAGAAGTAACGCCATTTCTCAGCAAAATCTACATTATCAGCCGTAACACCTATTATATTCTTCAGAAGTATTCAACCATGAAGCGGATTTTCAAACCTAACATTTAAACCCGATGGTAACCTCTTGGACCCTTTCGTTCCGGACGAAGGACATTGTGTGAAAGGACCTGTAGACATGTCATTTCAATGGAGAAAAAAGACGAGTTGAACTCACTCGAAATCACTCGGAACTGTGTTGGACGGATATATTCGATTGATTCTCATATTTACAAAGCTCTTGAGAAAACTTCTCCATGAAAAGATGAAATACAAAAAAAAAAGTAATAAACTTGAGTCTCTAGCACAACATATAGTTCCGTTTTTTATCAATTGTAGTAACTTTTTACACATTTTCAATGTATAAAACGTCACGTCCTGTACTCCCGTAAGAGTTACGGGTTTGAAACGTGTGAAAACTCACAATACCGAAAAGAATAAAAAACCACGCAATCTGCAACACGATTGGATTTACAGTGCTCGAAGTAATCCCGAAGCCGGAAAAATCTTCACAGCATCGTCCTGGTTTTTCTCGCTACTTTCTCATAACCTTGTATCAGCGGAAAAATATCGAATCCGGAATGAACGGGAAGCTTGTGGTTGATAGGGAGGGGATGAGCAAGTTATACGTCACGTGTTCGCGTTAGATAGCAATCCACGGTAAATCCGTCAGCACGATTACCAGCGACTTAATGTGTATATCCGTCGTTCTTGGTTTTCTTGGCTCTTCTACCCCACCCCCTCCTCCCTCGCCCACTGTATCTCGCTCTCTCCACGTCCAGCTTCGATTTTCCGGTCAGATCGCGTTATTTCTTCCGTCGTCCGGTCGAACGACGGATTAACGCGTCGAGCTCGAGTTAGTGGCTGGACAGCTGGGAGCCCGGTAACGGCATCTACAACAAACTCGAATCCGCTCCGTGCACTGCAATAGCCCGACACAAACGCATACACGTATGTGGTTATCCGGGCAATCGCGAACGAATTGAGTGTGTGTCGATGGTGAAAACACGAGCGCAACAAGGATAGGAAAAATAAATAAAAACCGACGAACGAGAGCGAAGGAGGGAAAAAATAAATCACGAAAAAATTTATGGAATAATGAGAAAGCCGGGAAGCACTGGTGTATTGGCTATTACTGCTTAGCGTTTGGTAGAGTACCAATTATAATTTTCAAGCTCGCGAAAAGAGTAAAGAAGAATATATTTATTGTGGAATGGCATTTTTTCAGTGAAATAGATATTATTGAGCGAACATAAATGGACCACTCTTTTCTCAAGTCGTATGGAGGTTATACACTGTTCTTCGATTATTGGGATTTTTATTAAATCCTACATTATCACGAGGGAAAACGTTCAACCGAGACGAACATTCTCAATTCTCAGACCTCAATTCGGTTTAAAAGTTCCCAGAAAATTGACGGAAAAAAAGATTTTTCATTGATAAACAGGACGTCATTCTCACGTATTCACGATGCCACTTTTATATTGTTTATCACTTTTTTTTAATCGATCGAGCATAATTTACGAAAAATATTGTAGAAAGTTTGCTCGTTTATCGGAAAATTCAGTTAAGCTCATTAAAAGCGTTTTTGCTCAAAATGCGGAAATTTCTTTTCCAGATTTTTTTTGATTGTCGAACGACTAATTAAATTCTATTGAAAAATTCCGTGCATCGGACTAATGAAAAATGTGATTGGGCGTTATATACCGCGACGTTCCATCGACTCCACAATAGCGTACTGCAATATAATGTAGCATGTCATGCTGACCGGCTACAAAGGAAATGTAATAAACGTTTCACGGGTTTCACATAAATGTACACGACGGCGCACATTACGCCGCGGAAAATAAACTTTGCGTTGTCACTACGTACATTCGACTGGAGTATCAGAAGAAAACAGATAAAAACCTCATCGTTACTCCTTAAAAGTACCGCACTCAAATTTTATGAACATTCATATTAAAAACAAAAAGCAACAATGTCCGCTTTATTGCCATCCACTCGTTCTTTACTCACTCTGCGTTGTTTTCTATTATTTTTATTCTTCTTTTTCATTTTTTAATATATTTTTTTATTTTCATTTTTTATTTCATGTGACCCCGTAAGTCCCACGTGGAAACGAAACGTACTTCCATCGTCTGCGATATAGAAATATCCTTGGTTCTTAAACCATCTATGACTTTTGCCACTTCTCGTCGTTCTCGCTTTCTCACTTTGATTCCCGTTGAACCTTCTCGGATCCACGATTCCACGACAACGCGCCCTCGTTTCGCCTTTCAGCAAAAGTAAAGAGGCTTCCAGGAACCATCGAGCTTACTTCTGCTCGGCTCGCGCTACACTCCAGAAATATTTGCTGAAACTAAATCTTTTCTTCGAACGTCTTGCACGTATAGCAAGTAACGTTCGCACGATAGTTTTGCCAAATTCGATTTGCCAGACGGCCGCAAGCTCTTCGCGTCTGCGGGGCCATGCGAGCCCTCCAACCGGTCTTTCCTCCTCGTGCCCCTGATTCTTTTATCCTCCCTTCTTTATTTCCGTTCCGATCTCTCTCTTCATCCGTTTCACCCTTCGCGAACGAATCTTCCATTTTCTCGATTTCATTCTCACGCGTTACGTCTTTTTCTTTGTTTGTTTGTTTTTTATTCTCTTTTTTTTTTTTCGTTTCTCTTTTCACTTCATCCTTCCCGTACAAAACTTGGCTGGCAGTGGAATGGCAATGGTCCCTATTCATCTCTATTTTCTCAGCTCGTTTATGCCGGGGTCGAGTGGAGAAAATACGCGAGAAGGAAAATTGCGAGAGCGCGAACACCTTATCCGAAGATTCTGTTCTGTTTGGTCGGAAAAATCCGCCTTGCTTATTCGGTCACGAAGGACGAACCGTTGCGACTAATATACGTGGGAGACGTGAAATCGAAGCATTCGATAACACCTTAATATGGCTGAAGATAAATGAACGTGAGTGCGAAGAGGACGACAAAAGATTCTGTCGAAACTAGAGCGTTCGGGGGAGAAAGTAGCACGTTTGTTTGTGGAGGCTATCAGGCGTCAAGTAACGGCGTTAGGTGGTCCAAGGGCTCCAGAGGCCAACACATCGGTCAGTAGATTGCGCGGATTCGGCTTCGGCAAAGGGTCTTCGTGTATATACACTAGAAAGGCTTGAAAACATTTTTTCTTCTTCTTGAAAAAACTTGAAAAATCGTGCGCGACCCCTAAAAACAGTCCGATCGGGTTCATCTTTGGGGTGAATTCTCCGGATCCAAGATACTTTGCTGTGAATATATTTTGATTGAAATCAGGAGAAACATTTTCTTTTTCAAGCCACCCTAATACACCGAATGCCACCGCGGCGAATAACGTCGCCGCGGCGCTCTGCGTATAACCGAGTCGAGAGACCGCTCGATATTTCCCCGCCAATCCTCGTCGCGAACTCTCACCGCATCCCGTACAACCCCCGTCGCACGTCTTCCTATTACCTCGGCGGGCCACCTTAATTATGCTAATAATCGCAACGAAAATTGACGGTACGAGGTTAATCCGAAATGATTATTACGGTTGGAGCGTTTCTTTGGGGTGCGGATCGAAGTTTCGAACGTTCAAAGTTCCGACGGTGCATAGTTTCGAAAATGAAATGTTCCGAGGGTGGAGATTTGGATCGCACCCACGACACCGACTCGGGAATGTTTCGAATCGGCGTTACATCGATGCGGCGACGGTCCGAACGCTGATGTCACGAACCGTCAAAACCGCGAAAACGCATATAGCCTATTTCGCACGAAATCGGGCAACCTAGTACCCGATCTCTTCCGATTCGGCTTATTATTTTTTTCTGGCTTCCGTTCGATCCCCCAAAGGTCCTCGATTTTTTGTATAATTTTTTAATCAGCCTGCAGCTTGTAAAAAAATTAAAACCATCACCAATCGAGGCAACAGAAATTCAGGGTTGCGACAAGAGAATTAAATTTACGGTGGTTTTTAGGTTTTCTCAGGTTTTCACTTATTGGAACGGTGAAATGATTTCCAGTGCCGGGCAAGCAGTGACCCGTCCAGTAATCGAGTCGATTGTTTTTTAATATTCTTGTTGTCAATCTTCGAAACGTTGCATTTACAAACCCCAACGAATGTGGAACATTTGTGTTATTTTACCATGAATACGGGTGGAAATTCACAGGGTGGCTGAACGAGCGAGAGAGGTTGAAAGATGCTTGCGGAAAATAAATCGTGTCTCATGCGACTTTCCTTCTCTCACCGACTTTTCTTCGGTGAAATTCATACGACGTTGTCGCGTGTGTGCGTATGTGTAACGAGAGCATACATCGGGAGCTTCTGCCCAGCTCTCGTGTGGTTCGACGCCCTTGACGTGGGGTAGCGGGGATGATGTATATTCGGTGCACGCGGGAATGCAACTGCGGTACTTTGTGCGTTGTACGCTCGCGAAGTGGGCCCTCGAGACTCGCGTGCAACGAACCAAGAAGCGGAAATTCTTCTTCGCTACCCCCCCCCCCCCCCCCCCCACCCTCTTCGGACTTTCACGCTGCACGACGTTGCGGATACACCGGTAATAGCGTAGAATGTTGCACGCAGTGAGAAATAATGTCTCAAGTCCGTTGCGATCGATCGTAACGTTTGCACGCTGTGAGACACGACATTGTCGTACAATTGTACGTAAACTGTCAAGTATTTTAAAATTATGTCGGTGAACGTGAGGAGCCGTTGCGGTGCGAGCGAGGTGAATTGATGGTATTGCGAAACATATTGAGAAGAATTTGTAACACTTATAGTGGGATTACTTCACAGGTATTACGTGGTGGTCGACGTGGGTCAATTTGACCCGGATGAATTTTTAAACCGTACTGGGTGGAAATAAAACATCGAAAAAAACTCGAAAATGTCTATATGCATTCCAAATATGAAACATCATTGGAGAGCTTGGGAGAAATCTCCCATCAATGTATCGTGTTTGGAAAACCATTCGCAATCTCAACGCCTGGCCACTCTAGCCGAGCATAAATATATTACGGTGTCCCTTAATATTGTCACTTTGAAATTTCAATATACCTGCCCCCTAATACGATTTCAAATGTATAAAGAAATTCCGGGTGATATCGAAAATCCGTACATCATTAAGGGGTGCCGCAGAGCAATTGCGATTTCTCATTTCAATAACATGACATTTCGCGATTATTTCAATTCACTTCTGTTTTAACGTCTTATTGTTGGTCAAAAATGATTATACCTCACCAACGAAACACGCGCTCATAGCATGTGCAAAAGTGATATGCATAGGGGACAAAATTAAGTGGTCCAATTAAATTAAGCGACCACCGAAAACGATCGAAAAATTCGCTAATTCTAAAAAAAAATCTGTAACCGAGCGAATCGAAATTCAACCGCACCTAGCACATACATCAAACAGAACGGCTCGGCTCTTATTCATGAAGCAGCAGAAGCAGCAACAGTGGCCCAACAAAATTTATTCGTGGGAAAGCGCGGGAGCCTATCTGCGCGGAGTCCAGATAATTGCGTTACAAGACCGTTAAAGCAGAGACGGTAGCGCGGAAGGTTCCGTCCGGTTAAATTTACCTGTCGAACGACTGGACCAGCTCCGCGTAATAATTGATCATCGAAGTAACGCGCTGCGGTTGACGCTCGTGGTCACGATCGTCGACCGCCTACATTCCGTTGTTCCACGTCGCCCGTGCTTCGGGATATAGCGATCGCCATATCTAGAACGATGTTCGCGCCTTGCTCGTCCGCCACACGTTCCGCGTTCCATTTTCCGACCCGTAAACGTGCCGTTGACGCGGTCATTATCGCACGTCCTATCTGGCGGTGTTTTCGCGTCAACGTTTAATGCGTTGAGAGCCGTTCGTCCTATGGAGAAGCGAACAAGAGAGAACGAAAAGAGAGAGAGAGAGAGAGAGAGAGAGAGAGAGAGAAAGAGAAGAGAGCAAGCGAAAATAATTCAAAGGGAGATTGCAGGAAATAGCGGTACAAAAAAACAGCTCTAACCGTATGGAACACAATGGAAATAACGCAAATTGTCTGCTAAACGTGTAACATTTCTTTTTAAAAGCGCAAGAGCCAAATTGATGAAGCTCAACTCGAGTGGAAAATGATAATAGCCCGTGAAAAATAATCTGTTGCCGAAAGGGCATTTCGGATTAATTTTTCAACACTGCGCAAAAAAAAAAAATGTTGAAATAAAATCTAAAAAATAAAAAAAATAAAAAAATTCCAAAGAATAAAGAAAAAAGTAGCATTTTTCGTACACAAGCAAAGCAAATTCCGGACTACAGAATACGGCATTCGCCGGCCGATGAGGATCCAACGCGTTCCCGATGGCACTGTGCCCGCGCGTTTTGTTACGCTTTGCTATCGGTACAGCGGTCGGACGAGCTTTTCAAATATGCAGATAGGTCCCCCGGGGGGGATGTTCCGGCCGTGACGTACCGCGAGGCTGTCGCGAAACTCTCGCGGCCGCGATTCGTCGGCTACCGCTGCGCGCCACGGAGTTTCTGTTGAAGTACGCGAAAGCTGCACGCACCCGTGTCCTCGGTTGCAACGCTCACGTCTATGCTAACGAACGAATCGAGAGTGCGTGCAACGTGCCCGGTGTGGTACCGTGTGGCACGCTTGGTATATCATCGGATTCGTGCCGCGTTATACCTCGTTTCCTGTCCCGAGCTTCGTGTACTCTGCGGATTCGCTCGTCGCGATGCCTTTCACGTCATTCTACATTTGGGCTACCCTGGCGTACCAGCGAGTTCGTGTTATCGGCACCCTCCCCCTCCCTCTCCACCCATCCCGCCACCCCTTCGCGCCGTCGTCCAACGGTGCGGCCATCGCGGTTATGGTCGAACGAGCGCGAGTGTTCGCGCCTTGATGGTACGGATATAGACCGTCGGATGCGGCTTTGGAGAGCTCTGCCGCATCCGAGACGATACACCCCGAGCACGGGATAAACCGAACGTACACGTGGAACGTTTTAACGTCGATTTCAATCGGGTTTCACATGTCGCCGGACCATTCGAATAGTTCGATAAGTCGTCGGGGAACGGTTCGTATAACGTACGTGACGTATCCGGTACTCACCATTCTCGCCATTGTAGTTTATGCTCTTGCCGTCTTCACGTCGCCACATCACGTAAGGCTCGGGATAACCCGTTGCCTTGCATGTCAACGTGACGTTCGAGGCTTCTCTCACCGCCATATCGGTACTCGTCTCCTTCGCGACGATCGTCGGTGGCACTGAGGTCAAAACGATAACGCGAAATCAATCATGGTTTATTATTTTATGAATTGTTTCGTGTTGATGAGTGAAAAATTGATTGATGAAATTGTTTGCTTGTCAGGAGTAGTAGGTAAAGATTGATTATTTATAATCGAATACAAGTTTTTTCTACTTTCTGGTATTGCTGTTAATTTTTTTAGACATTTGTTACAGTAATTTTTTTATTTTTCGGGAGTCATTGGCGTTAGCTATTTATTCTGATCACTGATAGATTGTGTGTGGGGAAAGGTTGTGCCTAGTATTCATATGTGATCATGGTTGCGTACATAGCGATTCAATATTCTCGTGTTAGTTGACTGCAAATTGTTTTATGATGTAGTTTTTTTAATTTTTCAAATGTTGATTCGGCGGCTTGGAACTTACCGACGACCTGCAAATAGCCCTCGGAACTTCTCATGGGATCTGTGTTTATCTGACACATGTACCAGCCACGATCGACCTCTTGTACTTCTTTGATGTGGAGATACCACGAACGATGATCGTTGTACGTCAATGATATACGACGGTTCTGCGTTATCACGTTGTCGTGAATCGAGAGTATCGTTTGCGTGTCAACCCGAACCCATGCCACCTGCGAATATGAAAGATCGGAATCGTTGAATCAGTATCGTCACAATACCACAATTGAATTTGATTCGGAATTTTTAATAATTTTTGCGTGACATTTCGATCGCGATGTTCTTTCGACACTCGTTGCAAGAACGCCTAATGACTCTTCATTAAATCATTTTCATTATGTATCGTTGTAACAATGGCGATTTCTCGACTCGCGCCGTCGATAACCTTTCACTCGATCCTCACGCCCCTTAAGGCGAACTCACGATGCGAGTATGTAGCCAGCGGCATCGCGGACTAATTTATCCACAGAGTGGTAAGTTTCGCGCCAAATACTCGACCGAAGGAATAACACGTAAGGTGAAATCATTTTTTTTTATCCTCAGTTTTTTTGTTTTTTCCCGACCATCACCGAGCGATAGTTAACATTAAGAACGGTGAAAAGTCCGAAGAATTTCTATACCGGTTCCTCTGTTGACGATCTAAAAGTGTTGTTGTTTCTTGAAAGTATCAGAATTTGCTATTTATTTCGATGACCCGTTCAGGCTCTGCCCTTTACAAAATGGATTCTAAAAACCTCACTGAGATATTGTCACGAGATACCGAAATAATTCAACGAATAATCTATGATATATTTTTGCTCGCTACTCGCTGCCACGGTTAGACCGACGAAGTTGTCCCATATTCTGCTTGTATCTTACTCCAAAAATGCATCGATGACGAAGTAAGTTTCATTCTCCGATATTTCAAAATACCCTAATTTTTGGATCGACGTCCCCGAGTTCGCTATTATCGCTTAGCTACGATATACATAGTACAATTGTGGCTTCGGTTTCATGTCGGTACACCCGCACGTGATTCGCCGGGATTTCCGGATATTCCGTACGCCATCTGCCGTTATCCTCCCGCATCTCTCCAACAATGCCGCTTCTATCCACTCTATTCCCGCGCGGAATTCTTAATCCGCCATATCGAGCGGGACGGACGGAGTTTGGTACGAATACACGCTGACGGCGTGTCATTCATTCGGTATACGAAGATCTTGCGGATTTCTTCGAAAGCGCGCAACCGCATCGTAGGATTTTCGATAGAACAGCTCGACGCTCGCTCGGCAAGCACGCGAAATACATTCGACAAGCTTCTTCAAATGCAAACGGTGTAATTCCCATCGGGTGGATAAAATTCGTATGTATATGTATTACGGATACCGGTCCGTGTATGTACAACGCGTTATTCGGGCTTCTCTCGTCAATCTTCTCGATCGAATACGCGGCACGAGGATTTGTATTTTCGTGGATACAAAGAACCGTTGAGACCTAGGAAGCGGAGACCGAATTTACTTGGAGCTTGCAATCATTTTTGCATCGCGGAGAGTTCTACGATTTTTTATTTATCTCATTGCGAAAAAGACTTATTTCTGAATTTTTCATAAATTATTTTTTTTACGGTATTCGTTATAATTTTGACTGAATGGATTAATTAAAAGCTACATCCTGGATTTATTTTTAATTTTTTTTCATTGATAGTTTAGAAATTAGAGGGAAGGGGACACTCTGATGACGATCTTGAAAGCAAATGTCACGGGGCTAAAGGGTGGAAATGAAAAGGTCTGAGAACATTTTAAGTTGCATTTGAGGAAACCTATTGAGAGCAACCTCACTCATAACATAAGAGTTTTGAGGTTTCACGGAACCCTAAGAAACTGCTTTGTTACGACGACAACCACCAATCAACGTCGCGATCCAGCCATATTTATGGGAATGCTGACCACCTCTCGAGATATGGTCACTCTTTTCGAATCGTCGCTCTCGAGACCGTTCTGGACCGTTCAAAGCTGGGAGCTTTTTTTCAAATGCCTCATGAAACTGGTAATCAAAGAGCGTCGGTCTGGATACGATACTTCAGTATCGCATGTTTATTTATTTTCTAATTATTACAATTTCAATTTTTTTCCGTAATTTAATTACCTGATATCGCCTGAGATTGTCAACAACGCAAGCGAGCAATGCATCCCGTCCTATGCTCACCGTCACGTTCGATATGGGTTCTGCGAACTTTGGCATCGATCCATCTGCAAGCGTAATACAAATGTTTGACGAATTAATCCCAATCCATCCTTCATATTATAATTGCGTATTGCGCAAATACGGTTTACACGCTATTGGCTCGACATGATTTTGTCAATGGAATATTACTACGCCCGACAGAACCGTCGTTTCCAGCGACGTTTGTGTTTACCTACAAATTGATAAATAATGGATAGATTTACGGCTCGTCAAATTGACTGACTTCCTCTACGAAGCTGATTTAACGTGCAATCGTTCAACCGACCTTTGCTTTAAACTCAAATTTCATTCGTCAAACACACTCATGTTCATTCAACCAGTCCCACAGGTTTCACGGAAACCTTTGAACCGTAACATTAATAATTCGAGGGCAAAATGTTTGACGGGTTTTTTATTTTCGTAAGTCCCAGCAAAACACGTAAACGCTTTCGTTGTAAAAGAAGTTCAAATGGAATATTGATTATCAACAGGTATGTAACGCCGAAAGATTCTTCGAAAACATCCGTACCTCACCGATGGAAGCTTTCTCATCGCTTCCCACCCTCGCGTGTACTTGCAATTCGTCGTTTTTTCGTTTTCTTTTTCGCTTTTTCTCGAGGGTGCGCTGCCCCGGAAATTTGAATTATTTATGGGTTCAGAGGGCGAACACCCTCGGCAAGAAGAGCGGTATAAGGCGGGTTAGAGACGTGCCACTTCGGGATAAGTCGTGAGCATTTAGAACTCTTTTACGAATAAGCGGAAGAAGAGGAACTAAGGAAAGTCCTTCGCGACGTTTCGGAGCTAAGCCGATGAACTCAGAGCAGTTTTTGGATAAGTTTGTATCCACTAGGTTCGACTTTTATGAGGTATTCAATCGTGCGTTGGGACGGGTATGGACTGCGTCGCGAAACAACTCCTCCAGTAATCATGAAAGGTTCACTCGTGATATCAAAAGTACTCAAAGAAATAAAAGTAATTTTTTAGTTGTATCTATTACATATTCTGGTGATAAAATGTAGCAATTTTGAACCAAAAAAACCATCCCATAGAATTAAATCGAAATAATCGAAAAATGTAATTTTAATCAAATGGGAAACGTCAATCGCTTCGAGGTTCCCGTTAAAAGTGTCGTACATTGTATCGGAGGACGATACGAATATCGCTATGAAATTCCAAAGTGACCTTATCAAGGGACGCTCTACTGTAGACATCGTTTGACTCGAAAGATAAAATACTGAATGCTAAAATGATGAAACGAATATTTTCGTTTAATTACGAATATTAGTCCGTGAAGTGGTCGAGTACGCAGAAAGGATTCTCATGTGGGAATTCATCGCGACATGTAGAGAAAGCCTGGTGAATAGAATGAGTACGTCTGGGGCAAGAACGCTAAGCGGACGAGGGTTTCTGGTGACTAAACTTTGGGGTAAAACTATCGAAAAGCTGGCTCAAGTGGAGGCACCGCAGAATTATAATCCACCAGAAGCATCACCGCCAGTAGTTTCACGTCTCTCGTCTTCACCGGAGTTATCTCCAGTTGTCCTCTCATGGCGTTGCACCGTTTGCACTGCTGCGATAATCACATAGGGGGCCCCTACGCGCACACTCGACTACGTCAACGAGTCGTGAGAATATTGTCGAGCGGATTTTCCGTCGTGCGCGCGCAACGGGTTAGCTGCTCGTCGGGGAACTCGTCGAAATTCATAACCAGCATGCTCGAAAGTCATTATCAAACTGATTAACAAGAACGGATTAAATCGTGACGCACAGGAATATTACGAAACAATAGCAATGACGTTGAATTATTCGTGAAAAACCGTAAAGTTGCAGGATAAAAAGGTCAAAATCTTTCAACGTCCTTTTGAGTACTTGAGTACGTTTAATGAAACGTTTTTTCGTTCTTGCATAGAAAATTAGAGTGGTAGTGAAAGATGTTAATTGTAAAGAAGGTATAGTTAATGGATCGTGGATTATTAAAAAACAACTATTACCAGTTTCGCATTGCCAGCAGCCGCCCAACAGTCCAAATAAAATTTGTAGAGTAAAAGAAAATCGTTATAATGTCGTGAATTCGTCGTTTGAGCCCCGGTCGTCACTGACCGGCGCCAAGTCTGGTAAAGGAGCGTATCGAAATATAAAATTAATCGTCATGAGTTACAAAAAGCTAAAACTCCAATTTCAGTACGATATTAACGAGCTTCCATCTGGCTGTATGCGTTATGGTCGAACATTTTCAGTGAATACCGCTTACGCCTAAACGCGCTAGGTGATTATTCGCCACGCCTTTCATCGTCATACATCATCAGCTTGTCCGTTCGATTCCGATTCTATGCTCTTGCAACGCAATCTGGCCAGTAGATGAAGCCGACAGTCATGTCGGAGGGAGTATGGCGGATAATGAAGTTCCTATTAATTCGAGCATGCAGAGATATTTCAAGACGTGTGCTTCGATCATCGAAGTTATTAATTCCGAGATAGGACAAGCGTAGAGAACGCATATTTTAACAATGCACCGCGACAGCGGAAAAATTGTAATGAGGTCATACGTATTCCGATCCGAAGCTCGCAGTTTTTTTTTATGAGCCTGGGAATTCGTATAAGTATATTAGTAGAGTAAAAATGAATAACGTTGAAACCAGCGTACAAAGCAGCATTGGCAGCTCTTCGGTACTTCCGAGGCATGATCACCATTGCTTCAAATAAATCAGCTCGCCCGAGGGTGCGCTCTCATTATCGTTGATGTGCTATTATCGTCATCAGCCATAATTGCGAACCTAATCTCTGCTGCATTGTTTGATCAAAAATGTAATACGGAAACGTCGATACCGGACGTATTATCCAAACATACGTTTCAATACAACATTGACGGCCCATATGTCTCGTTAATTTTCCGAAACAATGCATTTGTGGAACGATAGTTATTTTAATAGATTACAATTTGTTAAATAATTCCTCTTCGTTGGAAAACACGTTATCGATGGATTAGCCAGTCTCGAGCGAAGAATGAAACGATCCTTGAAGGTTGGTTTCGAAGGGACGAGAAATTACGGTGCACCAACGTTTTCCCTTTGCTCGACTTCAGGAGTATAGTCGCGTTTTTTTTTTGTCTGACAATCTCTTCTTGGAACGCCACCCTTATTTACCTCCGTTAAAGATCGATTCAACGAGAAACGTAATTAGAGACACCCTTCCCACCCAGAGCGGGAGGCGTTCTCGTCTGCTCTTCTCTACCACCGCCTCCGTACCCTCCGCCACCCCACGTTTTCTTTCCAATGCCGCTGTGTCGATTGCAAGCTTTCACCCTCAACCCTCGGCGTTTTCTCTCCCAAGCAAAGGCAAAAAAGAGCAAGACTGGTATACAAACATGGAACGAGCAGGACGTTATTCAGTCCCGGGCAAATGCACCCGCGAATGTTGAAGAAACGTGGTTGGGCTTGAAGAAAACGCGCACTTGGACGCGGACGGATAACAAAGAACGAAGCAGATGGATTTTGACTCTGTAGCTTGAAGTGCGTGAGTGTGAGTTCGAAGGAGAAAAGTTTCCTCTAGCATCGTTCAGGATCTTCGACACTTTTTTCTTCCGTTCCGGTGCATCGTCATTGGCATTAATTGAGCTCAGATATTATTTATATTTAAAATACATTTTCGTGGCTTTAATTTCAAATGAAAATTCACAGATGCTCGGAATAATACGGGCTGAATCGCAAGCCCGAGCTTTTTGTTCGCACTCGCTGCACGCTCCGCATTTCTCGGTTATATTCATACACACTCTCCGCATTCGTTACGCCGAAGTGTACGTGTTGACGCTCATGCTGTGCGTCGGTATGACAACGGATAATCTCGGTTGTCTATCCGCGATGCACGCTTTGTCGCTTTCGTTTCCTTTCACTCATTACTCAAACCTCTCGGTGACAGCGCGAAAATGAGTTTCCACGTCTGTCTGTCGGATGTTTCGCGTGGGCGGGAGGACTCCGTTCCAACGGGGTCATCCCGCGATATCCCGCGAGGACGGGTAAACGCGCACAAACCGACGCCGGAGTGCGATAATTGGCGACGACGAAGTTGACGTAACGTGCCACGGCTATTGAAGCTCAGCCCGGCGTAAAATATCACTCCGCCGGTGGTGTTGAATTTTGCTTAGGCGTCTGATAGTCTTCGACCTGAATGAGTTCTCGTTTATAGTTATAAAATTATGGTGGCACGGCTAGTTTTAATTTTTTTATTTTATCTTTTCTAAATCTCGATGAGAAGCTCAAACGGCTTATTAAGGCAGCTTGTGGAGAGGATTGACTGTCGCGGTTCGAATTCATGCTACGAGGCACGACTGGAGCGCGATGGTGACAACATAATGAGATTTCACTTGGTCTATTCGTTTGCAGATGTAACAAAGATTGCATCGTTTCGTCAGACATTAACCGAGGATGAATAAATTAGATCACAGGTCTGGGTATCGAATTTGTTTTCTTGTTTAGGTGCCCTGTGCCAGACATGGAATTAGGAGACCTGTCACCTCGATCCAAAACGGGGGAGGTACATTTTCAGCGTTTTACATCATGGACTGATCGAAATCACACTTTGTTTTCGGAGTTAAGTGTGCAGCACAATAAAAACTGGCAAGCATCAGAACGAAAAATCTTTGACCCATAACACAACATCGTCCTCGTCCGATAATCATCCCAGTATTTCCCTCAAACTAAAGACCGAAGTGTCAACTACAGTCACAGCGACAAAATATCTCCCGTTTAATGCGATCGTAAGAACGAAGCTCTTATTTCTTCGCAAAGAAGACAAGCGCCTGTTCACTTCCACCGTCGCGGTTCGACAATTCGTTCGGTGAGAATTCATCCGCCTGCGGAGGTCGAACTAGAAGAGCAACGAAGAACCCGGTACGGACCGAAAGATGAAATAACGCAAGCGAAAAGAAAAAAAGAAAGATCAAACGTCAAGCGTCGCGGGGGATCCGGGAGTCGAGCGAAGCTGGAAAGTTTTGCATGAAATTAACGTGGGAAAAATTACTGCCATTATCAGGCTCGTAGGGTGAAGAAGTTGGCGAAGCGACGAAGAGGATGAAGGTGAAAGTGGAACGAGGAAAAGCGATGAGAACGACGGCTGGGCTTGGCGAGGAGCGTGGGGGGGGGAGGAGGTGGTTCTGAATTGGTCGTCGGACGATGTTGGCTCGCTTCTCTCTCATCTGGTTATACAACCCGGTTGTATATGCACGTCGGTTTTCGCCGGAGTCGGAGAATGGTGGGTAATTATGAGTGTGCCAGCGACTAATTCAATTTTGCCCATCTGGTAACGATTTACCAGAACCGAGAGAACCATGGCGGGAGTTCGTGTAACGTTGGGTAACGGGAGTGAACACAGAGCTTGCTGCGCTTCCCGTGCGGTTGAACGTGGGGCTACGGAATACCCCGATGGAAACCATTGCAGACGGTTGAGAGCTGCGAAAATTGTGTATATATGCAGTGTAATATACTGCAGTTATATCCGGAAGAGAACGTTATGCCACGCGCTCGAGCGCATGTACAAGTACTGAGTACTAATTGGCGCGTTCGCGAGTTTCCATGTGGCAACACGTATTCGAGTGCGAGCGAATGTCCTTGTTCTTCCTTACGTTCTCGAAGGGTGTTCGACACTCTGAAGCGGCACTGGATTGTATGGAACTGCGATGCTTACAATGTTAAGGGCCGTTGGTTCGTCGCCATGGAAATCGTATTGCCGATCGATGGACTTACGTCCGAGATGTGTTTTCATTTCTCGAAGTTTCCCGAACTTTATTGCCTCGCCAGAGGGTTGAAGAAGTTTCCGCCGGGCCGGATAGCTGTTGCTGCCAATAGCTACATGGTTGAGCTGATTGTGCGAGAAAATTTGGTCTTTGTGGGCACTTGTGTCATGACAAAACAATCAACAGCAGGAATCAAATGAGATAAATTAGCGCCTCGGAGATTTTAATGAGTATGCAGACAAGTGGTTTCTGCATTCAGTTTATTTTAATGGAATAGAGGAATAACTCAGTACATACATATTGCAAGTGTTGGAGGATGAGAGAGCGTTGAGTCCGGTCACAGCCCGGCTTGACAGCTGCTGGGGCTCGAAGAGGAAAATTGCGACACTGAGAATTCACGGGTTATCTTGGGCACCAGCTAGCAATTCCGGCCAGCAATGCTTCGGTTATAAAACAATATCGAAATGGCCGTTCAGAGCTATTCGATTTGATGACCCTTTGATAATTGCTCTCGTTATTTATTTCGGGAGACAAATTCCGATCCAATTCCTTCTAGTAATCGACGAATTTTCGATTGATCGCTTCTCTCTTCACCGGGCCGATGTTTGACAAGTCACACACGTATAGCAAGACAATTTGGAGGGAGATAAATTTTAACAATAGTTTTCTTTAAATTACCCTTCCTCCTGGCGTAGGGTGGATTATTCTATTCAGACGGCCGATAGATGCCTGTAAAAATTTTGACCCACCGATGGGTTGATTTTTAAAATTTTTATTTTTCGGAACATTGACAGTCCGATCCATGTCGATTAAAACATGTATTTCCAGAGCATTTTAATTCTATCGATTGACCTGTCGGAAAATTGGATGTTTGGAACTTCAATCCGCACCCGTGCTCGAGAAGCAGCGAGATCGTAGACGTCGATGAATGAACGGTTCCGATTTTTCTGTCACAACGTCCGAAACGTATGCACGAAAAATTTGGACATCGAATTTATTCCTCCACGAAACTGCATCGTTGAATCTTATATCATCGGTTCTTCTTCCTCCCTCTCTTTACCTCCGCCATTCTTATATTTCCACACAATCTTTATAACAACCATTACGTAATTCCCGTCGCTTTCGCTAGTGTTCTCACGTGTCGCCATGAAACACCGAATACATCATCTCGCTTCTCATTTACATATACATTTTTTTTTATCCCACAGTTCCTGCTGCTGGTAACACGATGTCTACTTATACAATCGTATGCGCAAAATGTTTGAAAAGAAGAGAAAAAAAAGATAAAAAACGAAACGTCTCCCGTACTCTACTCCGAGATTATTTTATTTCGCGTTTCTCACGGCTTTTATAAATATTCATACCGTCACCCGAACACTTTGTCTTGGCTGGCGTGAAGCCTCTCTCACCTCATTCTTTTTCCTTCTCTCCGACTCACTTTCGGTCGTCCATTTCTAACGCTCGTTCTCGAAACCACGCGCCGAGAGTGTCGAATAACTTTTCCTTCTTGATATTCGGTCGCTCGCACTACGGCCATAGCCTCGTCATTTTCCCCTTTATCCGTTGGCGACCGATGGTTCACACTTCGTAACTCGTCCTTTATTCGAATGAAGCTCGCGTGATCTCCGTTGAAATTTATGATTTCACAAATCGAAAATCAATTTCGCGAAAAGGAGAATGAAAAGAGACTCCACGGTGTGGGAAAACGTGAAAACGTGATTCCGACTGCGAGCACGAAAACGTGTCAGATGGCGAGAGCTCCATGGAGCTCTCTGCAGAGAGAGGGAGAGAGAGAGAGCGAGAGCGAGAGTCTAGAAAAGTTCGGGGCGAAAGTTACGATAATGTATCAAAAAGTTCGAGATGTTCTCCTTTCTCACTATCATATTTCCCTTACAACTGGCGCGTAGACCTATTTTTTCGGTGCTGACCAACTCGAACGAAACTCATGTGCGCGTCATTCGCCCTGTACGGCGTTGACATAGAAACCTGGGCCCCGTTCGACTCATTTGAAATGCATAGATCGGAAATTCATTCATGGACCGTACGTAGCTGAGAGTGTATAGCGGCCGAGTAATACAGCATGCCCGGAGTGGACAATCGAGACAACGTTGCTCGTGCAATAATTTGTCAACCGCTTCGAGCGTTGATTCCAAAGTTTGGAGTGATACGCTCGACCATTGCAGATCCATTCCCCTATTCACCTCATTATGTGTACGATGTTACAATTTGTGTGAAATATTCATTAAGACGATGTGAAACGTGTCATCGGTTTAAGAAACAAATTTGTACTCTTCTACGTCGAAGTCCTGAATAATTCACGTCTGCAAATTTGTCGTACTTCTTATATTCGTGAATAGACAAGCGGTCGAAAAATAAAAATCTAAACAATTGAATATTCTAAATATAATATCCGAAAGGTACTTTGATTGCTGCACTCGCGTATCGATCGTCGAACAGACGTAGATGTAAACCCAGTTTTTGAAATTAAACGTGCTAAGCATAATTTCCACGTTGGCTGAATTATTCGGAATTCCTTGTGTCGAGTCCATACGTCTGCGGCATACACGACGATCATTATCGCTTCCGACCTAGCGAACTCCTCGAACAGTACGTCGTCAACTACCTTAACCAAGCGAGCAACATCGTCAGAGTCGCGGCAAAGTGTACTCTGCGGTCTGCAAATTCCGAAACGACAAAGCTACCGGAACGCGATGTGGCCGCGAACTCTCTCGCGTGCAATTCCTTCATCGACGCTAGGATGTACGGTATATTGTGAGAAAGTCAAATACCAGAGAATAAATACATCGACGAGAGACGTACGCCGTTGTTCCATTAATTATAATTTTTCGGAAAAGCTTCCGTACGTTTCGGAATGAAAAGCAAAGAATTAATATTCATATATTTGTTTCTTTCATCGACCTGTGATTCTTTGTTTTAGCCCGGTCGGGATGTATATTTGAGTTGAGAAAAATGAGGTACCTCTTTTTTTTTTAATTTTCATTGGCGGCAGAGGTCATCGGTCGTCTAAATCCGGATTTTCGAACTGATTCGGTTCTCGCGTTTTCCACTATCTTAAATTAAAGGAGAATTCGTTTATGTTCAATTACCTGTCTTTTTTTAACATTCAACTGAAAATCTTCAACGTACGATTTTTAGGAAATTTAATTTTCTATAAATTCAGTTATAACAATTCTTTCTCTACGATCCATATTTAGCTGGTTAAATCTGAGAAAAGGGATGAAATTGAACAATTGTATCCTCTGGATGATTTTTGGTTCATCGCGTGAGTGAGAATGGATAAACGAGTGGCAAATTAAAATTTCTCCGACCGTCTTGCCCATCTTTTTTCTCCTAGGATCAATATACTTGTCGTGTTTTATTTTTCTAATCGATGATTCGGGTCATCATTGGTATTGTGAACCAATATTTTCGAGCCCCTGCCAACGATACAATTTTTTTTTTTTTTTTTTAATATCATCGCTTGTCATACACATTTCTTTCGTTTTCTTCTTCGTTTCGAGGTCACAATTCAGTTATTCCCATCGCTACCGCTACTTCCATTCCATTCGTTCCATATACTTTTTCCTTTTCTCTCTGGGTTCGATTTTTCTACGAGACATCGCCGCCACGAGGGGCACGTCGGCAAACTCGATCGTGAGCCCTCGCCCAACGCTCGCCGACCCAACCTACCCTTTCGTCCGCGGCACCGTCACTGCTTCGGTCTCGCCTCGTATAATTTGTGTACCCATTCCGGTGAAGAGAGATTCCCACGGCAATCGCGTAATATCGTGTCATCGCACGCACGTGGATCGAATTACAATCAGTGAGAGCGGGAGGGGTAGGAAAGTAAGGTCGACCCAGGTTCAATTTCGACCTGTTAACGAGAATCCTATCTGCCGCGGATGCCTTGGGTATTCCATGTATCATCATTTCGTTTTTCTCTGCTCCATATCTTCTAACTCCTCCTTCCCAACATTTTACCTTCTCCTGAGAACGGAAAAAAAATCATGCAACTCGAATCCAAAAACATCGCCGTATTCTTTCTTCTATTATAAAATTCGTTTGCTTCCTTTCCAATTTCTTTGGATTTTTCGCACGTTTCAATCTCTTGCGGCATCGCATTGGATACGTGGATTTACGCGAGTCGCTTAGTCCAAATTGATCCGGCTACGTTGTCAAGTGAGGTTGATACATTTTCGGAATCGTGTCTCAGGGTAACAACTCGACGATGAATAAACCCGGAAATTCGAAGAAAAGCCGGAAAAAACGATTTTGATCGTTTTTTCTTGGTCCACTACCTTTTTTTTCCGACATTGGTCGTATCGTCTTCAAGCATGTAGCCCTAAGCCTGCTGACTCTTGCGTATAAATGCTCCAACCTATAGTTAAATTGGGAAGAAGGGGGTGGGAGAGAATAAAATGGTAAGGTATGTTACGCATCGTGAGCGAGAAAACGGCCCTTCGGGACGAGGGAGCGTGACGATTGCCCCTGCGCCCTTCGGCCTATGTGTGCGAAAGGGAAATATTCAGGAAATCGAGGCCAATAGGGGCGAATTCCTCGTTGTCGAGGATAAATTCAACGTATATCTCTATCGGTATATTTTTCCAAGGGGTGACTACTCGGGCGGGGAATCACCAACGCGTGGGGCGAAATTCTCGATCCATCGGAGACGTTCCAAAGACACGATATACATATATACAGTGACAGAAAAAGGTCAATGGCACTGAACACCTCGGATAATTGTGGCATCAGGTTAGTCTCAATGAATATCAAACTATTATGATATTATGATACATCATTACGATATTGCTACTTCTGCACAATTATTACCACCACTACTATTACTACTTCTACTGTTGCTATACTATTATTGTATTTTTATTTTCTTACATTTAATTAATATTACCATTAGGCTAAGCTTTTATTATTATTATTATTATTATTATTATTATTATTATTATTATTATTATTATTATTATTATTATTATTATTATTATTATTATTATTATTATTATTATTATTATTATTATTATTATTATTATTATTATTATTATTATTATTATTATTATTATTATTATTATTATTATTATTATTATTATTATTATTATTATTATTATTATTATTATTATTATTATTATTATTATTATTATTATTATTATTATTATTATTATTATTATTATTATTATTATTATTATTATTATTATTATTATTATTATTATTATTATTATTATATTTTACTCACGATTGTCGTAATCCTCGCCCGTAACGTCCATTGGCAAAATATGGTGATTCGACAATCCTCCGATGACGTCTAAGTTTCTCGTTCGCCGTCCTGCAACACAAAAAAGGACGAATGCGATGTTAATTTTGTTGCAAACTAAATGGAAGAGAAATACGAGGCTAGCTATGAGTACACGTAGTCGTAGATGTCTCTACGTAATATGGTGATATTGATTTTTTACAAGGATAACGATCCTGCGATACCCCCCCCCCCCTCCCCCCCCCTCCCCCCCGGGTGGTGTCTGATACACCACGCGCATTATCTAGGTATCTACATCATATCGTGCTGTACACTACGACCTCGACTAGCCGGGCAATCTATATGGTGGGGGGAACTTTTAGCCAATGAGCGACAGCGGCATTTTTGCAGTGTAACACGGTCGATTTTTTTATATTGGCCGATCGATTTGTGCTGAATTAACAGCGTTTGTTGAAGTGCAGTTCTGAGTTTCAATCAGTAGAAATTCCTGTGAATTCCTACAAGTATTTGTTCAAAGGTTTTTCCGTACGATTTATCTTTCACATTGGCAAATCAATTTGCCTTGGAATTAGAGCAGTGGTTGGAATTTGGTTCTACGTTTTACTCAGTAAAAAATTCTGCGAATTCTCTGTGTTATTTCTCAAAAGCCTTCCATGAATTTAATATCGCAATAGCTAGATTTCAAAACAATACGCCCCTTTGAATAAATGGACGTCGTTTTTTCGACGCAGCAAATGCAGTAAAAAGACTTCTCAATTTGCTGGTATATTAACCGATTGCAACGTGCGGCTCCGTGACTTTATAATCCGTGTACGAGAAAAGGTTTTAAGAAATTTAATTTGCGATTTTACTTATCTGAGCCCCGGGCTCTTTCGTTTCGGATCGAATGGATGCATTCTTATGTTTCCTTTTTGACCTTCATTTCACTAATTGGAAATTCGTTTTGTTTGATATGCGTTGATCCGCGCTTATTTGCTGCTTAAAAAAACTACAATGCTCAGTATCAGCCACGGAAAAAATAGCGGAAATTCTTGAAGGATCCACTCTTCAATGAATTGAACTTTAAATAAAATGTAATGTTTCATTAATGCTAGATAATGCTATCAATATTGCATCCGTCTACTCATTGACCTATCGATCAATCCAAATTGCCATAAATACCAAACACGGTCCGTGTGAAATTCCGTAAAGCTCGCTCTTTGAAAAACAATGGAATTTCCGGAGTTTCACGCGATTTTGTAAAACCTACTACAAATTCACATGCTTTCGTATGTGAAGAGCGTTCGAACCCCGGAATCGATAAATGCATTTGGTTATGGATGATCGTACAGAGCTTCTGCAAATCGAGAACGTTTGGTTGAGCCTCGGGCTTTTTTTTCTCAAAGCACGCATAGCGGGTATGATGCACGCGCGAATCGCAAATACTCCAAACGCATTGCACCAAGATTCAGTGGTTTATAGTTACGCGGCACGTAGCGAGCTCGCATCGGTATACACCTGATTCGCGATAGCGGTGTGAGATTTCAAAGCCCGGATATGCATGTTTCTCATTTCAACGTTCATTCCCTCGCTGTCATGCAATTCTCGCAATTGTCGTTTTTTTTTTAAATTGATTTTCTTCAACGTGTTCGTGCTATCTGCATCCTCAACGTACTATCACGTATTAGATGAATACGTTTGGGAAATGAATATTTAAAGAAGAACGAAGAAATCGTAGAATCCGAAAATTAGCGGTTACCCAGCTGCAACACTCGGACGCGCATTCGTTTCGCACGGCTATTAAATACGTGCGCAGATTCACCGCAGCGTTAACCGCTGTTGCAAATTGGTTATAGCCCAGCGAACGCATATGCACGCTCGACCAAAGGCGGATCATGATAATTCGATATGTTTTCTTCACGTTCTCCATCGTTAGTGAGCTGCATACGTTCGATTGAATTCAATCTCGCCAATCTCTCTCCGTTGAACAATGGTAAAAGAATTTAATTGTCGAGCTTCAAGAGATCACGCGTCCCTGAAGAAATACGGGAATTTTCATCGTCCTGTGTGCAATTCGAAAAGCCAGCTTGGAAATACTGATTCGTCCGCGTGTGTTCTCTTTCCCTATCTCCTTTCCCTTCCGCCTCTCTCTCCTTCGGTCTCTCTCTCTCTTTCTCTTTCTACCTCATCCCGTATGCTTTTTTCGCTGCATGTAGCCACTGTTAGTGATTAGGTTTACTTGGAGAGTGCCGGTATACCACTGCTGCAACGGCCACGAACCGGAGTATCCGGGATATGAAATCCCGGAGGAGCAGCAAACTCCCACGACTAGCATCAGATATATATATATATATATACACATATATAGTATGTTTGTACGTATGCATGCCGTACTATATTCTGCTCGGTTCAAGCATGGACTGCACTGCAATACCGTAAAATAGTGCGTGGTAAATGCAAGTGCCACGTCGTTCATGCTTTTTGACCTGAAAACTGTTTCGCAAAGCTCAGACACACAGAATATAAGACCATTTATTAATTATTTCTCCGACCATTATTAATTCATCCGAGCCATCCTGGAAGAGTTTGATGGATGAGCTCCCAGAGACTAGGTTGAACACCGAAAAAGCGTTGCTACAGGCCAAAAGAAGACGTCTTCTCAGCCGATGTTCTTGAGTTCGAGAAGATGTAACTGCATAAGCTAGTGATTGGCTCGAGCTTTACCGCATGATAAATCTAGCTCAACCTCACAGTGCTTGCAAGGGGTTTTCGGAAAAGCGCCAAAGATTCACAGAAAAAAAAATCATTCGGTATTGAAAAATTCTACACTAGGCCAAAACAATTTAATTTAGATTTGTGAGAATCATAAGGTGCGTTTCAATGACAATAATCGTTACTGGTAGCCCGCAAGCGAGTAGTTTCTTCGTAAATAATACTTTTATTGAGCGTTCATTTTCAGCTCGAGCTTTCTTATCAGCATTATTGTCCGCCATGTGAACTCGTATCTTGATATCACTGGTATGCTTTCGGTGCAGAGAATTTCATAGCAAAAATAAAAGAGAAAGATAGAGAGAGAGAGAGAGAGAGAGAGAGAGTAAGAGAGAGAGAGAGAGAGAGAGTGGGAGAGAGGAAGAGAGAGATCCAACTCGACGAATTGCTTATGTAGCGTGTGGTCTCTGTCGCAAATTTACATTACACCACATAGACGGTACACGTAGCACGTTGGGGTATGGAGACGGTGCAGGGGAATGAGACGCAAGGGACCAAAGGAAAGACGCGTGACCAGAGCGACAAATAAGCTCTGAAAAGTCGACCCGCGATCTGCAAACCCACCGAAAGTTTCGTATCTGGATGTGTATACATATATATCTAGATATAAATATACCGGAGCAAAAGAAAGTACTTTACGTGTATTCCACGTCTGAATTCAGTCTGGATTTTTGAAAGGGTCACAACCCCGTGGATCGCCGAAATAGAAAAATGGCCGATTCGGATAATGGCAGTTTCGTATATTCTTCCAGAATTCTCAAAATTATAACGTTCTTATTTAATTTTCCATTCAAAAGATTGCGCCATTGTTGGCGAGCGCATGAAAAGTTCGGCAAGTGCATTTTTTTCAGCTTTCGCAGTCGCGAACGATGTGCAAAAAATCTGACTGCACCAAGGTTTCATTTTTCCGTTTGTTTAAAATACGAAACCATTATCATATATTGAAATTTCGAAAAAACTTTAATTAAAAAAAAATAAGAACGAAAATAAATCTTAGGAAGTTCACTTCAATTTTCTGAAATAATCTAATATCTAAAAGATATTAGAAAAAAAATCATCGACCACATGGGGGGAGAAAAGCGTTTCAATCGGGTGATTTAGGACGTCTCTCCCCCTATAAGTATATAAATATGAATCGAAGTGAAATTTACAAGGGGTAACGATTGAGTCGCGAGCGCTCATAACAGTACCGAGGCTTTGTTGCGAAATAAAAATGAAACGCGAGTACGTAGAGTACCGGTACTTGCTACGACCTACACGATAACCATAGCCGCGTAGAACGGTAACAATTCCACGATTGTCTGAATGCCATACATAATCAAACGTTCTCGTGTACTTTTCAACCCTTCGGCTCTTGTATTCGTATATTTCCTTCTCGTATTTCGTTCCACGAACCAGTATAATATTGCCGTACAAAGAACTTGCTGTATCGTCAACTCGAACTTTGCCCTTACCTTTTCTTATTTTACTGGCTCGAGCCGTTCTTATTTTTCTCGACTTCGTCGTCTCTTCTGCCGGCAATAGCGAGTCGAGCTATTTTTGTCTATAAACACAGGTCGTTCGAAAAATGGCAAAAACTCCTTTTCATAGTGGTTAACGTTTCGTTCGCATTCTAAGTGCCAACTCGCAACAAAATGCACCGCACTTTAGTCCGTTATACCGGCGAACAATCGATTGCCATCTTTCAAACGCATCTTCTCTTTCGAGCGACCCTTCGAGCTCACCCTTCTCAACGTTGTGTTCAAACATTCGCTTACGAAGGTTGCCGAAGAAAATGATTTCTCGTGAGTAAGTTTGCTTGTTTGATATCGTAGAAACATCGATTCAATGTTTGCGATGCGTTAGTATGACTTCTTCGGATTGTTTTTTTTTTTTTTTTTCGAGGGACGCAGCCGACTCCAGTTATGGTTTCGTTATTCAACATTCGAATATTTCAAACTAAAGTTAAAAAATTGGTATATCAGCGATTTTTTTTTCCTTTCGTTTTCTTCTTCGATCGTCGAATTCATCTGAAAATATTATGAGCACGAGCACCGTGGCGTCACGATTATTCGAAATATTATTAAGATAATCCTTTTTCATTCGCGTCGTTCAGGGAAAAAAATTCACGTGACAACGCAGATAGCCTGATGGCGAAATCGCGGGACTCCGTTGACTCCATCACATTCGCCGCTGCGATATCTCACTCTCCACCGAATCGGACACGGTGCGTTGCACACGACCGAGTCATTCGAGGGGTTGTAAGAAAGAAAGGCGAGCAAAAAAAACAAAAATAAAGAACGGAAGGAAGGAAGAAAGCAACTCTGACCGCCGAGAAACGGAGGTCACGGAGCGACTAACCCGGGTCGATGAAGTCCACGGGGCCTTGAGCGATAAGAAAGAAAAAAGAACAAAAGGAAGAAAAAAAAAAGTTATGCCCGTTGACGACAACGACGAAAGAAACGACAGCGACGAAGAACGGGACAAACTGTCGCGTCGTCATTTTTCGACGGATCATAAAGCACGCGTGACTCTTGTCAATTCATCTCTTTTTTTTTTTTTTTCTTTGCTCCTCATCCTTCGAGCAACGACGTCGTCGACGACATCTCCGTGGGTTAGGAAGCGACGAAGACGAATAAGAAAGGAACGAGATCGGCGCGCGACGAAGAAGGAAGGAAGCGTGAGTGGCATGGGAGGTTCGGGAGGAGCCATTTATCAGGGAAACATCGAAGATTCTCGGAACCGAGAGGGTGTTTCCCGTTGTTCATATAAAAACGATAATAAAGAACGAAAAAATAAATTGCCGTCGTGGTAACTGCTTTTTCATGCTGCTATTCGCTCGTTCATGGTTACGATTAAATCGCTGACAAGCGAAGGGTCAAAGTCATCGTAATGAAAACGATCTTTCTTTTTTAATTTCTAATAAGCTACATGGCGCATTTTTTTTTTTTTTTAATTTTAATTTCGCACGTTTTTTTATGAACATTATACCGAACATTTAATTGACTTGATCCAGCTAGCGCGTCTAGCGAATGGTAAGAAAAACAAATGAAAAAAAGAAACGACGATGCTGCATTCGTTTCTTCATGCCGCATCGCATTGACTGCATTTTATCCCCATGTCGATTAGTCACGGTCGATCGATCGATACCGCACGATTTTCCATTTCGTCGTCGCGTTGTCGACCCAGTTGCCTAAATAATTAAAGTACCATTTTCAGGACTGTATATGAGCATCGTCGCTGGTTTAATTTTCTTCTCACGCTCGTGCTCGTCATTCCAGCTTCGCTGGACCGGTAACAACGCTCATTTTGATTATATTTGCCGCAACCCCCTTCCCTACCGTTTCGTTTAATATTCGAGTAGAAACGGAACTGCAGTGAGAGTCGGTGCGAAAATCCCCCGAGACTCGGGGAAAACCCGTGGTTGCACGTTGCCCCCTCTAACAGGACGATGCTACGTATCGGGAGGGAGTGAGCGAGGGCAAGTGCAAGTGCGAACAGAACCCGAAGTTTGTACTACTTCGAATACACGTGTGTGTGTGTGTGTGTACTACATCGTCTCGTGTTATAGCTTTATACTTCCTCACGAGAGTTTCGAAGCCCTTTTTTTCCTCTTCCCGATAGGCTCTTCGAACTGAATTCAAGTGGTCCGCCATACAACTGAAGCGCCTCCTGCAGCTATTTTTCCACGTTGCACGGTTGACGCGAGATGAGACGTAAAATTTTACGAGAATTTGCGAATGAAAATAAATAAAATGGCGAAAGCCAGCAATGAAAGAGGGAGAGAGAGAGAGAGAGTCGTGAGGACTTTTCTTTTCTCGAACAGCACACCCCGCTATCCAAGTCCTCGCATCCACCCTCTTCTTTACTACGGTCTCGCTGCACTCCTGACCGCCCTCTCCGCGCTGCCGCGCGTTGTATCGTCTAAAAGTTTGAAACGTTCGAGAAGTATTGGCGCGGCCCGAGAACGACGACGAGGGGAAACCTGGCTGCGACGACGAAACGCGTTATACGGTTTTCTATACTGTTTCGTCACACATAGCGTGGGAATTGAGGCAACCGTGAAGCTATCGCCGACTATCTTTCTTCTCACATTCATCCGGCAGTACTCTCTTCGCGCCGCCAACTCAGACACATAACCGGCTACTTCCGCGTTAAATTGAAAGAAAAAGGAAATAATGATGATAATGATAAGCGAGGGAAAAAAACACTTTCTGAGAATTTAATTAATAACTTCCAAGACGTTCCAGCAGCGCTCGTTCCGCGATCCATTTTTCCTCGGTCTCTCTCGCGTTTTCACTTACTCCTTCTCCCGTGGGTGGGGGTCAAGGAAATTAAGAAAACTTATAGGGGCATAAATTCAGTTTCACATTCAGGAGAGTTAATTTCACGGGATCTTAATACATACGAAAGGTTGAAGCGAGTGAGAGATAAAGCTCCGAAAGCTGCCAGCGCTCTTTTAACAATCTCCCTTCGCTGCTCCCCGACCACCAGTTGCCCCCGAAGGGACTGACTGGATATAACCGTAGGCAAAATTTTCATTCTCCAAATTGGTACGAGACCCAACGGAGCTGGAAAATGTTCGCGAACTGCACACCTTTTCTCTCTCTCTCTCTCTCTCTCTCTCTCTCTCTCTCCCTCTCTCTTCTCTACTGCACACAATCAGACGTATTCTCCGCACTCAGAAGTCCGTTACAACTCCGTCCGAGAAAAAAGACGATAATAGCGCGAGAGATAATAGGGCAAAAATGAAAAGTGAAACATCGAAAGTTATTCAATCGACGAAATCGTTTAATTTCGTACGGTTGATTATGCAAATTGAAAGTTTCATTTTCACGCGTTGCGAATTTCCTGGGAACTGGAAAATCTTTCGCCTATGTATTTTACCCGGATGGGAATACGCGATTATGGCGGAGGTGCACTGCGGAACGATAATAAAAGACCCAACGAGCCACGAAGACATTGTCTCGCGTAGTGTGAAATGGAAAATTAACCGGTGAATTAGTATGAAAACGGAGAGAAAAGGAGTTTTCATCGTTATCTCATTTTGTGCGATGTACGTCTTCTCTCTCTCTCTCTCTCTCTCTCTCTCTCTCTCTCTCTCTCTCTCTCTCTCTCTCTCTCTCTCTCTCTCTCTCTCTCTCTCCCTCTCTCTCTCTCTCTCTCTCTCTTTCCTTCGCTTCTTCATATGAGGAACGGCTTTTGACGCATCTCATATCTTTCGACTCGGCCGTACTCTTTCTACACTAAATAAAATACGCCGACGAGAGTAACAGACTTTCCCGCGAGTCACCGAGCCAGCCAGCCAGCCAACGTTCTGCCTTGCGAGGGAGCAAAAGGAGCTTGGCTCACAAGTATGGGGCATACACGGGGGATAAGTTTTCCAACTTTGGCTTGGGCCGGGTAGAGCGAGCGGGCTGAAAACTTCGTATCTTCGAATCCCGAAACCGAGGACCGAAGCCAGCGTATGCGAGTGCGAAAAGGCGTAGGTAGAGCTCGAAGGACCGACGAAGGAGAACGAAAGAAAACGGCGGCAGGGAGAGGGAGGAGAGAGAGAGAGGGAAAGGGACTTTGCCGACGCAAGCCCGCACACAGCCTGGAGCAAGATATCCAGGACATCTTATTCGCGTTTCTTTTCCGCCTCTCATTCGTTCTCCCTCTGTCCTCTATATTCCTCCGGTTTTTTCCCCAAAACCTCACTCTCCGCACTATCGTACTTTTCCCCTACCACCACTCTGTGCCACCGTCTTCCCGCACGTTTCCAGGTCCACTTCTGGCAACCATTCCAAGCTTGCCTTACTTTCAAATGAAAACTTAACGCGAATTCTTTTGCTTTGCTACCGTGCCCAGTGTGCCCGGTTGTGGGTGTGTGTGTGTGTGTGTGCGCGCGCGTGTGTGCGTGTGCGCGCGGCTGCGGCAAGTTTTTAAATTAAAGAGGAATCGGCGTCTCTCTTTAGCTTCCAAAATGGAGTTTTAAATTCCACGGGGCGTGTTCGGCGGCGCACTGGGGCTTACCGTCGCGGAATAAGAAAAACCGTGCGTTCGTACTCCTAACGCGGATGCTTCACCTTAACATCGAAAGAAAACCCGGAAAAATGAAAAAAAAAAAAAAAAAAAAAACGAAAGAAATGCTCCGTCGGGCCGAAGAGTCGAGCGTAGGAGAACTGCTCCAATTCCTTCTGCTGATGCTCCGGGCTAAGGGCGCTGACTACTTATACCATACATAGATATAGACACACGAGAAAATAGTGAAAGAGTGAGACTCGGAGTGAACGAGAAGGTCTCTTCTGGCCCGCGTAACCAGGTTCACCGTTCCCGACGTTTCGCATTCTCGGAGATTTGAATAATCCTCGTTGAAAATAAGAAAACGTCGTCCTTCCACTTTCTTTTACTCCTTCTTTCGTGTTTTTTTTTCTCTTTTTTCGTCATTTTTCGATCCTTCCGTCTTCCTTAGTTCTTTTCTTTCCTCATCGCGGTCGTCTCTGAGCACCGTTCATTCTGGTTTTTCCGACGGGTGACGTAAACCCGAAGGGTTACTCTTTCGTTAATCCGCAAGGGGTAGTACGGGCTTTCCGTGCAATCGGCTGAACCAACTTGAACCCGCCGGCTTCGACCGCTGTTGCTGCTTTCGCCACGGCAGCTGTTCCATACCGTTGGTGCAATTCTCGGCGACTGCACACACTGTGCGCGAGTTACGAGAGCTAACCTCGAACAGAATTCTCGACGTCAGTCGCTCGCTATATACGTTAGTTTGTTACCGGCCACTCCACCAACCGGGTTCCAACCCATCCTCGAGGAATCCTCGCCGAGACCACCGAGTTTATAACACGCTTTGTTCGTCGACTTTTTCATTTTATACACTCCGCGTTATGTCACGAACTCCAAACGGAAACCACGAGCTGCATGCTCATTCGCGGACGACAAACGAAAACCTCGAAACAAACGAAAACATATCGCGAAAGTTTTATCGAGCCAACGGAAAATTTGTGGAATAATGGAATGGTTCCGAGGGTGCGCGGAGTTTCAGAGTCCACGCGAACACGAAGCTTGAGGGTTAAGTTGTTGAGAACTTCGTTCGTTACGCGAATGCATTTTTAATTAATGGAAATAAGGAAAGGAACAAAAAAATTAACATCATAGAAGATGAATATTCGGTGGAATAAATTGATGACAGGAGTTCATAGACCGTCCCTTCGTCATAACTATATTAAATCGGACGAATTATAATACGTTTGAACAAAGATTCGATGGTAAGACGGACGATGAAGGCAAAAATAATTTGAACAACGTAGTTTTAATTCGCAATAATATTTTGCGACAACGTCTTACCGCAGTGCGCGGTGCAACGATCGAATATATCAGATCGGTCGAGCCGGAGAGTCTACGTTTTGTCTATAGTCGTAGGTATTGCTACGTCATACGAGTGCAAATATGATCAAGGGTGCGGCTGCGGGAGACGCCTGGTGTTACCACATAGACTCACGGCAGGTATACACACCGTGGAGAATGGAACTCGCATCGGGCAAAGTGACGTACACCGAAAAAAAAAAAAGAACACGAAAGAGAATGACAGAAAGCTTGGCTATGTGGTACGTCGACAGTGCGACCCAAAAATTCGACGGAAAAACAAAAAAAAAAAATTGGAGCGTTATATAAAATGGGTATTTATCTCTTTCAAAAAGTGCTTTTCGACCATGTCTCTTCCGGACCCATCATGTTCCCATCATTCCACACTTTGCCCCTTTCCCCTTCCCTCGCGGATCGGATCATATATCTATGTAGCTAACTACCACGAGCTCCTATCGAATGTGCATTACTATAGCTCCAACGTTCTTTTGTATTTAGCCCATCGATATTCCACTCCAGATGCAGCTTTTCGGACGCATCGACTCGTGTTCGCGTCACCCACGTTACAAACGAACCGGACGATCGATTGTGCAACCGCGGATGCACCGGTGAAAAAAAAAATGTAAAAAAAAAGGAAAAAAAAAGAGGGTTACCGAACTCTCGCTGTTCTCATCACCATTTCTCTCGTTATTCCCTACAGATGTACCTACCATTGTCCCGGGAGCGCTTTTTCAGAGCCCAACGATAAGCCATGATTTCCGAGCTTCCACCTCTGGCCATCCACGAAAAAAAAGAATAATAACATCGGTATATCTCAGTCACTCGTGTTCATTTTTCTGTTGAAAACAACTGATTTCATGAGAAAAAGAAATTCGTGGGTTGGATAATTTTTAAAAAAAATTTCCCATCTGGTGTATTCGAAAATCATCGAATGCATAATGCATGGTACATTTCACGTCGCTTCATCGACGTGGGGTACGAGTAGGTACTATGTATACATTCGAACGGTCACACGACGATTCAATTGCCGAACCGGTATTGCCACACGCGTCAATAGCCCAGCAGTATTCCAGGAGCATTCGTGATGGCATTGGCTCCAGGAAAATCGTACCCCAGAGGTAGTTTGGACATATATGCGAGCATGCGGTTCGACGTATGTGATATCGCGAAAAATTGGGAGACAGAGGGGGAGAGCGAGAGATAAAGAGAGAGAGAGGAGGGGAAGAACCCGTCTACTACATCTTCCTCTCGAGCAATGACATTTACATTTATATTGACACGCCGAACAGGATCTTGAACAACGGGCGTAGCTGGATATATATGACGTGTAATAACTGCATTCGTATCCGGATACGTCGGACGTTTGTGGAGGCTTTCCAGGTTTTGCTATGCGTTACAGTCGTGCGGCTACGAGCTGACCGGTACCGAAATTGCTTCCGACGAATGGTTCAGCCCACGCGAGGGGATGACCGGTTCGTAGCTCACACCCGAGAGCCGTTCGAAACTGCGCCCGGCCGAATAGCAACTGACTTTTGTTACCTCTGGAATTCCCCGTGGCAATTGTTTCGCGCTTCGACCGATGAAAAGCTAGTCGCCCGCCTCAATTTCGGCAAGAACGAATAAACGAATGAATGCGCTCGAGAGGTGCTCGATAGGTCCACATTTTCATGCGATGAAGCTTTTCATGCCCTTTTCGTGGTATCTGTCACCCAACGAATTTTCGATGATGCGATGAAATTCCATATTCAATCGTTTAGTATAATAACATATGTCAATTTTTTTTTTTTGTTTCATTACTGGAATCTAGTCTTACGCTGGAATATTGCACAAAATTAAGACGTTTTTGTTTCGACGTGAACATCGTTCATCCTAGAATTAAGGAACCAGTCACAACGACTTGTTAAAATTTTTTTTTTACCAAGAACTGCTCAAATTCGTCATACTGCATCTCCGCGAAATTTATCACGACTTTTATTGCAATATATAAATGATTCAATTAATCAACGCTCTTCTTGACAAGAAACGATGGATAACTGAACGGACGGAAAACCTTTCGGTACCTATAGTGTTAATTAATGTGGAAAGATATTCGTAATTACGATTTGTTGTGGCAATTAATCGCGTCGCCGACCAGCGGTCCCAGGCAATCATATTTTGAATTTCTCCCACAAACTTTGCACTCATGCTCACGGTATATCCCTCAAGCGTGACTGGCTTATTTGTCCTGATGAGTATAGCATCTCCGGCGATGAACGAATAAGCGATCGATCGATAAGGCTGATCAAGAAAGGCTCGGGCGTGAGAGGTATACGAACGGGGTATTTTCGCCTTGCAAATAACCTCTAATTCTGATAACAAACCACCGTGGCTCGAGCACTTTTGCCCAGGGCCATTGTAGACACAGGTACAAGAAACTCTTGTTGTTTGTCGGTTGTACGTAAATTTTTTTTTTCCCCACCCCTACATTCTCTTTGCCTTTTCTTATTTCGTTCCTTTGTCCGGGTTGTCTCGACGGAACGTGGATTCGTTGCTACACACACACGTACATATACACACACGTATATACATTGTTATCGGAGTACAAGTGGTTTTCGACGTAACGAGACTAGCGAGGAACACGCCGAGCTCTCAACGAGTATTAGTAGAGTGTAGCAGCTGAAGCAGGTACACGCGGTTTTACCGCGTAACCAAATTCCGCTCACGTACTCGTTCGGTCTTCGGGAAAGTCCGACGGAAATACGGCGCGTGTACTCAGAACCCCCTACGTCATCGCGACGCCACACAATTTATCCCGAATGACGTCCCATTAAGACGGGATTCGAAGCTGATTTACAACGTCTTCACGAGTTTTCCAACGTCGAGACGAGTGTTTAGTGGTGTAATTTTCTTTTTCACATTTATTGATTTTTCGTCCTTACGATTTTAGTTGTGACGAAATATTTGATGCGACGTTATGCTGTTTTTTTTTTCCAGATCTAGCGATACGTGATTGCCTGAATATGATTGTTCAGTGAAATTTTTGTAATTCTCTTTCAGTTACAATCGTGAAGTATAGAATTCACGATTGGATTCATGCTAAAATTAGGCTTGGCTTGTGTCATTCGAGGGTATATAGGGTCTATATGGCCCGGAAGCTCTGGCTAAGTGAATTGTTCGAATTTATTATTCATTATACCTTCTTGGATGCACCGACTACTTCTGGCGACAACCAAGAATCTATCAATTCCGATTTTATTCAATTAAAATAGTGATGGTAAAATGAGTTAATCTTACTAAGAAAATTCATTGGAACTCAGAATAGAATCCCTTAAGAGCATTCTACAATTTCGTTATATCTATCAATTCCGTTTCGCATATAAAAAATGAGAAACATATTGACAGGACTTTTTTGGGATCAGTGTACAGATGTACCCAAAAAGACAATGTACGAGTGAAATATAATTCTCGGTAATTAGATAAAATTCGTAGCATGCTGATGAATATTTCATGCGTCTATTTTTTGAAATATTCTTCGTCGATATTCACATTTAGAGTCTTCGGACTAAAAATATATTCCAATGGCCGATTCACATTGAACGACCGAGCGGACCGTTGCGTTCGTAGATTCGAAAAAAAATGTCCATAATGCCTCATTACAGCCTCAAGCATTCATCGCACTTTAACTTCGAAGGAAAAAGGAGTCGTTTTCTCAAGCCCCATGACCGAAGGCAGAGCCACGTCGCACCGCGGTCGCTATGACCTAACGACTTTTCAACTTACTAAACGTTTCTTCGCTCTAACCCAGGGATGCCCAACCACGATTCGCCGCGCGTCTCCTAACTTGCTTTTCTTCCCTTTCTCTGCGGTCGCCATACAGCCGAGCGGAGCCGATCCCCTACCAGTGCGACGCGTCTACCGCGCGCTGGCCTTACGGTGGGTAAGAGAGGGGATTGACGAGTTGACAGGTTTTTGCTCAGTGCTCAGGGGTTGGACTACGCTGCTCTAACCCGTCACGGACGATTTCGTACGTTTTGTCGTAAAGAAAATTTCTTCGGGAAAACGTGGCGCACTCTCGTTTCTTTTGTCTAAATACAAAAGGTCTGGAAAAGCTATGAAAAGCCATGGAGTTTTCCCATATTTTTCGTACTACAATCGCGGGAACAGAGATACAATGGCAGGAGCGAAAAAGTGATGAATGAAAGTACACAGTGAGACGCACGAATTTGTACAATGATGGAGACATACCTACCCTTGCAACTGATGAAAATGAACTCGGTTTCTGAAAGATTCGTCAATTTGGATGAGTGGTTGGGGTGAAGAAAGGTCCCTAGAAATAAAAATTTTAGGGAATTTTATCGATCTACGATGTTTCTTTACATAACATTTTTTTTTTCGTCTAGAATGAAGAGATGTCGACGATACAGTGCGTGACAATGTTCGACACAAGACCAGTTATTTGACAAATATATTTTCTTTCAAAGGTTGTCGATTGAAGATCCAAATACTGAATGGTTCAAAAGGACAATAAATTGAATTGAAATGCTCCAAAAATAAATGGAACAAATTGGTGCATCCGAGCATTCGACAGCGATTGCCGCCATTGTACAAATGTTAGCGCCATCTTCCACGGTGCATTTGACTCAGGGAAGTTTGCTATTCTTGAAAGCTGAAGCATACCCCAAAATGACTAACCGAACACACATTAATAATTCATTGACACACACTGACATAATAGTGCGCATTGACTTGTTGGAAGAAAAGTTCGATAACTTTTTTTTTCGCGAAATGGACCCGTTAATTGGCCATCTCGTTGGCGCGATTTATCACTCTTTTTTTTGGGATTACGTCAAATCATTTGTTCACGCTAACAAATCCGAAGCCATTAATGACTTAAAAGCGAATATCAAACGTGAAATTTGAGATATTCAACCGGCTTGGCTAAAAAAATTACTATCTAATTGGGTCCATTGAATGCGTGTCTACAAACGAGAAAGAGATGGACATTTGAATGATGCTTTACTCTGAACATAAATGGAAAACCGTAAACTTCAAACAAACCCCATCTTTTTTTTTGTTCTATCAGAACATGCAATATTCGGAACTTCAATCCGCACCTGTTTTAAATGGATATTAGTATTGAAATTCGTGTTACAATAAAGCCGTCATTGAGCGAACGTTAACTATGACGTTAAATAACGTTGGTTTCCAATGACGGATTGGTCAGCTTGCAATCACGGCAGAAGGTTCGGGTGGAATTCTGTTCGATAATCGTTGTTAATTAACGGTTCCATGAGCGAACAAAGGATTGCAGGCTGCCAGCTGTATTTACAGTTATTCCATCTTGTATTCTCGCTCGTTTGTCGAACCGATTCAATTATCCGCGATCCGTCCGCATTGCTGATACTCATCCACCCTTAAAGTCACATAGGTGGGACGTCGATCCTTTCTCTCGTTGTCTCGACACAATCATGAGCAAACTACTACGAGACTAAGACAATGGGACCGAACAAAAGCCGAGGAATGAAAAAGACAACGAGGTTGGACAGCGTCCCAAAAGAAATCCAACGGCGATTGTTGCTGTCACTAGTTTTTCCCATTGTTTCTCGTGAAAACGCATAGAATGAAGATCCCGATGACAACGACGACGAAACGTTGAAGAAGGGAACGAAAACCTGATCGAACTGAGTGGAAAGTTCGGTCTCGATATTCGACATTTTGCAATTGTCCCGCGAAATCCAATTATTTAACGCCAAAGTTAGATATAAATTGATGAAATTATACTTATATTCCGAGAGTTCATTATTATCCCGATAAAGAAGGTTTTCGGGATATTTCGAAGACAGCTAAAAATATTTCTGAGGTCCGGACTTCATCGGTAAAATTTATAAAATACTCAAACGTTGAAATCGATTGTATTGACCTGATTTGAAATTTACATTAAATTAAAAGTAAAACTTCATTTAAAAATCTGAATCACTTTAAATACGAACTAACTGGACTCACAATACAAACGGATCAATAAAACTATTATTCAATCATGAAATGTTTCGTGCGAAAGATTTCATATTATTTCCATTTCGATAAAAAAAAAAAGTCGAATAACTAATGCGAATACGTACATTAAAATCCGATTTTTTTCGTATCTCGATTCGTCGACGTGAACCATCTCTAAAATGTAATATTGGAAAGATAACGTGTTACGTTGCAATTAGAAGAAGGTGGTGAAATATTGATTGTACGACGACGGAAAACCGAGCGGGTTCGCCAATTTCACGTTGAGCAAGAGATACGATGATGGCGAATCAAGGGTGGATATTAATCGTTTCCGCTTTGCAGAATCTCACGCTCGCGGAGTTAACGATGACCCCAAAACCTCGGGGGGCAATCTGGGGATCTATCTGCGTGTTCCGGGAGTTATTCTCGTGCGGTTGGCTCACGAGTGTACTATACACGGTGGTTCACGGGTGGCGAGGGAGAGAGAACGCGGTAGATTGCGGAAGGGTGTTCTTCGGTGGAGGCAATGGGACTCGGTGTGGGAATCCGTTAAGGGCAGCCAGAAGCGCACAGCACACGAGGCGGAGGAAGAAATGCAGAGAGAACTGCGAACAAGCGGAGGTTGACCGTTTCCAAGTGTGTGTGTGTGTGTGTGTGTGTGGTTGTTCTCGACACCATCAAGCACGGAGGAGCTTTGTCGTATTCCCCGCGAAGCTGCAAACTCGACGACGAAAGGAGTTACGACTCCTGGTGGTCGTGGTGTCGAGCGGTAGGTGTGCGGTGAGAGTCTGGCTACGTACAGGCGCACCTACCATCGTACCATTTTCCCGCTAGAACGCGACGAGAGATGGGGCGAGTCGAGCTCGAATGCGAGTTCGTTCAGGAGGAAAGCGCGTCTTCGTCGGAAGATTGCGCTATCGCACACCCACTTGTTTCCCGTTGTGGGCTAGTTCGTTGACTTATATATACAAATCTGTTTTACATCCCACCGGCGCGCCTGGTTGACGTCTCATCCGCTGCTTCGCCCTTTCGTTTCATTCCGTTGCTTTTTCGCGACGTGGCAGCTTTGTTCTCGGAAAAAAAATTGTTTTTCCGAGCTTTCGGTGTCGACATTTTTTAATTTGAATAGGAAATTTCTTGGAGAAGCGATTTGGCACACTTTTGGGGATCGATTTAGGCGCGCCTGTGTGGAACGAGATCTTGAGAAATCGGTATTTCAAAAAGGGTTTGACCGATGAAGCTAAAATATGGCGAACATGTGAAATGAAAATGACTTTTACTTTGTTGTGATTCTCGTCGAATGACGTTTGATGAGATTCATCGTGAATTGATGCAGGAACACAAGAAATATGTATATTTAAGGGCGATTGATATCGGTTTCGAATTAAATTTAATTATTATTGAATCCCAGGGAAATTCAATCGCAATTAAACTTAAGTCAAATCATGTTATTATCAGTTTCAAGTTTAATTTTATGCTCTTCAATTTGCTGATTACTCTATCTTAATGTCGACTTATTATTATCGCTATTACGGAGGTGTAAGTCAATTGAAAGTGTAATTAGACGTTAGAAACGTCGAGTGCCAAACTAAGATTAATTCGCAAATGGAAATTCTCCCCTGAAACAAAACTGAATGCAATCCGCGGAGACGATTTTCGAAATTAATTTTCAATTAAAATTTAGTCTACCGCTCCCGGTGTTCGTTGTCGAACAATTGTAAAATTTCCGACAAATAAGATAGAACAAAAAATATTCTTAATATTCACATAGTTCAAGCTTCATCCCTTCGACCTCACATTAAATATCCCTGAATAGCCGGCTGTGAATCGGACGGTTACGACGAGTAAGACGATAATCTTACACAATTAAACTCTTTCGAGCGCATAGCGAGTCTCGCACACGATTATTTTTTTCATAACAATCGTCTCAAAACGTTTCGTTCTCGGTCTTCCATTACCGTCACTGGCATTACACTCGCCGTGGTTTCTCGTATCTCGAGCAACATTTCTTTTCTCCCCGAGACTCGGACGGGGGGTCACGATGTTTCGTTGATTAAAACTCTCATTGTTATCCACGGTCCGCAACCCGGCATCCATGCAAGCTGACTTTCTCCAGAATAAATGCAAGGAGAGCCCCACTATTTCGCAGTTTGGTATCGCAATCCCCGAAACAGAAAAAACAAAATACGACATGGAAATTGAAGAAATTGAAAAAGTCGAGAAGTCTACCAATCTCCGTTACGTTCGGACAATCACCAACCTTCCAACTCACTCTCTTTCAAAAATGTATTTTTTATACTCACGTTCTCCCGCCAAGCTTTCACGTCTATTTTCAGCGTGCTCCCCTCACAGTGGGACAGAAAAATACGACCCCAAAACGAACTCCACAACAACGATACAATCGTGAATAAATCTTTTTTCACGACTATCGCTCCATCCGTTGGTACAAACGCTGCAACATATTCATATACATGTATACATATATATACATCAAACCTAGTTTATACCGTTCGACTATATCCGCGTTGGTTCGATGCAGAATTCATGTACTTGAGGATTTACTTGGCAGCGATATTTCCCGTGTGTAACCCGATGCTTTCCGACAATGCCAAACCTTCGCTCGCCCACATAACCCGTCGGCCCATACAGCCCGAGGGCGACAAAACGATCTCGCAAGAGCTTCGAAACATCTGCGATGCGAAATTCTGGGTTTTCAAGCGAAGCTCATATCCCCGTAGCGAGAAACGACATCACGGATGTTTCACTCCGACGGGTTGTATTCAAGTGCAATAGCGCGACGAAGTTTCCGCGGAAACTTGCGACAACCGAATCGGCGTAACCCAGGTAGTATTGCCAGTTACGTGGGACAAGGTGAGAGCGAAGTAAAACGCGGGGTGAGTCCGGTACCGACGACGACGATGTTTCCCTGAAACCTACGGTAACGTTTCGCCGTATGCAGTTCAACCCAGAGAACTTCCTCGATCACGCCGCAACGTCTCTGGACTATCGCACGAGCTGGTCGTCGCGAAGCTTTTGCCCGACACGCGGCTACCAGAGTTGTGGGGAAAGAGAGAGAGAGAGAGAGAGAGAGAGAGAGAGAGAGAGAGAGAGAGAGAGAGAGAGAGAGAGAGAGAGAGAGAGAGAGAGAGAGAGAGAGAGAGAGAGAGAGAGAGAGAGAGAGAGAGAGAGAGAGAGATCGGGTGAAACGTCGTGCTCGAAAGCTCGTTCGCTTGCCTGCGCTCTTGTTACCTGCCCACAAATCTATGGTGTCCAAAGTTTGAACTTGGTCGACGTGGTATATATAACGCTGCGCGCTACCGTGTAATTAACCCTAAACTCCTTGTTCGTTGACCATGACGATTCTATTAGCTACCTACTGGGAGACACCGCCGTTATGACGTTACTACTGCGAATCGAAATTAATTCCAGAATCCGTGCATTCTATCTGTTGAATTATTATTATTAATAAGTTTTTCCCCAAAGACATTTAAAATATTTCCCACGATTCGTGTCCGTAAGTTCTATGGCCGAAGGTTATGGCGTCGTTTTCCGTTTATGAGAAATAATTTTCATCGACGGTAAGCCGAAAAAAAATTATTCCGTATTCTTGCAAACGAGAAATCAATTAGTTTGATAATTCTGGATTTCAATGAACTGTGAAATTAATGTGTAAGAATAATCGAGGTGCAACATTAATGTGCCCATGTAGTGAATTAAAAATTGATCGCTTGAAATTGATACAGACATTTTTTTTTTTTTTTTTTTTTCATGCGTCTGACGGTTCAGAAAACCGAAAATCAAGTTCCGGCGTAATATTGAAAAATACTCTGAAAGCCGATTCTTCATACCAATACACTCCACCAAGCTATATATCGATGGGCTGAAAATAAAATTAAATATCGAACTTCCGCCGTAATCTCATGAAGACTAGTTCCAATGCTGTCGGTAATCACAAATCGGATTAGAAAAAAAAACTTCGCACGTTCATAAACCGTTCTTCGCTCCAACTGTGTTCATCCATAATTCGTTGTGAATACAATTTTCATCATAACTCCGTAAGCCAGTAGAATTATTGCTGTTTGGAGTATTTTAATCACAAATCGCACGGCAGACTACCGCAGCAGTAGCGGCTCGACTCGCCGTGGGTCGTACCGCAACTGCAAAGTGATATTACTACTAGATCAAACCAGAAGTTCGGATTAAACGATATACGTACGTGCGCTAGCCACTACGGTCATTAGAACTTTGTCAATAAAACGCACAAGGCATATACAATCACCGAACAAGATGGAATCCATTGGATTCTCCTATACGAGCCTAAAACGTACATAGAATGTCGCCATAGCAGAATTAACGTGACGAGTCGTTCGGCAGTATGAGTTTAACGTGGGTGGGTGGAATCAACGTTGACCGTTCAAACGATTTATCGCTTGGGATGAGATTTCTTCGGTGAGCAGCAGACGAGAGTGAACGTCCGATGACTTCTGGGACGTGGCGAAAACGGCGTGGTGGCGTGTGAGGTTTCGTCCGTTTTCGGTCGAGGTTCTTAACGTGTAAACGTGGAAGAACGTATACATCGCGTTATGGGAGGGTGAATCCCACGAGGTTACCACGGGAGTTAAACGGTAAAAGTGCGAATGCGAGAGAAAGAGAGAGAGACAGAGACAGAGAGAGAGAGAGAGAGAGAGAGAGAGATGAAGAGAGAGCGTATCCTTAAACCGGAACTTTATCACGGCTCGCCGGATCCTGGACGAAATGCCGGTGCTGCGGTCAAGTGGTCCACCGGGTTGAAAACCCTCGTGCTACCGGACTGCGTTTACCGTACATTCAAGCACGTCGCTGGAACGATGGTCGTGACGCTATAGCCATACCCTGGATCGCTCGGAAAATATTCGTGCAATTTGGTGACACCGCCGAGCGTCCGCCGGAGCTCTCTTTTTATCCCGGTGTTAGTCGGCTTAGTTTTATCACGGCCGCATTATCCTCCGTAACGCCGTCCCACCTCGTCGGCCATCCTTGCGTTTCCGTGTCCGTCGTTTATACGCCGTGACTCGCGATTTACCGTCGCGCCACCGTAGCTTTTCCCTTTGGACCAACGGTGGAAGCGTATTTTTTTAAAATTTTTTTCAACGATGTACATTCAACACTTTTCTATTCGGACTCTTGCCTATTCTGGATTAATGCCAGTCGTACGACCGAGCCCCTTTCGACACTCGACGAAAATCTCTCGCACTCTTGTACAACCTGACGATCGGATATATTTCACTCACACCCTCGTTGCCTTTGGCGTCCAGCGCGAAACGGGGATGTGTATACATTCCCGGGATCATTATTTGTATATGCTTTCCGCGTGAAAAACGTGTTTCACGGCTGACGTCTGTTCGTTGAAGCGTTATAGATGCCAAGCTCGCGCGTTGAAAACGTACGCCTTGTATCGCAAATGCTGGGGATGAGTACGCGGACTCGAGTTTCACGAATCTTGTATTTACCCCGCGACATTTTACAGTGTTTTACGTGTTGTATTACCCGCAAACGACGAAAGTGAGCATGGACTCGATTCAACCGAGTTTATGTTCGTGATGCGAAATAAAGAAAGGCATAATAATCTGGAGAAAATGGGAGCTTTCGATTAATCCGCATAAATCGTATGGAATTACGAATTTTATGAGGGAAATATTTCAATGAACGTAATTTTAATTTTGTTTTACTTTTTTTCTCATGTGGCTGATCTTGATGAGTGAATTTCACTGATTTTAATCTGAAATATGAAACGTGATGTCTCGTGAAGGAACAAAATGAAAAAACGGTTGAATTTCGGTTGAAGCATCGCAGATTGACGTCACGAAAAAAGGTCATCAGCTGTACCGGAAACTACCTGCTCACCTATCTCTCGTCGCACTCGACACCGAGGATCCATTATGCACCGCCGCTCGCCACCATGGACCCGGCTTTACTCATAACGCCAGCGGACTCTAATTGACACAAACTTTTTTCATAAACGCGAGTCGTCCAGCTCGGTTTATATATTACCGGGCAAGAAAAGTAAAGAGAGAAAAGTGCAGCCGCGGGAATGATGAAATTATTATTATTATTTTTTTTTCCGATTTCCAAGCTCATTTAATTTCTCCAGTTCTTTTGTACCACCGGTTTCATATCTATCGCCATGTATTTGCCGACATTATTATTATTTTTCTTACGAATTTTCATATCCGAACGAAGGTACACGGACGGATCGTATTCAATTCCGTCGGCGTGCCATTTCCGCCAGCACCCGGTAATTATTAAAATGTCATATATGTACCTCATATTGGCAAGAACTATATCATGTTATAAAACCAGATTTTATACATGGAGTTTATATGGGGAAAATGTATTGCACGTTTTCATCCGGAATCTCTGGGACGATGTTAATTTTATCTGAATAAACATAGCATATTTGCTTATGAAATAATTCACGTTAGATAAAAAGTTAATTAATTAATTAATTAATATATCAATTAGTGAACAAACAATTTTTTTGCATCGTCGCTTTTATTTGGAATACGGATAGTCGACTGATAAATTACGAGCAAAGTAGTCTTACTAATGAACGTGTGAGATGGGTTCTAAATGCGCCGAAAGTAAAGCACTAATTTTTCACATAAATACTTGATTCCTCAGCTTCTACGAGTCTAGCTAGTAGACGAGCTGTTCCGAGCAGTATCGAGAATTAAAAATTGACATTAATTCCTCATTCTAATCCGCTTACAACAAAGTTTCTCCTATGAAAAAACTTGAAACTCGCAAAACTTTATCTCACAAAGGTGACTTTTCGAAGTGCTGAAACTAAAAAGTAGAAATTTTGTTTCCAACCGGAAAATAAATATCGCATCATCAGCTTGAAAAGAATAATGCAATATGCAGAGAAGCAAGCGTTATGAGTTCCACATATATCTCCCAACGACCCCACAAAAGCGACACTACGTGAATTTCACAGTTTATATTCCAAATATTAACATAATTCCCAATAAATCGGCAAATCTCCAGGGCATAATTCTACAATCAATGACGATTAATTTTTTATTTCTTCGAAATTAATGTATCCGTACTACACAAATTTTTATAATTATACCAACAACAGCCGCGTCGACAAATACGATGAGATTACAAAATTTCGAAACTCCGTAATGCAGCCGTGTATGTGCATCTCCACGGCTATCATTTTCTTTATATTTACCCGTATTCGACGAGCGCGATGTTTCGAAACAATATTATCTCCTCGCCTCAGCGCGGTTAATTCGTTCACCATTGATTATCGCGTTTAACAATTTATTATCCCTCATTCGAGCTTGTATACATATCATGAGAATTCGATTCAATTTCGCTCGGCTCCCGTCGTTAGTGAATTATCACCGAAGCAGTCATATGTGTGTGACAATGTGATTATCGATCGCTCTATCTCTCTTGCTCGATATATATTTATCTCGTACCTCGATGCAACAACTGTACACGGGTAGGAAAATCGAGAGGTGCATTTGTGTCGCCGGATACACTAATTGCGCCGAGGCTCGATGAATATTTCGAGAGTTTTGGTCGAATTACAAGAGGTTCGCCCGCCCGCGCAGTTGTTATATATTTTATAACGTGAAAAGGATGCGAGGATGCAGTGACGGGGCTGGTTTTATACAGTAGTGGATTACGTCCCAGACACGACCGCTGTCCAACGTATTTTGGAGTCGCGAGGTGCGGCGATGCAAACAGAATCTATATACATATATCTGTACATATATATATATATGCATTTATGCACCTCACCGGCTGCATACAGTACGTGCTACCTACAACTGCATGCGCACCACCTCGTCGTTCATATCCTCCCTCACATCCTCTCAACATCCCTGCAGGGACCGAATATGTTTATTCATGCTATCATTTATTAGTTCGAGCAATTAGCATTAATTAGCGCAATCTGGGATGGCGAATATGGTCACCGTGCTATATCGCCGTTATTCGTCCCAACTGCGCTGAATTCCTCCTCATGTTTTAGCGGTAAAAAGTACTGCTGTCCGTACCGGTGTTGCTATCGGTGTCGATAGGATTTTTCCCGCATTTACATGTGAGAAAAAAAAATGCCTGGACGATATGAATAGAGTTTCTTTTCAATTATAAAAACAAAAATACGGCGAAAAGTCTGTAACGCGGAAAAGTCGTGTTTACTCGTCGGTATATCGTATTTTTCGAAAATATTCATTGATGAAAAGCTGGGCTTTTGGTTGAACACGATGTAAAAGGGATGTTGCTTATCGATTATCGAATTTCCCGAGTTGCCCTGAAATGTTTCCGTTAACATGGATAATTTGGTTACTCTTGTCAAAATTTGAAGAGTAGTATCGTTATCATCGTTCATTCGTATTTCGATAAAATTGTTCAGTGTATCCATGAGTACTTGAATTGGCGAATGCCATATTGCGATCGAATGATGTGGGAGTAGCACATAGAAGGTGACCCTATCTCCAAGCTGGAGGCAACTTCGATCCATTCGCGTTGAATGCCCAATCGTTGAGACGCTATTCACGAGTGCATATATAATACATGTACGTGTATATAATATATACATCAAGATCGTGCACCAGTTTCGTGCCCATTGCGAAACGGTATTAGCATAAATTCTAAGAAGTCTGTATACGGGCATTATGATGCTTAAATTCTTGGTCCCACAGCAACCGTAGTGGCGCCTATTTTGGTTGGTACGTTAGTTCTGTGGATATTCCAAAGAAGGGCGAGGAAGCACATAAGCGAGTAAAGGAGGTCACTCGGAAGATTCTTACTCAATAAAGCGCAATCCTTAAGCTGAGACCGGTCGATGTTCCGATAGCACACTCCGACGGTCCTGATTACGTTCAAACGTACTTACACGATAATTCGAAAGTAAAGCAGTGCGAGCGGGGCAACGCGAGGTGCGGCGTGATAAGTCGGAAGATCGGGACAATAGTGCGCTCTTTTGGAATTCGAGTTTCGGAGCTTCGTTGGTTGTCCCCGTCGGGCACGCCTCTCGGGACAATTAATTATTCCGAATTCCTACGGAGTCAGAACTTCCTCAAACCGCACAGTCTTCGGATCATGGATCCACAGACGCGTATCTCCATTTGCAGGAAATGCGGTGGCGTGATATAAATACGCGGACGATTAGAATTCGCGAATATTCAATCGGCGGAGACTCATTGAACATCGCGATAATTGATAAATTCTTCGTCGAGAAAATTTTTGATTCAACGCCGATAGTATATTGATAAAGTTTCTATTGAATTTTGCAATTACGTTTTAATGAAAACATTTTTTGGATCTCTCGTAGATTGGAAACAGTTTATTAAAAAGAACGTTTTATAGTTACTATATTACTTTCTTTAATTAGTTGGGGTGATAGAAGTAACATTTGATTTGATAAATTATCACGAATAATGGATTCGTCTATTTCTGTTAGATTTTCTTTTTTTTTTCAAGGCTTTGACGTTTGAACGATGATTAATTCGATCAAACTCACACAATGTCTTTGACAACCGGATCAGTCGGCACAGTACAAGGCAAAAAACTCTTTAAAGACATTCGAATCATAATGCGAACTTTTGTCAGTTTCGATCTTCTCTTGCAAGAGCTATTTTATTTCATGGCTCCGCCCACGCGTATCGCATCCTCTCTAGCGGTAGAGACACGATTCCTTCTCGAGTTGAAAGTATCGTATTGTATTACCAGATCGTGAATTTTCCAACGTACGCTGGGAGCCGTTTTAAGTGCATATCCGACGTCGGCGTCAGGACCGAGTCGTCGGTGCGGCATTCATTGTCTGGAAGGAATACCTCCGGGTTTCACTGAGAAACTATTTGATCAGCCATGGGTTTTCAGCGAACAGAAAACCCCGTAGACTTTGGATCACGGTTGGAACCGTTTTCTCCGACTGTGATATTTTACAGCGGCAATTCGAGACGACCGTCACTGCAGGATGGCCGCACGGATGAAGGGAACGCTGTTACACGAAGCGTACCAAGGGCGCAATGGGCAATGACAAAGAGCTCGGTATCGAGAGACGGAAAGATGAACGCGAAGAGAGGCGAAGTAGAGAAAGCGAAAAGCTTTGCCTCTTGAGCGTCGTTACGCTGTGGCAACGGTGAGGTCGAGTTGAAACGGCCGTGGAAACCCGCCCCCGCAGGAGACCAGTGCAAACGAATCGTCGCAGTTCTACATCCCCTGCACCGCCGGATTGCCATTTTCCGGCAGCGGGGTGGTTTTTTTTCCTTGCCGTCTATTCCTTCGCCACCCCACGGTCTATCCGAGCCCGACCCATGAATTACCACTCGGACGTAAGCTCTGTACTTTCGCGAGATGCACCGCCGCCAGACTGACCACCCTATACGTATGTATAATCTATTTGCGACTAGCCGAAGCTTTTCCTTTTCGGATTAAATCCTTTCGTTTGCCGGAGATTATTTATTTTTATTTTTTTTTTTGTTTGCAACTGAATTCATTCGTCCGGTGATATATTTTGTCTTTGATGATTTTTTACTTCGAGAAGTACCAATCTCGAAAGCTCGGAAGCTCTTGCCCGGGAGATGAGTGAAGAAACGAGTTTTTGGACACGTTGGCGAGCACTTGGGTCGCACGAGAGCCCGGGAGATCAGAAGCCACTCAGGGATGCTACTGAGTGAAGGATATTAAGACTTGCTCCATGAGAGGTCGTACAATATGTCGCTTTTTTCGGAAAAATTTGTTGCCACACTACGATGAGTTTTACTCTTGAGTTCGCGAGATTAGCATCTTTCAACGGGGCCCTTGGGAATGACCATCCGAGTGTAATGACTTTACAAAAAACCTTGCACATTGCTTCCTCATAATATTTCACATTTGCCAGAGTTTCCTCCATGAGGAACTTTGTGTCCATCAATTTTGGCTTCCTCATAGAGGAAGCTTTGGCAAATGTAAAGAATTATGAGGAAGCAGCGTGCAAGGTTCGACTTTGCACCCTTGTTTTCATATAAAATCTGTACGTAAATCTATCTAGTCCGGAATAAACATATGGTGAATTCCATGACAAATCTAAAAAATTGAAAGACACACACATACATCCGGACATTTTTCCTAAATGTGATTTCTCGGCGTTTTGGGACATTCCGAACTCTTCTATATGAAAAACTGGAAACAAAATGTTTTTCATGAAAACATAGCTTCCTCTATGAGGAAGCAAAATTGAATAACCTTTGAACCATGATCTCGGCTCTCAAATACTTTCGAAGCTTGATGATGAAATTCAAATTTGTAATAAATCAAAAGTTCAAGCTCAATCCGTGATACCGAATTCATGAAAATTTCGATGAAACTGAATTCACCAATTACTATAACTACGCCGGGTTACCGAATAAAGGGTGAATGGTGATTGAGAGGATTATCCTTTTACCGAATCACAGTGTCATGGTTATGGCTTTGACACGATAACTCGAAACGCATTGATTCTAATCGGACTCGAATGGAGCTTCGATGCTGCAGTGCCAGTAGAGAATGATGCGCTGGTTATGTTCCGGACTACAAACACGACTACGGTTCTTGCGAGGATGACGATAGTTAATACGCGAAGTCCGGAATTCTCTTGGACATCGCGGAGCAGATCGGTGATCCGGATCTCAGCGTGATTACCGATTCGATGTTCGAACCGAACCCCGGTGTCGTATCTCCAGCGTACTGTATGTTAATGATATTTCCATGGTCCGCTGCAACGACGCCGACTACGAGGGCACAACCACGTTCAGAGTTCTAGTACAATGGAACGAAACGAACAATAGTCCACAGATATTGGGACTAGTCAATCACGCAGTCGGCTAATTTCATGCAAAATATCCCGCACGGTGGCACACATCGTTGCCCATTGGTGCCCGTGATTCGGCGATGGTGGTGCATATTCGGGAGTCTCGTACACAGACTGACCTGGTAAGGGATTATACAGGGGGTTCTGTAGACCCTATGGAATTTTCCGATAAAATGTTACGGTCGCAAGATAATTCTGGATATTTACTTTTTGATGTGTTTTCGCCTGTGAGAAACGCAGCCATTAATATTTTACACGATCCGTGATTCGGTGGACGAAATCAGCCACCGGCTATTGATAAATATGGCGGTATCATTTTTTTTCGAATCTTATGAATGAATTATCACCATTGACGTCGAATTCTTACTGCAAGCTTCGAGTTAAAAGAATTCATCCAAATATTCCTGTTCTTTCCACGAGCGACAACGACTCACCCAGGATTTTTCCATGTACGACATGGGAGAGGGGTCGTGAGAGGCAGTTTTCTTCGAAATTCCCAGCGAGAATGAGATTACCTACGCAAGCACTTTTACAAGCCCCGCGCGATCGTAGAAAGCTGCTGTTTCTACTGCGGTTGGCTGGTGTTACCACTGCCGCTACTCGCCTCCTCGGTCTCCCCGTCGTCGAACAACCGTCGTGAGAGCTGGCTTCGGCTAAACCCCAGAGAATATGAGCCGTAGAAAAAGGTCTGGCACGGTGTGTAACGACGTCGACACCACCGAAGCTTTCATTCGATGATCAATGGTAAGATTACAGGCTGAGAGCGAAAAACCGCATGGAAGAATTCGCCAGATAAGAAGACGCGAAGAAAATAACGAAAGAAAACAAGGAATACCGAAAAATCGTTGGTATTTCGAACGAGAAAGCTTTTCTCTCGGTGGAATATCATGCCAACAGGCTGTTTGCTACGGCTGTAACCGTGAATCCACGAAAGCGCTTTCGAGTAACAATTGGATTTGCACATGCGCGGAGGAGCTGCGTGTGAGCTTGTGTGAGAAAAATCCGTCGGAGGCTTTGAAATAAAGATTGTTCCACACCGAAAATGTTATCATATTGCGAAAATGCTCAATATTATATTCCTTGTGATCTTTCCTGAAATACAATGGATGCTGGGTTCGACTTGTGCAACGGGATTGTCTGTAGCGACGATAAATAATGGAGAATGGAGAAATCAACGAACTCGGGCGAATCGAGGATAATCAGATCTTTTCTTCTCGTCCGCTCTGCTTCGCTTGCCTACGACCCCATCTCTTTATCGCCCCTTCGGCACATCGTGAGACATGCGAAAAGCTCCCTACCGGCCTCTCAACCGAGATCGCCAACAAGATTCTCCCCAGGGAAGATCGATGAGCTTTTTTTGCTGATCGGCGAAGCTCAAATGAAACCTAACGCTGCGTCTTTTGCTTCTCCGATGGAAAAAAAAACCCTCATTCCCAAGATTCGGTTGGATAATCAGCGCGACGATGACCCGTCGTTGTGCCGCGTTCTCAAAGCTTATGATATAACCCCTGATAAGGAACAAATTTCTAACTTTCAGACGCTACGGCGTTTTTTGCAAAAACAACGCGAATAAGTTTTGACTCGTAGATTTCGTAAGAACGCTGTGGCTTTCTTATTATTCAAGAGTTCACGACAGTGTCGCCGACGTCTCTGCGTATAATTTTTGCAGAAATCGTTATCACGTGTGCTATTTCGTGCGATAGCTATTATGAACATCACCGATTGCATAAATAGCTTGTGAGCAAGCGGGCTCGAGTTTCATCACGGTTTCGACAGAATTATTCTTATGCAAGCTCGATCAACGGATGATAATTGTGGAGTCGCGTCTTAAAAGCGTATTAAAACGCGTAGATTTCAGTTTTTCATTATCATTAGCGTCACCTGATAATTTTTTTTATCGGCACAATGGTTAACCATTTTTTTTCTTGGATTATTTTGCAGGAGTCGTTCACCTCTCTAAAAAGCTACCGCATGTTGGGACCGTTTCGTGTCTGCACCGCGCAGACACGAAATATATTCATTTCAAGTTTTATTAAAATCCGGTTTGTGCCCAGATGTAAATCAAGATTCCCGTCATTAGTCGATTGCACTGTGGAAAACGATTTTACCGCTCACTTCTTGGTCTCAGCTAATAAAAATATCTCTTACGGGTTTAAAGTCTACGATATTTAAAATGAAAAAAAAAAAGAAATAAAAAGAATCATCGTAAAATACTGGACTACGTTTTCTCAAGACTTTCCGCCAACACATACAGTCCAGCACGGTATGGGGCACGTTCGCGCACAATGGGTTGCCAACGAAAATAATTGCTACAGCGAATAATGAAACAACGAACAAAGGGAAAAAGTTCCATACCTTGAGAACGTTAATATTAAATTCGTCATTCAAAATTAGTGAGAATCTACGAAAATAAGATAAAGCCTGTGCTCGCAAATGTGACATTAACGGTCAAACTTGACGCAATAACGATAAAATAACGGATAAGAGGGATGAATGAATATGAAAAACCCTTGTCTATCACGTGTGTCACCGTTGCGTCACTTTTCGCCCCTGATTCGGCCGCGTTCGATCATTTTACACGATTAATTTTTCCCTGCAATCCCATTGGCTCCCATCCCATCCACACACCGATCCTCGTTCCGATTGCCATAAATTTCTAACACATCAATCGCATACACAACATTACATCGTACAGTCCCGTGCGAAATCACCACGAGGAACAATTGAACGACAACGATGCGCAATTTTCAACGATGATAAAGTTCGACCCGTTAGATCACTGACCTTCCACGAGGGTTGAGACGAGCGCGACGACGTAGAGCGCTGAGACGATAGTGTGAATAGGCGACATCCATCTAACGAACTTGTCACACCGCGACGACAACGACACTTCGCGCCGGAATCTCGGTGCGGACTGACGAACGCGTTCGGAACGATGCTTCACGTTGGGGTTGCAACACCACGTCGAGTCAACGCTCGGCCTCACTCGCTCTGCGCTGTCTCATCCACCCCAAACGCTCCGTGCGTCTCTCTCCCTCTCTCATTCCGTCTCTTTCCTTCTCTTTCTCGCTCCGTTCCTTTCCGACCCGGGGGTGAGAATTGTTCGCATGCGCTAAAGGTGGTTCACGTTTCCCCCGCCATCGCAAGCTTCGTAACCGTCAGGTCCCGCCTTTGTTACGGCGGCATAAACTTCGCGTTTTCTTGAGACATCGTTCGGATTATAGCATCAAGCACAATGCAACGACGGTCCTTTGGAAATGAAATTTCCAAAAAAAGTAATGATCTATACGTAAAATTTCGTTGCGTAGATCCGATTTTGATTTCGGTTCTTGGGGATGAATAGAAAACGACGCGATAATGGTAATTTAATGGTAATGGTAATGGTAATGGAGTTTTAATTTGAAATTGGACGGCGAAGATTGCCGAATAAAATTTCTGATCTTCAAAGACTATACAATTGATGAAGAAATCGAATTTATTCCGAAAATTGTACGGTTATCTTTTGCTGTATTTTTATTTTCAATGATGAAGAAATTTCTGGGCTGAAATAGCTTTCAAATAATGGAGTATTGATTTTTTTTCCGTTTGCTATTTGTAGTTTGTGGGTGAAGATTTTATGAAGGTTGGTGAAGCGTCTGCATGGTTTGAACGCGTCAAAGTTGTCAACGGGGCTGTCGAAAAGGTGACAATATCGCTTTTTTTGTTATCGTCCATCGTGCATGGGGAATGATCTTCGTCGGACGAGAGTTTCGTGGAGATATGGTTGTGACTTCGAGAGTTTTAGTTGATACACGACGAAACAAAAGAGCTTCTGCGTTCTCGTAATACATTTTTTATAGAGATTGGCCAGTGGGTCGTACAGAAAGAAATAACGCAGAGCGCGTTATTTCTCTCGGTTCGATCCGCACCCAACTAACTGCCGAGTAAAATCGTTAAAATAGTTACAAGGGTGATAAAAAAAACGTGAAAAAATGCGATAAAGCGCATCCTTGTCCGAATTAACGTCCATATTATGTTTGAGACGACGCAAGCTCGCAAATCTCGATCAAGAATAACGCGAGAGAGATGAATCGATAAAATTGCATGAAAAATCACGTACCGCCGCGTTACAGCCCAACGGAGTACAAAATAAAACGCGCGAAGATGAAGAGCGACGGTAGACGTCATGTTTCCTCCGTGGAATTCGATAATCGATGGTCCGGAGAAAGGCAGCGAGTATTAGACCATAGAACACACGGCGAATCGCACGCGAAAAATAGTGTTCCGTTGCAGATGCGCGCATCGTGAATAATGCTCTCGGTGGAAATAATAATGGCTCTCCGTGGAAAAGAAACGAGCACCGTGAGAGGAGCTACACGAGAAATATTCACCGTGTTCGCGGAAACGTTGCCTTGCGGAATATTTTTGCGAACAAAATATATAACGCTCGAGAACATTAGTCGTCTAATCGCAATGCTCGGGGTTGCGACGGCAGATCGTATAAATATCCCGGGTTACGGTGAAACATATTCGCGTTATATCGCGAAAAGCGATTCGGAAAAATTTCCATCGTTCCGAAACGGAATCGAAGCGAGGGTGGAGACGCGTTATGTAATACCCCCATAACACCCGATGAATCTACCTGTCTGATCCGTGAATATCGAAGCTGCGAACACATCGCTATATCGCGTCACATTTTATTCCGGTAAAAAAAAAATATACATATATAGATTTATTGTTTCGTCTTTTGATCGTAACTTTTACTACGTTTTATCGTAACTCCGGGGCATGGCATATTTTTATTCTATTTTTATTTTTTTCCGGCCTGGAGAAACTGTAGATCAAATCTCGTTTGTGCGAGATGGAACAAAAATAGGACACAAAAGCTTGTCGAATAAAAACATTGCAATTTTTTTATTCACAATCGCGTGAAGGATATATGCATCTTAATCATGACTCACCCTTCTGAACGATGAGAATCCGTCGAATCATTGTAAATAATCGACGGTCCTGTCGAACCCCCGACCTGGATACGATAAACGGAACCCGATAGGCCCCCAATCTTTCGCGAACAAACCGTACATCTAGCATCGGCGGGGAATTGAGGGCGTTAAGGGTGCAACGTTGAAAAGTTCGTAAATCCCAAGATGAGCGGGTGAACAAGCGATCCTCGTCAAACTATAATTTCCGAAACCCTCCGCGGCGTGTCGACGATACTTTTCGCTTACATTTTTTTTTTTCTCGCTCGCTACTTCTTATCTCAGACCGTATGGAACCCATTCGATTTTCCATCGAGGACTTTGGGGGCCGCCCCACAATGGGGCCGAGAGCCCGACTTAAATTTTTCTTCGTCGATGCCAGCCTCCCCTTTGTCTCAACTTTACCCTCGAAGAGGGTCTTACGTTTCCTTGGGGAAAGCACAGTGGCGGAGATAGGCCAGTGAGTGATGTCTTTTCGAATTTCACCTTCATTCATTTATTCTCAAAAAATCAAATTGAGCATCTATTCGAAATTTTTTTACTATTGAATATCAATATGTTTATCACAATTTTGCATGATACCAATGTCAAGAGGCTTCGTTCGCGAAATTTTAATTTTTTTTTCTTTCAATGCGACGTCAATCCCCTCGGAATTTTACGGTTCAACGAATACACTCGTAATAAGTACACCGTAAAAATGTCAAGAATGTTGCATCGTATCGAACGAACGGCAGACCCTTCTCAATTGCGCTTGGTTAGGCAGGAAAATTCTGCCGCAATTGTCATTTCCGTTTCATCGTTACAGTGGCTGTGCGTCGCCGAGACATAGCCGACGTTGCTCTGACGGACCAGAACTAAATAATCCAACCGCGCTTCGATGCATTCCGGACGAAATTGTTCGTAAATGTGATCGATCGTTCCGTCGAAAATCGACGCAGAGTGGGAAAACCACCCTTAAAGAGGACTCGCCGAACAAACCCGCGACTTTTCTTCGAGATGAGCTCACACTGTGAGAAATACGAGAAAGATGAGTTGAGGGAGAAAAAAAAGACGAGCGAGCTTTGCGAACGAGTCGTTAGACGTGATCTCAGCATAAACACGTCACGATAAGGATACAAAAACGGCACGAGCGACGAAATAAAGCAGCGTTACGAGGTGGAATCACTTTTCTCACCCGCGTAGCACAACCATTATCGCTTCGAGAGAGCAGGGATTTGCATTACGAGGATGCGTAAGTAGCAAAACGCGCGTTCTTCAATCCTTCGACTTTTATTCCTCGTACTAGCATCGACACCAAGTGCCACCCATACTTCAACGCGAAGATTTCTCGGTAGGAAAATACATACATCGGAATATATCTATTTATATACATTAGGGTTATTTGATTACTTTGTTTTCACGGCCCTATGAAAAAATGATAGATTGTAGCCTCAAATAAATACGAAAAAATTTCTCCAACCGCTATTAATGCTTCCCCTTTGAATAAGACAGGAAAACATAGCTTTTATCATTCAAATGATAATATCTCCGCGAGTTTTAAGGCTACGTTGATTATATGTGGCTTATTTTGAAGCTCCTTCAGTAATACATAAAAACGTACTCGAACTTTTCGAATTCGATCAATCGATTTCATCGATATCAATATTTTAGCGAAAATATTTATCGACGGAAATTGCATTCAAATTCAAGAAGTACAAGTACCAGTCTATCAACTTTTCATAAGGTCGTGGCGAAAAAAAATCAAATCACCTTAATATATATGGGTCTGCAAAACGCAAACGTGACGTTGAACAAGCCGCAGCTATTTTTTTCTTCCCTTCCACCTTAAACCTACGGTTGCAGCAGCCCTCCGGTCTGATTAAACTTTTTTTACTCCGCCCACACACATATATCTGATTCACGTATAGTGATCGAAGGAACGCGATCTCGATCAGCCTGATATATATTTATATATACACGCAGCCTGGCACTACTGCATGGTGTGGCTTCGAATAGCCTCGATTTCTTCTCACTTTTCCGAGTCGTTTTGCGAGATTAGGTTCGTGATTCCTTTGCGATCGTGGAAAGTTACACCATCCCTACAGTCGGGTTATACATCGCCGGGCCCGGTCTCGCAGTTGGGCACAAAAGAGCTCACACGTGTGGGGAATACCTCAACCGTTGGTAATACCGCTGTCGGATTTCGTTGTCAGTTGATATCCTTAATCATCAAGCCGGATAAGCGAGCCCCGATTGAAGTACTTTGGCACGCGAAACGTCGGGTTCGAAGCGTGACGTTACAGTCGTAACTCTACCACGTTCATCGGAACCCTTCGATTCATCTATATCTGCATTTAGATTTACGTGAAGCGTTATAAATTTCCGTTTGATCGAAACTTGAGAATTGACAGACGTTAACAACAACAGCAACGAAGAAGATTACCTACGTCCATACCGTAAAATTTTATCGTTCATATATGATCGTATGGGAAAGTTTGCATCGTTCACGCTGCTGAGAATTTCCTTGCATTCGATGCGACGGTTTATTCGATCCAGATAAACGCATCCATCGACGCCTGTATTTTCGCATCATTCGATGCAGATGTTCGAGTAGATCAACCGACGGAAATGTCTACGATAAAGGGAACCACGGTTTGCCGCTCGAGGTTTAGTCCCGCGGATTTGCAAACGATGAAGCAAGTGAGACGAGGCCGAGATTGTCGAAGCTACGGAGAATGAGAGGATTCACGGTAAGTCCCTCGTAAAAGCCGCATCCGCGATAAAACGCTCTGTTCGATATTGCCGATAGCTATCAAGGTATCTCCTCTATCGCGGGACTCTCCGAAACGTCGCCGAACGGGAGCTTGTCGTGCTTCGTGCCACGAGGATGGATATTATTTATTTTACACTAATCGAGCCCGAGCGAAACGTCAGCTGTAACGGGTGGTTGTGACCGGAAGTTGAGTGATGTCTGGGAAACAGTTTGGACTCCACACTTCCGGCTATTCGAGGTAAAAGTTTCTTGCGAGTGGTTTCTCATCGTAGAAGGCGACACAACTGCAGCCGAGAGAAAATTTTGTGCGAAAAGGCGAGTTTTGGTACAGGAGGATCTATCGTAGCTGAACTATATGGGAGACGATTTGGCCACGATGGATTGGTTACCTTTCGAGTAAAGAAATTATGCATAGTCCATATACTAGCTATATGTAGAATTAAGCATACATAATTTATACATAGTTGATACATGTCTAATTAAAAAAAAATCCAAAACAATTATAATAATGCCAATAATAATGAGAAGAGATAATTCTTTTTAATATAATATAACATATTCAAAAATTATATATATAATCTGAGTATGGAATTAGAGATAAACAGGCTATATATAGTTTATATATGGACTATATATGCTCAATTCTATATATAATTAATGTAGAAACTATGTATAGATTTTTCACTTGGGCTATCACTTGTTCGGGCGTCATAGTGACCGGGAATTCGGGTCAGGACCGAAGTCGCAAGGTCCCCGCCTGCGTATTTGTTATTTATGAAAGTTTTAGGGCAGGAACTATTTATTCGAAGTATTTTTGTGATATTTTTAAAGATGGGCAAGTGATATTTGGGTTTATTGTTTTCTGTGAGAAATTTAAAGACTACGTTAGATAAGATTGATCACCATATGCGGCCCAACGACTTTGTTCACCGCATGAGGAAAATGCCGCAATGCTTTCCCGCTGGCAGCGCCGCCATGTCGCTAGACTCTTGCAGCGCGCGGCTGGAAGAACTCGCTAAGGACTGAAGGGACCCGGCCCGGCTGTAACAACGTTGCCAAAGACAAACCGCCGACGAGTCTAGCCACCTCGTGAAGGAATCCCCGTATTCCGGCGTTCCTTCCATCTAATTTCTTTCATCCTTCCATTCTGTCGGTTTCATGTGATTTGAATAAATTATAAACCATTTGAAAAATGTTCAAAGGACAGGCTCTAATTTTTCCAACAAAAATCCGTCAATTATTTGCAATTAAAAAGACGATGCACACCGGAAATGTCCTCAGATGGTGACCACTCTAGAGTTCAATCACGGTGAGCGTTGAAATATTAAAAGTCTTGCATGAATCAAATTGCTTCGTAAATTATGTTCCTTAATTATACTTACTGCACCGTATTAACTCACTCAATTAAGACAGCCAATCTTATGGCGCTGGATGGTAGAATTTCGCATGCGAGAGGTTCGGTTACGATAACTCCTTCTGTACATGCGCTCAGCAGCTCTGGAGCTAAATTCATGAGAACGCACGTCAGAGGAGGAGATGGCTGACGCGTCAAGGAGCAACGAAATGTGGTTCCCAAGTTCTTGAAGGATTTTCGTGAATGCACCGCGAAGAGATTGTGAGAGAAGAAAAATAAAGGAAAATATGAGGAACTGAAAGATGCGGAAGGGTTGAAAAGGGAGAGCGTCGGAGGTAACAGCATGCTCGACAACCGCTTTTCTCTCGCCGTTCCTTCCTACAACCAGCAGCGAGAAAACCGCGTTGCGCGCAACGCCATGCCCTCTATTCTTCGTCAGTCTCTTTTCTTACATCTTTTGCCTTTGCTTTCCGTTGGCACGCGAATGCAACTCCCACGGCGACGAACCGATATAAAGGCATCCCCGGTGGTGTTGCTGCTGCTGCTGTTGCTGCTGTTGATGTCGACGCACTAGACGGGCGCGCGTTCAACGCGCAGAACTTTTCGCGGCTGCGGGACTCGCCCTCGACGCATCCTGTTGTGCATGTGACAGTTAAAAATTGGTGCCTCTCACGTCAACGATGGGATAAGAGCACTCGTAAAAAATAAAAAATGAAATAAAAACACAAAAAATAAGATAAAAAGTCAACGGGTAATTTTGCAAGCTGTTGAGACGAAATCTCTTCGTCTTCCTCCGACGTTAAAGTGCGGGCGAGAGAAAATTCTTATTCCGATGTTTCAGTAGCGTATGAAGAACGTTTGGGCGGAAAAATGTGGAAAAGTATTCAAAATTCGTTATTTGCAATCGTTGCGACCGAGCCGAAGAATGTAATAATTGTTTATGGAAAACATTTTAGCCAATGTGATAAATCACATCCCTCGTTGGGTCCACTAATATTTTATTTATTTCTCTACACTACTGTGATTACTTTTATTGTCATTTTTCCGTAATAATTCTATCATACACGCATTGAAACCAATATCAATACACAGAAAATAAAAATAAAAAATACGTACGTCTGGCACATCGATTTTTTTCTTACGAGGGAGTGTTTCTCGTGAGATAAACGAAATTACAGCGGATACCATCTGCGAACGAATCTTGCGTATTTGTCTGGCGGGATCGCGGAATCGCCAGTTTCGCTCCCGGCATCCTCCACGGTTATGTGTAATATACGCACGGAAATGCAACGAATACTCAACGGTACGGCGTTTATATTTATGCCGGGAAGTTGCAGACTGTGCTACACCCGGTATATACGTGGAGAGGCACCGGCAATAGTGGCGATTAAGTTTGCATAAGCCGATTGCAAATATCTCGGCATAACTGTGCAGCCGCTCTCTCAATACTGGCAATTCCCTCCAGTGTACATTGCCCGGAAGATAACTCGACCCGAAAGACCGGGGTGAGAGTTTAGCGAACAGGTACGTAGACGCAGCGATCAAGGTATTCAAACGTGAGAATACGGGGATAAACTCGTCCGATATACTCTCAGTTCATGCGCACGTAGGATGATAATAATTTACGAAATATCAGCAGCACCGCACGTAACGTGCAGCCTGTTTCGAAAATCCCCGCGACGTGGAATTCATCGCGGTCGTCGAACAAATCGAATAATCGATGATCGTGTCGGAACTTCATGATAATCAGTTGATGTGTCATGGGTGTATTATTATTTAATCATATGCGCATTTATCCGAAATGCATGAGTTTAATGGCAATTAAATATGTGTGACTGCGAAACTCTCACCAGCTGACAATATAAGACGGGTAGTTGCATTATTGTTGTTATAATAATAATAATAATATTATAATTATTATCTAATTAATATTATTATAATAATCATCATCAGCATCACTATTGTTGTTACATTCAATTAATTGTTTTTAAATTCCAAAGTTGCGTGAATGACCGTAAGCATCTTTTCCCGGGCTTCTACAAATCAACGTTCATTTTTTGTCAAAAATAAAATCTCGCCGAGATTGTCTACGCGATGCATCAGCGTAAAAAAATACATATGTAGAATTCACTGTATCCTTCTGGCGGTGCGCTCGCGCATTTTTCCAAGTTTCGCCCGCGACTCGGTCCCGAAAAACTTTTTCCGGCAAACCGCGAGACGAGTGAAAACCGCAAACCCTCCGCACGGTTGCTATTTAATTTTGGTGAGCGTTAGTGGAAAGAAAGTGCCAGCGTTAACGTCGAACGAGCACTCTCCGAGACATTAACAACGAAGTAAATTAAAAACAAGGGCGGCGTGGCTCGGGCGGGGAACGAAGGGTGGTAGCTTTCTCCGCGCGTTCGCTATTCCACCACCAACAAACCGAAGTCGTAACTCTTCCGAGCATCCAATGAAGCGAATGAGCACTCTGAAAGCGTGAAATTGCATGAATGCCGCGCTCGCGCTTTCTCTCTGTCCTTGAAGTTTCGTATTCGGCAAGCGCGACCGAGAATGAGCGCACGAAACGACGGTTTTTTTCTCTTCCCGAGCCTAGAATTTTCCTTATTCGCCGTAGGATTTGCATGAAAAACGAAGAACGCTAAGGGCGGCCGCTCACCGAGAGTACGAAAAGCGTATTCGTGCCGTAAAATACGGAAGTTTGTTGATTTCACGAGTCACTCGGACGTATTGGATAAGACGAAACTTCGTTATTCAGCGCTTCTTTCCGGCGAAGGGTTTTGTACAGCCGAGATAATTTGATTTTGATAGAATAGCTTTATGTATCCGACGCAGATTCTGTTGCGGAAATATTTCATCAATGTTTCACAATCGACCCACGGTGTCGATTCGATTAGTAACATTACTCATCGTCGATGATTGAGGAGAAAAAATCCGGAAAACTATGTCACATCGTCTGATTAAATAGAGATTGATAAAACGAAATTCGGTCTTTTGATAGGCCTGTCTACAATCGTTACGACATTTGTATCGTAGACACCAATTTCCGATACACTCGACCTACCAACGACTTGGTAGGCCATATACTAAATGATTCTAGTAAGCAAAAACAAAACTACAAATACTCAAAAAAGTATTTCTCTGTTTATATATTATCTCATTATATAATCTACCAAGAATCCCAATATTATACAAAACGGAATCTAAGGAAAAAATGAACCACAATTTCAATAAATATTTTACAATACTACGCATACAAAGATTGCTTCCAAGACTGACTTTATCCAAGAAAAAAATTAATCGCTGCCCATTATTGTCACATAAATACCGTTGACTGCACGAAGAGCGTCGATTTCCTCAAAAATTTCAGTCGTCGATTTTTTCATTGACTCCCTGCAAATTAACACCAGCGAAGGATTAAAATAAACCTTGCGAAAAGAAATTGCCGCATTACATTACCGTGCACCATCTAGGATAATAGGACATTGGTATTCCATTTCAATGATTACCAGCCGTTGCAGGAAGTACATTCCGAGACCGTTGCGAAATCCAATGAGATAGAGACTGCAGCTAGTGTCTGGATACCAGAACTGAAACGTTACAGGCCACCGGTGGCGTTGCTTCCATCCGGGGCTTTGAAGCATGTACGTTTGTAGGTAACCTGTATCATGGCCGGAGCACGGGAATAAATTGGCTTTCACCGGTGAGCTGGAGAGAACATTGAGCAAACACGGAAACACCAGGGGGTAGAGCCAGCCGCAACGAGCCGGCCGCTGGTCACAATATCAGCGTATACACGCGCTTTGAAGGGGAACGACAAGTTGATGCATGTGTTACTCCAGCTGAATTCCGCGCCAAAGCCGTCGGGATAGTGCGGAACGTGAGTGTTTCTCGGGGCTGGGCGGCGATTGAACTAACGCCGAAGATAGTGATTTCGATGAAGCGCGTTATCCATCGACCGATCATCAGGAACATGCGTCCGTCAGATTACAACGATGCCGAGCTTGCGATGATCGGGTCTACACGATTTCTCGGTGATGCCCGAAGAAACGCTTGGGGAATTGGAGGAATTAAAAAATTCTACAGTTCCTTCTACGAAATTCATGATTGTGCGAAAAAATTAAAAAATTCCAACGGTGGAAAAATTCGCAAAGCCTAAAAGATCGAATTAGGAACCCTTTTTATAATTAAGTTGGTCTTGAAAATTCATTTTTTTTCAAGGATCGTCTAACAAATTTAATAAGTTTTGGTGATACTTTTCTGATTATAAATTATTGTATCAGAGATTATTTATCATTTTTATTATTTATTGCTTCCATATCATTATCGGTATCCAACTTATCATCTGATAGATGAATTCAATAAATTTCGTTGTCGTAACGATACTGGATAACCGTAGACGCTTCAGATCTGCTTGCCGGTGCAAACGATCGGTAGGGAGATTTTCCGGACGAGCCAGCTGCTCAAATTACCGATGTATTTCTCAGTTATGCGCAAAGATCCACCGGCAAGGACTTGCAAACTCGTTTCCCATGCGGCGAAAACGAAGGTGAAGTCAAGCAAGCTCCGTTCTCGGACGTTCTTCGCGAATGTCCGGGATTTTGATCGTCCCGAACGATATACCCTATCCTCGATAAGGCCACTCTGCATCTTTAATGTTATCCGCCCGTTTTCTTCACCCGTCGAAGAGTGTGCTAACCTCGTTCTCCGTTTTCTCTAGTTCGATGGAAAAAAGTACCTCATGAGAGAGCCGACCTTCGGCATTTTCCCTTATAAAGACGAGAACGGGGACGAGAACGTTCGCGAAGCTTGGAACCGGGTGAATCGTCTCTGAAAGAAAGAACACCACGAGCTTTCGACGAGCTTCCGCGCCGTCTCGACTAGCTGAAACGAGCGAGAATGCCAAGACGAGCTGGAAAATCGCTTCGAGGGTGTTGGCCAAGATTCGGTCTATTCCTTCTGGTTTTCTCTCGCTCCCGCAGTCAGTTCGTTCGCTTCTTTATTCGCAAGACCATTTCGAGTCCAAGGGTCCGTCGACGTGGGCGGTTCCCGGGGTCGTCAACGCCTGAGACAATGCACCGTTGTCGTCGTAGTCTACTCCTTCGTATAGTTCGCGATCTCTGCTTCCGACGTCTTTCCGCCCGCACTGGCGACCCTCGCAGAATCGAAGCGTACGATTGTTTTGTCTTGTACACGGCGTTCAGCTCTCGCTATAATACTCATCCGCTTTATTGTACAGTCCACGCTGTTCACGAGATCCCAAAGAAAATAAATGAATAAAAACGTACAAGTTTCTTTGGGAAATTGTCTTCTCGCGAGTATCCCGAACATGAAAATAAATTTCTGTTCGGTACAGATCCTATTTTTCATCCCCATCAGGATTAACGAGGATGTTGAGGTTGAGAAAAAAAACAAACTTCCTGCAACCGCGATAACAATGAAACAATTGAATTAATTGCAGAGTCAACGGTCTCATTTTTTTTTTGCAAGACGTATTTTCCGTATTCAAACTACGGTACAAACTTGTTACGGATGTGAGGCCCCCCGAGCTGGAAGATTCGCTACTCGTACTTTGTGCTAGTCTACGGACTGTGGTTGAAACTCGGCGTGCATACAACCAAAACGAGAATGAATAGTCGACGGAGACACCGTGGTTTAATTTCGCAGTAGCACGAGCCGAGCATCAGTCAGACATCGTTTGACAGGTTCACGTCTGTGCACATAACTTCCGCGTTTCCGCTGGTTTCCTGCTCCTCGGTATACCTCGGTCAAGGCTAATTTTTCCATGGGGGTCACGGAAACACGTCACCCGGGCTATATGTTTGTCCCAGGTTCGCCTCGTTTCAAACCGGCTCGGCGCGCAGGAAAGCTCGTGTCGGGTAACGAGTAGGAAGTCGCGACGGTGAAGGGAAGGGCGAGGGAGGAATGGCCAGCACCCAATGACGTCCAGACGAGATCAAACCAGCGGAACCATTGTGCTCTCTGATTCTACGTTGCACCGGTGCTTGATGCAGCTACTGACTTGCACCCAGCAATGGCGGAAAGCTAATACCCAACCTTGTTTCAACTCCATTTAACGAGGAGACAAAGGCGCTACGGATATCACAAGGCAAGAGGAGACCTCTTCTCTCTATCCAGTCTCGGCATTCGGTCTCTTTCGTGCTCTTACTTTGCTACGCGCCGGTTATACAGCAACGTTATGACTACCTTCGTTAACAATAGCGACAGCCTCGAGGCAAGCTGCCTGAGCTTGGTAAAGGACCCAGATACGCTTTGGCAAAGTAAAAACAACGCTTTGCATTAATTACCGTTAACGATCATTCCAATCTTCCAGAGAAAGAAATGTTTTTTTCTTCATTATAATCGAAAAGCGCAATGGGGCCTCTGGGAGGACAATCGAGAAGAATAGAGAACGAGAAGGTTTTTTTTTTCTCAGATATAATGAGAGAGATTTCTATATCGCGTTGCCCTAAATACGGAAATGTTAAAAATACAAAAAAAAAGTAACGAATTTTTGCAATGTGAATCTTTCCGAAGCTTTCAGAAGAGATTCTGAAGCAGCGTACTTAATTAATATTGTAAAGTGATAGTTGACAAAACAATTATTTTTTTCGGTCGTTTTCAATTAGCATTTATAACGGATTTATTGAGTTATCTCGTAACGTGGAGTTAATACGGACCAACGTAATTGAAATTGAAGAATGGACGATATGCGAGTGATGGGATTTGGTCATCGGAGTTTTGCCGAATAAAATTCGTTGGTCTGGCAACGTCGGAGTCTGTATACGTTCTTGATTGACGAGTATCGAACGAAGCTATTGATCCGATGGAATGAAAACTCCTTTCGTTAAATCCTCACCCTTATTCCCCCGTTCACATTTCCTCGGCGTCCCCGAGCTTGCAATACCCTCGTTTCACCGACTATTATCCGTGGAAAGCCGGCCGAACATCCGATTAGGAAAAGCGAACATACGTTACTTCCTTCGGCCTTGGCCGCCCATTTCCCCGGCAAACCCACTGGTGATCCCAACCAGCTCTTTATCCGTACACGTTTTCGTATGTCCGCATGGCTCGGGCTTGAAATGACATTTATCGTTCTGTATTACCAGATAGTTCGTCGATTCGCTTTCGATTTGCTCCGCCCTTCGCCGTCTCGACTGTCCGTTCCAAATGCCATTGTGTTGCGAAGGATGTACTTGTTCAAATCGGTTTTAAACTTTAATATCGAATTGTATTTACAAATCTATTTATAGCCGAAATTTCGTTCGAGCGTCTGGATTTTCAGCGAGGAGGAATGTTTCACATTCTGTATCCTCAACGTCAACGTGAAATAATCTCTTGCCGTCTTCAACGGTCGATGGTCGACGGGAATTGAACTTTTCGTAAACTTATTAACAAATTTCGAAATGAAATAAATAAATTATATTTCGCATATCGTCGTATCACTGTGATTACTTATTTTCACAATGTTTTCAAAATTGCATTCTCCGTCTTGGTTGGCGATAGAAATTTATGTTTCTCGACCTTTTTGTCGATCGATAAATCGCGTTGAATCCGAGATTGCGCGAGACCCGACCCCGTGACGCGGTACACGCCTGGGGGTGGACGATGACGGTTATACGAACCGTTTTAGTGTTGCGTTCCAAAATTCATAGCTCGTGGTATTCAACATTTCATGAAGCATGTTAATATTCGAAGCACTTACTATCTCCAGGATCCGGCGCGGAATCTTTAGCGTAAACTCGTGACGTATACCACACACAGGATGTGGAAGAACTGTCGTCGGTGGCCCTTTGAATAAATTGCCAACCACGGCTGTCCGTCAACTATTATCGGATCCGGAAATAATCCTAGGAATCCTAGGAAGGAAATACCTAATGTCTTGTCGCGAAAGGAAGCACGAGCTGTACAATACGTACGTTTGTAATAGCATTCCACCTGTGTAATTAGGATACATAAACGTAACAATCACCGGCGAGATTCAAAAACGACGATGGCAGGGTTCGATTCGAACAATAAATTATGTGTCGTGCACGTACAATTGCACCCATCGTATCCAATATTAGCATGATCGACATCGGTTCAAAAATAAGGAATCTATTTGACTATGAGCTCGATAATCATCAATTCCATTCGAATCTAGAGCGTCTATTTTCATAGCTACTAAGAATGTTATTTCACTGTGCTTCGTTCTCATGGAAACGATGTTAGAAATAAAAAATGTCAAATTGAACCATTTGGCACAGGTTATTGTTACGTCTTTTGCCTGGTGTTCTTTCCACCAAGCCCACACATGATAGTGCATGAATTCTTCAAATTATTACTGCAAAAATCTCGAAGCTCACTATTTTCGATTTATCATCAAACCGAAAAAGATTTTTCGTTGTGACAAACGGCGTTTGACAGTTCGACGTTCACGGGTTAGCGTGGCGATAGAATTATTCAAAGCCAAAGGGATCAGTGAGTACGATAGAAATAAGAATCGTAACGTGGAGAAACAACTGCGGATCTGAGAGAGAAGGAGGTAACGTTGGTATAGGAATGAAAGTCCAACGTGGCCGGGCCGTACGTTAAACCCCAGGGCGATAATCCTAAACGTCGAACCAGCTCTGCAACAAACCCCGAGAGCTTGCACTTAAGCTCCGAAAATCCAGTGAATAATTCCATTCTCGTTGAAAATTCGTTTTTCCCTTGGTGGACGACGCGAGAGGACAGACTGCCGGCCATTAAACATTTAGGGCAACGCCGGCCATAAAAATCCCGTCGAGAGAACCGGCACCCGGCGAACGACGGATAGAAGAATGAAAACTACGAGTGTGGGCATCCGTGCTTACTTGTCCGTCGGTTGCCCGTCTGTGTAACGAAAAAAGACGAACGAAAAGTTTGAGAGTGTTGACGCCAACAACGTCGAGCGGACGCGGATAAGCACATTGGCATGCGAATTGTCTTCACGTAGAGGTTTTTTTTCGTATTTTCACGATCTGCATGGGATAACACAAATTGAAAATCACTCACTCGACATTTGTTTCTCTCCTTGATCCGAAGGTTCAACGGACAGTTTTTTTTTAAAATTGCAATGAAGTGAAAATCACATTAGAAAAAAAAATTAATTGCAGTGTCGAAATATATTAATATAATTGTATTATAAATATATCATTATTAGTATAATATACTATGATGAATCCATAACGAATAAATGAATAATAAAAATGATAAAGAAATAATAAGAATGCTATGCGGAGTTCATAGTTCGAAATCACAATGGTTTTGATGGTACTACACGCTTCGCAGTTACGATTGAAAACGAACGATATGCGAGAAACGGAGTGAATGAGAAAGTATGAGAAGATATGCGCCGGAGAATGCGAGCCAGCCAGCCGTGGCAGTTATCCTCGGTGTAGAATGGCGTGGTGCCTCGTAGGTAATATGAAGTCGTAATAAGGCTGGGGATGACGATAACGCCCACATTTATAGCTTTCATATGAGCTTTTGTGCCAGTGGAATTTCAACGTTTACTATGAACGAGATTCGAACCACGGTCAATACACTTTACGGCGAACTGTGGAGTGTCCATATATACACATCGTACGCCGGCTAAGGTGGCTGCACGACCACGATGGTTGTTGTTTGTTTCAGGCCCGAATTTTTATTGACGCGGGTTGTCAATCAATGCCGAAAAAACCGAAAGTTTAAAATCTATTCCGAATTTCCTAGTCCAATCCTGATTATTGCCTTTAACCAGATGATGCATCTCGTTTATAAAAATACATGCAATTGTTCTGCATTTTGGTAATTATGTTAGCGGGAAGTCTAATTATTCCTGAAAAAATGCAATACTATATAAAACGAACGGATATGAATGTATGAAACTTATTCAAATATTTTTGGAAGCGGAATGACTCTAATATTTTCGAGCCTCAGATCCTTGAATCGATTGTAGTTGCTTGAGAAAGTTATGTACGGTATTTTGGGCTTATTTGGGAGGAAGTGGGGGGGGGGGGGGGGGCTGGAGGGGCAGTTCCGTTACCCTCAAATCGTTAGAAGAACGGTGTAAACTTGGCATGAGATGGCTTATATATGTATAATTTTTTTATGAAAGAGAGGTTCTTACCTGTTTATTTCATTTAGTATTTTTTCCAGAATAATTAATTAATTAACTTAATATTTCCAGAATAATTAGTCACCCTATCAATATAATTACTAAAAATTCCATATGTTTAAAATGGAAACTTTTACCTGGTTCGGGATAACGATTAGAATTTGACTAGAAGGTTTAAGATAGGCTTAACTTCTCTTTCGGAATCGAGAAATAACCTAAACCAAAATTCCAACATAACACACATAACAACCACCCTAATACATACATTTTGGTATCCATGCATCCTCCAAGTATCGCTGAAGCGCTTCGCAGTTTCTGTCGTTGCATCTGGACATCCGTGATGGATTATAAGCGACGAATATTAATTCCATAGACAAGCACGAAATCACGTGCGCTTCATCGCCGTTGCATGCACACCGTTTCGCCTTTTATTTCAGCTGCATCCACAGCTTTTAATGACGTGCGCTGCATCTAAGGCGATTCACCCGGAGCACTCGTTTCGAGCGTCTTGCCATCAATGGACATTTCTTCCGCGCTTTACTTGTTTACATGCTTTTCATGCGAGACGTATACAATTTTGGCATGTCACGTTTGAGAATTCTTCGAGATAGTTCTCCCAACAGACATCGCAAATGCTCAACCGCTTTATTATTAACGAAGAACGACGGTTATAAAAAAAACGTTTCAACGTGTTAAACACGATACTAAAATGCATCATTAATGTAACTCGAAAAAAAAAATACCGACACACAGCGATCTTGCTGTCAAGCGAAATATAAATTTGGGACAAAAGTCGTCGAGTGAAAAAAATAAGACGTAGCAAGACGTAACGTTGACTTAACGAAGTCAATTTCAAACTTGTCGCGTGTATCGCGTCGTGGCCGTAGCGAGATACTCGGAGAGTCGGATATCACGTCGCCGTTTTGGCCAGGAATGATGTTCGAGCATCGGGATGACGTTGGGGGGGGGGGGGGGGGTGAAGCTGACGCGCGCGATTACGTTGGAAAGATGGCAGACTGCAGATGGTGGGTTAGCGATAGCCCGGTTCCCCAGTCCATTAGCCTGACAGATGTAACGTAACGTCGAGGAGGGACTGAGGGTGAGGCCGTGGGCGGAGGCGGGGGGTATAGGTGGATCCGTGAGGGTACATCGGTTTGCAAATCACGACACGCTCGCTACCTGGTGGAGGTAGCGGATGAACGAGCAAACGCTCGGGCTCGCGAGAGAGGTAGCGAACGGATGAGGGAGAAAGCCGGGACTGTGATAGACAGGTTTGCGCGTGGCTGATCGGCCGGCAGAGATAACCAGGATGGGCAATTAGTTCTTGTACAACGCAACGCACAGAAACGACGTCAACGCCCTACCGCTGTTGCCGGCTAAACCGCCGTTTGAACGCCGTCGCCGAGACACGGGACGAGTTGAAATTTCATTCTTCGATTAATTGAAGCTCGCGTCTCGTAGTCGCAATTAACCGCCCACTGCAAGCTCTCGGTATCGCTCTCCAACTCGTCCTCCCTCCCTCTCTCTCTCGCTCTTTCTTCTCACCGGTCTCCACCTTAATTAATCAACGTTCCGCGACTAATTAACGCTCGCACAGTTGGATGAGCCGCATCGATCCCACGATCGCATCGCAGGCAGTGCGTTTCACACGTTAGCGCGACACGAGCCCGCTTCCGTCCTCTGGACTCTCGGAATATCGTTGCGTGCAAAAAATAATAATAAATAATGTACGGACAAAAATATGAATCGTACTTTTTGTTTTCGTGCGGTAATTACGGGATAATGTTGTATCTGATAAAATGTTTACGACTGAATGTTTCATTCGGAAACGGGGGGTTATTTATTTCCACGATAAATTTATGCACGTAAAACTTTGGTGATTCATGTGTATATTTCGATTTCAGAGGGTCGGATGAGGAGCGGCGGTAATTATGCGGTGGTCGGCAGCTGCGGGAGTAAAGTAGCACGTTTCGGTTATAATGATCGGATATTCAATTCGCACGCCGCTTCACGGTTATTTGGCCATGTGCATCAACGATATTCGGTGTGGGGTGGGTGAATTTCGCGCGAACGATTAAAAAGAAAAAGAAAAAAAAAGGTCATAGTCGAGCGAAGCGACACACGCTGAAAAACAGCTATGGCGAACTTGGTTCACTGCGCTAATTCTCATCAGAGTTAAATTTATGCGACGGCCCGCGGTGTGTACTAAAGTGAATTACATTTTCCACATTTGTATTTTCTATGCCGGGGTAAAGAGTCATCGTTATCACCTACGCGCCGAAATCGTCGGCGACGCTCGGTCTGTTCCGCGTGGTACGCTCGGTTGATGCTTAAAACGTTTTAATATTCAGTTTATATTCGTCATGGCGTCACTGGTTTTCGCAGTAAGCGTGAAAATTTATTATTTCGGTGACGCTCTCGTGATATCCGAATAACAGCGTCCTGGCGCCACTTTCAGCTGACGCGATGGAATGAAAAACTGTATTTCAATTGAAGACTTGAATATTTTTGTTCGATTGACATTTTTTCGTTATTTAATGCATTTTTTTGTGCACGAGGAGGGAATCCATGTATATGTTGAATATTCATTTAAAATTTCTTAACATTGTGCGATCAATAATTTTTCCATTTTCAAATAATGTAGGAGAAATAAAATTTTTGAACTTGAGGTTGATGAATTAAAGACTGAAGAGGTGAAAATTCATCGACGATGGTTCGAGGAGGGTTTAAATGTCGACGAGCTTAGCGAGAATAGACGGGACTGAGCCTTATAGGCTTTACAGGGCTCGCATGTACGTACAAACGCTTTGTACAATGTAGTACGTACCCAACGTACCACGTCGGGCTAAGGTATACACAGTAGCGAGAGAATCGGGCCATCCCGCAATGCGGCTAAGTAACCACCGGCTTAGAATCCCGAGGTTGCAACCTCGCTCTCCGACGGGGCCATTGTTTTCGGCATGATTTATTTGAGAGATTTCAATTTGGCGGCCGAGCAGAGACGGCGGAAGAATCGCGAATTTCCCAGGCGCGCTGATGCTGATGTTGGAAAAATCTACGTCGACGAATCAAGCCCTTGTGGCAGATCGTACGCGATATCTTTTGCCGTTTTAATGGACTGCTTCCAGCGTCTCGTCATGCTTGTTAATGGAAAACCCGTTGTTAAATAAATAGATGGAATATCCCGCGTAATGAAAATGTATAGAACATTTTTTGACTCGTAAATCATACTGGCATCTAATCTGACTTCGGCTGTGGGCTTTGAAATGTCCTCTCGTCACACGTGGCCTGAATTCGTGTTTTCGGCTCTACATTCTTAATGAAAGCAAAAAAGAAACGTTGATCCAACAAGGCAGAAAGCGATAAATATTTCATTTTCGAGGAAAAACAGATTCAACGAAATTCGAAGTCAAAGTTGTTAATATATTTATGTGCTTGCAGATACAAAATATATGAGTATGCCGATTGATTTCATAACTACGAGAAGGGATGACTCACCAAGACTCTATCGATTTTCTCCCACTCAGCCATGCTATTATTTTTCGTTTATAAGCAGCCTTCCACCACCGATTACGTTTGCATTATTTGCCTCTTTTTTGCCTCGTCGGCCAATCTGTGGAGTGTTCTTTTCGATCATCAAATACGATTCGACGATGTTACATCACGCAGCATTACGTCTTTTTGTTTTCATCATACATCTTCCTCGCCCCAATCTTTCATCGTGTGTAGGCCTCATATGTGTAGAATTGTTTCTTTTCCGTTTTTTTACCGGGCGAAAATCCTCTGAGGATCAGATCTTCATCATGCAAGCGTGGTTCAGGCTGTTACGAAGACAGGACAACGTCACCTCCCTTCCAAGACTACGAGGGTCGGTTCACGGGCGAGCGTGCTCCGGGGTCAAAGAGCGCGAGTGGTTTCGACGTTGCCGCTTCTATAAAAAGAACGTGAAGATGGAGAGAGTTGAACAGGGTTTGAAGGTGAAAAGGCCGCAAGGTACCCTGTAGTGAGAGCTGAGAATATGCAAATAGACTTAGCTTCGGTCGACGAAATCTCGGTGTTTACTGTACACGTAACTGGGCGCTGATCACCGACCGATAAGATCTCTACGTTCTGTCTTGGAACGTATGTATGGGTGGTCCAGACCTCAAAAGCAAAATTAAACGATTTGCAACACACATTTGTAAGAAAATACATTGTCACGAGACACATGAGATCAAATAGAGCTTTCATCCGGCGCTTCACGAAGAATTAATACATTTACCGGTCGTTTCGAATTGATAGAAATGAGTTCAAGAATATAGCAATCTCCAGATTCTAAATTTGGCTTCTTCGAGTCTCGTAAAACGCGGGTTCCAATTATATCCGTCATAGCTATCGATATTTTCCCGTTCATCTACTCAGACTTGGACGAATACAGAGTGCCAACCAGTCTAAAATTTTCAACGCAAATTCTTTCAATATCATATAAAAGTATACATACAAGATTCCCGACCATTTATCAAATTGCCGATCGAACAAGACGATTACCTTAATCGAATTTCTAACTCGTTCGGATCGCAAATTACCGTCTCGACGATGATACTAACGAGCCATGAATATATAACGCGCCATACGGATCGTGTAATAGCCAGCCGGTTTAGTGTGACTCCAACTACATTGGGTTCCCTAAATCTTATGGCCTCATAGCTGCGACACACAGTACCTGCGAATATTTCATTATGCACGCGCGCTCGTAACAAACCGTAATTTGCCCTTATTCCCGAGAGCTTGTACCGTGACACTATAACCCGTTGGTGTTTCACCGCACCCGAACGTCATTTTCCTCACTCCGTCGTTGTTACACGTATCGGCGGAACCCCTCGAGTGCACGATATTGAACGTTGTCTGTGCGTCACGTTCTCGATACACCATTGGGATATCGAACCGAAGTCAACCCTCGTTTCTCCCCCGTTCAACACTGATTTATAGCCGTTATTAATGCCCCAATGACGCTACGTGATTCGAGTAACATGTTGCGGGTTAAAAGCAACTTTGCTCATCCTCCGTCCGCGAAGATCCGTCGGGTGACAAGTAGATAATCGCATCATCGATATCTCCGGGACCTCAACGACCTCAGTTGAGGTTGTGTTACACATCAACGAACCTGCAACGAGTGGGTAATTGATTTAGAAACCGTATTCTCTACGAGTTGCTTGAAATCCCGGACGGACGTCAATCCGATTCGGTTACTGAATCGATATCAGCAATCAGTTGATGTCGAACGAAGTGGAGAATTATAACCGTGATTTAGGTATTTCTTCGAACGACTTATTTACGATTACTTGCGAAGGGCGTTTAATTAAATTCAATAATTGAATCAACCATCAGAAATGCCGTTAACCCTGGCCGTCCCGGCTGGGGGTTTTTGTCTGCCTGTCCGGATTTTCTCTATTTTTCCGAACCAACATTCCAATTCCAGCTTCAGCAAATTCTTTACTGTCATGTGTTCGACGCAATGGATTTTAATATGAACAATGCTCTTTGTCATCAAGAAAGACAAACAATGGTGCATGTGAAAATTATTCTTCAGCCAATGAAAGAGATTATGGGCAAGTGGAACAAGTAAAGCACAAAACCCAGGAGACTACGTCTATGATTAACACGAGTACGTAAAAATATTTTCGTGCCGTTACGATCATGCTGAATCGGCATGAACTCCCTAATTCTCCACGCCAATAAAATATTGATCGACGTTTATAATTGTGTACACGTGCGGGTTTCAAGGATCTAAATTATCACGAAACTTGTAAATCCACGAGGATCATCGTCTCCGCCGTGGATGAAGTTTCGAAGGGGTAGAATTTCGCTCGAATTATTACACATCGAAAAACGTACACATCGAGGTGGATAGCTGCGCGAGCGAGCTATACGTATGACGACGTACGGGTAGCTCGGTTGATATTCCAGTCGAGTCGCTCCTTGGGATACCCTCGCGTTACGTCTCATCCACTCTGGCCCCGCTTGCCGCAGAGTATCGACGGTGCTGGCTCGAAGTCGGCTACGAGAGCAGAGAGAATGGTCGCTTCGGCACTTGCGATGAAGCACCTTATAGCGCGCGGACGGGGTGTCTGATCCGCATGCTCTACCAACGCTATTTCTCGCGGCTTCTCGTCAGGTATACGAGGCGAAGCTGATAGTTGTGAGAGGCCAAAGCGCGAAGTGGCTTTCCCGCGTTAGGACGAAGTCGCTCGGAGTCAACGAGGCGGGGGCACAAATGTTTCCCGCAGAGAAATTTCGAATAAGATCCAACGATCGGATATATCAAATTTCTACGGAGACGGTTGGTCTGGCTGACGACACCGAAGATTATTTCCAAAGAACTGGACGTACTTCGGATATACCACTTGCGACGTGAATTGCGCCAATGGACTCCGAACTCGGTTCGTCGTGGCTCGTGTAACTGTTATCGAGGGATACGGAGGCAGAAGGAAGATGACGACGGTTGGGAATTTATGTCACGAAGCGGCAACGTCAACGACGTGACGCGGTATGTGCCGTATGGGGGGGGGGGGGGGGGGGGGGGGGTGGGCGATAGGAGAAGATGATAAGCCACTGATATTGGCCATCGAAAGAGCCGATGCTTAGATTGGACTCGTTTCTCTCTCGTTCCAATATTCCTTCCGCGCCCCGTCCCCCAACGTAATCACCGGGTTGTTGGTGAGAAGTTGCGGCTTTACGGCGTAGCTTCGGCGACGACAACGAAGCCAGGCTCTCCGCCCGTCGTTTGCTTCGGAATAGACGCGATATTTTCACGTGCCCGATTCACCGAATGAGCACCCTCGCACTTCTTTCGATCGAACGTTTTCTACCGTTTCTCGTTATCATTATCGTCGATAGCGAGGCATTTCCATGCGTACGCAGACGGCGGTATCCATAGGTTCCTATCGATATTGCTCATGGAATTGCCCAGCTTGCGCCGCATATTTATGCGCGCCGCGTATTCCAATAGAAATGTGTTTTTTTTTAAACTTCAGGTATTTGGATTTTCGATACAAGGAGAATGAGAAAAAAATTCCGGTTGGTGCATGTAAAAAGATCGAAATTGGTAATTCAGAGACTCTGGGAGTCGCTGGATTGCAATATGTAACTGTGCGGTGATAGCACTTGGAGTATATGTTTCAAGGCCATTTGAAAGTGCGCACACCGAGTTAATAGGGACGTTCTTACAAAGGCTATTCCAAGTCTCGGTACTGTAACGGTCAGCTCTCGGCAAGACCGCCGTGAGCATGATTATATGGGCCTTCGGTGTCGCGCGCATCTCGCAATGTGTTTGGGGTCCCTCGCACCCGCGGGCCCTTCGCCGTTAACCAGTAGATCGTATTCAAAATTCGAAATAAAAGCTTACGAGGACGCTTACGTCCCGATCGGTGCTACCGGTATTTAGTGTGTTACGCGCCCTAAAAGCGATGGGTTGCGGGGCATAGCTCGCCTGCCCGCATCTCATGGGCTCTTATAAATCATATATTGTTAAATGAAGATCGCCTTGAGACTATTTCGTGCATAAATAATCAATAAATTGTTATTGTGTGTCACCGATATTAAATTACATGTGTTATTTCTATAAATGAATAAATAGAAGAAGGAACATAAGTGAGACGTAAATGTATGCAGTCGAGTCAATCCGCCCGAGGGCAATTTAAGAGTGTTTGCCGCGTGCAGCCGAACTTGGTTATACAAATTATAAACCCTAATTTTGGGTGATTATTTATTTATCCATATAATTGTATTGATCCATCAATATTGCACGGCGTTACCCGTGGAGACCTACAGAAAATTGAATAAACGTCGGATCCTAGACTACAAAACGAATAAAACTAAATAAATATCTAAAAAATGCTATGTGAAGCGAAATAAATTTGTTACAGTACATTTTGAAAATTTATCTCCGGACAAGGGATTTGTAGCAGGGAATGTTTCGCAATTGCGCTGCTTACTGTTACAAATTCGCATTAAGCGACCTTACGGAGGTTGAGGCTGTAGCGTAGTGTACACAATGGAGAGCCACTTTGGATTAAGGTCAAGTCGTCAGTTTCGTTGTTCTAAGATCTAATAGACCGAGACTAAAGAACGATTTGGGAAGGAGAACGACTGCAGAGAAATATCAATTGACTTAACAATGTTCAAAGTATATTTGGGAATTTTTCGAACCCGATAGCATAAGTCAATTAAAAATGGCGAAGAGTCAAAGTTTGTGCAGGGTCAAATTGACCGTGTGCGTGATGTTTAATTAAAGAAATAAGCATGTGGTCTGAGGGCTCAGTTAGTACCTATCATTACCTCGAAATGGCGACCAGCCTCGAGCCTTCCCCCATACAGACCACATCGGTAAGTCAAAAAACTGCGGGAAGTTATTATTTTCAATCGCGTTCAAAAATTCTGTCAATATTTTCGCCGGATTCGGAAATAGCGTAGGCAGTCTTTTTCACTCATTCGCTATAATTAAAATAGAATCGATTCAAATATTCAACAACGTTCATATCAGAATCGATTTTTATCTCTTGCTTGAAAATAACACTAACCAACACAAACCGCCATCGGTATTCGTAACGAGAAATATTCTTATGCCACATCGTGAGCTCTTTTATTTTTATGCAACCATCGATAACGCGGACACGTATCGGTCGAACTTCAATCGATGAGTTCGGAGCCTGTGGTCCGCTGTCGCGGCTAAATCACGTTTCATCCCGTCGTATATATAATTTATTTGCTCGGTCGGGCTATATTGCGTTCCGCATCAACCGCGCGTTGTTGCGGCGAGAACTGCGGACATTATTTACCGGGCGGTCCCGTTTTATGCGCATTGAAAGTCCTGACTGGACAATTTTTTCCATTGTCTCCGTCTGTTAGGTAGCCCGAGTTGCGAGAGTCGTTCGGGGCGGGGAAGGTTTTTGGCCACCGCACGTTCGTAATTCCGGTTCACGCCGTGCTGCGGAATAGTTTTTCTACGTGACTTAAATTCATCGTTAGAACAACCGGCTAGACGAGTTTCGAAACGGGTCGCGCGACCTCCATAGCCACGTCGGTACCGCCATTCGCTCGTCCGACCATTATCTCGATTGATTCCACTTTGCATTGCTATAAAATGCAACGCGCATTTAAGGCAAAATTGCTCTCGGTACGTACGAAAGAAGTGAGAGAACGACCGTTACAATAGAATTTTTCGTCGATGGTATCGCGGCCAATCGCGCCAACCCCCATTCGCTTCGCTATTACGGGACGACGAAAAATTCTATTGTTCTGTATTTTGTTCTCGTTTTTTTTTTTTTTTTTTTTTTTTACATCGTCTTTGTTCTCTTTGCTATGCACGTTGTTCGACCGTTCTGGACGCATTATCGCTGTTTACCGTTGACGGAGCGAACCGTCGTTATTATTCGAAATTTAGGGGATGATCATTTTTTGCTCGGACATACGTATGGGCATCGAATCTCCGTGGAAACGGCTATTGTTGAAAATATATTTGGTTGAAAATATAGAATCGCGAAAAAGATGAAAAAGCAAATAACTCGGACGAAGGTAAAATGAAATCTAATAGTGACGCACGGAGCGGGTCATTGGTGCGTTCGTAACTACCGGAAAAAAAATTTCTCCGTACAATAATTTCCTCCGTTTCATAAAAAAATTTCTTACGTAACACAAAAGTCGAAAAAATGAATACGCTTCATCGTGAACGATGAATAATCATCGAATGCCCTTTTTTTTCCATCCGTAATTTTTTTTTTACCACGATCGTAATTAAATTATAAATTTCCGGTGTAGTGAAGTTTCAATATGCGGAAATGCCGGTTTTCCGGAGGGTCAAAATGGATGCGAAAAACGGTGCGTCATCGCGAGACAGCGGAAGCGACACGCGTCGAGCCGGAGTTCGGGCGGGTTTGGCATTATTTATGAGTATGATTTCATTGGGGATTCGACATAAGTCATCGGGATCATCGTGGAAAACCGTGAAGTCAAGCGTGGAAAAACGTTCGACGGTATAAGCGCGTTGGAAGGATACACGGCACGCGGCAAGACCGAAAGCGGTAGCAACAGCAGGTGAGTAGTCTCGTGAGGCAGTGATATTCGACGTGAGCGCATAAATCTCGTCGGTCCTCGCACCCCCCCCCCCCCCTTGGCTCTTCCCCCCTCCCCCCCGCCACGTATTTCCTACTTTTTCTTTGCTTCGTTCTTCAAGACGGAATTGGCATGCATGAGAATAGTCTGGCGTTCGATTTAATACGAGTAAAGAACCAAAGCGCCCGTGAAACATATCCAACCTGTCTTATCGGATGTCGAAGATGTATATCGCAATGAAATCGCGCGGTGGGTGCGAGACCGGAGAAATGAGGCTGCTCACACGTGCAACGACTGATCGAATTTCAAACTCGATTCTACGCTTTAATTCCTGCCTTCTCTTTTATTCATTGTTCTCAAGTTAAAGAAAGCAAAAGAAACAAGCATGAGAAAAAATATATAAAACCATACGTTCTCTGCCTACGCATGTCAACCCCACACAATTTCACTCGCCGAATATCTCGAGTATTTCTTTTTTTCTTCTCCCTCTCGCTACATTGAATATCTCATTTCCGATCCGGCTCGTGCAGTTTTCCTCTTCGTGGCCGTAAACTTTCATTTTCACTCGGCTATCCCAACGCCCTCGTCGTTGATTCTTTTTTTTTTTTTTTTTTTTTGCTTTCGCTCGTGCTTTCTTCTTTTTTTTTCACCGTATTGTGGTCTCCGTCTCTCCGCGCTCTCACCATTTTTTTCTCACTGTAGTTTGGCTCGAATGCGGACACGAATTCGACTAATAGCGCGCACCCACTGTGCACATCAGAGAGTTGTGCCGATGCAGGCATCACCACCCTTTGCACATCGTGTTACCTCAGTGGCAATCGATTTCCAATATCAGCCCTCTCCGATGGCGCTCCGTCCTCCCTCTCTCGTTTCTCTTTATCCGCGAATTCACGAGCGGACGCTCAATGCGCATTCCATTCGGGCTGTTCGAGCCCGATATGACGGACAGGGATTACGGGGTAGGCCGCGGAGAATACCGCACACCGACGCCACGAGACTCGCCACCAGCGATTTCGACGGTCATGGTAACACGTGGAAGCGACGGAGAAACGAACAAAAAAAAAAAAAACGAGAAAAATTGGCTTCTACACGGTGACGGTGATGGCGGTGATGATGGTGTCGAAGAAGCATATCGCTGGGGCTCGGAAGCATGGTTTTAGGGGTCGAACGATGGATCTTTCAACCCCGATAAACACGGGGTACCGATCCCGCGACGATTAGACCGCTCGTTCTGCGGTGAATCATTCAACTCGAGTTAACTGACTACACAACGTTTCACATTCCACAACGGTACGTTGAGTTTCTTGGAAAAATGGGTACGTCTCGAAGTTCATACTTTTTTCCGTCCGAAAACGTATATATAGATATAGTGGCGTAGCTCGTTGCACCGCGTGAATTATTTCCCATGCCACTATATCTATTTATACGTTTTCGAATTAATGAGAGTCTGAACTTCGAGACCTACCCGGAAAAATGAGGTTCGAAATGTTTTTTCCTGCAATTATATTGCTGCTTTGAATCGATGATGAGTGAGATTTCACGTTTCCATCGATTGATCGACACGCGGTTGAATAAAGAATTGCATTTTTTCTATTCTCATTGGTGTTCCGACGAGTTGACGGAAATAGCATCGTTGTGGTAGTTTTTATGACGAAATTGTGTCAACTTTACTGGTAGCACAGATAGGATCATTTTGAAGCGGGGACTTTGCGGGAACACAAAATAAGGGTTTTCATATAATTTAATCAGGATCATTCGAAATGTTTACCTTCAATCAGATACTATGTTTGCTTTGATGTGAAGAATATCGCTCTATGATTATAGTTCGCTGTCATAGAAATCATAATTTTTATATTTAAATTCTTATCATAATTAGCTGTTGAAATAAGTCTTAGTTCGTGGCTGGACGATTAAAACGTTGATACGATCAGGGATTTATCTCTATAAGGCCACTTTATGATTTTCACGTGTACGATGGTCTTGCGTGTATCTGCATTTTTGATAAATACTCGGCGGAATATTGCGATCGACTGAAAAACGACGCTTGTAAAACCCAACGAAAACTGGCTCGGCTGCCTTGACTCAGTGGCGGTTTTTGCATCTTTTCGCCGAGCCACGGGAAATCAGCAAATCCCTGAAGAAGAACCGGAGAAACACGAGACCTTCATCCCCTTCTCGATAAATATCCATCACCAACTCCCCGTACAGCAGCAACCGTATTTCAAATCCTCGTGTCATCGTGAAAAATTGCTCGGACTCCACGAGCCATCACGAGAGTTGGATTCGATGCTCTTCTCGATGTCCGGAGATCTTAATCCATTTTTTGATGCACGCATAATTTAGACCGGTCAAGAATCCAACGGATTAAAGTAAAAAATGGAACTGGTACGGTAACGCAGATTATCTCGACGACTTTTATTTTCTATTTTTTCGTTGTTATTATTTTTTTCTAGATAACGATGGAAAAATTTGTTGCCTCGTTTCAATTCCTCAAAGTCCCGCCGAGAAATTGACTTGGCAGGTTGCGTCTGGGCGTGATCAACCTCAACCAAGAATACATTCTATTTCGTAGTGGAAATTGGAACCATAATTTTTCATTACACAGCGGAATAACTTCAGCGGCGGGACGGAAAGAAAAATGGTATGTCGTAGCGAAACAATATCCAGACGTCAGCAGTCGAGAAATCGTTTGGTTTTTCGTCTTAGTTGCCTCCGTTCTTCTAACTTTGTTTTCTCTTGAATGCGGGCAAGCAAAATACAAAATAGTACCCTCGTACGGTTTACGTTGTAGTGATTGTGGCAAGTGTATACACCGACGGAAAATGCATAAAACAATTCTTTAGTTATTGGCCTGTGAACCCACGCTGTGATTCCATCCACGCATGTTGAGTCTACGAGATTCTTGAACGTTCCAGTGGAGAGATTAAATCACCGGTGAATATTTCAAAAAATAAAAATATCAAGGTAGGTTCGTGCGCTTGACTCAAGGCCTGTGGATTTTAAAACGGTCGAAGCTAGACTTGCAAGCGTTTTTCCAGATTACACGTTACCGAGAGACGTCGCTTCTGAGCGTAGATTATCTAAAGCTTGTTCTCAGTACGCGTATTTTCTACATTTTGTAACATCTGGCTAGCGGAATTATATAAATATATATTTTTTTTACCATTCAGATGTTCCATGAGAATAATGCGTGTAGTCGGAAAGTCCTTCGAGATATTACGACTCGCGGAAAAGCTTTTCGAAGCATGCCGCGCAGAAAGATTGGTGTTGTTTAAAGTACACGAATGATTTTGAATAATTCGTCCTGTAACTTTACTTAATATTTCTCTCGTAATGACAATTTTCCTTCTCTCGACATTTAATATTTCCCAAGTCCGTCGATCTGCATTATTCGAGTAACCAAAAATGGGTTTTAGTGAAATTTATGAGAAAGTTGAAGGGTGAATAAATCAATTCCTGAATTTGCTGGCTTGCTAGGATCTTAAGGAGGGGCCAGAAAATCTTTTGCAGAAAATTGGACATTTCGGATTTTTGATAAGAGACATCGAAGGGAGAATCGCAGGTGGAAGTTCAACCGAGTTTGACCGATTCCAGGCTTCTTGACCAGGTTCTGCTGTAGTTGCTCACAGCTTGAAACACAGCACGAATGGAGGTTCGACTACACATCGTAAGCCCTAAGAAAGATAACAAACAGTTGTCACTCGGTACATGACGAGCATGGCGATTGATACCAACCTGTTTAATGCTTCATTTGTATTTCATTGATGAATTCATATAGACTCAAGTGATGTAGGTGTTTTAAAAAAATATAATTTACTTCTGGATCTCAAAAGCTTCAGTCACACGCATTTTTCGGCGCCAAACAAGTTAAATTGGCACAATCCTAACCGATTTGTCATGACATCTACAGGAATAAAAAATTGCGATGATGATGACCATGGCATTATAATCCAAAAGCTCAGGTGGGTTGTCAACCCGGCTGTCCGGAAATTGATGTAAGGGTAAAGCTGTCAACGACTACACACTGCTACAAGTTTTCACACTGTCAACAGTCGCCTCGCTGGCGATTGGCAGATCAATTCCCTCGTCGGGGAATAACCGGCGAGGTATAGTGAAAATTTCGTTACAACGTCGAACCGCGGAATTACGATTTACGCCGGGTATCGGCGCGTTATTACCGTCAACGGTCTGGAAGGGTGGATACGCAGCCAGTCCACGAGGCAGGAAGGGGGAAGGGGGGAGGGGGGATCGCAGCAAGCGGTTGAGTGGCGTCGAGAGGGAGGTTTCGAAGCGCGGGAGCGAGTCTGCGTCACGCTACCGGAACCAGGGGGAAAGTGAATATCTCCGGAAAATGAATCGGCAGCGGGAGCGTCGGTGCTGTGGCGTCGGCAGCGTAGAGTCGTATCCGTAAAATTGCGGATCGAGGCAGCGGCGACGTGGCGTGGCGTGGCCGCGCCTCTCGTGCTAAATCGATCGAATCGAGTTAGAGGGTACGGAAACGAGAGACGGCTGATATCCCGGAACTAGCCGTGAGAGACAGTCCGGAGTGGGGGGAGAATCGGGGGGGGGGGGGGGGGGGGGGGGATCCTGGAAAAAGATAATGTGCGCGTGGATGAATGCCGGAAATGAGAGACGAACGATCGATTTACTTATACATTTATTTTCGCTCGACCTGACTCGCCCTTTGCCGAATTCTCGCATCGGTTACGGATTTCGTCGCTCGAAAATAATACGTACACGATTTCGGTGGAATGGCTTACTCGAAGCCATGTACCCGGAGAGACAATTTTCAAGGGATAACGATGAAGTATATTGTAAAATGTTAGAAATCATCTTTTTAGGGTCTAGAGTGAAACGGGGGCTTTGGTTCTCAATTCTTCGGCAATTAATGTTGCTTTTCACCCGCATTAACTTGGCACGGTAAGGGTCGATGGTTGCCTGGGCTCAAAAGATGAATCGTGACAGTGGGATTTTTTTTTACTGCATAGGTTTTATCGGGCGCCAGCTAGAAATGTTTTTCTAGCAATACTCTTGTCGAATCAATGACATTTGACGAATGACAAATGACAAAACAACAAGTATACTCTTCGAGGTTAAAAAAGTGTTTGAATTTCTTGTCCCAAGAATTATTAAGACTATGTTTTCAGCCTAGCTACGTTCCATCGTCTCGTCCTCTTCCCACCTCGTTCTTGAATCACGAAGAACGAAGTGGATCAGCTGCCGAACCAGCGAAAAAATACTTGAATCTTCCAGAGTCTCGTACCAGGGAACTAGCGATTCGCGCTTGACAATTTCCACGTCAACGATATGAAAGAATACAATAGGTAAAAGCAGAGCGAAAAAAAAATCTTTTTGTCTCGATTTAAATGCGAATCTTTACTTTGTTGGTGAATCGTGATTTAAAAAATTTCCGCAAGCCCTCAGCGAATAGACACGACAACGTCTGACAAAGTTGCTACGACGACGAAATGAAAGAGACGGACGTTTCTCACTGTTCAGTTGTCACTCCGATCTCGAAGCAGATGTGTCATTATTACGTAATGAAGCCACGAACTGTCTGGTACGTGGAAGGAGATAAGACTGACGCCGAGAGCTGAAACGAGGAGATTCTCAAACAATTTTTCCTTCATCATCATAATTCGTATTACATCGAAATTACGTTGGCAACATTTAAAACGAAAATTCAGCAAACGATTGTGTATTTTATTTCCATGCAAACGACGATATTTTACGATAATGGAAACCGTTATCGTAATTCGTTTCTGTCCATGTTCTCTCGACCGAGCTTTATTTACACGATTTATACCCATATCCGTCCATAATTCGGGCAATAATCGATTCACTGAAACAACAATCCGTTCTTCACTGCGCTGTTTATACAGATGCCGGACTGATGAGCACTCGACGCAACAGTTGTTCACTCCGTTCACGGTTTGTATTTCATCAATATTTCCTTGTTTCCTCTCTGCACGATTCGTGAAAACGAGTATCGTGCCCGATGCACATTGCAGGGTGCAACGATCATAACAAACGCACGACGATTAAATTTCACCCCTTCGGCAAACTCGACGGTCAATAATCCTTGAGTATGTACAGGGCTCTCCACAAATCGTGGATCCGAGTTCGTTTCAACAGCTCGTGTACTCTCGACGTCTTTTTTTTTCCTCCCTTTCACCATTTTTCTCGTTACGAAATATTGAACGTATCACGGAGTTGAGCCCATCTGTCTGGCCTGTCGATGGAAGTTGCGTTTAAAATCGAGAAACGTGAAAATGGAAGGACGCGCGATTATCGGGCGTACCGTCGACTTATTATGCTGACGTTGATTTATCTTTGCACACGGATGGAATTGGGAAGCGTTGCGTCTGTAATGTGCTACATTGCGCAATCGAAAATTCATGGAATATAACGTATAGTATGAATCCAGTCGTGTCGCGGAGAACCACGTGACCCTATCTCGGTTTCCGCGACAGCTGTCTGGTCTGCTGCAATCGTAATCGCGATGCCGTCAGTTTCACCGTAGACGGTGATTTTCGCTACTTGCTTCCGTCTCATATTCACCACCGATCCAGTCATGGAATTTTCAGAGAAATATTATCACCATTATCATCACTATAATTAGTATTTTTTCACATTATTACTATTATTATTATTATTATTATTATTATTATTATTATTATTATTATTATTATTATTATTATTATTATTATTATTATTATTATTATTATTATTATTATTATTATTATTATTATTATTATTATTATTATTATTATTATTATTATTATTATTATTATTATTATTATTATTATTATTATTATTATTATTATTATTATTATTATTATTATTATTATTATTATTATTATTATTATTATTATTATTATTATTATTATTATTATTATTATTATTATTATTATTATTATTATTATTACTATTATTACTATTACTATTATTATTATTATTATTATTATTATTATTATTATTATTATTATTATTATTATTATTATTATTATTATTATTATTATTATTATTATTATTATTATTATTATTATTATTATTATTATTATTATTATTATTATTATTATTATTATTATTATTATTATTATTATTATTATTATTATTATTATTATTGTTATTATTATTATTATTATTATTATTATTATTATTATTATTATTACTATTATTATTATTATTATTATTATTATATTATTGGAAAATCGCGGAGATAATGATACTACTTTTCGGGTACATGCGATATCTTCACGGTCATGCTCGATTCGAAAAGTTGAGACTTTTAATCGTGATTCAACTGTTGACGAGACTTCTGGTCCTGTCCAATCCGTTTTCTCGTTACATCGGCCTACACGTTCTTCTCCCGACACTTTTCCGTTTTTTTCATTTCTTCACTCGTATTCTCAAGAGCAAAGCGTAGTTTCTTATTTATATGTATATATATATATATTTGTTTTATCTCGCTTCGAGTCTCACAGCAGTGGGTTCAGCGCAGTCCTGGCATCACCTGAGCCCGCCGCCCATCTATAAACGAGATTTATCCGCGCAAACGTTTTAGCGAAAGTTTGGCTCCCACGGGGTCGAAGAAGGCTACTGGCGAAGCCCACCGGGCTGCGCACGTTGGTAACCGTGAATCGGACGTGGATTGCGCGTTCTCGTTCTTTCACCTGCCGGCCCCCTCGGTCGCGGGCTTACCGATCGCCAGGTTTTCCAGACTCTACGGGGGTGGGAATACGGTTTTCCTTGATAGAAAATATATTTCATCCCTTCGGCTCGAACGAGCGGCTCGGTGCCAAGCGTACCGAACCACTGAGGTGAGCACTCGGTATCTGTATGTGTTATTCCCAATGCATTATACACAAGTTCGCTTTGACTCTGAAAGATCGCGGTCGTGCTCGAGATCTTCACGCTGGCCGAACGATGGATCGGTAAGTCTCGGCTAAATGCAACTTCTCGCTTGGGATATCGGTTATCCATGGAGGATGCGTGGAGAATTATGTATCAAAATTCTTGAGGGAATTGTCGTCGAAATCTCATTTTTCTGCAACCACGTGGGGTTGGTGTTATTATCGGTATTGTTCCGTACGATTATGACCGTACTTGGGTGTTGACGATGGACCATGAAATATCGAACTCATACCATTTCAGACGCATTTCGCATTAACACCTTCGTCGCCCCGTCACCCATATTTGGGTGACACCCAATAGCTGAATACATGGCTGAAGAAAATTGGGCGACGAAAGTGTTAATAGAGTATTGACAGGAATTTATCATCGAATTCTGAATTTAATGACAATAAGATATTCGATTTGAGAAGCCGACGAATTAAATTTACGATATTGGACTTTTTCCAGAATCATGTGCGGAAATATTAGCCGACGAATAATAAGAGATAATAAACGAAAATATCTAGGTTATTTTAATTGATTATCTCGTATTATTTTTGGGCTAATATTTCTGCACATGACTCTATAAAAAGTTCGATATCGTGAATTTTATTCGTTGGGTGACAGGACTTGTAAATTTTTTTGTATTTAGAAGGAAACAAGTGTTTTTGGCATGGACACGTTACGCACACATTGATCCCTCCAATATCCGGCCATCGAACGCAATCGGCGGTCGAAGAAGTCTTTACCCGCTACGTTGCGTTATCATCGCGGTTCTGTGGTAGATACTCGCAAGAACGGAGAAAACGTGAAAGAATAAGGATCAAAGATAAGGAAAAAGAAAAGCGCTTGTGAGTCATGTTGAAGTTGAATGTAACCGAAAGGAGATTGCGTTTCCGATTAGCCCACATCTGGCTGGCCCTCGCTGTCTTATCACGGCAAAGGTTTGCTCAAGAGTGACTGCGTATCTGCTAGTGATTTGCTCTGAAAACAGGGTAAAGCCGAAAACTCGGGTATCCGTTCAGTGATGCAGGTTCATCGGACGACGAAGAATAAAATAGTGATTATCGAGATATTTCGTTCTCTGTCGTGATTGATTTTACTAATTCAAGACGCAGGCGGTGCATTACGGGAGGTTTCCTGCTCTGTTGCATTCGATGTAAGAGGTTTAGTACGAATTGGCACGCGAAAATATCGCCTTTGATTAAATTTCGTGTGCGCTGAGGAATATGCCGGAAGCAGCGAGCGTTGGGTCTTTGGGTCGATTCGGTAGAGAGGATCTCATTGGGTCGTAATCGGGATTGGAAATGTCATACGCAGTCGAAGTGAGAAACCTTAAATCGATTATATATGAGACTACTAATTCAAACAGGCACTTCTTTCGATCCCGGCGTTGTGGTATTCAGTTGTCCGAACTAAGGTTCGAATGAAATGTCATGTAAGCCGAACTCTCGGTCTCCGGCATCTCCAGTTGCTAAGACAGGTTATTGATATTCATTCGAATGTCGATCACCGCAAACGTGGTTCGGTCGCTGCAAAATAATTCATAGCGATTGTCCAAACGTTACGTACATTACTCAGCATTACTTATGGATTCCAACCCCAAGAAGTAATAGTTTTTGTGTCTCCACTAGTGTCTGCTACGACGTAATCATTGCCAAGTCTTAATTAAATTCCAATTCTTTATCATGTCAAAAAAAAAAACCCCCAGGTCAAGTTTGAATTTTAATTAATTTAATTAAATATGTACCACAACGAGTCTGAGGAATTTTCAAAGCTACGGGTATGAAATTTTCCGTCCGTGAGTTATGTCCACGTCTGTTTTCATGGACTTTTTATTTCTTTGTTACGATTGAATTCGCACACGTTATTACCGGCTGCGTTTCTCCAGCATCTTTTTTCACGCTATGCTTGCGTTTTGTATTTATTCTCTTTAATCCTTCTCGTACGTATAATTTTTTTACCAACTGTACACGCGCAATACAAGGTTTTCACGTTCCCGCGAGAGTTTTCGTAATTTCCTCGCATTCACCGCGCCGTGATTAAATCTCCATTTCCGGATGATATTTCCTACACGCTGGTGAACCGGAGCGAAGGAACGGCTTATGGCTGCCGCAGCTACTGGGTCAAAATTTAGGCCTTCCGCACGACCATCCTCATAGAATGCAAAAGGGGTGAAACTGCAGACGAGGAGCATCTGTTTGAATGTTTGTAACAAGACTGTTCTAATTTTTTTTTTCATTTCAAATACAGATGAGGTCTAAATTTTGGCAGCCGATCACGTTAAGCTAGTCTCTTAATTTTATTTTTATCTCGCGGTTGGCATCTCTTTCGGACATTTCAACCGAAATAAAATGCGAGCGTTTCCGTGTGCACTCGAGACCGAGCGACGACATAATGGCGATACGACTTTTAATTTACACAATAATAGCATCGTACCACCCGCAGCTTCATTGTGCCGTTTGAAAAGCATTCCATTGAGCGTGAGTGTGCGAGAAAGAGCGAGGGAGGAAGGCAGCTGGGTGCGAAGAACGACGACTCTCGTGATTCGCGTGTAATTTTATTGTCATCCTGAAATTTCTCATTAAAACGTGGAGAAAACGGTAGAAAAGCGAATAACGAAGTAAATAAAATATTATATAATGTGTTAGGGTGACACATAGCCCTTCCCAGCTGGCGCCGTATTTTAAAAATCAATTGTTCATTGTCTGCTGTCGATCTTATACTTTCTCACGGATAAGTTGCCGTACGCTTTGTCGTGATATCACATAATTTCCGGTCATCCCGTCATTATATGTTCAATCGAATGATCGGGTGATTTCAGTGATTGCGTTATATAGTTCCTTATGTCAATTAATCTGTCGTGTTATGTAGTATATCCTATAACTTTATTTTTGAATTATTTTGTTTATATTATATTGTATAATTCGATTATCCGGCTGTGATCGTTCTCAAGAATTCCTCGTTGTGATCCACATTGTTGCGAGTTACGCAATAAAAAACACAAATAATGTGCGAATAAACGAAGATACGCAGATCAATATAAATTTGATTCACATGAAATCGCTTTCCCCACACTCGAATTACTACGAGTTTTGAATCTACGGTCTTAAGGCGCCAGTCGAGAGCAGACTGTCGAAGCTAGAAAAGCTCTTGGAATAGTTGGCATTTCCCATCCATCGGGCTCTGGTCCATGGATCGAGTTGAATTCATGAAGCAAGCTTTTGGAGCGAATGGTAGAAAACGCGGATTGCGATGAGAGTGCCCGCTGAACTCAGGAACGTGCGTCCGATAATTGAATGAGGGGACGTGTGGACGAGGTCGGCACACCAACTACCATAGCCGTTAAAGTCCCTTTATCGTAACTTCCCGTCCCGTGGGATCGCGCGACTGAATGGGGAAGGGGTTTAGAAACGATCGAAATTCGCGCTATCGTTATTCAGCGAAATCCGATGTCCTCTTGCCACTCGACAATCCGCTGACGAACCCAACGTGAAAGCTTCGCTATGGCTCGTGACTGGACGCCCGGCAAGAGAGTAACGCGAGTGCTGCCGATCACCAAGTCGTTCGAGTGAGCCGGAAAACTAAACTCCCGAACTGCACCGGTGCCTTGGGCTATTTGACTGGCAGGTGGCCGATTGGGATTCTACCGAAACGATCAATCGACTTGGATCAATCTATTTTCAATGAATTTTCCGATGTTCACTCTATCTATCCACTCTTCCTACTTCGATGGTCACTCTATATGGTGTTCCCCTTATGTTTTCATAGGTCGACTATCACGAGCCCGTTCGTGTTATTGCATATAATTCGTCGTGTTTACGATATCCATTCCGAATATATTTTAGTAACAGAGAAATAATTAATGGAGGCATCAAAAGTCTTCTTCTCCGTAGTTTGTCTCATTGTGAATGTGTTCTGTAATCAAAAATTATTTGTTCGTCACTGATTACCTTTGACGTGTCAAACGAAAAAATGTTTCTTGTCGTAGTCAATGCCATTTCGCTCCATACAAGCCAGGTTAATCACGAGATTATAAAACAACGTGTCTTCCCCATCAATTTTATTTTTTTTAATTTTTGTCTAACACAACAAAAAAGCTGAAAAATCGATTTAACCGTAAAGATGAAATATCGAGTTGCGGCTCAAGTGACCGCAGGCAGAACGTGAATGAGAGAAAAAGCCGGAACCCCGGGGGCGATGTGAAGGAGGACCTTCGAGCACGGACGGGAAAAAGTGAACATAAAGATCGTAAAACTGCTCAACGATGGAACAAGTGCACCGGGCAAATTCTTTAAACGCTCTTGCAAGCGCTGAGTATCCGTGCAGAATCCTGAGCCTGGAGGAAAGGACACGGAGAGAGAGAGAGAGAGAGAGAGAGAGAGAAAGAGAGAGAGAGAGAGGGAGAGAGAGAGAGAGAGGGTGAGAAAAAGAACGATAGAGGGAGAGACGAGCGTCGGGGGGTACCCTTGTGCAAGTGGAGGAATATTTCTCATGAATGTTCCAAACGAAATTGCAGGTCTAGCCCCACGGTGAGGCTAAATCATTCGAAAAACCTCTTGCAGCCAAGCCAGCCCGTTCATCGCTACGAAGCGCCCAGTACCAGCGGATCGGCGATCCCCTGTTCTTACCGATTTCTCCCTCTTCTACGCTTGGCCAACCTTCTCACCCTTTCTCATATTCATCTAACGATCTCCGCTGCCTCCCGCTGGCCCTTTCTCTTCCGGCAATACTCTCTCATTTTCCGCCTCTCTTTGCCCAGAGCTCTTCGTTCTCGCATCCCAACGAGCAACCGGCAAAATCCGTAACGGAGGGAAAACCGAAAAACGCGACTCTCCCTCAAGTCGCAATCTCTCATCCCGCGTCTCTCGATCATCTTCCATCTTTTCGTCTCGCTTCAACGTACCTCGTATCTCAATTCGAACGTTTCTACCTCTTTATTTTCATTCCTTGTTTTTTTTTCCTCATTTTTCTCTCATTTTGCCCGTCTCCGAAGCTTTCACAACCATCAAACGCTTATTCCGATTATATCCGCTTCTTTTCACCGGTGCAAAAAAGTATGTATAGCCGCTCTCTCACCCGTGTACTCTCGACATCTTACCGTCCTTCCGTGGCCCTTGTCAGTCCTCTTAGTTTCCCCCATTCCCTTCAGTCGGTCCACATCGTCGTATCTGGGCTTCCGGTAGGTCCGGTCCGTCTCTTACTTCGGTTAACTCCACCGTGAGATCCTCAACTCAGACCCTCGACGCTGCATACCCTAACTCTCGCGCTCAACCGACTCCCACCTTTTCACGTTACATGTCCATGACGGAGGCACCTTACCCATTCCACGGACCTCTACGGTGCTGGCCCCTCGATGGATACATCTATAATGCATGGACTCCCGCCTTATACCTGATTTTCGATCTCGTCCACCAAGTGAGACCAACTTCACCTACTCCTTTCCCCGCGTTGACGCCCTCCAGGGTTTCCACTTTGGAAAAGCAGATCGAAGAACGAAGAGAACGAGAGAAAGAGGAGGAGAGAGAGAGAGAGAGAAAGAGAGATAGAGAGAAGCGACCGCATGAGTTCAACGAGCTCCCGCCACCTACGAAGGCTACACCGTAAGTAGCAATATATGTAGTACCTACACCAGCAACCCAAGGATCCGTCATGAATTCTTAAATCGCGTTCGTTCGACCAGACCGAAACCGCGCAATGCCTCGAGAGTGGGAGAAACCAAAAAGGATGAGAAAAGAAGAGAAAAAACTTGAGATCTCTACCACATTGGTAAAACCCACAAAATCCTGCGAAGGTTAGGACAAGGAATTCTTTTTATACACCAGTTCCGTATAACGGGAGCCAAAGGCGAATAGCGCTACGGCAGCGCAGCCAACCGAGTGATGAAAGAGAGTCGAATCGAAACGAGGAGAAAGCGATCACACGGGCAGAAACGGGTGCGAACATTCCCGATTTTCTCGTTCGCCCCGCCAAAAATTCCATTCGGATTCGCGCTGCTCTCTTATACATCGACAGCGTTGGGCTTCTACGCGTCTCGTCCGTGAGTACGAATCAATCTCGCGTGGAATTTTCATGACTACGTAATCCGGACGAGAGTTCTTCGTTCTCTTGCAGCCGAGAATAACGGAAAAGCATCGGTAAAGGATTCGGGGAGAGAGGGGATGATAACTTTATTTCCGTGACGTTCCCGTGTCGTTTGAGGTCGTAGATTGACTGAAGCTCCGCAATCAATATCTACCGTCAAAATAGCATTAAAAACATTGCCTGGAAATTTTTTTTATCCATTTTTTTTTTTCAATTATCTTACGCGATATACCAAAAGCAATGGTGAACGTCATTTTTCCTCGTGCGATTACCACGAATTTGACGAGAACAATGGACAGAATGAAGATAAAAGAAGAAAAAGATTAGCCAGAAAGCGCGAAGAAGCGCTTTTAGCTGACACTTCAGCTTCCTCCGCTATCTCGCTCTACCGCCGCTGGTTCCGCGCCACGCTTCGGTGCCGAAAAATAAAAGAACCACGGCCGTTGGGCCGGCGAGCGAGCAAAACCGGCAGCAAGAAAGTTCGCGTTTCACGAAACAAACGGAAGGAAAGAGAGGGAGCGAGCAAATGGAGGCGTAGCCCGCGGCTTTTCCACTCACTCGGGCTACTCGCGTGGTAAGCAGGGGCAGTTTTTTTCCCTTTTGTTTTTTTATTCTCCTCTTTCTTCTCTTTTTTCTTTCATCTCTCGTTTAAACCCAGAGCCACCACGCCAGCAACTCCCTCATCCTCCCTTAACGAACGGCTAAGTAAGAACGTTAAACCGGCTTGAGAAAGAGACCGCGAAGCTCCCGAGAGACTTCGGTAACCCTTTCGTTAATGCGGGAAGAGACCGCTAGGGGGCTTTGCGAAGAAAGGAGCAAAAGCTCAGGCTCAAATGTTCTGCCTGATCTTTCGAAGCTCGAATAATAGATAACTGCGATGGCACGAGAAGAGATTTATTTTGCTATTCGAATCATCTGCAATTCGTGTACGAAAAATCGAAGACGAAATATTTTCGAATGATTGTCAGTTTCCGGACAACCATTATTATCGGATCTACCTAAAATATTTCTCTATAATTTATTCAATTTTATGAATCCAACCGAGTCGTGACTCATTTAATTCTATGAATCATTCTATCAAACATTTAGACAACACTACCGATAAATGAATCGCGCGAAAACTGCGAGAAAAAAAAATTGCTTTTTTTCTAAAATTAACAGTGGCGTGCACCCTTAATGCCACTCGTATCAAAATCTACATTGTTGGATGAACGCCCGCGCAAATGTGCGAGGATCCATCTACACCGAAGTCGTAGCGCGCCGTGTTATAACGTACTTAACGGTCCATACCTTACGTGTTACCGGAGCTACCGCGAGCTTTAACTCCGACGCCGCTCGAGGGGTTGCGCCGCTCTCGAGAGAGTACGCGGGTGTACAACTCGAGCGCACCGCGATATTACGTTTGCCACAACCTTCCCCGTACGCCGGTACCCCGGGTTGCTCTCGTCGTATCGCGCGACCCGGTTTACATCGGTGAGCACTCGACAATTATTATAATACCGCTTCCGCCCGAGTTCTTCCTTTGGCCACTGTCGTTTACCTACTACGTAATACCACGTACAAGACTGCGGTGATACTGCAAGCCGGCTACGGTACAACACAATTCATACGTTTGCAGTTCGAGGGCGGATTTCTCATTGCGGCTATTTTATTACGCTTACGAAATGCAAGTCCGAGATATTGTTCTCCGGCACATACATCGTCCACGAACACTATGAAGTTGAATAATAAATGTATTCTCATTGCGGAAACTTGGGTTATCCCGCGGTTTAGTCACAGTTGCGACCGGTGGACCGTTGGTGCAACATTTGTTGACTCGTGATTACAAAGCCGGAGAGGATTAATCGACGGAGATTCATCATAATCGGTGCATAGTGTTTTTGGTCGGGAAATATAACATTGACAGTGATTAATATTGTGGTAGACACGTGTATGATTACACTCTGATGAATTGTGATCGGTCTCGCGACTATGTAGCAACGATCGCCGGTATTTATTCCCAGTGATGTGCTCGTGCGTGTTTTTTTTTCTTCTTTTTTTTATATTTACGTCACTCTTTTTATGGATACTGTAATGGCACTGTACCGAAAGAATTAATGCAAATATTGATTTTACTTCCATACATTTTCCATTGAAATACTAGAGATGAAAGTTTTTAACTTTGAAAATGTAACTGTTACGAAACGTTCAGTAGTGCACGATGATGGGCAGGATGATGGACGATAAGTAATTATTAATCAATAATAATAATCTATTAATATTAATTATTAATTATTTTTCTTCGAAATGTATTCCTCTCATGAAAAAGAAACAAAAAACGTGCCTCGCATACTGCATTACTTTTTCACCGACACATGGAACTGGGAATCAATCGTTACTGTCGAATCGGACAAATGATATTGAATGTATTATGCACAATACGCAATCAATTAATATTCAATCACAGAGTGCGCTAAATACATTCGAGAGCTTTGAGCAAATTACATAAGCTTATTACATAAACATTAATTCGTACGCATGCGAGATTAATGTTAAATATTACGCGAAGCTAGGATAGAGAAAGAAAAAACCGGGACGCATAGTGACGTGGAATTCAGAAGGCTTGTGATATCGCGCCGAGAGCTGTTTCCGGGGGTTATGTTTTACACGAAACAAGCATGACAATTAAAATGCCGCTTGGCTGCTGCACCCCCAGCGGTTTCCCTCACACCCGGCTGCGTTTCCCACGGCCGAAGCGACCCGCGGGGCCACGTTTATACGCAGCAATAATTCCAGCTTCAAACTTTCCAGCTTTTCCAGTGTCGCCACAAGAGTTTTCATCAGAGATGCTGCGTACCAGTGTGCCCGTGGCATTCTCATAAAACGGCTGAGGCTAGGTTACGTCCAATCGGCATTTTTTTTCTTGCCTTCTAAATGAAGCGTCGAATCAGTCGGGAGTACAAAAATGGGTCATGCGTAATACACGTCGTGAATCATAGATGTAAATAAAACTTCGGTTCAATGCCCAGGTCGTCAATGAGCTTTTTTTCAAAATTTCCACTGTAGGCCTCGTTTAGCTCTTGTTCTTCAATACACTTCTCGATGTTATATATTTTTGTATTTTGTCGGTTTGGTCGTTTTTATTGATTGTCCTGATAAGGCTTTGGCGACCTTCGATTTCGATTTGTTTTTTTCTTTTTCATTATTTTATCTATCTCTCGTTGCATCCCTGGTTTTTTCAATCGCCAATCGTAAACCACCAAATCTTTATTTAATAAACGACAAAACCCGAGGATTAAAAAGTTCTCTCTTCAAAATTATACTCGTCTCAAGTGGATTTTTGTATTTTTTTTTTTTTTCGACGACCAATTAATCTTGGTCCTTACGAAAGTTTATTCGAGACCCGAGACGTATAGAATCGTGAACGGTGGTATAGAATCAGAAGTATCCGGAATCGCGAAAGATCTTCGTGGCTGATTCGATTGCAATCCTGATCGTGTTTGCGCGCACGTGACTGCGAATCATTAGTTAACCGTGGCACGACCTCAGAGCTAACCTATACGCGCGGTCCGTTCGTCGATACCGTCTAAATAAATAACGACGGTCACGGCCATTAAACGAATTAGCTGCGTTTGATTTTATTGCCTCCCCCTCGACCTACTCCGTTCCACCACCCTTCATCTTCTGGCATCCGGGTTCTCAACGGAGTCTGCTCCGCCAATTCCAGAATCCAATTCAACTCTTTTACTCGGCCGCGACGTCTCGCCATCCTCATGCCGCTTTCTTTTTTGTGCTTCCGCAGCACAGGGACACCTCGGATCAACGACAAATGAGCCGTGGTCGAATAATCGAGACGTCTACGGCTCGTGATCGAGGTCGGCCCGAAGAATTCCAAGAACAATAAAATTGCAATCCTGGGCAGACCGTGTGATTTAAGATAATTCGACAAAGGATTTCCGGGTAATGTTAGAGGAAATTTATGGACAGGGAAAATCATCGAGAAAACAAAGCCGAAATAATTTAGGCAGAACGGACAATGATTGAGCGAAGGGATGGAAGTTGTACGGCTAGCAATCGGTTTTAAAGATAAGATAACAATATATAATGGCCCTTTACAGGCGCTGTATGCATTACACCCGATTTAATCACGCAATCGACCATTTCGCCGGTAGCACGGTAAACCGAGGTCATCTTGCCTTACGCAAAATAATGGCTATGCGGCATGTAATGGGCCTAGCATTGTACTGCAACATCTGCACGCTGTGCTATGGGGGTTACGTCGACGCTCGCGAATAAATGAATGAACTTGTAATTTACGACGTCGCTCGAGGAGCGTGCCGCACGCGGTTGCTTTATTTAACTGCACCGAAGTATCGCTGCGCTATTGGGGGGTGGAAAATGCTTTGCTTGTGGCTTTTGCCAATTACCCAACGTAACGTACTCCATTCACTTCATCTCTTCGAGTAGAACCGAGAGCCGTTGTATCGGAAAAATTCCGAGATATTTTTGTGATTGATAACGAATGGCGCTAACGTTCTGTTGGCTTGTCCAATTTGTTTGTTCATTCTTGCGATATGAAAACCGTTGTTACCACTACTGTAGGATTTTCAATACCTTATAATAATGCTTGATTAGCGCTACATGTTTTCCGATACTTTCATACGATTCAATTCCAACAACATCTTTCGGGGGGTAGAACGAACACATTGAAGGCCTGGAATATTTTTCGTTATTCGTTTTTTTTTATTTATGAAATTTCCGCGGGCAAAGAACTTTACAATGAGATAAGCTGAAATTCGAGAGAGGCTACGGCGAGATTCTCGTTAAAAAAATATTGGACTAGATTGGATGATGATGAACACACTGCCTGGTGCACCATTGGAAAATCGACTGCACAGTCTATTCACTTTATAATTGACGCGAGAGTAAAAAGTAGGAAAATAATGTTAATATTCAGAATTTTTCAAAATTATTCATAGTTGAAAAGTTAATAAAAAAATGCGGAATCCACAATTTTGTTTTTTTCCACAATATAACTTTTATCATAATTATTCAAATTTACTCGGTTTTCATCGCGCGAAGAGGTGTGTGAGCACTTAAAGACGTGATGAAATTTGTCCATTGAAGCCCCGATTATCAACCTGGTATGACGATATTCGCCATTCTTCGGAAATAAGCTCAAACTACAAAGGACGGTATCGGACCTCGTGCAATTGAGCCCCGATTATGAAACGAGCGCCACGGATTCGGCCCAATCGAGGTCTGATTAAAAACCAGACGATCGCGGTTTTCCGTAATCCGGGGCCCGATTAACCGTCCAACGGAATCCAGGAGGTTTCTCGCAGCCTGAGTAATGAAGATAAACTATAAGACTTAGTGTAACGTATTCTCATGCACGGTCAACCTTAATCGCGGCCCGGCTTTGGACATATGCATTTCGAACAAATGGGTTGGAAATCGACGCGTAAAATATCGATTCGTGGAACTACGGGATCTGCTCCGGACGGATAAATATTTTAATGGCTTTCGTACGAATACCCGAGTCACAAACCTTAAAGCCGAAGAATAACCGAAAATTCAATTTCCTGATTGCTTCCCGCTCGGTCCCTACTCAAAAATTGCCTCCAAGTTTTCAGATCAAACGTCAACAACAAAGTCCGGTATGATTTTATTGACGAGATATGCTTCGAAACATTTCGTCCACGAAACTTTCTCATTTCCTAAACATTTATCGAAATGAAAAACCACCCTCACATTTTTTTTGTAACGAATCAACCGCGCCACAACGATTATGGCGAACTTCAGGTTTATTGCTTTTTGAGACCCTTCGGCAGCCCATCCCCGAAAATGGTATCGATTCGTACTGCACCTTTCATCCCGTTTGCTGGAAAAGCGAAAAAAAAAACGTGGATCTAATGGATTTTGCCGACTAAAAGATTTGTAATCTGTATATGGTTCACAGAGCAGAACCAATAAAATGTCGAGCAGCGGCCATGGAAATGATAAAACCGAATACGAGCACGGAAACGAACGGTATATAAGCCACTACTGTGTAGTACATTGTAACAGCCGAGCGGTTCCGTTGTGGTGCATGCTCCCGGCAGTGCAACCCCCAACGGGTCAACACAAATTTAATACATTCAGTTCGTTCAACGTTTCACTAATTCTACCGAATAGCATCGAGGCGCGTTTGCATTAAATTCATTTTCCTTTTTCGATGGCGGTCGGGTCGAAAAAGAAAAAAAACGAGAGAGCGATTGAGAGGAAGAGAGAGGGAGGAATAGAGAGATTGACAAAAAGCGTTCATTGGTCACGCGAGAGAGCTCGACCGCGAGAGATTGGAGACCGATTTTCGCGCTCGAAATCGATGTACATACCCGGAGTTCTTCGGCCAAAGAAGAAAGAAGGATGGGAAAAATAAAAGAAGAGGGTGCTCACTCGTTTCTTCCAGTGCAATTAACCGAGATCGATGCTGCTTCCTAAGCGCAATCGAAGTCAGGACGAAGAACAGGAAATCCCATTGCACCGCGACGGGGTGGCCGTCTACGAGCGTATATCGAGCCACTCCCTACACTCAGTGCCGTCGCGCTCCGACTATCGTGATGCCGCTCGATCGGTTTCTCCAACGGTCCGTGTAAAATGTCTTGCCAGTCATTATAATTGCTCGTGCATCAACATATAGATATATGTATGTAGATATAAACAAACACACTCTATATGGTGTCGTAGAAAGCCGCACCTTGGGCTAAAAGCCTTAAGACGTCTTAAAGTAAAACAGCACCACTTTTTCCAAGAACTAATTAAGATGCGCTTGTTCCTGCGTTGTTGTTAAATCTGCCGTTCTTCAATGTAATACTATCAGAGGAGGGTTGTACGTTAGATTGAGCACCCACTTTGTACTGGACGGACGTATTTTAAGAGTACTACATTTATTGAGTCGAATACGCGACGTTACTCCCTCGACGAAAGATTATTCGCATCTGCAATCATTGAAAAGATGCCTTTCTACGTTAGTCTCGTGTCAATTGGGCATAACACTGGATTGATAACCTGATGGTTTAACCCAGTACTGTGTCGATACACAATATTTCATTTGACGCAGTATTTCTTGAAGTGCCTTTATTACTTGGCCCGAGTATGTACGTATAAATATAAATACATTTTATTTGCAAAAAAAAGTTTGATGCCTTCCCGATGCGTATTTTACTAAGTAGGTACGTCGAATAATTTTTGATACTGTGTCCAGCTGAGAAAACTCCACCCTGAAGGAGGACTGGGTGATTATTTCGCTCGTGCGTTCCATCAAGACTTCGGTATTCAAAAAATCATATGTATAATAACGCTGAGAAAAATTAGATACCCGTACTGAAATTAAGCTCGAGATATTAATATACCGAGCGAGGCTCGCTGATTACTCATCACGCAACCTACCTTGTCGATCCAAGTTAAACGACCGACACAAGTATCACGACGTTAAACGTCATAAAGTATTCATCCGCCAGATTTCATCGATTCCTTCAAATTCCGATACGTCGACATTCACGTATACGCGTTGGCCCTAGGCGCAATGACGGAAATTGCGCGAGCTTCACTAATAAAATTATGGTCGCCGTGGGCGGGAGAATAGCGAGAAAAGTGAAGAAAAAAAAAAAGAAACCGCGGAAATTTCAGAGTGTAAGAGAAAACGTGAACCCGGAACCGCAAAGATTACGAAGCCGCGAACGCACGCCGGGGCCACCCATCCTCCGTTTCCATAAATATTCAAAGATAAACACGGGAGGCTTCGACTGAGCGGAAGGTTTAAGAAGTTGCGCCCAGCAGCGCACCTCGGTGTCGCGAATGTCTATACAAGCGATGTTCCCGTCATCTTCGTCGTCTTCGCGCTCGATGCTGCGGTATTCCACGCCAGAAGCCTCGGTGGGTGTCGTCAGGAATGAAGGAACGAGGCTGGGATAGGAGGTTTAGTTTGAAGTTTGGTGGGGAGGATAGGGTGGGGGTGGGGTGCGAGTAAGCATGGGGAGCGGTGAGGGAGGTGAGGGACAGCCATCTCGCCTGGAAAAGCGAGAGAGGGTGGTGAGGTCGAGTCGAGGGGATGAACGAAGTAACAGAGGTGGGCTTAAGACTTTGACGGGGATGCAGTCACGCGACGATTCACGACTCCGTACCGCTTTGAACCACCCCGGCGGGCTCCACGCTACCGCGTTAATGCCGAAGCTCCGATTCCCCGTCACAAGCATCGAGCTAGAGCAATTTCAGATTTGCATATCCTCAACCCAATCCCTATGAGGACTTGCACTCTTTAGAACGCTTTTGATATTGTATATGATGAACGAGAAAAGATACGCGCGAATGATTGCGGCAGAAGGGGGGAGGGGGTCGCAACCGCTGATTAAGCTCTCGCTGAAATTTCCAGCGAGACCGCGGAGAAGAATCTACTCAGCAGCCGAAGTCCTCGCGCAAGCTCTTCCGTTGCGCTGGCCATGCCAACGGAATTTCGTCTTGGATTTCCACCGAGATTGCAGTCTCGACGGCTAGACTCGCGGTAGCTTTCTTGATGATATCCCGTTGTTGCATTGTCTGAGTACCCGGAGAGAGGCTGGTGCAGCCAAGCCGAGTCGTATAAGAGAAACAACATCAAAGTGAGAAAATGAGGCCTGGAATTGCAAAGATAGTGGAATTTCACGTGAATAATTTTGTGGAGCTACATGTGCGACGTGAAATATATATGAGCGAAGATGGAATGTAAGAAACGTGTGGCGTAATTGTACGTATATTCGAATTTCATTCGTGCAAGCTCACGGAGAACCGTTGGAATAGGCAGTGGAGAATAACTATGTATGTAAAATTGAGAACAGCTGTTATTTCAACGAATGTCATTGAACTAATATTGAACGGGTCAATTTTGTTCAATTTAGGCGATAATTATGAAAATGTAACGTTCGAAATCTGCATGAAGATGACTGAAAATTTACACACTCATCTCCGTCGAATTGTTGAGTGATATTGTTTTTTCAAACATTAATACTTCGTATGCAATGCACCGGAAAAACATTTTCGAGATAATAACGCATGCTCGTGTTTCGCATTCTATTCGCTGTACAATTTTCGTTACAGGTTACAATCATTTCGAGCTGTATAGCGACTTCTTGTTTTGTTTCCAATGAAAAAACAAGAATTTTCGCACAGAGCAGATTTACCGATTTCATTTTCCGTTATTCGATGCACTTGCCATTGATATGTTTTATATTGGCGAAACAGCTATTTTCCCCGTGTATATTTCAAACATTTTTCGACCCACGGTTTTCCGTTCATCTAGCATCCATTTCAATTGAAATGATGCGTTTTCGGCTTTCGGTTGATACCGCAATCACGTAGTTCCACCATCGATTCGTCGATGAGCACAAACCTTTATTAGATTGCCGGAATTTCACGATTCTCATAGCGATTTTATTCAGCCTACACACGATTCGACTACTGATTCGTCAGATCTGAAGCGCGGTGTGCTTTGAAAATATATCGTACAGAGTCTGTATCATAAATTTACCGGAATATACATCGATATGCTGCTTCATGTGTTGCATCTATCGTCCGACATTTTTCAACTTCACTTTCGAGCGAGGTGCGAAAAATGTTGCATGATACATAAAGAAGAAACTTAAAACGTTTGCTCAGCATACAATACCGAGACTTAGATATTGCGGTACTATACTGAATCACGATACATCAAAATTAAAAAAACCCCATCCCTTCGGACCGTGTATAAAATTTCCATCTGCACATGGATACTGCGTCAACCGATCGATATTGAGGTTCCGCCCCTTGACCTTCCTTGTGTGTACTCCATAATTAGGCCAATGGAGGGATCCCCAGACACCCCCTATTGAACGTAGGTCGAACATTTGATATGCCATGGTAAATTCATCATACGCTCATTTTCCACTGTTCAGCCGTCGTTTTTCGTGGCAAAGGAACGATGTATTCATTATTCATCTCGCATGCTGAGCGATTCATTTGACCAGAAGTCATTAGAACGCGAATACTTTATATCGTTTTTCATCAATTTTCTCCCGGATTGGAAGCACCGATGAATATGGAGCATCACGTCTCAAATCACGAGATTGATAGGGAACCATTCTCATGAATAGAAATTTTAGAAAAAATCGAAATTTCTTAAAATATAAATTTTTTTCAAAAATATTAGTAACACGAATTCCACTCCAATTTTATGAGAAAAGTTTCTCAATTTTGATAAGGTTTCTAGGAAAAAAATTTTATACAATTGAAAAATCACACAATAGCAGTTACCTCTTGAAAAATTAAAAAATGGGGTGGGGTGAGAAGAAAGGGAGATCCAAACCATAAAAAACTAGAAATAACTTTCCTACAAAATCGGGAAGTTAAAAATAAATCAATGATGTCGTGGGATCTCAAAGATAAAGAAAAAAAATTATCGACCACATCAGGGGATAGAAAGGTTTCAATCTGGTGATTTGGGATGGAATGCCACATATATCGGAAGGAGCAATCGTTCATACCAATAAAAATTCTCAGGGCGGGTTCGTTTCCTTCGCAGGACAACTTTCTCACAGTGCTCATGGGTTTCCAGGATTTGCAGGAGGATGAATTTCTTTCCACTGCAAAATCAGAGTAGTTATCGCATTCATTGTATCGGTGCAATTATGGTTAAAGCATACTTTGAGATTATTAAAAACTTCTCAGACTCTATTTGGATACGAATATTTCTAATAATTTAACTTCGTAACCATACGTAAATTTTCAATGCAGCTACGGTCTCATTTCTAGTGTGGCGAAATGTTATTGAATCGTGGCTAATTTTAAGATCATGCGATGGATATCCAATTATCCAGTTATTTATTGTTATTAAAGACGAGAAGATCGAAGATACGTATTAAGATTACTAGTTAAAGTACCGAATTGGCATGACTACGACTGTCAATGCCCCGATAACGTATTCATAGGCACAGTGGCGTAGCTCGTTTAACCGCTTGAAGATGGCACCTAATTTTTACGCGGTCGAACGAGCTACGCCATTATACCGATTTAAACATATATGTTTTCGGGATTTTGCCTTTTCCGGACAATGACACCTCTTCTAATTCTTTCGCTCTCTTATTAGAGAGCTAAATCAGGTTCTAACTCTATTGCACGTGCACTATTCCGGGTTCAATGCAATTCGTATATAAATTTTAATTTCGAGGCAAGCGAAGGGCCTGGAAACGAGAATATTTAAGTACTCCTCGGAGAATGAACATTTACGTCTTCTGTCCATTTATAGATGACGTGGCCCCTCTTAAGGAGACTTCAGCAAATTGACATCATCTGCAGACTCGCTAAAGCTGTCCCGTAGCCTCAGCGTAATATTAATATAATAAAAATATAGGGAAGTATTCTTAGAACAATATTACGATTGATGTATATAATTGAATCCGGAGAATAAGAATAAATTTTGCACCTAAAAAGTTTGATTCATCGATCAATAATTATTGCGAAGAATTAGCAGAGACCTTAAGTATTGAATAAAATCGAAGTCCAATGCTTCCGCGAACCCGTGCAAATCCGTACCTGTGTCACACGCAGCGCACGTCTGCCTGAGCCCTATACGGGTTGTCTTTACGGTCTCAACAACCTTCAAATCCTCGAACAGTGGTTGGCCCTTCGACCCCTTGTTATCTCGACCACCGCCCGAGGGGCTGGTGCGGGTTGTGGGCGACGAACGAACTTTTGGATATTCGCACTTGCTCGCGTTTCCGTCCACGTTCCAACCTTCCCCTACTTTATCTTGTGTATACGCGTGTGGTGAGGAAGAACACAGGGTAAAAAGGATAAATAAGCGAAAGAAGCGGAGAACCAACGTGAAGCCGCAGTTGTCGAAGGGTCCGAAGAGTCTTCGATGGGGGACTTCTTCGACCGAAAGTCTTAGCGTAGACACTCCAATGTACGTGGTGGCCTAACGCGGTTCTGGCGGCTACAAGCGAGATAAGTTATCCGATGGAAGGAGAGTTTTTATAGCGCGGTTGGCGAAGGCGTTTTAATGAAGGTCGCAGCGACGATCGAGGACGAGCGAACGAAGGCGAACCACAACTCGCGGCCACTCTAAATCGCACGGTTCCTCGTAACGCGAAGACCCCATCGAGATTGTCCAGAAGCTTCTTCCGCTCGACCACTACTTCGGGATTTTTCCGACCGTCGATTGCCACTTATGTCAGCGACCGGTGAGACGTGGGGGGGAAGGAAAAGCGTCTGATAACCAGAAGTCGAGGGGTGCAAGGATCGACCTGATAACAACAGCAGCGAGAAATTGAGTGGACCGTGATCCAACTTGACGCCCCGGGAATAGGGACGAACGGACACTCATACAACCACCGCGGTGACATCAAAACCTACGGAGTATAGTTCAGGCGTCGTTGATGAGGGGCGAAGATGAAGGTAGCATAGCAAAAAGTCTAGATCTTCGCACTATCTAGACATTTATTAATAAATGAAATCCGATCGCAGAGGGAAAATGGTGCAATTGTCGGTGAAGCCCGTGAGGTAGAACCTCAAACATTGATTCCTCATTATCCCATCTATCTTCGAAACGTCATGTATATAGCCGAATGTTCTGTCGAGCCTCTATCGGGAAGCAAAAATTATATCCGTTCCACGAATGATCAGATTTCCACCCAGCGTTTTTGGGCTCATCCGATGGGTAACGAAGACGGAGCGTTGCGAAAAAAGAGAAAGTATAAAATGCGACGATGCTACGGTAGGATTTTTTCGAGCCACAGAGAGACAACGATGACCGTAACCCTCCTCCGATACTACGTACGATAAGAGGGTGCCGTGTATCCTGATTAGAGACCCCAGCTACGAGTGAGTAAGAGCCCGAGAGCTATTGCGTCTACACGAGTGGACGCCGGTATAACGATCTCTGGCGCGTTCCCGTACCGTGATCAATCGATCGCTCGGCCTATAAACGTTATTTCTCCCTTCCCCAGCCATGAAGAAGCCATTCGGTGTCGATAATACGTATACCTCACGAGGATACTCGGTCTCCGGAGACTTTGTTCGCTCTTCTTATAGCACGTGGACCAACCTACAGCCGCAACCATCGTGTGTCTTCATTATCATCCTGTATACTCGTGCCATTTTACTCCGACAATATTGGACCATCGTCCAGAAAATTGTGGGAGTCAGTCATTGCCAAGGCTGAGGAATAAATATCGGAGATGTGTCGAATCAAATTACTCCGCAGGTGGTATCCAAGTTAAATGATTTTTCAGAGAAACCATATCGATCCAACTTTCCCTGATTAATCTTCGGCGAAGACACAAGTACGTTTCGTTACATTTATATGTTATCGCGGATAAATACGCTCGCGCATTTGCCTAAATAAACTTCACTCTGGGAAATACTGCGTTCCAGCCAGCATTCTTGTCTCTCGACGCTCATCCCCCATCCCTCTATACGTTCTTCGACATAAATCATGCAAATGAAGCGTTTGACATGATAAATATTGCGCCCTTGCTCGCAAATGGCATATACGCCCGCAAGACTGCACGAGCTTCTCGCATTCCTTCGAGGTACGTACTTCGCCCCTCTCCCCCTCGCCCTCACGCCCCCAACGATTGATTACCGTAGGATAAATCCAGACCCCGGACATTAAGCAGAGCCAACCCAGAAACGGAAGGATGCGCACTCGCAGTGCCTCCGGGCTCGCGGACTTTACTCGCGAGTAATAAAACGACATTTTCGCGGTGGAAAGACGACGGGACGTTTTTCAAACTGCTTCTCACCTCGCACCCTCTTCCATTCCAGTCGCATCGTTTCACACTGATACTCTTTCCACGGCAATATCCTCTGCCGACTTTGTCCGCGTTGTCGCCACGACGGAAATGCGAAAACTCGGTCCGTCTTCGAATAAGCGTCTCCCTCGCGATGTCGCATTCATCCTTTCGCAGCTCTTTAGCCGAGAAATCTTACATACCTACTTTGGCTTTGCATGAAGATATAGCGGTAGTTATCCATAACTGACAATTTATACCGCTGATTTCACGTCTTTCATAGGATAAGAATATCAATGCAACATTTTTTTTATCTCATCGAAATTCTGGGATGCCGACACATTTGTTAAAAACCAATTTGTCACTCGCAAGAAGCTTTTTGCATGTTTCACCGTGCTGGATACTTGAAAATTGTTCTCTTATTGTAAAATATACTTCGTACTTGTATCATCTAAAGGAGACATTTTTTTCTTGAAATATGAAGAGACGGGGAGAGATGGAAGAAATGAATACGAGAAACGTTTATGGGGCTTCGAGCGAGTTTGAAATCACGAGGTCGGAAAACTTTACCACCGAGTTTTCCGTGATCAATGGGTCGGCAGACGATTGTGGGTGACCGAGCCTGAGTATTCAACCAAGAAGAATTTCTCAAGTAATTCTAATTTCATCAACGATTCAGAAACCAGAGGTGAGATGCACGATTTTCTTTCCAGCAAAAATTACGCTCTCCCGGATATCAATAACGGACTTTATTCACACAGTTTACACAGTTACTTTCTTATAATTTTCCCATTTTCATTTCATCGTGACGGCGCGTCGAGCAGGAGGGAAGGGGTAGGGTAAGAATGGTCGATCGCGTGGTCCCGGGTACGGTTACGACGAGAGCTCACGGCGCTAAGAAGCTCGAGTGGAGAAACTGGAGTACAGAAAGAGCGCTGAGCGAACCAAGTCAGAAGCTCGACTCTCGCTCGCTCGTGCGCTCTGTCATTAATATTCAACGGTTCAGTTATGAAAGTAAAGTGAAAAAGTAATGCTTCCCATTCCGTTGCAGTGGGTACCGTCGAAGCACCAGAAGCGGTAGTAGCATCGGTAACCGTACAACGTTGAATGGCATATTTAAGTCATTTATACAGTTTAGCATTGTTCTCGGATAATAGCGTAAGTTAACTCAATTATTTTATTAGCATTTTGAGTCGTGGAGAAGAAAAGAAAGAGAATCTCCGGCCATTCTCGAGAACTGATTTAAAAAAAGTATCCTCCGGTTGTTCTTGAGGACTACCGGAAGAAAATAAAAAGTACGGATCCTCACGTAGTTCGAATGGAATAATTAAACCGGTAAAAGATAAATTGGCATATAGCTGATTGTGAAAATTTGAACGACTAAAGGAAATTTGATAAAAATAAAAATGGTATTAATTATAACGGGTGTGTCGATTAGTTAGTGGCGAATTCGAACCGAACCGTGCATCGATGCGGCCCGCCTACTATCGAAAATAAATTGCTCGATAACGGATACGATACGCACGAGTACATGCTGTTATACACGTGGCCCATATAACGTTATCGAATACAACGTGCGGCATTGGGTGGGCGATATCATTTTAAAGCTGTCAATAAAGTGGCGGTGCTATTTATGCAGATCGTAAAATCCGCGTGGCGCCACGCTAAACACAACGGGGCTCGCGCCTCTCAGACCCCTCGCGTAATAAACTGTGTGTCCCATCGATTACCCGAGGAATATACGAGAATGGTTATATATGGACCATTTTGGATTCGACAAAACTATCTTACACATCCAATTACGAGAAATTGTATCCGTTAATCGTGGATTGATAGCATGATTTTTGAAAAAGTAGTCGAAACTAATGCAAGAAATAATTATATCCGTGGTTTGGAGGCGAAACCGGATAAGTCTACAAAACGAGTTTCCGGGATATAAGGATTTTACGTTGCGCACGTAAATGACAGAACATTGCGGACGAATCGATATGGAAAATAATCGTCATCCAGTGACGTTAAGTTTTTCGTACTATTTCAGATAGCATCCGGTAAGATTTGAATAGTCCGTAACTTACAGATAAAAAAAAAACACTATTGGAATTATTCGATTCATCCTCCGAAATAGACTTTATTAGTTGGGTTAATCTCGTTTATTTCTATCTTCATTCGCCCATTTCCGGCATCACCGTTGCTCGAAATGTCGTTCACAGTCTAAATTCCAAGAATCATACTCAACCGCAATTTTCAAGAAATCGACCTTTTCGGTTTTGCCTCCAAACCACAGATATACGACGAAAAGAAATAATAAATCGATGTATTTGTATTTCCGTTGTACGTGCGACACTTTATCGACGATTAATTAAGATAACAGGGTCGGGTACAACGTTGTAGGTCGTGCAGCGACAACGGTTTAATGCTCGGGCTTGCCAGATCAGTGCGGCGTGGCGTGATGTAGTAACGGGCAGTAGTTCTATCTGGCAATGGTCAGCCGAAGCCGGAGAAGCTCGCGGTAGCCGGTAACGAGCCACGCCGATCACACTCGCGGACGGCAGATCTATCGAGGCCAGTTCCCGCCCGTCGGCCGTACTGCGCGAGCCACATGCGACTGCCTCGCCGTGGTTGTGTAACTATGACGAGGTAAGTGGTCGCATCCGACAGTGGATATGCCCCGATAGTGGTCGGACAAGTGCGCTCGCATTGCCACCACTGGCCGCATATAGCACGGCTCGTCCGGTAGTCACGTCCATCACTCGTCGTTGGCTCGTGGGTAATCCCCGGAGATAAACATACCGCGATGATGGCCCATCCGCCAGCATGCGAAACTATAGACGTTCGGGCTCGATGCACCTGACGATATACATAACCCTTTGCTCGGTACAATTACGACTGGAATAACGAATCACATAATTAATCATCTGGGGGTAATATGTTTATTTTCTCATTGTTCTTATACATACGAAAGAGGTTTACGTCGTAGCGTGTACGTTTCCGCGGTATTTCGATGATTTGTCTCACGAATTCACGGATACTAATTGCCTCGTTAATTTTAATGGCTCCGAGAACAATCATGAAGGCTGAAGTACTATTTGCCGATCCGTTTGGCTTTAGTGTTTTGTATCAATTGCATTGTCTCTGCTTGACTGAAGTGTCTGCAGTCAGGACGCGAACGTAATTGTGGTCGTACTTGTGGAATATCCACGATCGAAAGTGATCACGGCTTTTTGCATTGTAGAGCTGTATCTTGCGGTGATATATTCGCAGACAGCTTTTTCACTAGACGTAATAGGAAGAAATTTGTCAGATAGCGAGCGCCACGTCATTTCTTTATATCGTACGGTGAAAATTATTTTTGAAACAAGTAGAGGAGACAATCAATATTGAAACATAAATATTTCGACTCGAAAAACTTTGAGGAATGAGAAGTCATAAGATTGTTTAACGAAAGATTCGGATAGAAAATGTAAAAAAAAAAGAAAGAGAGAGCGGGAGGGGGGGGGGGGGAATTAATCGATTTTAAAGATAATAATTATCATATTACAATTAGTTTTTAAGACTATTCAAGGTAGCGTTTCGTAAAATAAAAATAGTTCTCAACTTTTGGATAAAAAAATACTGTTGGACTTATTCGGTTGTCTCTCTAAACCACAGATATAATGCACGTTACAATCACCTCAAACTTGATATCGAATGATCGAAACAATAATAATCGCTATCTACCAACGAATTCCCCGCACAATGATAATTTTTCTTCCATTGCTGTAGATAAATTTTGTTGTTTTTTTTTTTGCCAAACGGTGGATTTACCGCATGTTTAATACCCTACAAAAAAAAAAACATCTGCGTACCGTAAAAATCCTCTCGTGTCATACACGACAGCGAAGCACCACTCGTGCCGCGAGACGCGACTACGTGGCAACGTCCGGGTGAGTGCGACGTACGCATCGGCATTCGCGTTCGTACTCGACAACGGCTTAACGACGAGACAGACCGATAAAGGACGTCGGCAAAACTAGATTAGCTCGCTCGTAAAGCGGGAAACAATAACTGCTCCAGGATCCTCCGCGGGTTTTTGCGTTGAACGTCGCGCCGTCGGGAATATATACTTAGAAAAGCCAGAATGGCGACGAATCCGTTGGTTCTCTCGGTACTCTGTCTGGAAACGCCGCAAACCCGTTATTACACGACGGTATTTTGAAATTCGCAAAACCGAGTTATCCGACCGTCCAGACGCAGCTGCGCCGCAACGGAAACCTCACGGCAAGAGAAGTATGGGAGGGAAGAGTACGTACGTAATTGAATGTAGGATTTATCTGTAGTTTCGAAGGATTAAAAATCTTCTGAAATTGTGATATTGTCTACCGTCTCGCAGCAATAAATAACGCGATGTGTCTCTGTCTTGATAAATCTTATTGAAAATGTTAATGTCAATTATGAGTTTGAAAAACGGACGAACGGATGTGTGTGTAATTGAATAAGAAATTGATTCTGATATTGTAACAGTGTCTTCGTACTCTGAGCAATAAATAACGCGATCTGTCTGATTGTGAGTCTGGATATATCCAGATAAAATAGGCTCAGAGATTTACCTGGAATTTTCTACTTTTATACGTTTTTCAGAAACATTCATCTATTTGTACCATTTGGGGACATTTGAATTTCAATTTTATTGGACAATCTATTAATTCATTTACAAATCCATGTGTAGGTGCTTCGCGCTTTCAACGATGTTCCCAATATTACCAACAAAATTATGTTGGCGAAGAGAAAATACAATCGAGAACAAGATTCGTCGTCGTTTCGCCGCGTGATCTAGCGACGGATAAATTGAATTCCGATATCTTCATCCCCCGTAGTTATTATTTTTCGACATCCCAGAGGGCCGTGTGGACGAGCTGGCAAATTAGTCGGTAAGAAACACAAGACAAAAAGTAATTGAGAAAAAAAAACACAGCTACCTATCGGGAAAAAAATTTCACCCACGCTAATGGAAAAGCTTTGTGCGTATAGTAAATATTTCCTAGAAAATTATTATTTGCCACAAGAACGCCTGCGACTCACCGTAATTGATCGCATCGTCAGCCGAGCGATAATGATGCTATATTGATAAGGCGGGGGCGTGTGAGGGGAAGGTGGGAGGGCCATAAGTCGAACGAGCGCTTCTCTAGGTATAACCCCGTACACGAGCCTAGGTTTATATCGGTCCCGCTGGCTGGCGCACGGTGATCCAATCATCCCAAGACCCTGTCGAGAAATTGCCTTCGAGCTCCATTCCATCCGCGTGGTACGGCCAATTGCCCGTACCGATCCGCCGCCTCGGACTAAACGACGACCAGGACGCCCGGTGAAACTTTGCTGCATCTCGTATTAAGTCGCTTCGTACGGACAAACCCTTTCTCTTCTTACTCGCTTTATTTACCCAAACCTCTGGCGGCTTCCGTTAGTTTTCTCCCCCCCCCCCCCCCCCCCACGACTTCGTCCTCCTGGCCCTAGTTTCACTTTTTCTCTCTTTCCGTGTCTACCTCTCTCTCTCTCTCTCTTTTGCTTCCGTGCGTTTTGTTTTTTTTCTTTTCCGCTTTTTTTTATTACTTTTTCATTACTTCTCTTCACTCTAGCCACCTTCGGGAACCGCAAATAAGTAAAAGAAACCAACCGGACGCGTGAAAGGAATAGCTCACCGCCTCAGTCTCGAATACCGGCCCCCCCCCCCCGTGATGGTTCTTCGGCTCGCGGGTGGAAAATTTATCTTATCAACGGAAGAAGATTAAGAAGAAATCTCTGCGCGGATGATTGAACGATCGAAAAGTTTTCTGCAATATTAACAGCCTTGTGGCCGCTGGCGGGAGATGGTTTTATTTCGTCCACGTGATTAATGAATTGTTTGAAAAAGTTTGATAAGTTTATGCTGATCCCGAGCCAGATATTGATTGAGGTCAGTATTTCGCGATCGCTTTAACGATAGCTCGGTTTTTATAAAAAAAAACTCTGTATAAATCGGTTTGAATATAATCGCTTGATTCAAGAGAATACACAATCCATGCGCTCAGTCTGTCTGGGCGGAAATGTTATTTTTGTATGTTATTCATATAAAAACTTTATTATTATACATAATATTGCTATTATATTCATTTTCAAGATTATTCTCATTATTTCAGGATCAATTTAAGATAATTCTAAGTACCGGAAAAATATTTTCCCATTGAAATGTTGTATGCATGATACATATTTTTGAACCGTTATATTTAAGTTGAGTTTTATATTCATTAACCGTACGAGAAAGGATATGATACTGCGTCAGCTCGGCGTAAGACAAGGACGGGCACATCCTTATGAGTCCTTTGTGTGATCAGAGAATTATGTATCGATTCTTTCATTCGTACCATTCAGTATTTGGCTCGATGCATTTCAGTCAATATGGAAGTCGACTTACGTAGCATTACTTCCAATCCCTTCATTGATATTTTCATTGCCCTCCTAATGAGATGCTTACGTTTGGTTTCTCTAACAAGTACCCTCATGCAGTGCTATTTCCACGATTGAAGAGAAATTCTACACTCACAGAACTCTGAGAAATGCAAATCTTGTCACGGAACTTATTCATTTGACAGTACTGATAACACAAGTAGACTATTTATGATTTTGACGGTGCAACTTCGCTATTAACCCTTTCACGGATAAAAATTTGCAAATCATTTAATTTCGACTATAGAAAAAAAAGATGGATACCAATGCATTCATAAATACTCGAAATATGGAGTTAATTGTACGTGAAATGCAAGTATAGTAAAAAAAAAATGACAATTAAGTCGATGACAATATGATTCACAGTCATCGACTCTTCACAACGTTTTTCTAAATATTCCAGTCTCATTCAGGCTTCAAGAAAACCCAGAAAATTCAAATTTTTAATAAAAATCACAAAAATTAATTTCCGGCATTTTTCAACCAAATTGCCGAGTGCTTACGAATGTACTACAAAAAAAAAAAGATAACAACCGCAACCCGCCGACTTTCGGTGAAAAGCTTAAAATTTTTTTTGCTCCGCGGTCGCGGCGGAGCGAGAAAATACTTTAAACGAATGTACGAGCGAGTTTTTGACATTCATTTTCGCAATTTTTGCCATAAACACGGCAAGACAATGGTGTGTTACAAGCACGTAGCACTTTGCTTTCCGCGTAGGCGTTGAAATATTGCGGTGTAGAGCAAAAGGGTAGACGGGTGGTTAGTCGGCCGGAGGCTGAACGTAGGTGTACGTATGAGGAGCAACGGAAAGAGCAGACTGTGCGCACTAGTGCGGTGGGATAAGCGGTGGTTTCACGTCCGCTTTTCTTGTTTGCTAATCCGAGGTGCGCGCTCCGCGCCAGTTTACGTGGCGGTCCATCCCACGTATATTTTCATGAAAGACACGCACAGGGAGATCAAACTAACATTATTGAATCTGAGAACTTTTCTGTCGGGCACAGAGTACACGACACAGTACAGTAGTACACGTACTGCTCAAGTAAGGCGCTCGTGTCAAAAATAAATGATAAATTGTTAACGAATGGTAATTTATCGAATTATCGAGTTGTCGATAACTAAAATTTATCAATGTTTCGATTATTCCCTCAAGCTCTTATCGCTGAAGTTTTCGTCAATTTGCCCATTTTGTTTTTCTTCAAAAAAATTGTAAGCACAATGATCCAATGTCATTCCGTCTGAGATGAAGTGAGGTTCGATTCCGGTAATAATCTTTACAAGACGAATGACCAGAGAACACTGGACCGAAGAAGCTGACCTCTCGTGTCTCCTTTTTGCCAGTCTTTTGATTTCCGTATGCTTCCGACAAAAATTCGCTCACTTTTAGTGAAATACGTCTATAGGCAGCTTAGTTACCTTATTTCCGTCATCCATGTATAATTTCTTGCTGCTCTTAAACGGTGCATGGTGCGTTGGTTCGTTGGAAGCGGAGAGATCATCCGCGTCGAGAACACAAAGCGCAAGGGCGAGACAGAGTTGCACAGACGCTTCTGCAGCGAAGATGGATCGCTAATGGGGTTAGTTCGTAGCTTCTTCTCTCTCGAAGAGCCGACAAAGGCTCTCGTGTGAACTCGGGGAATCGATCAACGGCCGTCAAACGGAATTTTTCCAATAGCGCGCCAACGTAACGATATACCGACGCGGCTACTTCCCACTTCGATCGGAACAGTAGCTGCAAATTTCCCTCGGCGAAGCTTCGTGTATAATAATAAAAATGACGTTGATTTGTTTCATCATAGCACGTGTTAAAAAAACCGCATTCCGAATGATTGCAGCTTGACGTCACCATGGATACACAATGGATTCACCATGATTTTCTCTGAATAGATTCATGAAAAATTTTTTAGAATTACATATTTTTTTCCCTTGAGGCAGTAGTTGATGAAAATATTTATAGCATTGAACATTTCTCATCTCGGTAAATTTAATCTTGTCATGAATGGAAACAACAGCGTTTTTTTTTCTCTTTTTCTCAAAAGTGAGTGACGTCAGGCACCGATGTGTATAGGTGGAATGAATACACCATAGCTACCACCTGGGATAGAAGGCCAAAACGTTATCTATTAGACACCGGTACTGTACGAACAAAAAAAGAGAAATAAGAATGGTGGAGAAATAAAGAAGAATGAAGCGCTTTAGGAACCATTAAGACGTCTTTCAGTGTGTTTCTTAGTTTCGTTCGTTAGTTCTCGAATATTTTTTCCTGACCGACTCCTACTTTTTATAGTCAAGTACAAACCGCTCGACATCTGTAGATACCTGAGCGAAAGTTCATGAATGATTTTTTTACTTGTTTGATCAATTTTTATCTGAAACTGTTACGTAACGTATAATTTAGATAAACCGACGCTATTGTATAATAATTTTAGCGACTCAATCAATCAAAATGTAAAGATATAAATGAACAAACATATGCCTACTTCCACCAAGATCTCAAAATAATCTAAAAGGAATGATTTAGGTTGTTTAGGTTGTGGGATTCGGACCTTGAGTGCGAACGCTTGTTTTCACGTCTCTCACAACCACTTACGGTCCAGCGTCGTTGACCCACAGACGGAGGATCTATCCATAAAATATGATTTGTGACATCCTACGTATACGACATCCGACTTCAACACACAAATAACCAATTGAAGGTCTATCGAGTGGATTTTTTCGAAATAGTACGGAAATCATTATGATTGAGATAAGTTGAAGGTCGTGAAAGTCTGGAACTTTTAAGTCCGATTTAAGACCGATTTCCGTCTCAATTTCTGTACTAAGAAATAATTAATCTCTCCTGGAGTTGGTTCCTCGAGATACAATTTGAGTATAAAAAATGCTTATGACAGGATATTTTTACTTGAATTAAAATGATTAGTCCGTATGAAAATGGTGCAGTGACATAAGCCAACCCTAACTGTAACCGTAATCTACTTCATATGATAACCGGCAAAGAAACTTATATTGAAATAATAATGAGCGCGAAAAATGTTCCATGGTCGGTTGAATTTCCAAGGGAATTACCGTTTCAACGTCACAGAAGCGCAAGCTCTGAGGGTTTAAAGAACACGTGAAGCTTCTATGATTTCCGCGTATCCACATCAATCTTGCGTACTCAGTGATTCCGTTTACAAAGTTACGCTGGACCAAAGTACGTTGCAATGATGTTACGAAAATATAAAACATGTTGTACGTAATGCAAGTAGTACAACATGTACATAGTACTTGCATTTTCATAATTACCGGTAATGGTGGAGTATATTACTGGACGGCTGGATGGAAAAAAAACACTCAACTGTACATTTCGTTATTCCCATCAAATAGCCTGGCAAAATTTGATTGCACCGATCGCGTGGCACAGCACAACAAAAGACGAAGAGGCACACGAGAATGAGTATAATCAATATCTCAATAAAAGTTCAACGTCCGACGCTATCGGATTATGGAAGGTGATTTCCTTTCCTTTAAAAACAAATAAACAACTAATATCCAAGTACCCCACCATCCATACGACCATCGTACATTCTCATGACCATTGAAATTATTCGTCAAGATTTTCAAAAACAACATCCTTCCACACGAAATTGCCGTTACGTCGTTTTACGGAATCGCGATGAATTCGATGACTCTCGAACTCACGTAGCGTAACGATAGAAAGTACGGCGACAGCTTAGGCCAAAGCCTTCATCGATAAATCGATATCGTATAAGCGGCACGTTTCACTCCACTCCCGCAACCCGGCGCGATTCACGGAGATAAGCCGCACGAGCATTCAGACGGGATCTTGGTACGTATGCAAACACACGTGGAATATTTATGCGTTTTCGTATTTACCGGAGACAGAGACGGTAAACGCAGATACGTCGGAGATCCAACGAAGAACGAAACGAAATACTTCACTGAGCGTTCGATGCAGCATAGGCAGGGGTATAGAAGCTGCAGCAGTATACCGATAGTATCGTTACGCGAAATTGTGTGCGGATTTCGCGAGATCGTATGAGGGGCTTGTGCGTACCAACAGCAGCAGCAGCACCAGCAGCAGCGACAGCGACAGCAGCTGAGACATTCGTCCCTTTATACATATGTATAACACATCGAACAGTTCTCCACCCAATATATAACGGTGCTTCCATCGATACGAATCTGTACTGGCTGTGCAACGGGAAAATGTGAATTCGGTTTGAAAGCTGCGGACTTTTCGGTCCGTGCCGAAGCGCCGGTGACGTAGTATATACGATTCGGTCGAGGCCGGTTGCGCCCCACAGCATCGTAAATCGTGTTCTATGTATAACGATCGGGCATAGTAATGAGGACAAATGAAGTGGCTGAATTATACGCGAATGTCCCTGTGGGGTATTGCGGGTAGCGGGAAAGGCGAAGGCTCGGAGGAAGGGAAGGCGGGGGCGTGGGAGAATACCGAATGGAATGGCTCATGCGTTATTCATGGAGTCTATCATAGCCACTCCATCCAGATTGCGAGATTAATCGAGCGCACTCGCTCCTTTGCTTTTCCGAGCAAACAAGGTTTCACGTCTCCGATCTGTTCTCATATTTTTTCGAGCATCTCGCCATCGGTATTTTATCGATCGACGTTGCTTTTCCCTTGTTGATAACTTTGATAATTTTACATTTGTATGTTTCGTGCTCTTGTCTATGTTGGCGAGAGGGAGGTTTTAGAGGGGTGGATGAGTCGATCAACGAACTACCGTTTTTACGACCAATCTCACAGCACATTCGGATCTTGCTTGGTCCTTCTCTCTTTTTTTCTTCTCTCTCTTTCTCCCTGTTTCTCTCGCTCTCTTACGTGCCAGCTACGTTGAACAAAAGTTGCGAGCTTGGAAGAAGGGATGAAGCCACTCGATGGGCTCGAATGATGTTCGACGAAAGTGCAGCAACTGGTATCTTTTCTTTCGAAGCTACTACTACGATCATAATCTGGCGTACCATCGATCGTATCGTGAACTGCGGTTCATCATAATTTCTGGATGGAGAATTAGTCACAGCTGTGACTAATTCTGCTCAATGAATTCGTGTATAGCGCGGATTACACCAGTGCCATGTCGATCCCCGTCATCAATCATGTCGAGAAGAAATAAATTATTCGTTCAATTATAAACTTATAACCGACGGCCAAAATAACACGGTTTCATTTACATACCTCTCTTTCTAATTTATACAATTGCATGTGTAATTGCAAGAATAAATGAAAAAGACATTTCAAGATAATGAAAACTCGAATAGTCTCGTGAATATTAAAAAACGCGTTGATGATACAAAATCGATTTTCAAGCAGCTCGTGACGAAATTATTCACCCGTGAAATAATAATGACTCAACGTGAGCGTGTCTTTACGTTTAGTGTTCCGACAAACGATCGAACCAGAAAACAAAATGTCCCCACAACGGTGAGACTTTTATGTACCCCGAAAAAAAAAAATATATATATTTTATCGGATTGTTCGGAGATGTTTCACACACCCTTTTATCGCAACGAAAATCAGACGGGGGTTTGTGTTAGTTCGAGAGGGGCGAGTGATCGTGAAAGTGGAAAATGGGAAAGAAAGTTACGGGAGGAAGCGTAAAAGAGGGGACACTGCATCGACCCCACGTGAACTCGTCGACTCGGCGTGCAATGATTTGTTCTCGGCCATTACTGCCAAGCGAGTTAAATCGAGTAAAAGCACACGGGAAGCTCGCGTAAGCCGTGCTTCACCGGCTAGTGAGAGAGACGTTACGTTAGAAGCGAATGGACCGGTGCCGTTGAAAGGGTTTCTCGTGCGCACGTACCGCGACGGGTCCGCGCGCGTGTACGTCAATACGAGAAAAGAACGTTGGACTACGGCGAGACGCGCTACGAGCTAGCTTCTGGAAGACACGATCGGTAAGATAATAATGGATCGAGTCGAGGTAAAGAGAACGATGGGATACGACGAGCTACCCAACGGCACAACAGTGCGAGCTAGTGTCTTGCACTACCTGTGCACAAGTCGGGATTGTTTTTCGAAGCTTCGTTGAGCACAGATGGAGACACCGGCGAGAGTTTGGTGAGCACGGAACGCCGACGTGAAGAAAGAATAAAGAACCGAGGAAGGATGGGATAAATAAAGCCTAACATTTCAGCCATTTCCGGCATGCGATGCTGTGAAATAACTCTGGGTAGCGAGAGTGGTCGCGACTCGAGAGCACCGGGGTGTATCGGAACTTGCGCTGTCTCAGGATACTAAATTAAGGTGTCGATTAAACGACTCGTTTAGTTTCCGGGAACCCTCATTTCCCACTATCTCTTTTCTTCCAGTGAACCGTGACCACCTACCGCAAGACGAAACAGGCAAATGAATCTTGGCTCAGAATCGTGGTTGTGTGGGGTGGGATGGTCGTTTGTTCTTACTGTTGTTATAGCTTGGAAAAGAACGCTGCCTGAAATGATGCTCGCTCAATTTGTGACGAACCCAATTATGCTGCTGTTCAAATTCACCTTAGCCTGTAAGTTTAATTAAACTGATATCAAACGCTTACATACACAGAAAGACGTGATTTATTATTATTATTATTATTATTATTATTATTATTATTATTATTATTATTATTATTATTATTATTATTATTATTATTATTATTATTATTATTATTATTATTATTATTATTATTATTATTATTATTATTATTATTATTATTATTATTATTATTATTATTATTATTATTATTATTATTATTATTATTATTATTATTATTATTATTATTATTATTATTATTTTTATTATTAGCATTACTACTAATACTACTATGTGAAATCAATCTCTTTTCCCCGATCTAAGACACAGAAAACTATGTCGCTCTCATCGGATCAAGTAATCAAGATGCTAGAGATTGATACACTCGACAACAGCCCCAGGCCTAAAATCCAGCACCCGTAGCACATTTTTTTCGCTTTTTCTATTTTTTCTATTATCAACCGTCGATGGGGTTTTCAATCATCATCCTGCTTTCTCACCCATTTCGTAACGCCCTATCCAGCTTGGTGCTCCGGTGCCGAGGGCGAACGACCGCGATAGAAACGTTAAACCCATTGCTGGTCTTGCGCGCAAGCCAACACAAGCGAGACTGGATGGTGGCCAACGATTTCGAGCATCTTTATCCGGAAGACCGCGGCTATACAACCCAATCGTGGCTCAGGGCTCTCACTGCAGCTCTTTCTCCAACGCGCTCCGGTGAACAGCATTGAAACCCGACTTGTACGGAGTGAGATATCCGATGGAGACTTACTCGTGTTCGATGTCAGGTAGGATATCGGAGTCGGTGAGACACTCGTGTATAAGCAGAAGAAGATATATTGAGAAGACAACCGAGGGTCGTGGAGCTGACCGAGTGTATGACTCGACTAATTTGTACTCTCGTCATCTCATTATCACGTCGCGACGTAATATCAAGGAAACCTAATAAAATTACGAAGCAAAAATACAAACGGAAATTACATTAGCGAGTCGTTGAATTCACAAAATCACGCGCTGTCAATTTCCGCGACGACTTTACAATGCCACAGCACGATAATAGACTAACCAGAAAAAATACAAAGCACGAAACCCACGAATCACAGTTTTGGACATTTTCTTTTGTTCTCCGACCGAAAAATCGAATTCTCATGTCGTCGGGGAAACAATCACAATGCTGAAATCCGTCGTAGCGTATCTATTCTCACGTAAACCCGACAAGAAGACAGAACGAACCAATGTCCTTCCACCGTGCGATTAATCGGAGCGTCGAAGCCCCGGTGAGCCTTGATAACGCATGGAAATAGTAACACGACGAGACACCGTACGTATAAGCAGCGAACCGTCGCTTCTCCCGGGAATGTATGCGCCGTGTTATTTCGAGCACGGGATGAAAAGGGCTCGGAGAGGACACACACACGTACCGGTGGAATGGCGGAATATGAAGGATAAGGCTCGCGGGTAGCCGAACTTAATTCAGCGGTTGCCGCGGCTTGTGAGCTCATGAGGAACCGGCGGTTTGAGTTTGCTGCTTGGCGCTGCTATTTCATTCGAGCATCCCTCGAGGTTCGTACGTCCGGCAGGGCTTAACGGTCTGGTGTTTTAAGTAAATCCTCGCCTCTACCGGGCCAGCGTTCAACCCCGTACGTTCTACCCCTACTACCCCCCTCCCGGCCTTTCCCCGCATTGCGAACCGATGTGCATGTGGGAGAGCTGAGCCGTGAGCACATAAGAGGAATACGAGGAGTACACGGGGAGTAACTAAAGTGCGCGTTGGAGATAAAGGAACGAGGGAAACACACAACGTGGTCGCGCGATAAGCTGACTTTGCTTATACTCAAACGTGAACACAACCCCCCCCCCCACCCGGCCGTGTACCTCAGATTCCGATCTAGCTGTAACAATTGCACCATCGGCACGGACTCCGTGCAAACACTCTGTTGAACGATGTTGTTCGTCCGACTGGAAATAAAGCGATTTCGTAGCCCTGGAAAATTTCATCGCTACACCGCAGTGACAATCGTATTTCTACATCGTTTTACCCAGTTTCACTTCCACGGCCAAATTCAACGAGTTTTTATGAAAAGAAAAAAAAACATACAACGTTCCTTCGAAGCATCGTATCTCTATTCGTCAGGAAAAAAAATATAACGAAAATAAGAATTATCGGCGCTGTAGTGAAGTCTGTAAAGTAGAGATTTCTCAGGGCTACATGCAAGTCGCGGTTATACCAAACAATCGTAAGGTTTATCTGCCGGACCCGCTGTTTCACCCGTTCGTCTTTCACGAAGAAATAAAAAAAGAAAAAACTCGATTCACCCGTTAGCTCGCTCAGCATCGTCGGCAAATGTACCGATACAGTGCTCGGTGGTACAGAAACTCTCTTTTTAGGTGCTTCATTCTCCGTTTCCATCGGCCTTCCACAACCCTTCGTTCTTCGTCCTCTTGGAATAACCGTGGCGCACGTCGGTATATATATCGTTCTAACCAAGCCAAGGGGGGGTTACGTATACACGCGAAGAGATAAAACCAATCACACGGCACTGTACACACAGAAATTTATTGCTGTAGATTATCTGGCCTCGGTCCAAACACAAACACATTTCTTTCTTCGTATACATATATCTCGATCCCCGCGCCCGCGTTTCCCGTAAGTGCGGTATATATCGCGCTGAGGGCGCATTCGTTGGATGTTCTAATACGGTGCGAAGGCATTGGGAAAAGAAAGAAGACGACGAAGCCGAAGGAGTTGAAGCCGAAGAAGAAGAAAACGTAAAAAAATAAAAAAGAAGTAGACGATACAAGGAAAGATGGGACGAGAACGACGAGCTCGGAAAACGGGACATAAAACGAGTACGACGAACGCTCCGGGCGGCCCCAAAAATACGAATTTATACGATGGCTTTGCATGGCACAACGAACAACCACATATCAACATGGATAAATAGATAGATGACTAAACAGATCCACATACGACAGCAAATTCGGTTGTACGAAACAAGGATCTTTCCGTACGTTCACTCAGCTCGCATCCGTACCCGGCTCGAATTCGAGCTTTCTCTCCTCTCGAGCTTTGCGTCCCGCTCGCCTCTTACGCTTTACCGCAGTAACGTTTCCGCAACTTTGAATCACTGCGTTTTATCCTGCTCCCCGTCTCTCTCACTCAGACAGCAGACAGACGGACGGGCAGACGGACGGACATATACACGCAAAGTCGAGTTTTGGCCACGTTTGAATCTCGCGGAAGTAGAGAATTTCGACGAGACGTGCATGACTTTTTATTGCCGGATAGACCATTTGAACAACAGCCAACATGGCAACCCGAAACCTAGAAGCAAACCCCGGTCGTCTAGGTCGGCGACTCTCTTGCCCCCTGCCTCCCTTCCTCCCCTCTCGCGCTCTTTTCCGCTCGTTCATTCATCGTTTTCTCTCGCTCTCCTCAGTTCCACTTACCAAGCGTTCAACCCCTGCATCCTACGCCAACGAAGCAACTATCCGTCCCGCCAATCGTTGCAGCGGGAAATGTCGTCGTGCGCTGTAATAGATTTATACGTCGAGCGACGAGAGACGTAAAGGGATGGGGCGGCGAACGCGCGACTGAAGAAACAGCGAACTTGCGGCTATGTGTACAGAGGGGGCCCAGCGGGCAACGTTACCCGCCGCCGCAGCATCCCGAAGGAACGGGGACGAAAGAACGGATATATCCGGATGAAACGACAGAGCCGAACCGGCCAAAGGATTTCGGACGTCGACGGCACAATCGTGCTCGCCAAAGAGAATTCTATCCTTCACTTTCTCTCGTTCTCTCTTTTTCCGTTTTCTCCCTGTCTTCTCGGGCTATGTCTTCTCGTCGCGTCCGCGTATATAACCTTTTGCCGAGAAAACGTTGGAAACTTTAGTACGCTCAAAGCATACCCCGTACTCGCACTTACGTACACGAAGAACACAGCGCTATATTCGCATAGCGCGAGTTCAATGACGTATATATTCCGGGTCGAATCTTTACAACGTTATTTCACGACTCTTCTACATACTCTCTTTCAACTCCTTACCGACATCTCAATGTACATCGACCGTTTGCAAATGTTCAACTGCTAGAGATACGACGGGAAACGATGCACCTACCGCATATACGTTTCATGGACAGTCCCACGCTCGGCGTTTCCACTTTCGTGTGAAGATGTGCGTGTTTATATATTATGTATGTGTGCGCGCGCGTGTGTATGTGTGTGTAGCAGAGAACACGGTCGTAAAGATAAATGAAGTAGTTGGCGAAGCACGAGAGTAAGAGATATAAAGTTCGTTAGTGTGAAATATGGATTTCTCTCACACCTTCGAACGTGAGCTTGTGATGCGTATACATCGCCGTGAAACATACGTTATTAAGGATGGTTACGTATTCGCCGATCTAGCACGAGCCAACACCGTCCCCCCTCATCACCCCAGTGATAAAACGTGACTAATAATTCTCGGGTCAATTATTCATCGTTAACGGAGAAATGTGTGCACCCCAATTATTCACAGTGATTGATGAATAATCGATACCGCGGATACGCGTGAAAAGGAAATCGAAGCGTCGACGGACAAAATCGTGCGCGACGAGGCTAGCGTGCAGATGTGTAATTGTCGATGCGATGTAGGACGATAGCGACGTTTGTCGTTCCAGGAGAGAAGACCTGTCTTATTATCCACGTTATGGTCTCGATAAAGGCTCGATACGGTCTTGTTAACGTCTTACCGGATTTACCGTTGAGCAAAAAATTAGTCCAAGATGAGTGAATCATGGATTTACAAGTCTAGATCATGTCATACATGTTTAGCCCTACCAATAGATGGATCTAATGATGAATTATCACAATTAAAAATGTTAATTTACCACTTTTGATGATAGTTTAAGTAAGTATTACGATATTAGCGTGTGGTTGACTGAGGTTTTGTCCGTGACTGTACAACTGTTTCAACTGTTTCAGGCGATATTTTCCAGCAATTCAATTAATTTCTCAACAAATATTCAGTCGATTCTTTCGAAACTAAGCATGATCGATCTCTCGATCCTAAATCTTAATGATATCATTTTTCCAGAATTTACGGCGTTTTAGTTCCATTCGTTTTGCTACCATTAACGTCTGCAGAACCTGTTTTTCCACAAGCGACTGTGTTGAACTCATAAATTTATAACTAATAAATGATGTAGTGAAAAATTCTGAAATAATGCATGAATTATTATTCCATCAAGAACTATCGTTCTTCGAGTTTTTAAGTTATCCATCCAGCAAGACCTTGATACGTATACGTCGCCGGGTCAAAGGTATTCGTTTCAACCGCATTTCGTTACAATGCAAAACCGGCAACGTTGAATTACTCGATCCTCTGTGTCTCGAGATGAAGTGTATGGACCGACGAAAACAAGGTATCCGAGCATGATTTTGGCCGAGCACGCCATAATGAATACGCCGAGAAGCTCGTCTCGTCCGTGGTGCGAAGACGAGCGTGAGTAGCGGAGACGTGAAAGGGTGTGAGAGGGTGAAACGTGCCACGGTGCAAAGTTACGTGTCATGCGCGTCTACCTTGAAACTTTGAATACTCGTCATCCCACGTGCGTACCAGTGCCGCACAAGCTTGCTGCTTCCAGCAACGAGACGCTGATATATACCTCGCGTCTCTCCGCTCACCGCTAATGAGGGGGACTAGTTGAGCCCTTCGGGACGGCTTCTGGTAGACGGTTTCCAAGTACGCTCAGGGAAGCAAGAAAACGAGTGATGGGACTGTCTTCAAATGGGTCCAAAAAAATGGGAATGAAACTCTAGAGCTTCGAATTTATGGTTAAAGTACTTTTAGGTTCGTACCGAATTATTTGAGATATTTACTCAACTAAACACCGATTAACCATTTCGTCTGTACATCTCTCCGTATGTTTCTCGGGCATAATTCCTAATTTATCTTCGTTCAAGATTCGTGAAAGATTATTATCGAGTGTCCCAGCGTCTGGATGGAACGTGATTCACAGAAACGATTCGTCTCATTACATTCATTTCGGTTTTTATTTAGGCTTCGTGTTCGACCATCAAACAAATCTTAACCGAAAACGTTGAAGCGTGCGTCGACATTCTTTCGATGCTGCGCCTGTTGTTGATATGATCCATCGCGATTAGGTTACGAGCATTCGGTCACGTCGAAGTGGATGCAGGACCGCGAGTTCATACGGGATCATCGTCTGTCAGATGCGGGAAATAATTGAATCTCCTCATGCGAACACTTCTTTGGGACAATTCCTCATCACTTCCGTGAGGAACTGTTGTCATGATTTCGTTTTCCTCGATGTCCCGAGGGGTGTTGATCAACGTGTCAACACACTCCCGGTGGACCTTGTAAATTCATCCCAACGCCGATTCAACGTACGAATCCGTACCTTCGGATCCCTTACAAAACGTCAGTTTGTCGAGCGTTGCTCTGTATCGTCACACCTATGTCACGTTTCACCGAGTCACGTGTCAAAGGGTCGAGAGGATGCTCGAATCGTCGCGTGCGGAAAAGTACGGTAAATCGTGTGTTGAAAACGATCCTCGTGGCTCCATTGTTGAATCTGTACGAAGCTTGTCGAGGGGTTAGAGTCGAGGACAATTGAGGTGTGGGCGTAAGCATACGCGACGAGGACGAAGCGAAGTAGTTGCGGTCGTGTTGGCAATTCGAGCCGCGGAGAAGGGTTGCGAAACATCAAGTGCAGCTGACGTTTTAAACCGTACGGCGGGTAAAACCAACGGGCTTTGCATTGCGTTCGTTTCTTTTGATTCATCCTACACGACTGAGTGAATAGCTCGTTCTCGCGTTGTCTCTAATCCGGTAATACTCGCGATTGCGTGGGTGCGCGTGCCATTTGCGCAACTATTCAACCAACGTGACGTGGCGAGACTGTGGATAATCGATGCCGCGGAGACGTTCATTGAAATGTATATGGATAATTATCCGACTGTACGATGAAGCCCGTTATTGATGAGATATCCCGATAATTATCGAGCTTCGGGCGAACGGTGTCTTGGCGATTGAATGGGTGGGGATCTGTGATGGTTCATCACCCGTTATTCTAGCAGTGACGTGCGCTCGAACAAAGATATTCCATCGATGAACAGAGGCTACGGTGGAACCAATTGAATATTCGAATCGTTTGACAGTACGGAATGTAATGGCTGGCTTATTGAAACGGAATAAAACAGAGCGAACGTGAAACAGTGGGAAACAAAGAAGAGAAATGCCGAATGTCGTCGAAGCGCGCAGTGGTATAGCAGTGTCCGTAGCAGCGCCAGCCAGAGAAACAATCGGTAAAAGCTCGCCCGATCGAGTTTTATATTCACTTCGATCCACGCTCGGCCCCTTTGTCTCGCTCTCTCCCTCTCTCCCTTTTTACCTATTTCTTTTTCGTTACGTGGCCCTTTGTCCCTATTCGGTTACCCACGTGGAAATTAATTAGCGAGCCAATTTAACTGTAACGACGGTTCGATTTTCCGTAGGTTCATGGCGGACATCGCTCGGCCTTCGTTGGAGCGACCGGGTGGTACTGGAACGGACCCCCGCAGCGGCTCCAACCGTTCCAGCTGGGCGGAAGCTCAGTTCATTGATAATAATTTGCGCGGATGTACGCGTGCAACTCGCCTCGGGGGATGCGCGAATTCTATCTTGGTATTTTCGGTCATTTACCAGAATCGCGACGGCGTTTGAAAGCAAAAGTTTTCCAACTTAATTTTCTGATCGCCTGTTGATTTCACGGTCTTGTCGAACTCCACTCGACGTTTCGACGTTGAGGTTTCTACCAATGATTCAGCCAGGATCCTCGGTCTAACATCTAGTTCACGGGAGTTTTTAACCGGGAATGAAGAGGCAGCGAGCTTGAACATTGAATTTTTTGACGTTTCTTAATCACATTGGCTGCTAACATCTCTGAGCTCTGGACGAGCAATGTTGGAGAACTTACTCGGATTCAACGACCTCCGAGATAATCGATTTTCATAACGTTTCGTACGTTTCGAGATGACTGACAGTGGCAGGAATTGAAATTCGTTAATCAAAAGTTCGGGCTTACGAAGCGAGGCAATTGTAGTTTTTTCTTCACCGCGAATGCATGGAGAAGTATGTGGAAAAATACGACGTAACTGTTGTCGGGGCTGAAACTTTTTCCAAACCTTGTTACAGATCTTGGTTCATGTTAAAGCGAAAATATGGAGTTCCACCAGACACGGTTCGAACGAAAAATATAACGGACTCAGAAAATGGTTCTTTTTCGCCAATTATGAAAAATCAATAATTTTCAATACAAGAAAATGAAAGACGCATTTATTTTATGTCAGATTTGTTCCTCTTTCAGCAATCCAATTGTACATTTCTATGCGAATTATAAACATTGATACACTGAACGAAGTGAATTCATTGAAATGTTGCCATGCATTTTTTTCATTTTCGTATTATTAAACGATGCACGAAAACTTTTGAAATTTCTTGTAGCATGGAAAAGGAGAGATAAAAATCTATTCACATAGAGACAACAAAATATACAATCCTGCCTTTGTCACACGAAATTTAAAGATACAAAAAAAAAAACAAGTTCGCTCATGGAAAAACGTAGCATACAAAATTCCGTATTTTGTAAAATAATGTTCAACCGTGTGTTCTCAAAAAAAAAAAAATAAATAATAGTGTCAAAAAAATGTCTCATTACGAAGAAAAATATTGCGTACAATTCAACTTTTCTCAATCCTGTTTCCTTTCAAAAAATAAATTGGCAATATCACGGCCAGAATCGCGTACAACGCGAGCCATAAAGTTCGTTTCGCGGATTTGGTACTTCCTCGCTCTGGCTATTCGGAAGCGTGGAAAAGAGAAGTGTTTCGTGCCAACGCACACGTTACAGCGAGTTACGCGAGTT
>OZ020174.1:3290288-3317561 GCA_963971145.1 Sussaba pulchella | reverse complement strand
CGCAACTGCTTTCATCGTTACTAATGCAATTGCGGGTACCGCAAAAATCGTCCTGTACATTTTTGTCTACCGCAAGTACAATCGGAAAATCCGCAAACATTTCGTTGTTTAGGATGTGACAACGCGTCACAAATTTTATGTTACACTCTTGTATTTAGCTTTCGAACGAGTCTCGTAATCTTATGATTTCGCGTAACGAATAACAATCCCATTTGCAGCCGAATTGGAAATTAATTAGAGCGAACAATCGAGAATGGACGTTTTATCTCAATCGTAAATAAATGTATTCATTGAAAAGTTATTGACATACGTGCGTCGCGATAAACAAGAACCAAGAGTAACTCGACTACGCAATCGTGTAACGTTGTTCACGCTCGATAGCCTTCGAGTGGTAGTTCTGTCATGGCTCCTTGGCTCGAGCACGTGTATCTTAACCGGCTTCGAAGGCGGCCTCTACGTCGCGAACGAATAACCCAACGTTGTCACGTTGCACCGAGATTCTCGAGCTCGGTTGGGCATACGACCCTTTCGCAAAAAAAAAAAAAAAAAAAAAAAAAATCTGATGCAGCCCTACAACTGTCGCTCCTCTTGGTCCTGAAAATCTCGGGCAAAGTTCCAACTGGCGTCTCCCATACCAGCTATCCCGGCACAGACCGGGTTCTCCGTTCTCGGATTATCGAATTATCGTGAACGAGTCCGCGGTGCACCGATTTATCGGTTAACTCGTATACAATCACTCGTAAGCCAGAATGTTCGAACCTGTCTTTAGCTGTTCCCCGCTCAATCGTTTCGAGTAGATACCCGATCCCGATCGGCGGCGTAGAGGCTCGTTTTCTCCATATAATCTGTTTCAACAACGTCGTGAATATCGATCAAGTCTTGTATCACAGTTTATCGGATCTTTTTGCCAGAAAACACCATCGAATCACCGAAAATTCCTACCAAACGGCGATGCAACGAAAATTGATACTGATCATGCAGTTACGTACCATCCACGGCAACCGTCATCGCGACGCAGACGATGGTGATAGCAACGAGAAACTTCGTTATTTTCATACTTCTTAAATCCATCCGTTGTTCGTTCGTCCTACTTCAGCTCTTCGTTCACCCTCGGATCGGTGAATAATCGTTAGAAATTTGTTATTCATCCGATTTCACGAATGAAAAAAAAAAAAACATATATATATTCATATATACCCTTTCGCGTGTCCGCCGAAACAAGTCGTTTGCTCGTCGAACTCGTCACGTTTTTTTTCTCGACGATTGTCCGGCGTATTATCGTCCGCAGGTGTAAAATCTACGCGAGCGCCCGAAGTTCAGATGCTGACTGACTTCGCAGTACGGTTTTCCGCAGGAGCAACACGAGACACGCATGCGTCCGGATCCCCCACGTGCCTCCAACGTCGTACCGAGCTTTCCCTCGTTCGTAGCTTCCACATTCCTCTATCCACTCACCTATATTTCGACGCTGCTTACGAAAACTAGCATGTCGAAGCCGAAACATGCTAGTTTTCGCGGCGAATATCGAAACGTGTTGGTTTTCGCGGTGGAATTAGAAACGTGTTAGTTTTCGTAAGAAATTTGAATCGGGCTACTTTTCGTAAGCAGCGTCGATTTATCCATCTATACCCACCATCGGACCATTCGAGTACCAACACAAAAGCAAACCCTTTTTTCACAGCATCGCTTCGGCTCTCTCGGTCTCTCTTTACATCCACGGGCCGACTATTCGGTCTTATTTCTACTTCGCGTCGTCTCCCGCTTCCTCAGATACCCGCGTCCTTCAAATGGCCCAACTGCGATTCTCCTCGCACTTGGAGCCAATGACGATGCCAGGATATAACCATCGATAGCACCGTTGGTTATGTGCGTGTGCCTTCGTTGTTCATCGTGGAAACTCGTAACTGTGGTGCCTACCCCAATCCGAAAAAAGAGGTTAGTTTTGGGGGAAGAACGATAAACCGAGGAGAGAATCGATATGGCCTATGATTGATCTGAAAGTTCAATGCGTCTGGAGCATGGAAGAGGATGTGGCCATTAATCCATCGGCTCGTATCGATGTGATTCAGAATTTCATATGTTTATAACTTGATTTGTCGGGTCAGATCCTGTTCTGTAGGAATATTTCCGGGTCGAACGACCATTTGATCTCAAACCGGGGAAATCAACAGCTTAATCCAAGCATTCGCTCTCAATCATCGGTTTTCAACGCAATTTATATTATTTCGCAGGAGCTGGGAAATGAGTTATTCAAATTTTATTTGATCAAAAAATGATGTCGATATAGAAGTCGAAAATGCTTTAAATGTGAAAGAAAGAAAGAAATTTATCAAATAATCAAAGCTACACCGTGACGAAAGTTTTGGTCGGAAGTTGATAAAAGCTCGCTGGTAATTTATGTAAGATTGTAGTTCTAAAGAAAAATTATACACATTTTCGCTGCTATGCGCACTCGTTGCTTAATATACTATTTCCGTACACGTTGAATGATAGTCATTTTTTTCGGACATCATGAGCGGAAATTTATTATCGAGTTTTGCATTTGTTCTAATGATGACATTAATTTGAATATCCATTAAACTACTCCGATCTCATTGCTCTCACGAGCCGTTAGAGCCACTGCCGTCGGGAGCTTTTTCGTGCTTGGAACTGCAACCGGTTGCTCCCTCGCTCGCGCAGCACATTCTCATTTTTCCCTTCGCTCAGCGAAATTCTCTCGCGAACGGGGGATTAAACTTTTCCTTGAGAACAGTCGCAACGAAGATCAGGTAGACGTTCGAATCGCCTCTCCAACTTCTCGCTCTTACAATTCTTTTACCTCAATTCTCGCACACGTCGTGATTTCGAAAATTTCAATAAATTTTACGCCTCAACAGTGAACACTGATATGTTCCCGGTTGTGGTCGATAAAATGGCTTGGTGTCACGACATGTCACAATATTTTTTTAATTTGCCAACGAGATCTATAAGTGTACTATTATTACGTTTGTCACGGCCGATCTACTCATAAATGTAATAGATACAGAGTTATCTGGAATGGTGAAACAGTAATGAGCCAAGAAACGGAGGCCATCAAGAACCGATATATTTCCATCTATGCCCTGTTTCCTAAAAATCGGGAATCTTGGTATCCTTTTTCTTTATTAAAAATTTAAACTCAAGCGACAAAATTGAAACATCGGTCTTGAAAACATTGAAGATCTTATCATGGAGTACTCTTACGTTTGTCATGTCAAACCGACTGCTCTGTCATAAATCTGGCATGTGCGGAGCTACCGAAAATTGTAAAACGATAATGAGCCGAGAAACTGCATCTATCATGAAGCCATATATTCTCATCAGTGTCCCATTGTATAAAAATAAAACCTTGTCATTTTCTTTTTCACAACGACTGTTCGAACTGAAATTTGGCAGTTGAACCGTCGTTCTCAATAATTATGGGAGATACGTCTGGCAACATTATTTTTCACGGTTCTATTCTGACCCTTACGCTGAGGCGACGACCGTTTGCACATCTTGCTGAATCTTAACTGCGACTATAACGAGGCTAATAATTCGCTCGACGTAAGCTTCTTTCTTTCGGTCGCTGTCTCTATAGTATATCTTTCTTCCTTTTCTTCTCTCTTTCGACCTCTCTCTGTCTCTCCCTCTTGATCTCTCCCCTTCGCCTCCCTTTTCTCGCCCTCTCGATTTTCCTCTCTCTTTCTCTCTCTCTCGCTCTCTTCCTCTCATTCTTCGTAATTACCAGCCGTAGAAGCTTCTCGAGCCAGGCTATATTATAGACTAGGGGCGCTGCTATACTCCTATTGCGGATCCTTAATAGCGAAATACGGCTCGGACACTGTAGTCGCTACCGGTAACGCCGCGTCTATTACGATTAGGCCGTACGAGATTTCTAATTCCGATATATTTTCAACGCTATAAGCGAGAACCCTGTGTGAAGCCCGACTACATTTTAAGATCAGAGAACTTTTTTTTAAGTATCACGTATGTTATTCGTCGTTACTCGTCTGGAATGTCGAGATTTCAATAAAGTCAACTTAGCTGTTGCAACTTTGATGTTATGACGACATGCCTGCATCTGAACCGAAATACCGGTAGGCCGAAGGTTCGTTCGTTTCGAATAGCCAGTGTAAACGTACCGTCGTTGAAATCGGTCACTGTGGATGCAAAGTTATCGATAACATGACAAAAATGAAAACCTCATTACACCTTTGTCGAGGGCGAAGCACGATAGAGATAAAAAAAAAAACTTCCATGACAATTCCCACTTCAGCAATTTTTATTAAAAAAGAAGAAGAGCTGAGACGCAATGACGTAATCCTGAAGGAAAGGTCACAGCTTATCAGGCAAAAGAAATCTCGCTACAGTAATTTTTCCGTTATCCTTTGGATCAATGAAGACACGTCAGCCAATTCACTGTATTTTCGGTATACAAAAATAATCCGACCGCACAGTGGGAGACCAAAATCTCGTCGACGTGTTTTTTTATCAAGTTCTTCTCTACCTGAAACGTTCAGCAGATTTATCATCTAACAATAGATAGGTAATATGCGAATTTTTAGTGATTCGCAGCACGACATTCCACGTGCGTCGAGTACCATACATTTATATTACTATTCCAATTAATTCGCTCGTTCGCAATTTCCCACGGACCTCCCCCCCCCCCCCCCCCGGCCCCTATGCCCCTTTCCGCACCCTAACCTCGTGTGCGGCAAAGGGATGAAAATTATCTCGCGAATTTCAGACTCCAGTAGTCCCTCGTACTATAATGCGAGCGTGTACACTCTGCCACATTTCCACCGATGCTCGAGTTTGAGTCTCGGAAGCCGGAAAGGAAAGGCCTCGGCGAAGTCTCCCGGTTTCCTGCCATAACTACCCCAGATGTACGCCAGAAATACATACGTACACGCCGCCTATTTCATTCCTCTCAACTATGTCGCTATCCAACCGAAATCCTCGGAGCTCTTTCGCCGTGTGATTACGTACACAGTCGGAAACATTTCGAGTACGAGACTCCGGTTGGGTCTTGAAGCCACAATCGCGGTGTACAGATTGCCGGGGACAGGCACGGCTTTCAACGTGGCTCGCTCGCATCCTCGAGCGAACGCCGTTGTACTCCGGGTGGTTCTGTGAATGACTATGCACACGCTATTTCCACTTGCCCGAAAACGTCGCAACGTCACGTTTGCGAATCTCGTGACTTCCCGACTAGCGTGTTATGCATTTTACGAGAATCCGTTAAACGCTTGATCATCGTTGCTGATTATTATCGCCGTTACGTTCGTATTACGGAGCTGCGGAAATTTTCTTTGTAGCGTGATTATCGTCGTCCGACGTTTCGGGTGGATCTCTTTGAAACCTGTCGCCGCATTTGCGATGATGAATCTTTGGTTTGGGAGGCAAGATTGAGTAGTGAAATTTCAAAAAATTGAATTGAATCCAGATTCTTGTAATTTGAATATTCAACATCGTTTTTCGACGCATTCAGTGTAACCGGATAATTATTATTATTTGAAAAAAAAATGATTTCTCTACAGGGATAGAGCGCGTTCGCAACGTAAAATCGTTATTTTTGCGAAAACACTTATTATGGACTTATACGATTTTGCCTCAAAACCAGAGAAATATCCCGTCTGGGATTTATCGACGTGGAGCATCGGTAACGAGCGAAAGCCGAGATCGGCGAGACAAGGCATCCGGAGAGCAAGGGTAAGATGAGAAGAGGAGAGGAGCCAGCAGAGATCTTATGGCTCGCGGAGTCGATGCGATGTGATATGAAACGTCGAGTCTCATCATATCGCTTGTCGAGCGTCTGCATATCGCGAAAAGCGAGTCAACGTTCCTGTTCGACGATGCGCTAACGAATGCCGTTGACAAATCATGCATGGCGTATATCGCGACCGATGCAGCACGCCCTCAACATCATTAACGTGAACAATGCAGAGGTTTCAGATTCATCGATCAATTCATCTTGCATGAATTTCTTGGATCATTCTGGGCGGCACACAAGTCCTCGGCTATGGACTTTAAGTGCCCGATATGACGTCTCATTCTATGTCGTAAAATATTTCTACTCGTACACGTTTCAATCGAATTTCGAAAATGAGATTATTTCGTAAGCACATAGTAAATGCAACTGGCGTGACTGTGACAGGAGTCTGTGTAATATAACGCGTTAAAAAATCTCTTCGAAGATAAAAGTAATGTGAAAAAAGTGTAAAACCAATGTTACGTTGTGAATAATAACATACCGGCTCAACGCCTTGTGCATTACCGTACCTACAGAGTAATGCAACTGTGTGAATCCCTCTATTAGTACCAAAAAACTGTACGGAAAAACGAAAAAAAAAAAAAAACTTCCATTGATCAATCTCATTTCCAGCCCATGTTTGGAATATCGATCAACCGACGAAAACCGAAAATGTCAAAAAACAATTTTACATTGTTAAGAATAATAACCGACTCATCGCTTTGTGTATTTTTCCATAGAGCAAATGCAACTCTATCAATTTCTGTTTTGTTATCAGAAAACGAGCGAGAATTTTTAATCGAACGTAACGGAAAAACGAAAAGTGATCGACAGACGTAAATTAGTGACATTGTGTGGAAGACCGACTGCTCCGAAGTGTGTGGACAGAAGTGCGGGGGTCACTGCAGCATTGGAGCTCGTGCGCGGCTGACCGTGACGTATCGCGTCGCACCTGCTGACCTCCGGCATCAGGGACGAATTCGAAAAATATTTCGCATCGATTCCTACATACGCGATAGTCGACCCGGAGTCCACCACTATGGCGCGCACCGTCCAGATAGAACCCGGTAAAGCTTTGCACGAAATTCTACTCGGTTGACGAGCTCTCGCACGGGGAACAAATATGAAAAATTAAAAAAAAAAAAAGAAGAAAAAAAATAGAAAAATAAAATCCTAAATTATTCTCGGTTGGTACGTAGCGACTGGGAGAGCAATCGACGAACTTTTCAGTCTCTCGACCACTCGTCAAGTGGCGCGAAATTGGCCGCGAAAAAAATGTTCTCGAGTGCTTTTTGTATCTCACCTCGTTCGTCATTTTTCATCACCCGGTTGTCCGAGCGAACAACGTAAATAGATAAATAGACGAAGAAATTGATAGAAACAAATGCATCTTTCGAAATCGCAATTCTCACAAGATTGACTATTTGAAACGAATAACAAATGGGGGTTTGTTTTTTTTTTTTTTTTTTTTTTCAAAAAAATATTTTGTTTATCGTTTCCACGACTGAACTGTAAATTCGGTAAATGGTTAGCTTTGAAAAATCATAACTCACCGTACTTTTCGCTAATAATATCCGAAAAAAATGACTCGACGATTTTTTGAAACATTTTCCATCATCCGCTTGACAAGAATATAGCGAAAAACAGAGAAAAAAATAAATTAAAGGAATAGATCTCACCATTATTTTGCAGTAAATTATCTCCAAGAAGCAAGATGAAATGTGGAGGGTGCATGGCGGCGTGACTCGAACGCGTATGAGCACGGCCAGATGTTGCAATATTAACTGCTAGCAGGCTAAAAGGAGAACAAAGTTGAGAAGAAGCGGAAAGTCGATCGCAAGACGGAGTAATGACCCATCGTTATTTCTCGTCTCGAATGACAAATAGTACAGCTCAATAATATTAATGTTCTCTCGTCTACAGAACGGCGTCGGTAAATCGAGACATTTACCACACATTTTCATCTCAAACGTCAAAGTTCATCGTGCTTCGGCCATCCACATCTCGCCAAATTGACCGTCCCGATGACGACTACATCTGTCCAATCGCCGTGTTGTTCTCCTCTCTGACGATGATTATGCCACTCCAAGCTCTCGAGTCCACTGTGTACAACCTACTCGAAACGATCGAAGAGCTGTCTAATGAATGCCAACCATGAAGATCGCTGATGGTACTCGACTGTACCATGCGCCAATAACCATTCGAGTGCCAAACCGATTCCTCTCTGACTCTGTATTGCAATAGGGAAATTCTTAATACGGTTTCCCGCGTAAAAAAAAATCCCCCATTCCGGATTGATGTAGCATGAATTTACCATGATTGTTTCTCTATTAAAACGAATATGGACGTTTGACAGACAATATTCATTTGTTTTTATTTTTCTTCGAGTTATCTACGTGAGCCCGTATCGAAGTAAGGCTCCGAAGTCCTGTCTGAACAAATGACGTGATTTTAATATCATAGTCACTTTTTCTCTGCGATATCATGCAAAAGTGAGATCAACGAATATGAATCCAGGTCATCGAATGTCTACCTGCATAGGCGAACAAATTCTTAAAATTATCGACATTATGGTCATGTCAAGATACAGTTCGAAACATACACAGTGTGTCGAGAACAGGACTTACTAGCTGAAAAGTCACCTTGTGGATTAATAACGGAAAAAAATTTCCAACAATAATTCCATAAATCCATAGCGGACCGAACTTTGAAAGATAGTCACCCAATTACAGTATGAAAGGGTTGACACGACACGATTCGGTGTTCCAGACGAGTCAAATATGATTGCCGGGTTTAAACAAAATTACCACAAAAAAATTAATACAAAACGAAATTTTCCGATCACGATTTTCATCGGCTGCCATTTTCCGTTGCTGCGTATGATAAAGAAGTCTCGCAAGGTGCCGGGCCGACGAAACGGTGCGTCTTCGTCAGGCGAAGACTCAGCGGGAAAGTACGTGACGCTCGAAGGGTAGTTTGTGGAGTCACGATGGCCGAGCCTACCAGCCACCCAACCGGAAGTAGGTTAATTGACCGTGCAAGGAAACGCGCCGGTATTCCCGGCGGGTCCTTGGATAACGCGTCCGCACATTAATTCGTAATTGGTGTCGCGAGGGAGACGGTGAGAGATAGGAGAGGGATGAATGGGAACAGAGTGCGAAAGCCAGTGGAGGAAGGTGACAGGATATACCTGGTAGGTAGTGCCGGGCCGGGGTCTTTGGTACGAGGGCGGCTCGCCCGCGTCACGTGATGTAGTGGCCGTAGAGCCTGCCTGCAGCATAGACATTTTCCCTCGTGGAAGACGCATGGTCCTTGCTAATATGACGTTTGAAATATGCCGCGACTCGCGAGAGTCCTCTACTCCGTCCACCATTACTTACGGGAGGGTAGAAAGGTTTGTGGGACCACGGCAAACCGAGGGTGCGGTGAAAACGTTTGGCGATGCGGAAAGAGTGAAGCAAGAAATCGTGCTTGCTGTGCTTGGGCGGTATAAGGACTATCGAGAGATTAGTTGAGCACGGGGGCCACGAGGGATGAATATCTGTTGAATTACAACGCCAGATTGTATGGGGGAGTATAAGGCCAACTGGTTTCATACGGTTGTATGTCGTAATGCCATCAAAGATGTTTCGACGTGATTATCATTATTATTATTATCGTAGCATATGTCGCGAGTCCGATCGACCCTCCCAAGAAAGACCGTTACGCCCCCTTTCCTCCCGAACCTTTGATAAACGCCCCAATTATTACTAAAGCAGCACGTGCCGCTATACCTGAGGAGGAGAAAACCCTTTTCGGGAAAACTCGGGGTATCTAATGGAACTAAGTTCGGATGAACTAATTGTGAACCTATGAAAAGAGCATTATGACCGGTCGTGGGAGTTGAACCTCTGATCTAGTCATCTGCAACACCTGTCCAAATCCACCGGCGTGGGACTCCGCCATCATTACTCGACTACAGTTACGTTCCGGCCCTTGCGGTAAAAGGCTAATACCCCATGTCACGAAGGGTCGTCCGACCGTCAGACGCTGAGACTGGATAATCGACACCACCCGCGAGCCGAACGTAACGATACAACCCCGAGCGTTCAGCGTCCTCCAATGGAGCTCATACGTCCATCTACCGAATATTCATTAAATTTTATGGTCGCCATGTGTATTGGGAGCATAGGCGGTGCACAAATCTCAGTGGACCGATAACGATTTCCACGTTAAGGGGCTGAAATCCGAGATCGCAGCGTCCTTATCGAAATTGGTCCATGTGTCCTCGTTAATTCCGTTCGCTATATTACATCTTCGGTGTAGAGACTATGAATTCGTTCGTATAATCCAACATTCACGATCGGAATTTGTACATTTCGCCAATTTTATTAACATTTCTTTGGACGCGATTCGAGAGCTTTCGCGAGGGTGGAAGTTTTCTACCTTGACCAGAATGAATTTCACATCTTGGTCGCAATTCTTTTTCGATGATTGGAACGGCTGAACATTTCTGAGGACTACGAGGCTGGAAACCACCCAACGAGAAATCGGAGCTCGTTATAACTTTATCGAGCTTACGCGAAGGGTATATCCACGTTCGTATGTGTGTCGTGTGTGTGTGTGTGTACGTGTGAACGAGACCGCATTTTCAGGGACCCGCAGTGGAAGCTTCGATCGGATTACGACCACAAGACGACTTATTTCCTATGGTTTGGGATTATACGTCCTAGCGAGAATCGAGCTTCCTCATCTAACTACACTGACACACAGCCACACACACACACACACACATTTAATAACAAGCGTATAAACACAGAGAGGGCTTAGTACCCGTATAATCTCGTTTAACGCATCGGCCTCGCCACCACCCTCGCGTGTTCCTCAAAGCTTTCCAAACTTGGTCGACCCGGTCAGCCCACGAGAGTATGACAAATTTCGTACGATGTTCACCTGAATCGTGGGTGATATTATCCCTGTGGTTTTGATCGAACTGCTACACGGACAACACTGAAACATACTTCCACTTATCGCAACTCTAAATGCTCCACTGAAAAGTGATATTCAATTCGGTCAGCTGGTAGGTGAAAAAATTAACGTTTTATTAAATTTTACGTGCATATGAAATTCCACGTGTATTAATCACGATAAATTTATCGTTGAGTAAATTCCTTTTACCAATGAATTTGATGAAAAATGTTTTTCAGCCAATGGCTTTCGATTTCACGGCATATTAACAACGGAAAGGTCAATTGCGTCAGATTACTATCGACGTAGTGATCACACTCGCACCTGAAAATTCGTTGTCCATCGACTTAAAATATACAAGTGAGATGTGCTTGATATTTAACATAAAAAAATTACCCCTCCCTTCTCCATCGATCGCATTGATATTAGAAGAATAGGTTTCGTACACATTGCAGCTCTACCGACACGTGGAATATCATTTTCTTCGAGATTATCATTACGAACGTCGTATCGATTAAGTTACTCAATATTGGGTTTGCACTCGTCATGGACTCGGTTCGGACAGCAAGCTTAGTCACTGTTCAACATGTTATTCAATCTTGTGCACGTATACCATAATCGAAAACCCTCCTACGTAACGTTTGCACCGTGAACCGAAGTTTCTCACAAATATATTTCGATCTTCGTCAGAATCTTTCAAACATTTTGCCCCTTCTTCTCCTCCTGTCGCTACTTTTCTTGTCACACTCGAGTCTGCACGTCACCCCGCCCTTAACCTTACGCCACGATTTTCCGTTCCCCACGACCCTGCGTATCTTGGAGGATCGTTCCGCACCGGGTATTCTCGGTTACAAGGGTACGTGCTCAGAAGGGCCACACTCGTGGGCGGAGAATAGAAGCAACGGCACATTCACGCTCGAGATCAGTCCTCACCCCTTGTCGGCAGTCAACCGGTCTCGCCTATCCGATTTCAATGCGGCGCGACGTTTTACGTGCCTCAAATCAAAAACATCGAACGTTCATTTCCGCACGTTTTGCCGATTTTTCGTCTTCACACCTCTGTCGCGATTTGTTACAAACTTTCCACCCTCGTTATAGGCTTCAACACTGCCTGCTTAGGGAAACACGAAGTGACGGTACACTACGTTTCGTTCTAAAGCACGTGTCACACTTCCAACGATGCAGAGATTCGTAAGAACCCCAATTTCAACACAAAAAATGTCGGTTTAAACTCACGATTCTTCAATAACGATAATTCGACTTTCGCACGTGCGACCGTAATTCAAGTTGTAAAATTGAAATACCTCGTTTGACGCCGAATGTAGGGATTGTACGCTGTGTTTATATCCCATACGCCATCGGCATTGTAATCGCGCATGATGATTCCTGGTCCACGTAGAACCGATTTTCCGTGACTCCTCGCGATTATCGTTATCTTGCTTCATTGTCTTTTCACGAGTAGCTACTGCTTTTAAGCTTCGAATATTCTCCGAAACTCAACCATACGACTGTTTTAATGATACGTAATTACGTTTTCCCAGCGATCATGACCACGGTTACGCCTCCAGTTACCAAATTATCACGTTCTCCCCTTTCACTCCTTTCATCGACTCTCGTAGCGGTTTTTCCGACCTTCTTCGTTTTACCCTCTTGTCTCTCAATTGCCCGATTGTCCGATGTACTCCCCGCACATCTATCCAACCGTTTATCCTTACTGCTCGCAACCTCCGCACCCTCCCCGCCTCCCTTCTTGCCCTCGTCCCGTCATACAACCCGCACAGATGCGACCTTATAAACTTTTATTTTCGAAAGGTTGTCCCGACCATCCGAACGCAAACGGCTTGGATACGTTGGGCGCGGGTGGGTCTCCGGGAAACGTTCGGGCGGGGCTCTCACCGGGCAAAGGGAGCGTATGTTCTGTCAAGCTGTCGCTGAAAGGGAGCTTGCCTGCCAACTTATGGGACACGTAGAACACTCGAGCCAAGAATATTGCACCACCCAACGTTACGATCGCGCGTTTTATATCAACGCCTGTACCCATATCCGCCTTGTCTCCGACGGGTTTTTCCTCTCTGTCATTTTCTCAAACATTTTTTCTTTGTTCTTTTTTTTTTCCTAGCTTTCATTCGTTTCTCCACGTACGTCTCGGCTCACACGGCCTATCCGTATAATAATACGTTATCCCGCGAATATCGCATCTAACGCTCCTTCATCTCGCTCAATTCTCCACCGGTGTTCCCGGAAGCTGGCCCGACCGGGGCGCACGGTCGAACGGATGAGGATGATGCTTGGATGTCGATGGTACACGGGGGGGGATATATAGATGCCACGAGGAATTTTCGTACTTCGGAATATATGAAAAACCGTTTGCCTTGCGAGATATTGAAATGTCCTTAACGTAACGTAAAAAGACGAGAGGGATTGTATATTTCGATATGAATACCGGCGTTTGCGAATCGAGTCTTTGAATTTTCTCTCGAATCGCTGGTCGTGCATCGAACATCATCTTTTGGTTGCCGCTGCTGCTGCTGCTGCTCCTGCTGCCGACGTGATGTCGAGAGTTTGTCCGATGAAAAGAAAAAGTGATGGTATTTGAGTTTTATTAACGAGGATTCATCTTGCTCGCTTCGAACTCTCGTATGTTTATACGTTTCTCCAATATAGCTTTTGCCTTCTCGCGATCCCCGCTTTAACGTGAATTACCTGTTATTCATCGGCGTATGCTGCGAAGACGCGTGTTGCGCGGGCCTTAACGCGCGGCTGAGTTTTTGACGATTGTACCCAGTCGGATATTCCGCATTGGCTCGTCGTTATTACGTATATATACATTTTCCTCGCTACCGTTCGCTTGTGCGAGGTGCAAAAAAGTTTTCGTCGAGCACGGCGAGAGCGTGAGAAACGATCGGGTAACGTCCTCAAGTGATTTACGCCGATCCGCTTTCGTCGAGGTGGCGGGAGGTGTTTCCGCGGATGGGGCCGAAGATGGTGAAGACCGCCGGGTGGTGTTCGACCAGCCGTGCGAATTCCGCTTGCTGGCCAGATCGAGTTCACGTCTTTTTGGTTTCCCCGTTTTTTTTTCTTTCTCAATAGATTTCCTGATATTCTCGAAAGACACTATCGAGTTGGTAAAAAAAAAAACAGAGAAAAGGTTGAGGAGAATACAAAAAATACAACCCCTCCGCCCTCGACCTTTCCACCGCCACCACCCTCACCCGTTCTTTCGCGCAACGAACTTTCGGCGAATAATATACGACTTGGCGGTACGCTGCGGCGAGCCTGAGACAATTTCACGGTTTTGAAGGACGTGTGTGGGTGTGTGAGGGTGTTTCCGTCTTTCAATTTTTCATCTGACACTCGAAGAAAATTTATTTGAGCGTGTGCAAGCGGTCGTAAAATTGGGTAAACCGGAAATATATCTGCGGAAAAGGATTTATAACGCGGGGCACGTGCTTATATTGGGGTGTTATTGAGAAGAGGTAGTCGCGCATCGACATGGTAAAGAGGATATCTTGATATGGCGGGACGAAAGCGTCGCGTTTGTCGCGCTTGCATACTTAAGCTGAGGGTTCTTGCTAGCTCGATGAAATGAATCACGCGACCTAATGAGGTTATCGACGAAAATTTTAGAGTATGCGCTGGATATGTGCTGCGCGTCTTCTTATTCTGGCGTGCCGAAGAGCAGAACGATGTTGGAGTGAAATGTCACGTCGAGAAAACGTCATACGAGTCAGGCTGATTTCCCCACGCTGCGGTAAATTTAACGAAAGGACCGATGCAAGAACAATAAATTTTAGATAGATGAGAATAGCCGTTATTACATTGATGGCATAAGTATAAGGGATCTATCACTTCATGTTCAACGTCGGGTCATGTTTTATTTAACCGAAGGTTGTTAAATTTCTCATTCGGAATCCATTTTGAGCTCTACAATCGTGAGTATTCCAGGAATTATTTTCTGACCAATATTGTAAAACGATAATCGTGATTGAACGCCGGCCATTAGGGAACATTATTTAGGGATGTGATTTTAGAATTAACGAATATTCGGATCGGAGAAAAACCCTTGTTAATTGGAGAATTCACCGAGTCTCCGAAGAGGAATGCCTTCATGGTTTTTGAAAGTGCTATCTTATTTCCCAAAATCCGGCATAATTGAAATATATTGAAATAAATGAATCGAAATGAATTGAAATAAATCACAAGTAAAATTGTGTTTGAAATAGGAAGAGGAATAAAATTTGTTTCAATATAGTATTCCCAAGAAATTGTTCTGCATGACCTGCTGAACAAAGAAATGATTATGATTGTTACAGTGTTGTAGTGGTTTAATAATTTCTGGCGACTAATTTTTATTTTTTATTTTCGGATGTCTATTGCAAATGCAACTTGACCGATCACTGGCTACCCAGAAGCGACACACATGACAGTGATGACTTCGTATCCTCAGTTGGAACCAAGTTCAACCCTCCATTTGGTCTGCCACAATCGCCGTTAACACAGCAGGCGGTGAAGTTTGGCTTACCATCCGAGCGGTCGGTGACTTGCCACAGGTCGACTACAGGGTCGTTCTAAGTACTTTGAGAGTGTAACGTTAGTCGGTTCAAGCAGCAGTAAAGGTGGACGCATGTTAGGTCGAAATATCAACTTACCATCTCCAATTTGGGGGGGTAGGTTTTATTCGCTCGCTATAACCGCACGTCGGTAAGATCGCAGGGTTGAATGAATTCCAGTAGTTGGGACCGGAGGATTCCAAAGATCTACCGTCGGAACGTAGACTTTAACCAACAGTACGAGGACCATCCTTGCCCTCTGGATAACAATTTCCACTGACTGACCAGGATACAAAGTTGTCCTTGCACCTTGCCGACCGCGTGATGCTAACCGTCTGATCCGGAAAGAAGAGGACGTCGCTCCTGGGCTTCATAGCTCCGAGGATAAAATCTGCAAGGATCCAAAGGACCAACAGTCGGCACGAAATCAAAGAGCACTAAATTGATTCATAGAATATAAACAAATGTTATTTGTCTTCAAATTAGCATCCATTATTAAAGAAATCAATTCGAACCGAATGACATTTGCGCTATCGACTAACATTTCGTTAATCCTTGAGACATTATTATCAATTGCCATAACTCGAGCCCAGCGTCTTTTCAAAATCACTCAAGCTCCGGTGTAACGGTAAAATATTCGAAACAAATCGCGCTGAGCTGCAAGCTCGGATGAAAGATTTTTTTTATAAGGGGAAACGTCCGAGAATGTCAGGTTGGGAATTTTACGTCGTGGTGAAGGAAAATTTCCGTGCAAAGTTAACGTCGAGTACAAGCAAAAATTCGCTCCTTTACCCCCGTGGCTCAAGTGTCGTCGATGCATTATCTCCGACCATTCCCTGCCGTTCGCACGTGGAACGTTACCCATGCAGCCCCACAGCCCCTCGTCGACTCACTTCACCAGAGGCGAGAAAACGTATTATCGCCAGAATTAAGCGACTAAGGAAATTTTTAATAAAAAATATTGATCGATTGTACGTTAAATTTTAAAATGGTTTCTCATAACGTTTGCACAAGGTTTCAGCGATACGATTATTATGTTTTCAGCATAAACGAGATGAGTGTAATAATATAGAATATGTTTTTTTTTCCAATCGAATCCAATCGAACTAGATCAATGTTTTCTACCATTCGAGTAAACATCCGATTGTGCGTAGATGCCCGGAAGGGCGAAAAAGTTCTGAACATTTTTGAAATTTCAACCGTTATGGAATTTTCATGGTACTACCAAATTTTTTATAGAAAAAAATAGGGTTTGGTTAATAAAATTCAGAGAAATTGTTGAAACGCCTAGGGCCCTTCCGTGCGTTGTTAATTTTTTTTCTTCATCATGTTTTTCTGCATAAAATAACTGATGGAAATATTTCACGAAAAATAAATTTTTAAACGATGCACGAAGAAAAAATCATTATTCTAAATAAATTCGTCGCCCTTCTTAACCTTTCAGCGCAAAAAACCAGTCCATAAAATTAGTTTTCAGATTGCTGCCGTTGATGCCGGAAAATTATATAGCCGGCGTCAAATATTCATGAGACTGAAGTAGCATCAGCAAGTTCTCCGGTGTACGGGTTACGAATTTACAGCGCTACGTAGCCGCACGTTTGCTCGAAAAAACCATTAATCGACAATTACCAACATCATTTACACTCCGCGTTTCGCTCAACGCTATTTTATGACCAAAGTCTCGACTTTCATGGGATCTGAGATCTCTCGCGCTTCTCGGACCGTGTCACGACGGTACCACTGGAAATCACGACACGATTGGCGAGCGAAAGATATTACGTCGACATTCGAAAAATAATTTTCTCGCGGCTCAAACGAGATTGCCCGTGTAAGCGTGATCTTACGAAAATGCGCATTGGATCATTAATAAAGTCATTCAAAACTCACAAGTCACCCGATGTATTAAGCGCAAGCGTCCGACGGGAAATCGTACACGTCGTCGTGCTTGTAGCTAAAAATAAAATTCGTCAGTTATTATCAGGTAAAAAACATATTTCTTGTACCAGTCACGAAAAAAAAACGACGTATATCCAAATTCGAATAAATTTGCCCAATAATATTCCCAAGTTACAACTAAATGCTAGATTCTCGATAAATAGCGACGCGGGAAGAAAACATAACAAATTCTGCTTCTCAACAAAATAATTGAGCCGAAATATTTTTTTCCTGGTCATAAAAATGACGAAGTTTTGAAAAAAAAATCAAAATTTAACAATGTGAACGAAAAAAATTATCGAACTTCACGATAATTTCAAATTCGACAGTTTTTATAATTAATCGAATACAAATTGCAATTTCAATCAACAAAGTGTAATTTGTTTTCAAGTTGCCATTAAACGCGACGCGGAGAAGCCCGTATTTGTGGTCCAACGGCATTTGCGAAGAAGGAATATAGAGCAAAAGTGGTTGTTGAGGTGGAACCCGGACGTTCCGAGCGGTGGACTGACCACGCGGAGCTGACCTCATCGTCTGGGGAAACTTGGAACGAGCTTTCAACGTCTCACGGTGGGATATTGACGTTGGATAGTGTGCCACGAGCTCGGGATATACGGAAGAAAAGACCGCCACTCCATCGTCGGCCACCACCGCACTGGCTTCGTCTCTGCGTATTCCCTTCGCCGTTCGGCTTCACCGACCTAACGTTTCACCTTCCCATCCCGAACTCGAGTTCAGAGAGCTCTTACGCGTCGACACGCCCGTGGGGTCGACCGCGAATGCAAATCATTTGCATAATTTACGTTCAACTTACTCGAAAGAGACCTCCTACGAACGCTTCGGCACCTCGCAGCGACGTTTTCCCATAAACCGCTACCGCAACGTCTGCGAAACCCTCGGCTTTTCCGCGTCGGCCAATGAGATTAGCGATTACTTTGAAATCCCCGATCGAACCACGATTGAGTCCGATGAATCCCTCACGTTTCCCTTTTTCCTATCGAACGTCCGGCTTTCGACTAATCTACGTTTCCCGCACACTAACGGACACGGGGGAGAAAAAGATGTTTAACATCGGAAAAACTTGCTGCATTCGTAGCGGAGGACGAACATATGAATATGTTATGGGTGTCTCAATATCGATCCAACTCCTGGTGAAAAAACACCGAGTTTTTGAAAGGAGATATTTATAATTGGCAGTCGGATTAAAATTATCACGAAGGCAAGGGAGTGTTGCAGAAATGTAAGATTGTTAACGATTTGGCGGAACGAATTATTCATTGAGGGACTGAGTACAATTATCGAGACATATTTTTTCGTCTTTTATTCGTTTTTTAATAATAAGGCTGAGTTTTGAGCGGTCTCGAGGATCAAATCACTCAATTCACGACCCCCTATCTATATATCTTCCCCACTTGCGTTAGCTACGTGTTCTGTTGGTAAGGTGTAGACGTTTTAGGCTGCAACAAAACCTTCACAACAGAATTCGTTCGAAATAGACGAGAAATGTAATTTTACAAAAATGAGAAATTTCAATCGTTTAGAAGCACCCCTTAAGCATGTATACGGGTTTCCAATTTTACTCAGATTTTTTTAACATACTCTCAATCGTATTAGAAAGTAGCATCTACGGAATTGCAGCGTGTCCTTATTAAGGGACAACCTAGTGTACATACGTAAATATACTACGACGTTATTCCGCAATCTCGTGAAACTCGTTCGCTCACCGCGTCGGAAAATCTCGATGTAAGTCACGCGAACGTGAACGGTGCGTCGAAGAAAGACGTCGAGATACTTGCGCTCGTTTTTCACGAATGCACCCTCGATGCATCGCAGTCAGAGTCACGGAACCGAAGAAAGAAATAATGACTTCTCCTGGTTCGCGCACTTCGAGAGTTATTCCAAGACCAGTCGCTACAAACTCAACGAAAACATTGTAAAATCTCGTCCCACCTTGTGTTACTTTTCAAACAAATTATTTTGCGACAATGAAAAAATGTGATATATTGTTGCCATAAAGATCCATGGAAATATCCTTCGTTTCCCAAAAAAAAAAAACGAGAGTGCAAAAAAAAAAAAAAAAAAACGAATGACATTGAATCGGTTTCGAAAGAGTCAACACGAGCTTTTTCTACCCAGCAGTCCGATTCAGAAACGTATTCGTCCCAATCACAACCGTAAAACCGGTTGAGTTGACAGAGCTGAAAATTCTTCGGTTAATAGCCGGAAAAATCCAACCGCGGAAGCGAGGTCCGAATGGATTTGGAAAATTCGATTCGGTCGGACGTAAGGACGTAAGGACGGTGCGTCATTCGTTTTTTTTTCTCTCTTTCGTTACACTTCGATCTAGCTCCACGGTAAACTCGATGTCTGGAGCAGACTGGGCTGCTGGAACGATCCCACAGGACCGGTGGTCGGTACACACGTTTACCGCACGTATATTAAGTTTGTCGCTGGTAAACGTAAATCTCATCGTTCCTGCTACGTATAAGGGCGTATCTCGGATCACACGTGTGGGAAAAGAGAGCACGCACGTGGATGACGCACGGAGTTCTGGTTTGTCGAGCAGCCTCGAAGACGCTGCAAGGGGATAAAAGCCCGAGATGAAAAGTCAATGTGTGTTGGTAGCTTCAATTCGAATTTGCGGATACATTGCTGGGAGAGTAGAAATTCACAGCAGATCAATTATGGGATGAGTTAAGGTCGATGCTTTCTACACATCTTTGTACATGCATGAGTTAGGTTCAAACTAAACAGCGGACTTTCGTCGGATCTGCAATTTCGATAGAGTATCTAGAAACATTTCTATCCATTCGAAAATTGGTACAGCAGCAGTTTAACAAATTTTTTGAAAATCTTTTGAAAAATAAGTGAGGTCGTGGGATCCAAAAGGTACTAGAAAAAACATCATCGACTGTATAGGGAGATAGGAGGATTTCGATTACGTAATTTGGCCCCTTTCTCCCCATATATGTACGTTATTATATTGAACTCTCTCGCGTGAGCATTAATAAATTCCGCTGATTAAAACGAACGAGATACTTTTTTCATTTTCCTACGAATATGTAGGAGTCTCGTCTCATTCGCAAAAAGTCATTTTTGTCTTCTCATTGAGCGGATTTCCCTTTGCGAGAATTAAATCACACGGGAATTATCGAAAATTTTATTTGCGGAAATAAATCTTTCGTGTAAATATCCTTTAAAAGTGAACGAAAATTCATCCGTCGGGTATAATTCATTTACATCATAAATACATTCAATTTCGCCGAAATAAAAGAAGAAAGTTACTGCACGGAATAAAAATAAATTCAGCAGGATCAATTATTTCGTGTCGGTCCTTGAAATACGAGTTGCAATGAAATTTAAACAATGTCGATGTTATCGAGCAATCGAATGTGAAAAACGTCAATTACTGCGTTTGTTAAATCGAGCGAATGTGAAATTTAAATCCTTTATATATTATTACATAAATACGGCGCGAAGCTTTCCACTGATAATTTTTTACATTTCTTCGTGCTATATTCATACGTAAAATAATGGAATTTATTATGATCCAGTGTTTAGTATTATGATATTATCGAACTGGAACTATCGAGCTCACGTGGGCGCATATGTTTGTTTGGAAAGAAAACTCGCGCAGTACTCCGAAACATTCGAGTGAATAAAGTGAATCTGCCGCCTGGAGATAATCCTGGTGTGTAATGATCGTAACCATGGCACAGACTCGTGAATTTTTTCATTAAGTTTCAGACGACTCGGGTTTCTCCATCCTGGTTTCGGGGTAATGCATCTCTCGTTAAAATTTACTCGTTATCTAGGGTGGGGGTCAACATTTTGAATGGAATAAATGTAGAACGGCCGGTATTTCGAAAAAAAAAAGAACCGAAATATGAAACACCAAAAGATTCGTTATTTGAAATTTTCTTTTTCGACACACGATGCCGTCGAATCTTCTTTATATCGAAGCAACTATATTCGAGTGGACCTTTATTCGCAATTGTTTGTTTAGAGGATCTATATTTGGAAAGAATATAATAGAGATTTGAATAATTAAAAAAGTTGATATTTTCGAGCTAAATAATTGTGAACAGCTAATATTTCGAATACCCAACATGCCAAAAAATCATTTGGCGAGAATTGAAATTTCGAAGGGGCAAAAAAATGTCGAACATAAAAATGTCGAACATGTAAATGTCGAACATCAAAATGTCGAACATTGAGGTAACGAATCGAAGAATGGAACCAGAGCTAAACATTACATTTGAATAGTCTTTCTCATCGCCAACTTTTTTGCACGAAGCGTTCGACATTTCGGCCGTTCGACTTTCTTATCTCTCGCTACTTTGATCACTCGTTGAGTTAGTCTGTCGCTATATGAAATTCGAAATTATGAACGGTCTCAATATTTACTAATTTATCCATGAAAACTCGACCGAAACGTGTTCGATATTCAAGTTTATTCGAAATATCACCTCTCGCAATTGTGCACACTCGAATTTTTTTTTTCGTTATAAATTTTGCTTCGAAATTTTGATGTTCGTGATTTTTATTTTCGACTTTAAAGACGTTCAAATAAATCACTCTTCTTAATTTGGATGCTCGACTATTTCCGTTTCGAAATACCGGTCGTTCTACATTTATTCCATTCAAAATTTTGAACCCCACCCTTATCTATCGACGGAGCTGTGGGAAATACGAAACAAGAGAAACCGAAAAAAAAGGAACGAAATGGCAGAGACGAAGGACGTAAATGATCGTGTATTTATCATCCGAGTAAGACGCCGAAAGTGTTTCCCGTAGCTGAATGAGCTTTTAAGATCGCTATATTCGGACCAGGATGAAATTGCATCCAATGACTTTGCGAATAAATTTCTTAGACCAAAGAATTCCACCCAGCATGATACGATAACTGTCGCGTCAGTGAGCACGACCCGCTCCATAAATATATGGGGTATTCCTGGGAATTTCGGCAACTTCGGACAGTTGGGTCGAAATTTTTGCCCCCCAATTTTTTTCATTTATGTGTTTAAAATAAAGAGACACCTATTTCGGCGTTTTTTATTTTGAGCCCCCACTTTTGAAATACAGTCAAATGAAGTTTTTGAAGTATTGACCACATTCGGTCATTCAAATCGATATATCTCAGCAACGGTTAGTGATAACTCAAAAAACCACAGGTGTTTTTTTTTCGTTTTTGAACGCTTTATACATTGAAAACATTGACGATTATGTTGCACAAATTCAACAATTATTTATAAACAATTCAAAATTAAAAATGAAATACAACAAAAAATGTACCCTTAATTTTTGAAATGTATTTTTTTTTTAATTCCTTGAACAAAAACGAAAATATAGCCACCTTGAACTTTTTGGGCCGACGCTTCGTTCGGGAGTTATAGATTTTTTTGTCACAAAAAACCCGCAAATGTTTACCCGGTTGTTAAGAATAAAAGCTATAACTTTCGAACGAAACGTCGGCCCAAGTCCGGCCGGGTCTCAAAATTTTTCTTTTCGTCCAAGGAATTTGAAAAAAAATCAATTTCAATAATTAAGGGTGCTTTTTTCTTCATACAATTTTTTACTAATAAAATACGTATATTTACCGGTTTTTTATGACAAAAAAAGCTATAACTTTCGAACGAAACGTCGGCCCAAGTCCGGCCGGGTCTCAAAATTTTTCTTTTCGTCCAAGCAATTTGAAAAAAAATCAATTTCAATAATTAAGGGTACTTTTTTTTTCATGCAAATTTTTACTCATAAAATACGTAAATTTACGGGTTTTTTGTGACAAAAAAATCTATAACTTCCGAACGAAGCGTCGGCCCAAAAAGTTCAAGGTGGCTAAATTTTCGTTTTTGTTCAAGGAATTTAAAAAAAAATACATTTCGAAAATTAAGGGTACATTTCTTGTTGTATTTCATTTTTAATTTTGAATTGTTTATAAATAATTGTTGAATTTGTGCAACATAATCGTCAATGTTTTCAATGTATAAAGCGTTCAAAAACGAAAAAAAAACACCTGTGGTTTTTTGAGTTATCACTAACCGTTGCTGAGATATATCGATTTGAATGACCGAATGTGGGCAATACTTCAAAAACTTCATTTGACTGTATTTCAAAAGTGGGGGCTCAAAATAAAAAACGCCGAAATAGGTGTCTCTTTATTTTGAACACATATTAATGAAAAAAATTGGGGGGCAAAAATTTCGACCCGACTGTCCGAAGTTGCCGAAATTCCCAGGAATACCCCATATGTAACAACGCTGGCAATAGATTTTCGTCTCTCTCAAACCGTTCTATTTTCACTCGTTCCTACACGACAATGAATGTACAAGGAACCTTGCCGTCAGAAACTGAAAATATAATCAAATCGGATTTCTAATTACAAGTTCCATTTTCTTTATCGCCATCGTATTATTGCGATTCGTTTTATCGAAGCCGCAGCTACATTGTTGATTGAAATTTCCACCGGCCTCATTTTCCCTGTAATATACGTTTCAGATTAATTATTTGGGGTTCGGAAATATAATAATACTGATGTTTCCTGTTCTCAGAAAAAATGAAATTCTCTCATTTTTGCAATATGCAATATGATCGATGTGTTTCTATCCGTTAAGCAGAAATCATTCAAGTGCCAAGAATGATGGCCACCTGTGGTAGTCCTGCTCAAATAAATACGTACACACACGAAACACACACGGACGAAGTAGAAAACCGCCTGGGAGTTTCCCCTTCGAGCAGCCGCACTGCCATTACGGCCAGCATTGCCGCATATTCATTACGGGATACATCAACGGCACTATAGCACCCTTATTAGTGCTCACCGTAACGCTTCAATGATTATTACTTATGACCCGGGCAGTGAATCACCGATACAGTCATATCAACAACCGCAAGAACGTCGGAAGACCATTCCGATAATTTCGCTTTTACGTACCTCTCGCGCCCCAGCATTCGCCATCGATGTTGCGCGATATTCTACATATGAAAAAAAAATTCGATCCGCGATACTAACTGAGCTGTATCTATGAAAAAAGTTGGCTACTCTATAACCTGAGTATCTATACATAATACGAGCATCCCCATATTTTGTCGTTCTCGTCCAAACTATTAAATTAATATTATACAATATTGAGATTGCATTCGGAACGAATCGATAAAGCTAACGAAAAATCATATAGCAAATATACGGCAATGAGAGAGAAAAAAAAAGTAATGAAAATCTAATAGCGTGGATCAGGAAAAATACCTTAAAACCCTATTATGCAAACAACGAATAAATGAAATGTTTAAAAATCACCGGCTTTTCAAATTCCAGCGCTTCATCAGTGATGCACCGAGATATAGTCATTGAGTGTTACGACTGGTTAATAATTCGTACGTAATCCGTATGCGCAGTCAGTTTGGCGCAGGGGTTGAAAATTGGGGCAGAGGACCAACGTCGAACGAACGTTTAAAGGTTAAGCGGAACCCCGAAGCGGAGAGAAATAGGTAGAGCCATTACGGGATAGGGCGAGAAGAAGGAATGAGCGTGAAATAGAGATCGAGTGAGATACAACGACGCGAAAGCCCGGAGAATAACGAACGAGGGATGAAGCATCAGCACCGCTGCCATGAGGAAAAGCAGCAGCACCAGAGGAAGCACCTAGGTGGCGCTTGGTTTTCGAAGAGTCCCGAGTGAGCTGTTTGCAGTTCCTTCCACAAGCCTCCGGTTTGCATTAGTTTACATACGTGAGTGAAAGTTCAAAGTTTATCCATTTAAACAGGAACCTTGTCCTTTTCCGTAAAGCCTGAGTCGCCAGCGAGACGCGAATAAACCCGCGGGAAAATGTGTATCAGGGTGGTTCTTATTTCGGTCATTTTCGAATTTTCATCGCGACGAGAGCTGAATCGATTAAAAAAAAAATAACAAAAATATTAAGCCTAATCGGACGTTTCTCGTCCAGTTCTTTCTACGCGCGGATTGGAGGTGAATATCTTCGTTTAGATTACATGCAATTTTTGTTTTTACGGTAATGATATTGGCAGGACGACTAATTGTTCGTGGAAAAATCCAATACTGTATGAAATTAACGGGTATGAATCATATTTTTACGACTGAAGAATTCATGGATGGGTCGTTTCATGCTACGTTACACCGTCGTCTAACGATTACCATCCGATTCATTGAAACAATTTTCAATATTTGACGGTCCCGGAGCTGCGTCTCCCACATCTTAAAAATCGATGTGAAACATCTTTCATAACCTTCTCGAAGAACCACGATTAATGTGGGCGCTATAACATTTTTCAGGAATAATTAGTCGCCTTGCCAATATCATTACCGAAAAATCAAAAAAATTCCCGGTATTTCAAACGACAAATTCCATCACGAATTTGCGGGTAGTAAGAATTGGACTAGAAAGGTCAAATTACGATAAGCATTTTTGTCATTCTGTTGAACTCGATTGAAACCTTGTCGCAATCAAAATTAAACATGACCCAGATAAAAACCACCCTAATGTATACAGTAATAGCGGGTGGAGGAAACGTGAGTGGAGAACGAACGGCAACGAAACGTTATGTATTTATGTATGTATATGTATGCGTTCATTGTGAAGTGTATATTGCATTGTATATAAGCATAACAACCGTCAACTCTTTATGCTACCGGAGAAAAACAGAAACTCGTTTTGAATCGAGTTCTCCTCCTTTCGCGTCTGCTTCGCTACCGGCGTTCTACGTTACCATCCCCCTTTTTTTTCACGTCTTTCTTCGCGGCGCTCATAGTCCGGCGATGCCGTCCCGTTCCTCGTTTCTCTTCCGTTCGAACGGCCAACTTCCCGGTGCGGGCTGCCAACTCGTTATACGGAAACTCGGAGGATCGACAGAGTCGAAAATAATGTTAAACCCCGAACTGTTCGTCGTACGAGTATGAGAACGAAGAAATAAAATGGAATAATTCGTCCAGGGTCGGTAGAAGAGAACACTCGGATAGGGGCAACAACAAAAAAAGTAGCAACGAGGCATGCTCGTTCTTTTTTTCATATTATTTTCGTTTCGTTGAATTTTTCTACGATTGATTCCGGAACTCAACGTGCATCGTGTTTACTGCGAGCCGAACACTCGCGGAGAATCTTTCGAAGCTGTTGGTCCTGATTTCAAGACGATGGACTACAAACGCGCTCTCCTTCTCTCTTGCTCCGCAGCGAGCGCCGATAGCGCTGTCACCTTCGCACTGGGCGATGTGGTCCATTACCTTAACGTGCCGTTACGTCGTCCCGTGCGCAGCGTCACAAAAACTATGTCCTGTCACGCGAAAATTTTCAAACGTTGGATGGACAACGAAAAAAAACAAAGCTGTAATAACTGTTTAATCGTTGACGGTTATTTCCGCATTGCCCATCGGTACCGCGTGTATGTTCATCGGACATTGTCATCCACACGTCGATCGTTCTCGGATTATATACGTTTCGACGTGTTTTTTTTTCCGTCCGGGTTTTTTAATCGACCAAAAAAAAAATTTGATATCGATACGTTATCGTATAAATATATATTTCAAATCGTGTGTGGTATGCGTTACGAGGAAAAGTGGGACGTGCCGGTAGTAACCCGGCAATGCGCAAATGCATATCGTTTTGGCGCCGGATATTTCTCTCTCGCACACGTTCGCAGGCCCCACCGTTGAGAGCCGCACCGGCGGAACGGGCGATGGATGTTATCAACGTCGGTTGTGATTTACGATATCAGAAACAGTGCCGTTTCACTGGCAACGCCTTTCGAGCCAAAGCTGCATTCAGACCAAACGCATTAAATTTCTAAACAGCTCGGGCAACATCTCGCGACTCGACGCCACGTTGGGGAATCCTATACATAACGCGCACGTACACGCGATCCAGCTGCATATCCAGCCGAGTTCGAGGTGCGAAGATACTCGAGATCTAGCGCGCCCAGCAGCCAAGCCCTTATTCTCCCGACGCTGGTACATAAGGCCGGGCTTAGGTCTTACAGAAAGTTTACTACCTTCGTGGCGAGTGTCTAGCCGAGTGGCTTTGAAATCGTGAGCTGAGCAATTAATACTCGGGTGAGCCAGCCAACGATTCTCGGTAAAGC
>OZ020174.1:2998734-3290088 GCA_963971145.1 Sussaba pulchella | reverse complement strand
AAAAACGGGCACGGAAGGCGCCATATTCCCTCTCTAAAAAAAGTTATGGTGCACGAGGACCCGCCTGCTGAATAGTAGCGCGCTAATCCCCCTCAGGCCGTTGCAGCAGACGATTCAATTTCCGTCGGGACGAAAACGACCCCCGTAGTGGGGCGGCGTTGGTCAAAAACGCAGGTAATAATTTTTCTACTCGTTGTTTCAAAGTGTTCATTGACGTTTAAAAAGTGTAAAAAAAGTCTACACACGCGAAAAAAATTATAAAAATTTTTTTTCGCAGTTTTTATTATCATGGCGAGTCGCACTGCTAAAGAAATCATTGCTGCGCAAAATGCGGCAAGGCAACTTGCGACGATTACCGCATTTCGTGTTGCACTGAGTGTTTCGTAAAATAAAGTTACTTCGATATTCTAAAATATTGTGTTACTAATGATTTTCACCCGTATCATAAATAATTTTATCATTATATATATTTTTGAATATTTTTAAATACGATTTTAGTACTCATTTTTTGGCCATTTTCAGGTTAAAAAATTAAGCACTGTTTTTGAATAATATTGATTGTGCTATTTTTTTTATTATGACGATACTCTTCCCCTTTAATTTTCTCTTTGATTTTTTTCGATATCTTCATTTGGCTCAAAGTTATGATTTTTTAAGTGAGCAAGTGATTTTTCCTTACGTACCTCGATATTTCGATAAAAACCTATATGAAAAAATAATTCTTTCTGAAATATTACAATTGGTACTTTAAGTTGAAGGTTAAAAGAACTCCCATGAATTTTCTCAGATTTTTTAAAGCACTTTTATTGGTCCAAAGAACGCCAGGACGAAAACGACCCCCGTAGTGGGTTGGAAGGTGCCGAAAAAGCGTAGTGGGTTGAAGGGTTAATAATAATAAATACGAAGACGAAAAAATCCCGTTCTTAATGCCAATTTTTTAATTACTGACTCGTTAAGGGTTTCGTGAGAACAATTATACGAATCTTCTAGCGTGATTTCCCATTCCCGACTCTCGCTTACCTCAAACCAATCTCTTCTAGCAGGAGACACATCCCAGCACGGTATTTTCCAAGTTTGTTCTCTGTTTGTTCGCTTTCCACAGCGACCACCGTCAACATGTGAATACTCCGTGTCACAGGTTGTTAAAGTTTCACCGGTAAACAACGAGATGACGAAATTACGCGGGCGTCTGGATTATTTCCGTTGATCCACAATCTTCAAGATTTTGCGGTTGACGGAGTAAGATGGGCGCTGCTTGATGTTCCGAATATTCAATGTTCAGGTCGATGATTCGAATTAAAACGCGTCGAAAATTAATGTTTGGAATCGGCATGGCTCCGGCGGTCAATGTCCCGACAGATCGAAATTCCGCCAATGATTCCAGTGACGATAACAGCAATTCGGAGCCACATAGATAGATTTGAACAGTAATAGAACTTCATCTCGGCCTAAGGCGGCTTATTCTAGTCGAACGGCCGATTAGTGTCCATAAAAGTCTTGACTACCGATGGTTTGGTTCACGTGATTTTGATCTTTCGGGACATGTATTTTCGGAGCAATTTAATTCGTACTATTAATCTGTCGAAACATTGAATATTCGGAACTTCGATCAGCGCCAAACAAAATTATAACTTCCGCGAAAGACAATCGCGAGAACATAACGACGAAGAAAAATAAATTGGACTCAGTGGAACCTACAGATTATTCGAAATTAATGAAGCGAATTGATCGCGCCTATTGATTGCGTTATCGGTTTATTTTTGCCTATCGCGCCATGTGTGCTTTCCATTTTAATTCTCCTCATGCAATGTGTGAAACGAGATAATCGGAAACGTGCATACGGCTGGAGACAAGCTTCCGGAAAAGCGAAAACAGTTAGGCAATGCACTTTTCCCTATCCCTTTCCCCTTTCCGAAACGTGAATTGGAGCGTGACAAAAGCTCGACTGTACGGACTCGACAACGAAGAAGATTGGAGAGTGTCTTGTCGTGTCTCGTGTAGTTATATAAAAATCGCTCGGCAAGTACAAAAGTCTGCCGGCTGGTGGCAAGCTGGACGTACATGGCGCGTCCCGAACAGAAATAAGGATGAAAAAAAAAAAAAAAAATTGGAAGGCGAACGGGATTGAGCGCGACACGAGCGCATAGGCAAAAGATAAAACGTTCACAGCACGAAAAGGGGTAGAAAGGATGAAGTTGAAGGTGCTGACACGGTAGCGAAAAAAAAAAAAAAAAAACACATGGCAACGGAACGGCGTCGAAGCCCTCGCCCTAAACTACGGAAAAAGTAGTAAGGAGAAGATGTTTCTGAAGGGCGGAATACGAAAGAGTGAGAGCTCGAATTTCCGCGGCTCTCACTCCGTCTTGGACATTCAGCGAAAAAAACGAGTCGAGAAACAAGCTGAAAGCGAAAAAAGAAAAATAGTCGAATAGAAGAAAAGGAGATAAAAGGAACTAAATTGCGAAGAAGCAGCGGGAAACATTGTCGCACGCGTCGGCAAAAAAAAATCTGCGACCCCTTCATCGTGGACCCGTTTACTCGTAACACGTCAGCCCTTCATATCTTACGAGAAGTTCGTGAGTATCTCTCATATCGGTCGACTATACTCACGAGGAGAGTTGTGTGTCGTCCGTGTTTGTTACTGCAGCCGGTAATCTAGTTGCCGCTTCTGCGTCGTCTGGCATAGATATATCTGGGGCTTTTTTGGATCTCTCGTACAATACATTTTTTTTATTCTCGTCTCTCTCTCTCTCTCTCTCTCTCTCTCTCTCTCTCTCTTTCTCTTGAGCTCTCTCTCCTTTCTCCTCTATCTGTCTCCATCTCTCTTTCTCTCCATTTTCTCTATGCAACGAAAAACTAGCCGTCGTCGATTATTGAAAAAAGATGCCCGTCCACGTGAGAGTAAAATCCGACGGCTGCTATCGGGAGTACGTTCACGACTGTTTACAAGTGATACTATTTTTCGGCAATTTTTACTCTCGCAAGCAGTTCAGACATTAGCTGGACAAGTACTGTCGCAAATTACTATAGTTGCACTCAAAATTCTAAAAAAAAAACTAATCTAAGAAATAAAACAATAACTTACCTATAAAATCGAGAATTTGATAAATAGTGCTGCTTTCTCAAACCTTTGCTGTCACAGAGACTGCAACTCGTAGAATCTTGTGCGCGAATTGGAAATGGAACGCGCGTGTGAGTTTTGGAGTTTCGTCCGAATGATCGCAGCACGATTGTACGAATTATTAGAATCAACAGACCCAACTATTGCAAAAAAGATACATGCCTGAGACGAGCTATTCAAGTGAAAGAGTGTGAGCTGGTGACGTTTCGCTTTTTAGCATCAGGTTTGTATGATCATACTCGCGAGGGTAATATCGCAATTCGAACTTGCTTCCAATTTCCGCGAGTATCTATCCGACATTCCGTTTAAAATTGTGCATTTGAGAGCGAGCTTTCACTCGTCGGCAATCGGCGAATTTCCCTTTACCGCCTACAAGTCACTCTCAGGAGCCTCTTCACTAGCTAATACCGCCCTCGAGAGCATCACCCGACAGTTTTACTCTCACGTGGACGGGCTTCTTAACTTCTCCGCATTGTTCACGGAACCTTCGCGAAGGATCTGAAGTCTATCCGAACGAATTTTCGCAACGTGGACGAACGTAGAAAGGGCAACAAAGAAAAAGAAAAAAAATCAACAAACTTGTCATTGAGTTCGGTATATTTGTGTGACGTGAAGAGACAAACTAACCTTTTATACCCAGCGGCGAGAGTTTCAGCGTGCGAAATAACTCGCTCACTTCACCCGTGCGTGTAATAAAATTTTGCTTCTCCGTCTTGCTTCTCGGCCGTCTCAATTTTCATTCTCCCGGAATGTCTCGTCGCACTTTTCTCGTTCTTGAATCTTCGCCCGACAGCGGAATGCCAGAGGCTGCTGTGCTGGCGATGGACGGAAAAGAAAAGACGAAGCTTTTTGTCGAGTGACATTGCGCTTGTTGTCTAAGCTGCTGATGCCTTTTGTCAGGGTCGGCATTTTTTTTTTGTTCCAGGTGAAGGACGAAGCAAATTTGCTCGCTCTTCCGCTTATTCTCTTCTGCGATCGAAGGCTTCTACGTGTGAGCGTTACACTCCATTCGTTATTTCGAACCCTCTCAAAAAGGTTACGGCGTTGGGTTGCAGACGTTGACGGTTCGCCCAATTTTTCTTCTCACAAGGGACAAAAAATATGTATCGTACATTCTAATCTTGATTAATACTTATGGATTATACAGTATCGCAAGATGGCAGAGTGTTAGGATTTCATCTCCGATCTCCGAGCCTCTGCAGTCCGTGGGCGGGAATCCTACTGATATATCGTAGGTACTCGTCCACTCTATTCCAAACTCATTATTACCAACCATAAAAATTCATCGTATTCCAAACGAAGACTCGTATTTTTTCAGACAGCTGGTTGACAACAATTTCGTTTGTTTCCAGTTTTTAGGTTGAATTTCGTTTTTACATTTTTTTTTCGTCCTCATGGGGTTCCGCATTCTGTGATGAACTCTCGCTTATCTGCAATCCACAGTTTTTATCGGATAGCTGCGCTACATCGAGATCACTGGAACGTAAGCGCACGAACCGTATGGTATATCTATACATGAACAAACTTTGTGAAAAAGCAAGTGAAAAGTGAGGCACATAAAGCACGTTTTAAAGCTTTAGTAATCTGAGGTGCAAACGGAATATGCTATGCGTATGTAAACCATCACCGCTTCGCTGAAATTGCCTTGTATCTTGGTTCAATACCGAGTACGTCTAAAAAAAATTTCAAATTTATTTTATTTTACTCGCAGGTGGTAAAATTCATGATGCAAAAATTATGCTTATTTCCATTCGACGCGAGTTAATGCGCTTGTGACGTTTTTCAAATTTATACATTTTTAAAAAAATTATAAAATATTTCACGAATATTAAATGAAAGAACCCCGGGGATAAAAACAAGAGAAACCGGACATTGGCTACGTCGACGAATCCCCGGGTCAAGCTGGAGCAAACACCACCCCATGGTGGACAACAACAGCACACTAAAACTCGTAACCATACTCGCGGTATAAAAAAATCAAGTGAATAAAAAATAATAGGTACCGAAAAAGTCTCGTTTGTCGAAAGCTACAATGTTAACATTGACGTAAGCTCGGAAGAGTCCGTGAAGCGGGAGAGGAGAGGGGGGGGGGGGGGGGGGGGGGGGGTACGGTATGCATTGTTGGCAAATCCGTGCACCGAACTATATCAGAATTGAGGTTGGAATTCGATTCGAAAGGTCGAAAGCTGCGAGATCCAAGCTTGTCGCAATCCCGTTGGGAGATGCCCGTACCGGAATGCCGTTGCAACGGTTCTCCGTGCCAGACGCGTTTTATGGAGGAGAAAGGGGGTTGGATGGGTGAGGCTGGATACCGGAGGGTTGTGAATCGTCGACTTGGCGTCCCTGAGGGTCTAACGGTCGCGTGAATTGAATTAATTCGAAGGTGGCAGACTAGGCGCTCGTTCGTTCGGTCCGTGGATGCCTAACCGGATGTTCACCGACGAAATTTCACCGGTTATGCGATGGAAAGCTGCGCCTGGTGAGTGTGGGAGCTTTGGAAAAGCTCGTCGGACGTCCGTCCTCGGGTTTCGGTTGCGATGCGGTATCCGAGCGATACACGATACGGGGAACGGATTCACAGTGACCCACGACTGTGGACCATTTCCATGAACGGCGTTTGCCGTTCGGAGGCTCGCATCTCGCAAACTACACACCTCTTACCCTCCACCGGGTCGGCATTAACATCGCCCGACCGTCCGTCCCGCGACTGTCTGCCGATAGTTTGCATAAAATGGGCGCACGCTAGACTCCTATTTATCTCCCATACCAATCTTGCCGACCTTTATTTATTTGACATACGTGTATTGATATTCGTCACCACATCCACGCAGGAAGACTTGGATACACGAATTTAACTGCCGTGACCTCAGAGAACAAATGAATAAAACTTCGATCGAAATATTTTAGATGAACATTTATTAAAAAAAATATTAAAGGCGGAAAATTGAACGAGTCTTATTTGCGTTGATCGTCAAATTATATACGCACGACGATTTTTGACTCAACTTTTCTCTATGACGATATGTTATGTGTGATTCGAATTTTTTCGCAACCGTGGGATTCATTACGGAAGCGAAATAAACGTTTATTTTCGCATTACTTTACTCGGGTTAAAATGGTTTCGTCCTCGACGGCCAACCGAGTTAATCGAGTCCGTCCAAGTTTTAAGCATTTTTTTTTTTTCGTTCTTCTTTTTAATTCCGTACCGAGTAAACATTCATTAAGAGTTGCTTCAACTCGGCTTTGCCCTTCGAAAACTAATTTTCTCGCGTGGAGCAGTCCATCGGCGAGAGGGAATGATGCCTCGACTTACGACCTCAACGGGGAGCCTCGTCCGCTTTCGATGAAAAAACAAAAAAAAAAAAGGAAACCCCATCAAGCACGAACATCAATTTTGTTGAGCTTATATTTATCTATATTTTGTCGATGTACAGAGTTTGCGATGATTGTAAAAATCTTTGCGAAGTGAAATGAAAATACCGAGCTTCGATGTAACACATTTAAAATACACGCACAAAAAAAATAACAAGCTGCTCGGTCGATAGTCTATTATAATTATATCTACCCTTCGAAAAAAATTGATATTCTGATAGGAAATCGATTCTTCAATTATCTTTTCCATGAAAAATAGTGGAACCTCATGTTTAAAAGTCGATTTGCTATCGGAAATAAACGAAATGTCGTTCTCCAAGACTGATTCCATTTTTTATAGACCGGAAACCATTATCACATATTGAAATTTCGGAACAACTCCAATTATTTTCAAATTGAAACAAAAGTCACGAATATAAATCCCAATCCAAGCTTGTGAAAAAAATTTCTAAAATTCGATAAAGTAGGTATCTAGAAAAAAATGTCATCCAATTAAACAATGGCGAAACAGCAATAACCTCTTGACGGAGAAATGGGGCGAAGTGAGGGGGAGGGTGAATTTAAATAATCTAAATAAAAAATTTGCGAAGTCGTAGGATTCGAAAGATACCGAACAAAAAAAATCGACCACATAGTTTCTCCCCATAAGAAGCACAATAAGTTCAGCCCATTGTTATTGAATAATATCCGGGGGAGTCCGTGAGACTCGCGTGATGGCAAAAAAAGATGCTGAGAAACATTGACTCTTCCGAAAGAGTTCGCTTTGCTTTCGATTCAGTCCAATCCGCTGCTAGTCGAGGAAATCGGAGATTCCGAGGTTCTTGCTTGGTTATCGTGAGATATAACAAAGCGTGCCTTATCACATCGGTCGCAGCCCAAACGAGAGCACTCGAAGGTTCTGCCACATCTCTCAGCTTCGAACTGACCTCGAGCACGGTTGAACCACGTGATCGATCATCGATGAACGGCGCGATAAGCGGTCGAAAGCCGGTCTGTGCAATGCCATTATATACTCGACTCTGCTGATTTCACTTTATCCACTGCCAGGGGATATTCATAACGGAATCGATTGACAAATTTGACCTAATTTCACTGTGAAATATAGCAGACCGTGTCAAGCGTCATTCATCACGTGCGCGAGTGCCAGGAGCGGATGGTGTAGTACAATGCATGTGCTGCAGACATGGAAAGTTTAGCAGTATCGAATCTCACAAATATTACTATATTCGACCTCTTTGAGAAGAAAGGAAAAGTTGTGCGATGATTCAGACCCAACATCTTTCGAATATGGTCGCCATAAACATCTAAACATCTACAGCGCAGTACTGGCTGGCTCAGCAATTGGGAGTAATTAGAATTTTCGAATAACCCCGAACTCTCAATCACGATCCGCGAAGATATCACGAATCAAAAAGAGTTTATCTTCTTCGCCGACTGTAATAGCGCATAGTCATTACGAACACTTGCTTGCTCGACCTGTACGTGTATCATTGAATTGCATTTAAAAAATTTCTGCAACAAAACAAAAGGAACTGGGAGGATCTTCGAAGATATTCTATTTTGCATTTAACGAGTGCACGACGTACGAATTCCACGGAAATCGTGGCGCTCTCTATATAATATAAGTAGCATACGTGTAATATCACTATCCGACAATTTCGAATATTTTAAATATACATTCGTTTGATTGCTTTGTGTATTTCATTAAAAAGAAAATATCGTCATGATAAAATTAGTAGAGACAATGGAAGGGTATACTTATTTTTCATATAATTCATTTAATCATCATAACAAATAATAATATTCGATTTAACCGAACGAGACGAATATCATCGTTGAATTTCTTTTAGAACGAAAGATTGAGGGTGACCAAATTCGCGACTTTACTACTTGACGATCGCGCGGTGAAACAACTATTTACGTTCTTTTCGATTATTTTTTTTTTCTATTTTGATATTTGACGATGTCTAATTCTGAAATCGCAGGCACCTTGGCAACCGTTTTTCTCACATACGCATCAAACGTAGAACTCCGAGATCAATGGGATAGCAATAATATTTCAAATGAAACCAACGGTAAAGAAATCAATCGATCCAGCAGTAAAATTGCAACACGATAAAAGCGAAAAAGTTATTCTTTTTCCGGCGTGAAAAAAAAACCTCCCATCACCTTCGTAATAATCCGGAGGGCGACGATTGAGAGAGAAGATTATCACACGAGTTCCCACGCCAGCAGCAGCGTTGAAAGCGAAATATTGTACGAAGTAATAACCAAAAGGGAAGAAAATAGAGGTTACTGATTTTCGTCGTGTCGATCATTTCGGTGAAACGTGTTGCGAGAACCTTTGGCAGATTAGATAGCGTGGTAATGGAGGAAACGTCAGTCTCTCGACAACGAGGGAAATCAATTTCACAACTTTCCCCTAATGTGCCCTTCCCGCCCTTTCTTCAATCATCGCGCCGGTTTCTTCGACACTCGTGAGTAAACGCGGCATATCATCATTCTTACCCTCGTTCGATTCTTCTTCGTCGAGAGTTCTCTTTCCCGCACCTCGTCCGACACGCGCCCGCAGAGTTATCCTCGCAACAACTTTTCCTCCTTGTCTCTTGCCCTCGAGTATGAAAAGCTCGTGAAATACCGTTGCCTCGCGAACGTCGTATTTTTCTACACGTCAAAAGCAGCCTGGTGCATTTTTCCACGGTGGAAGAGGCGTCGGGCGACGCCGAGAAAGATGGGGAATACACTGGCTGACGGGACGTGGAGAATAACCGCTATAGCAACGTATAAAGCAAGGGTTTTCTTACGGCAAGACAACGAGTGTGTGTATCGCCGGCCGCGGGGCAGAAGGGCCACACGGCGTAGGGTTTGAAAAATTACAGTTTCTGCGAAAAATAAATAACCGACCGCTACTGGCACGCCTACACGAACGGTCATTTTACAGAAAATCCAGACAGCACGAGAAAACGTTGAGGGAAAGTTTTGCGGCAGACGGAATTTTACGTTTCGCACGGAGTTGGCTGGCGTGGGAGGGTAGAGGGGGTGCGAAGCGTGCTGGTAGTAGTTGCAACCGCACGTCGCTGTGTAGCGCTAGCGAAATAATTGCACGATGATAAAGCACGGCGACCGAGAGAGACACGTGGACGAGGATACGAGGGCGAACGTGCAAAGGAACGATCGTGCGAACGATAGGAACCGAGAAACGTATCGAATCTCGAGACGCGGGGCTTCACTGCGGACGGTTCTGGCTGACTGTGTGTTGCGGGAAAACCGCGACTTCGCGTGTACCCGGGGCGAACGGTTACGATATGATGGGGATGCACGATTGCAACTGCGTCAGAGTGCCGACTGTGGAATAACCGCGAAAACCACGGTTGAACGGTGACCCCGTCAGTTGGACCGAAAGATTACGGGAATATTCTTTTATAATAACGATGGTGGAACGACGGAAATTGAGATTGCCGTGGTAAATGCCGTTCAGTTGAAAGAATTATTATTATTATTATTATTATTATTATTATCATTATTATTTTTAACGTTGATGCCATTTTGGAATGTGATTCACAGAAGTCTTCATTTTTTTCCCGGAAAATCCATCCCGTCAGGTGAAGAGTAAAATTTTTGTTTCGTTAATATACCCCAATGGGCGTTTACTGCAGACATTCACTAAGCATGGAACCCAATTACTCGAATTCATTCGTGACGATACTACACGGTATTATAGCAACGAATTTTTCACATTCCATGTCAATATAACATTTCAGACGCACATGGATCGCATAGCGTTTTTATTGATTCTATCGGAAAACGGTTTTTGTTTAAAAATGTGTTTCACTACAATTTGCTGTATTGCCGTTATTGAATTCCGCCAGTAAAATAACAGAACGTCGTCCGGAATAATAATCCATGCAAGAATTTCCAATAAAATATTTCAAAGTTTGCCAATGAAATCTTATTACGTTCGTTTTGAATATAATGGTGAATAAAGTAGACATTTATTTCAGGATAATATAAGGATCACTTCAACGGCTCCCATACTCTTGAGTGCGCTCAAAATCATCTGAATTAAAAAACTGGATACGGGTTATCTGGTGAAAAAAAAACCAAACTGTTGATTTTACATTATTTATTCACTTTTCAACTATAAAGAATTCTTTTTCTTACTAATATTAACATTTTTTTACGGGTATAAATGCACTATTGATGAAAACCATGGTCATCATTCACCAAAAATTATCCAATCCGCAAGATTAAAGGAGCATCTATAAGTAAAGTAATGTAGCAGTTATTGTCTAACAAAGGGATTTTTTTTTCAAAAGTAAAGTAATTACAGTATTTCAAACTATTATATGCAGAGACGAAAAATATTTGTGTTCAATAATTTATAAAAAATTGTCCAACTAAAAAATTAAAGAAAACTTTGGGTCAGACTATAGAGACAATCGTTGTCAAGATCTAAAAAAATGTTAAAAAATATTAAGAATTACCGAGCTCTCGTACAGACTTTGTTCAAAAACATAGTTTCAGTAACATACAAAAATAATGTTAACATAAAAAAAAATTAATTTTTTCTCGTATAGGCGAAAAATTATTAAAAAATGTCAAATCCAAAATTCAATTTTTTTATTACCATAACCCCTTTATAATAATTCTTGTAATTTATTCGGTTTCCACCGTGTGCAGGGGTAAGCCCTTCAACCGTCTGTCGTAGGGAATTGTTTGATTCGGAAAGAAAGAAAAATTTAATTCTACAAAGTACTTTTGCGATGAATATTACAGAGCTCGGGAAAACGATGAAAATGTGATGTGGGTCTTCATTCCGCAGATTCTTTTTCTGCTTGAATTGTTCGTTCCTTGACTCTGATTGCCTTGTTCTGTTACAAAAAATGAAGCATACGGACATCGACAATTCATAAGCTTAATACTTCCCTTGTGTCCAGGCTAATGACCGTGGAAGCCTAATTAATTAGTCACCGAAATATCCCGATTAGCGAAAACTTTCGCGCACGACGTTACTCGTGACGTCTGGGGATTTGGTCCAAGCACCCCCTTGAACCCGATTGACGAAAATTCAAACCCTTCGAAGGGTTGCCTTTTAGCCAACGAATATTAAAGGCCGATTAGTACTACTCGTATCGAACAAATGAACTTCGTATTGTCTTATTACTCCCAGTATAATATCTCACCTAAAACACTCGCTTCATTTTCCAGCACTTTCCTTGCACTCACCCTCCGAAAACCATCGAAATGCGCTTCTTCCTTTGTTTACGAAAAAATTCACTGAAATTTTGAAAGAACTCATTTATCCAAGTCTGCACATCTGATCAATCAGCAAATATTACGTAGAACGATGGGATTATTTTGATTGAACGAACCCACGAGCAAAAAAAAGCTGCTGATTGATGAATTAAAGCCGTAAATATAATTACAGGTTAATATAATGAACAATATTTAACGATCGTACAACATTTTCCACTGTTTTCTCCATATCCTATGCACTAGGATGCACTAGTTTTCTTACTCATAATACCTCGCCGAATATCAGTTATGAAAATGCTCGACTATACGCACTCTTGCTTTGGGAGAAATTTTTTATACCGTCCGGTAACCAGAGCAACGTTTTGTGCGGCTCGTTGCCGCATGGGAAACCAACCTGGTGGAACAAACTCGTTTCTTTATTTCTTTTTCTATTTCGTTAGTTCAGATAAGCCGCGGGGTCCGTTGATTAAACAGAGAAATATATTCTTCTGCGCTATAATGCAAACGAGCTATCTCTTGATTGCGAGAGACCCCTTCTGTTCACAATTATTATCTTTTTTCTTATTCTTCTTTCTCGTATATTATCGACGACACATTTTCCGCATGAAAAGTAACGAACTCGCAGATGAAGTATGTAGCTCAAACCTTTTCCGGACTCAACTCAATAACCTTTCTCCATTGTTTTTATTGCGTAAAAACGGTAAAAAAAAACTCTTTAACATTGAAACATCACCGTGTAATGGAAAAATGGATTAAGAAACCGGCGAAGAGCGTTTTGTGGGTTACTGTTTGACACGTAATAATGGCTATTCCACCTTGACACATTTTCGTGCTGCCGAAAAAAAGTTATTTCTAACTCTTTAATTAAATGATTGTAGCAACAGTGATTGTTATAAATTTCAATTGGATCTATTGATGAAAAGTAAATTTTGGGTTTTATTCAGATTTCTTCATCGATAGTTTGGATATCAAAGGGCCGGAGTGGCCCTGTGAGGACGTCTTTGAAAATAAAAATATCTCGTGACCGAAGGGTTGAAATGAAAAAAAAACCCCTACGACATAAGTTGTTGCATTTCAGGAGACCTATTTAAAAACACCTCGCTTAAAAGAGTAAGTAAAAGTATGGAGTACACTATTCATTCTATGGGAGGAGAGTCCAAAAAGTTATTTCTTCAAAAATCTCATAATTCCTGTTTTTGTATCGTCAATTTGGGTCCGTCTATCGGATTTTCTCGCAATAAATAAACTAATGAGATAATGGGAGGACTGTGGCATGCAGCCAGACGGACTGTCGGACGGTCTGATCGAAACCATAAGAGTTGTTAGACTGCTACGGAATCCTAAGCAGCCCCCATTACCACAACTAATCTGCACTACGCGAGGTAACTTCAGCCAGATCAATGTTTTCCCAGCGTAAAGCGATGCGAATCATGAGAAGCGAAAAATAAGAAAAAACCACAAGCTTGTTGTATGTAGATATTTGCTGAGAATGCAATTTTTCTGCAATTCCGTAAAGTACATTTGAAACGAAACAACGCAATTTCTTGTGACAATAAGAATGTACATGGCATGAAAACAATGGAATACATGAGGCTAGGAGCTGAAAAAACATCCCAAACGGTTATGGATATTCAAATCACAAGCTATAATGGCTTTAGGTTATTGTACTATTTCAGGAGAAAGTAGTGGATAGAAAAACTGTAACGTGACCGTAAGCCCATAACCGAATTTTCGGTGTAGCCGCGCCCAAACCATTACTGCCATGATCTGTATAGTAGCAGCACTCCATTTTCACGTCGTATCGTTTCTTTCATTCGCGTGTCTTCGTCCATTTGTTGGTTATTTCTACATTTTTTTTTTTACGACTTGCACGTGTCTGACGAGTCGTAACAATTTTCCTCCCTCAATCGTTCTTTCATTATCTATCACGAGGGAAAGAACAAAAATTACATTACCCCAAGATTCCATGTACTCGGAGCTCCCATGTTCGGATTACATTACCCGTTCGTGTACTGAATTAACGCGAGTGGGTTCTACGTTGCACGCACTAGTTGATACGGAGACGGGTATTCATTCAATTCTATCTAATCACTTCTATAACTAAATTATCACCCATTATCATTTCTATTAAACATCAAAATCATTTGTAAAACAATATTTCATCCAAATTATTTATTGCAGAAATTTAAGAATTCTCATATTTTAAAAACAGTATTCAAAATACATTTTCATGAAGTGAACGCCCATCTGGTTTACACACCGAGGTAAATGTAACGGGTGATTCAATTTCCCAAGAACTCCACCACACGGCTTTTCGAAGCACTTTACGGCCTTGCGAATTGTTACTTAGTTACTTCAACCTCGCATTTCTTATTAACGTTGTCGATCGAAACTTCATATTTTCGATCGGAAAACCACGCGCATGACGCATAAACGTACCTACGTGTACATACGCACGAGCCTTCGGTGCGAACGAGTTTACGATTTCCGTATTCATCGGTGAACGAGGCAAGCAAGCTGTACTACATCGCAACGATCGCACCCTGTGCTCGATCGAAAACGAATACCCGCCTCGGTTGCACGTCGTGCCATTTTTATAAATACACTTCCCGCTCACGAATGCCCGTCCACGTGATTGATGATCGTTTTGATGAAAATCCGTGCGCGTTAGATTCACGGAAAAAAGGGGGAACAGCATAGTCCAGCAAAAAAAAAAAAAAAAATAAGTTGACAGCGTCATCGTTATGTGCAGCGTATTCTTATAGGAATGAATATATAAATGGTCTGAAACATTGATGGGCTGCCGGTAAAATCGAAACGAGCTGAATGAAAAAGAGGAACGAAAAAAAAAAAAAATTATTAAAAAAAAGGAATACGTACATGAAAATCGAACGTCGATTAACGCTCATTCCGCAGGCTGTCGTTCTCGTTTACTCCATCGGCTTCCGGTCGGTTGGTGAGTGAGTGACAAACGCGTTTTCGAGAGAGCTCGTTTACGCAGCTTTATATTTCCGGATTTATCCTGATACTCGTATCAGTGCACGTTGATCTTTCTATAGATATATCAATAAAGTCGATATTGACAAACTCATGTTACGAAATTGCAAATTCATCGATTGACCTGAGAGAAGGGGATTTCTCGTTACTGTTCATTGACACTTGAATTTTATATTTCGACAAATCCCACACTCGACGAGGGCTGCCGGGGGCTCTATAAGGAATTTTTTTTTTCTGAGAATTCATACGATTCTACAAAGCACGTACTGTTGGACATCAGCTAGCGACGAGACGTTAGCGATTCTCCCAAACGACGAATTCTTATAACAATTTAGGGAGATTCGATTGGACGATCTTGACACAAGCCAAAGGCAGCAGAGGAAAGTTTAAGACAAAATGCCGATACTTATTCGCAATTTTGTCGATTCTTCGTCGTTTCGGAATTCCTCGTTCTTCCTTATATTCATCGACAATTCCCGGATTCAAATAATATTTGCCAATTTTCCAGGTTCAAATTTATTCGACAATTACGGTCCGTTACTCCGCTTAGTCTGGACTTCATGGTTTCAATATATAAATAATTAATTCTCACCTCGAATCGTTGTAGTGTCGATATTTTTGTTTTAATGCTGACTTATCATCCTTCACGTGCCGTGTTCTCGTTTTTTAAATCTTCATTTCTATCTTCACTCTTATTTGGTGTACTCGGAGAAGAATATATCGGCCAAACCCAGCGAATTTCCCCGAGAGATCTGATATTGTGGACTCGAGAATGGCGATAAAAAGAATTAAGTCGTAACGTTCGAACGATGTACGAGTCTTTGGATTGAACGTTGGGGGTGTAAAAGGGTGGGTTAGGGTTGGACGATTTGTGCGCAGTAAAGCCGTGGGAGAGCGAATGCTGCGTGTTACCCAGAAGTACTTTACCTGCGATCCGATAAGACGTTGGAGTCCTTCTACGGCCGGGGGAACCGATCGAGGGAGATTGCCTTGCCGATAAAATCGAGCATTGAGGGTGGTAAATCACGGAACCATCGATGAAGTGAGTCAGAGGAATGATTTTGTGACCGAAAACGCTATTCGCCATATCAACGTCTTTTTTTCGGCTCGAATCGTTTATTTCTGATGGCACATACTTCGTATGTGTAAAATTCTTGAATAACAATACGATCGCTAAGCAGTCATGAAGAAATTTATTGCATTTCGTATAATGCTTCTTCGAATCGTAGTTGTCAGGCTGTCAAAAAATCTGACTAACTTTTCAGTTCGGAACTGGGGTGGATTTGCATTCAGAAAAATAAACACAATAATATAGAATTCTTCTGGATGAGGAAAACGAGTTGTTATGTTCTTGCTTCTTCTTTATACATCAACATCAAACAACGGTATCCTGTTAATTAAAAAGTCACATTTTTCATTATGTAACGGCCTAAGGCACCACGGAAGGAAAACATCTCTCGAAATTGTAAAATCTTTAATTCATTGAAATGTATGAAGTCTCTGGTTTACATTATACATGGATTTAGGTAATTGATTATTCAACACAAACGATAATATGTATTATTTCCACACACGCGATAGACACGCAAAAATTTCTGATGTTATAACATTTTCCGTTGTCGATTTAAATCAGCATATAAAAAAAAAAAATTAATTTTGCGTCGAAAGACAATATCGCATCAATTTATTATCTCTAACGTAGTTTCTTAAGTAATTTTCACGCGTTACGTTCAGCGCCTCGATTGAAGAGACGTTTCCGGTATTACGGCCAATAGGTTACGCTCGACGGCGTCAACAGGAATTAATTAAATTCTAATTAGATTATAACGTAACTTTTGCTGATCACCGTCGATTAGCGAAAGTTCTCGTTTGTTATACGTTCTCGAGTGAGGGAATGAGAGAATAAAGCTGAGCTTTGTGCTCCTGGTCCGGCGAGACATCGAGGAAACAAGATTACGGATTCGCTGTTTTTGCCGTCCGGCTGCTGCCGCTGCTGCTGCCGCTGCTGCTGCTGCTGCTGCTGCTGGCGAGATACTGCTGCCATCGCCACTCCTGCTTCCTAATTCGTTTGCCAGTTCACGAATTATTGTTCGACTCTATCCCTCTTTCCAGTGTCTCCACGTTTTCGTCTCCATCGTCTCCAGCTCCCCACTCTGCCACACGATATTTTCGTTTCCGCCGCACTCAGGGAGGAAACAGTTGAAACGAGCTTACGCCGAGCGAGCGAATGAGACGACAGATATAACTCTTATTAATCTCACGAAGAAACGTCGCGACACAGGCTGCGTTCGGTCGGCTACCAGATGCGCCCACACCCCTTTTCTCGGATCCTTCGACAAACTTTGCCCGGACTATCGCAGTTTACTTTGAGGTGGCCTGGGCGCGAGACAGCCAACTTTTCGACGAAAAAAGATTCGCCACTTTGTTATCCAGCGGGAAGAGGTCGAGCAGCGGTGTCTGTGTCCACCCCTCGCCCGGAATCCGAGCGACACCTGGACACTCGCGCGTGCCTCGTCGAAACTTACGGTACGAGTTTACGGTGGAATCTGGCGAAGAAAATTTACGACCCGAAATACGAACATCTTGAGCTTTTGTTTGCAGAGGGAGAGTCTTTTGAGGGACAAACTATTTTTTGACCTGGAATGTCTCGTCTATGGGAAATTGTGGAAGGTCAGTTTCCCTCTTTGAATTATTTAGGTCGTTATAGGGTTAGGTTCTGTGAATGACGCAGCGATTGGTTAGTTAATCTGTGACCGGTGCGTGTTGATAGTGCGTACAGTGATATAAATAGCCTTGTTTGTAAGCCGCTTTGGTATTTTCACGAGTCAGCGAAAATTTTTATTTTTTTATTTTAATATTTATTGGTTTTGTATACTTAATATAGAGTTTTTATGTAGTTCTGGACCGTATTTCGGTGAAAAACAAATTGTAGACGTGGTTGTCGATAATCTGCTCCGATTGATTCTGCAATTTATATAGAATTACCCACAAAAATCGATGTATGGTATTCACATCTTTCAGCCTTTCGAAAAATTAATCTTTTTAAAACCGTTGAGAATGCGCTTATACTTTTTCAAAGATAGTTGTGGAGGTCGTCATATTGAAAATCGTGCAACGACTTCTTAATGAATGTATTTCTTCAAAAATTGTGAATTTTGGTAAAAAATGTCAGTTTTTACTCGATTTTTTAATGAATTTACATTTTTAATAGGAACAAAAAAGTTTCAATAATTCGTAATAACAAGGTTCGTACGGTAAAACCTTCGAGAAGTACCCTGAATCTCACCTGAAATTTCAGAAGCCAAAAACAGGTCGAAAACTGAACATAACTGCCAAGACCCGGCTTGTGAGCGGAAGGTGGGAAAAAGAAATTTGTAAAAGGAGGGTTGATAGTCGACTATCAGAACCCCCACATTTCATCGACATGGCAAAATAAAAAATATTACTTATGAAAAGCGCTATCACACGACACCCAACGGAAATTTGGTTCGATCAGATATTTTCTCATGAAATTTTATTGCTGCCCCTCCCGCCCGTCACGAATCGATCGAAGTCCCAGAGGAATAATTTCCACCCTTATATTCGAGACTGTCACGATGTTCCCCATTACAACGTCGACGAACAAGCATGACGCGCGTGTCATTCGCCAAGAAAATGTGCGGGGGCAACTTTTGCCATGCAATTGCCATGCGTTACACTGAATCATAATCTTCTTGGCAGCAAGAACGAAGATATTTCTATCGTCTCCGTGCGATAGTATTATATTCAGGTCAAATGAGAAAAATCAATAACCCTGCGCGAAGAAAATGAGATTTCAAATTTAAGATATGGCTGTGTGAGATATGAGAGTTAAAAATAAAAAATAAAAAAAAAAACTGGCGGGAAAGTTGAGTCGGTGAGTATGACGGCACGTAAGAGCCATCTAAAAATATTGATACTTTAACTAAGGAGAAAAGTTTGCTCGGTCTCCGAGCTTCGCCGAAGCTATTGCTTCCCCGTCTTCGTCTTCTTCTTGAAGGATTCTCGGCGGCCCGTCGTATCCCCAGCAACGGCTGGTATTGACGGCTCTCCAATTCTATCAGAATTTCTGTCCCCACCCTGAATATATGTGCTACTCACACGGCATCGGTATATATATATTTATCAATATGTATCGGATCGGAGCACATTATCGCATATTAGTCATAAAACTTTTCGCAGCTCGTACCCCCGCGATTGCGCGCGTATCCATTGCTCTTCGGACGTTTCGCTTTGCCTCTCGTAACGCTGAAATAAATTATGATTCGTGTCAGACGTCTGTGCGGATTATTTTCGAACGAACGGCGCGGCACGAATGAAGAAAGATATCTGGCACATTAATCATTTTGCTCCATCTATTCACAACCTTTCCGACTGCCATCTTTGAGCCAATATCTTTACACACAATATCGCTCATTCAAAACAGCTGTGGGATTCTTTGTCGAACACGAATTGTGATTTTTTGCCCATTTTTTCCCCATGGTCTTCGTTTGATTTCTTTATCTTCGTTGAACGAGGATGAGGTGTTAAACGTGGATTCAATGTTCCACTTTTTATTCTGTTCAGACGACCGATTGGTGCCTGGAAAATTTTTCACCCACCAATGATATGACTCTTGGGATGTTGATCTTTCGGGACATTGACAGTCGGAGCCATTCGGAACATTTAGTTCCGGAGCATTTTAATTCGATTTATTGACCCGTCGGAACATAGAATATTCGGAACTTCGATTCGCACCCGTTAAAAGTTCGATTGATTCGACCAAGTGTGGGAGAAACGCCGAGTGCTGGTTGTGCACATGTGCACATTTTTCATTCGCGAATCGTCTGGGACGTAAAATGTGCAATTTGTCTGCGGTACCGTTGGGCAACGATCCAAGAAAGCAATGACGTATCAATTGTAGAGAAAAGAAAAGATTAGAGCCAGTATATTGCCCGCGCTATTCAATCGTATAAATAATTTTTTCTTCCACTATAAATTATCGCCTGTGGAAGAGAATATAGAGAATAGTTGTGGGGATGAATAGTTCGCGTAGGTGCATTAATCTTCGATTCATCTCATTTTGGGTTTTTCTCGGTGACAATTGTTGTCCGATACAATATTAGACGTATATAAATTTATTCCAAGCATAGAAATCAAGAATCGTAATTGATGTAATCAATTTTTGCCATTAATCCATCAAACCATATTTTTATACGTCTTCGGACAAACTAATCATTAACTAAAATTTTATTATGTTCGAAGTATTTTGTGATAGTCGTAATGTTCTGTACCAGCAGTTTTCGGAATAAGTCAAATATTTCGTTGAATAATGAGAGCACACTGCAAAATTAACAACTGTTACGTAGCAGAAGCGATTTGCGACGTAGCTGAACGATGAAATTACGATTTTCTCCTTATCTCCGTTTCTTCGTTCAACGTTGAACGAATATCACGCTTCACAAGGCAGCACGAAATACCTTGTGACATAAAAACGAGATTGTCCGTCCCTCGACGCCGACGCACCGCAAATTTTCCTCGAGCGCTACGCGAATAGCGAGCGTGGTTAATTAAGTTTCTGTATCGACAACTAGCGTCGAGATCCAGGCTCGCTTGTAGACCAGAAATTTGACAAAGGTTGAGAAGATCGAGAACCGGTGACACCGCGATCGATTGCCAAAGAAACAATCACTCCGCGTCCAAACGCTCTGACTCAACCTTTATGCATGTCTTCCTCGCAGAAGCCGCCGGAAGTCCCGATTTCAATGGTTACATTCGCGTGTCCTTCTACCTTGGGACCATGATTTTCCGAACAACAACCAAATACCGGGAGCCCAACGTTTCTCATGTTTCTTGATTACTCATAAAATATAATCGAATTCGGCACACGTTACAAAGGGCTCGCTCGTAATTGATTATCCTCTCTACGTCAATAACCAATTTCACGAAGCTCGTTAGCATTTCTATACACCGGGAATGCGATTTTCGACAAAGTCGATACGCGAACCTCATACGTGAATTTCGATTGAACGCGGATCATGGAAATCGTCAACACCCGACCGATTACAACTCTTTGTCAATTTGATTCTTGCAAATATCGCATACCCAATTTACGACCATGACCAACTAGACCATGAATTCCAATCACACGAATATCGACCGTTCGAATAACGATCGTTTGCGCGTTTGAGGTACAGAATTCGATGTGCGTCATTGAACGAACTCCACGTACACGGAAATATGTCGATACATTCAAAATAATTACCACAAAAAAAATACTCCCTACGTTTCGTTGCTCGCAATGCGCAATACAATTTGTAAGTTCCGTCGAAACACTCGCCGAAGCATTTTGCGTTTGAAGTTCTTCATTTATGAATAATGATTCGAGCGACGGAATTCGTTTCGATGATTTAAAAAATAAACGTATATTTGGTTCGACCGTCAATCGTTTCGTTTCGAAACTTTTGTGCCGGCTGTCGTGGAAAAACGAATTCCCATGAAAAGTATTTCGAGGAATTTTACGCGGTGTGTGGTTCAATGGGACGGAACGAAAAGTTACCGGACACAACGTTACGGTCCATCGAGCTGGCGAAACCTCCGTCGACGATATCCCGGACAGCACTGAAACGCGAGCGGTGACTTCACATGTTCGACTACTCTAACCCGGTCTACCGGAGGCGATGGTATTTTATCCGATCGTTTCTTTTTTTTCTTCTCGTACTTGTCACTTGAACCCTACCATTGCCAGCTTCCGGTTTCTCAATCTCTGGACTCGCATCGTTTGAGCGCATCTTTGACACTCCTTCATTCGTCGTCGCAAATCGAATTTCTTCGTTCGTTCGATTATTTAAAATTTGCAAACATTTCGAAATTCAAGACTCACCGGAAAGTTTGCAGCTTCGGAAGAATAAATTTACAATCGACAACGACAATTTACGTGCTCCAAGCTGATGGAGTGGAATTATGAGTGTTTTTTTTTACGCACTTCATTTTGTAGAATTGAATAATCTGTAGGTGTTCTCGTGAATCATGCATATCTTGATATTGTAATGAATATCAGAGATTATTTTCGAAAAAGTGATGAATTTCACTGCGGGATAAAGTTCTGGAAATGAATATCGAAACAATAATGCACAAAATAAATTCGTTTTCATGTCAAACATGATCTCAACATTTTATCGGTTCAACCAGTGCCGTAACTAGGAATAAAAGGCAAGGGGGGCTTGAAGGGGCTCGTATAGATGTGTTTGTGTAGATATGTATATGTAAATGTATATTTACTGAAAATTTGGGGGGGGGGGGGGGACTCAAAACATTTTGAGGGGGGCTAAGCCGCCCCTAGCCCCCCTCTGGTTACGGCGCTGGGTTCAATAATTATTCGAACACACATGATCTATCGTTGCATGTTGCAGAGTGATGGGAATACGTAATAGTGCTTTCGATAATTAAACTCGTAGTACGAAAGCCTTTACGTTCGTTTCCATGGCGTCCTTCCGGACTTCAGTATACGATTTTCACCGTGAAAAGCCACGTACGTGTTTTCGCTGCAGTTACCTATCGCCGTAATCACCGGACTGTTGTTAAATTCAATCAATGTGGTCTCATCAAAATTGCTATGCCTTTAACACTGGCAGTGCTCGGTTTTGGTTCCGGTACTGGCGATGGCGATGGCGGCGGTGATTTTCATTTTCATTGTTACCTCGGCCGAGCTTGCGCTGGCATTAGTAGCAATAGCCGCGGTAGCAAACATGACGAGGTAGTACTGCGATCATGGGATAAAAACCAGACCATGGGATAGCATGTTCGTGGAACAATATCATAGGAACCAGCGTGTTTCCTTTACCTCCGAACTCATTTTAACGTCGAACGAGAGTCCCTTTGATCAAACTCGGCTGATGAATAGTAAATTCAACAAAACACAAGTTATGTATCGCAGTATGTTACATCATCGTGGCTTCGTAGATTAGCAAACCGTAAAAACTAAACTTTAGTAAGATGCCAGACTGTAGAACCAGTTGAAAAAGGCATCCGAGTCGACCAGAGATCTAGAACGATACAACTATATGACAAATCGAATTATAAAAACGTTTTGTTCAATTATGTGGTCGGGGTTTGAAAAATTTTGAGTTTAAGAAAAAGATAACAGGGATTATATTTTAGGCATTTAAAAAGTCGCTCGTGATTTAACTAGAATATTCAAGGAACATGAGTCAGCTAACATTAATTTTTCAATCCGAAGGACTTCAAAAACATTGCGAGCATAGCAATATCCGACGTGTTATTAACAATGTGTTATCAATATTACTATCAATGAATTGTCCTATACGACGAATTTACGTTGCCACGGCCGCCGCCATCATACAGCTATTCGCGACAATAATCGAAATACCACCATAACCATCGTTTGCACCGAAGAAAAAATTACTGATGATTAAAAAAACTCATAAAAAATTAGTCAGTCACTCAGTTGACCGATTTTCCGTGGTGCGAAGTATGCACTTGTTTGGCGAAGAAGCGAAGCATCCGAACGAAGCCTCGCAATGATGGGATCCTTCAGCCGAGTGAAACCCACACAATTCGTGGATGTAACGGCTAAGGCGATTTGTTCAAGCATGTATCTTGTTGAGCGTATAATCGATACATTCGAAAGCTTATGCAAGCTCAAGATCATTATCCAACCTCAACAGCGGTACCGCGGATAACGTGTGAACGAGGTTTCCTATTACCCATCACACACACACACACCACACACTCACGCGCGCGCATACGGAGTTTAATACCGTCGACGAATTCACGGGAATGCACATGAAGTCTCAGATTTCCAATTTGAAATACGTCGAGGAATACAAAGCAGTCTCGGTTTGTTCCCCCGAAACGTAAACACGTTTCCATGGTGTACCATAAACACGAAACGCATTTCGCTTGTTGTTAGACCGCGCGGTATACAGTTGATGCTCGTCGCGTTGCGGAACTCGAAACGAAGTCGGCAAGTTCGTCGCATCTGGAACGTGAGACGCTGGGAACGATGATAGACACGTAAGAGCGGATGAGGAAGTGCGAGAGTGTATGCGGGACACACGACAACGTGGATTATTGAAACTTCGCTCTTCTCGCCTTCGCGAGACGTCGTCCCGCGAAGCGCACGAACGAAGGGGCCACGGAGTTGTCGGCTATGGGTATGGCGGGACAGGACCCGCGAGGCACGACGACACGACGGCCTCGTAAAATCTACATGCCGAACTTAACTCCGCGCGGAATGCGAAATTTCCGGGATTCTCTGGTGGATTTTGAAAATACGAAAATCGAGCGCGGGAGACGATGAGAAAATTAAAAAAAAAAAAAAAGGGATGACCGATCAAGAGTGGGTTGGGCATAATGGGGTTCCGCGAACTATTTCCATGGATGCATTTCAGGGATGCGGTAACAGCTATTTCACCGTGAGAAATTTGTTTGTTTCTAAAAAAGAGTTATTCATGAATTTTCTGAAAATTACGGTTTTCACTGTCATCCAGGCTGTCTGATGAAGTACTGATTAGAAGCTATACATCTTCACCGCACAACAAGACCGAACCCCCTTGTGACAACGCGATAATAACACGTGCATTATCGAGAAACTTTCATTTGCATATTGAATTTAATCGAAATTCCCAGTTTTCCGTACGATTATTATCTTACCCGGTTATCTTATCCTATTATTATGTTCCCGACCGAGACCAGCATACTTTCAACGTTAACGGGATTCACAATTATAACGTACGACACAACTTTAACCGCTCGTGAACTCGCACAATAGCTGTTTATCTCGCTCATACACGCGTGTTCAACGAACACCTGAAATAATCAGCTGCGGTCGACATTTAAATTGAATATTTCGAGCGCATAACTTTACTTATAACCGCAACTCGATGTATCGAGGTGGAATAAACTGAAATTTCATTATAGCACGCCCGAGAAAACGACGGCTTCGACGAAGTCTAACCAACCTGGGTTTATACCGTTCTGCCGAAGAAGTCTCGCTCTTCGTTATCTCGCCCGAGACAGGTGACTACGTGCGCGGTTGGCCAGCTAAAAGACACGAGACGTCGTACTCGATTCGTCGTGCACGATCGAAGAAGAATCTCGTTGCCTTCACGTCCACATGTCTCACTCGATCCAACTATAAAGCCAGTTTGCACACCGGAAGCCGTTGCCGGAGACTTAGCAAGAGGATCGTCAGGCAGCAGCTCCGTTCGACATTTTAAGGTCGTGGATGAAGCTGACGGATTTTGTCACCTTCGCGTATACCACGACGTTGGGATGACTCGATTTCGTCTTTTTTTCCCGCTTTTCCGTTTTTCGTGAAGTCTCGAAGACTCGTGGGAAATGTCACGAGCTCAACGAGGATGAAATATGGGTGACGATCGAAGTGGATGAGTTGATGGAGTATACGCGAAGTGAAATAACGTCATTGTTTTCACTGCGCTGGAAATATTCGGATTTCCATCGGAACGAAGTTCCCGTTTTGGTATTTTGTCGCCTTCTCGACGGGCATCGTTGGGGTAACAAGCGTCGCGCTCGTGACTTTGCTCGCAGCATCAAGAAGTTAGCTTCCGATGTGAAAAGTTGTTTTTTAAAAAGAAAAGGCGTGGAAAAGCGACATTCGTTGCGCTTATGAAAAAACCGTTGTGCTGAATGAAGAGAAAAAAATGAAAATGATGTCGAAAAATAAGCTGCACGTGAGAAAATGGTGCAATGCTTGAACTGTACTTGCGATATATCGTAGGGACGAAAAGCTCGTACAGATGTAGCCGTGTATATGGATATGAAAGTCCATTGGATTTGTCGTGAAAGTGGCAATGGCATCGTCGGTAATTCAATTTCGATAAGTTCTCCCAGAGGGATTTAATAAGGGGGTAAACGGTGGTGCGAGCTATCCAGGATCATTGGCGTAGTCTACGTTGTCGGACCGGGATAATAGTTGGCACGATGTCCTTCGAGTTTCACCGTCCACTATTTCGACTGGGTTCTCACGTACAGCTTCGGACCTGGCAGCGAACGAGGCGATGGTGTCGGCCCAATTAATTCCGGACTAACGGCTTCTTCGACTTCGCGAGCTAAGGACGACGGCTGCAAAGACAAACGAACCTCGCGTTTTCCTCGTTCGCTCGACAGTTTCTCGAAAGCTCGTAGCGGCGCAAGGACTCTCTGGCACAAACCCTCGTTCGTTTCTCGTGATTCTCGCTTCTGTTTTATTTCTAACGGTTCCTCCGTCTCACGACTTCTCGGTCGGCTTCATTATTTTGCACAAACGGATGCCTCTTGACTTTCGTAGAACGATATGATAATATCTCGCGGCTGAGGACGAGTTGTATGTTGAAATAACTCAATAGCATTCGCAAATATACGAGAACGAAATGCATCGATCGTCTGGTGACTATATGTTTGTTTTTCTACCTCGAGGTCACTAATATCGTTACGATTTTTTCGAATGTTTTATAATTTAAAAATAATACAACGGTACCGTGGAAAGTTAATTAATGTTAGATGGTAGGTTGCCAAATAAGGATAAGTTCATTGTGCAGGTAAGTGGATGGAATTGAAATTGTTGTTTATTGATATGAACTGTATATATCTTTACACGAGAAATATCGTCTTAAGGAAAATTCCGTCGTTTTACGAAAAATGTTCGCAAACCGCTCATTTTAGATGACGTTATAGGACCCTCTTAATCGGGTAACTCGTGCGTTTGGGCTTAACGCTCGCTCATGTACACAACGCATTCACACACACGCGTACACAGCACTTGAAACCAAGAAGCTAAACGCCTCGATTCTCCTACAACACGACAATATTAATTCATTTTCCCATAACTCTCGGATTTTTCATTGGAAACACAAATAATTAGAAACCATCATATGATAAGTGGATCACACGTCAATGATGACCCGCTGGAATCACGTTTGCTTGCGAGATTAAACGGGAATACCCAGCTAATATAGGCTATAACATTTTTCATAAGGCCTGGGTCGATATCCTCGTTTGCTGTTGAGGCGAAGGCTTGCGTCAATTGCAAGGTAAGCACGGGTTACTGGGTAATTAGCGCCCGAGTGACGGTCCGATATAATGCTCGATCAATATTAACCTGCGTAATGATTGGTTACTCGGTCGACCGATGGGATCAATCGCGATGGTCAAGGCATGATAACAACCTGCCTCAGGCAGGGGTGGTTCACGGACGCGCCATCCCTGCTCCCCTCCCATCGCTGGCGAACTTTCTATGTGCTTCCGAGCCCATGGACGTTGGCTGATGTCGATACAGATCAGATGTGGCATCGATGATGATGTTACACGTTGTGCCGATGATAAGGCGCATCAAAGACATACAAACGGCTGCCTATATCTAGCTGTCCAGTTTTGATTTATAGCCCAAACGAGCTTGTATTGCCACGTTACTCTCGCCATTATTGTCTGCAATAGAGTGACGTACTAGGAAACGTAGAATGAAACATTTATATCAGGAGCCTTCGTGTTTTCTTGAACAAATAATAATTGAAATAATTAAAATAAATAAAAACAATAATAATGATTCCCGAAGATCATGCGAATCATTGTGGAATTGATAATTCACTGATTGCCGAATGGGTTTTATCGATAACTATTTGTCAGAAAATAGTCGGACATTTCGTTCGTTCGTTTGAAACAGTTGCAAGATTATTTGTTTCGTTCGAGTTGAAACAAAAGTTTGAAAGAACAATGAAAAATGATGTAGCGACTTGAATAAATGTGATATTCAGTTGAATTAAATGTCAACTCGCAAATCCGTGGAAATTCAGAGCCTTTGCGGATCGCGCATGGCCCTCGCGGGCCCGACGTTGGGTTTTGACGAACCTTATTTATCGACGACAGTGAGCTATGATTCATTTCCATTTTCCGTTCCGTCTCGTCTCTCCGGCGTCGCTCCGGCTGTACATAAAATTTAATAGCTTCGTTTCATTTCGACGAGTCGGTGAAAACGACGTGACGTTTCACGAGAACGCGGGGCGCGGATGAGAAGGGCGGAAGTGAAGACGAAAAAGCGGTAGACAATAAACAGGACGAGTGAAAAAAAATTGCAATCTAAAGAGCATGAAATGAAAAATATAAGATGATATTCCACGCAGACGAAAAATGATTGTTTCTGCGATAATACATAGTAAGCCATGTGCAAACGTCTGAGCTGGGATTTCTATTTTTCATTTTTATTTCAACTATATTTCGCCGGTGTATCTGCCGAGCGACGGATTAGCAATCTCGATGACGGAATAAACATGAAATTGAAGAGATGTCCAGCTATCAGAGACTCCGCACTTGTAACAGCTCAACCGGACAGAAAAAATTATGAAAGACGATATAATTTTCAAATATAACAATTCCTTGAAGTCAATTTTTATCGTCACTCATCGAATGGACCTTTCAATTGCTCTCATCTTTATTCTAATCGCATTTGTCACTCTTCGCAAGACTCAGACCGAATTCACTTTCGGTCATCCTAATTTCGTACCTTCGCAAGCATTTTTCTCAAACAAATTTCGCGTTATCGAACTCGTAAAGTTCCAAAGCACAAGCTGGCGGCTACCAGCATCTGGCTCGCTCGCCACGCCTCCAAAACGTTCTTACGAAGTAGAAAAGTTAGTTTTCCCGTCGACTACTCCCGCACGTCGTCTAGTCGCCGTCTTCGACGATATTTGCGGACGTACGTCGTGGAGTGGGAACCAGCGAGCTACTGCTACTGCTACGACATACTCCCACGGAAAACCTCGTCGAGCGTGCAATCCCTCCGCGCTGAGACGTTGCTGAACCCCGGAGACGCTGGAAAAACGTACGCGCAGTCACAAGAAACGTGATCGAATCATTTGCTTCGGCTCGGCTGATTCCCGATCTCCGTTGAGCTTCACTTTGTGACATTCGCTTGTGGAAATCCTGTTTTTCGAGATCGTAAAAAATTTCCCCGGCATTTGGAATCACAATGTTATTTAAATATTTGTCATTTGTGTTATTTTTATTTTTAAAAATTGTTTTTTATCTATTTATTACGTTATTTTTTTTGAAGCTCAGGACATTAATTGAATTAGCAAACGTCAACGGTTGCAACATTAGACTGTATTGAAAGAAACAATTTTTTTTTTGTCTTACGCGAAAAAAAATTATTTTCCACGTAATCGTAAAATAAACTTTCAGGATCTGAGAATTCTAAATTATTTTATTTAGGCTATTTTTACAATAGAACTTCCGTGGGGAAGACTTAATCGTCTGTAAGCCATATCATCACATTTTTCGTGTAGAACAAAGAGTTCAACTGTAAAACTCGTTTGAGAATACATTTCCATCGAAAATCACTTTCATATGCCTGTACGTCTTGAAGATATAACTTTTTTCGACTTCCAACCGATAACATTTTTGTCGAAAATTCAATCCCCTACGAAATGGCACCCGGACGATTGATTTCCCAACTGTTTTTATCGACTCGGGCGATGATAAATGCAAAAAAAAAATTGTTTAATCCGTTATTGAAAAGGAAAAGTCCTCTGTCGACTGGACAAAAAAATATTTTCGAATTTGAAATCGCGAGATGAAACGGAAAAAAATGGTTTTTGGGACACAATATATTTCAATATACACCAACGGCCGGAAAACGCTGTGCATTGAACAACCACGTCCAATGCACAAACGTATTACACGTGGCAGAAACGAGACTATCGCGATAACGACACAGTGTTTCGATGGATATGAACGACGGACGAAGCGAGGCGGGTAGTAGACGCGCCCCAACGCCCATCCCCGTCCATCTCGTTCGCCCTTTACAAACCGAGGTTGCCAGCTGTGCGGACGTGATTCACATTAAAACGCGCATATTCAAATTTCACGCCTCTCGAATATGCGTGACAAGACCTCGACGGTCATCCGCACAACATTTTAGCTCGCACAGCGATACGCATTTTGGTACTTTGGTTCTTCGGAGTAAAAAATTAAATGAAACCGTATTCAACGATCGCTCTCGTGTGGGCAGAATCAACGCTACTGTAACGAGACGTTGGTGTATTTATTTTTTCAATTTGTCGATTGTTTAACTCCGAATAAACCCCACACGTGGCAGGGCTTGTAGCTGTCATGGTTGTAGAGTAATATATTTCTGTCGCAGTGATTACTCTGTTATTATTTTCCGTTTTTGTTGATTTATCTCGCTCGACGATGATCGAGTTAATATTCAATTACGAATCGACGACATTCGTTCGTGGAGTTGTTTTGATGAAATTCAAAGCGTTTCAATGCATGATCCAGTTTGAACGCATTTGGGTAATTATGCAGAAAGTTCATGCGGAAAATGGAAATCGTTCCAGAAAATTTTGAGAGAAGTTATCGATCGCACGAACAATATTTTTTTCACAGCAAAATACGTTGCAGAGTAGTCTGAATAGTCAAACAGGCTTAACATTGAGTTATATCGCAAAGTACAAAAAATTCTACCTTCCGTATTATCGATTTAAGTCAATTTGTTACGAGTGTCCACCGAATCCATGAATCAGGAGGCAACCCCCGACGGATTCAATGGTGCAACGAATCGAGAGATAGCAGCTTGGCACTACTAAATCAAGTTTCTGGATTTTCGCTGTGCACGCGGATCTGAGAGAATAAAAACAAACGTTAGAAAAAAAAAAAAAAAAAAATATATCCGTGGCTATTCCAGAGCCTCTGGAACTTTTTCAATTAAAGCTCTCGTTATCCCCGATGATCGGGCGAGAGGGAGAGAAATGAGACCCGGGGAAAAGCAGCGACGGATAGTCAGTAGGATACAAAAGTGGTGCTCGCCGGTCTCATTAACGCCGGAACGTCCGGTAACAGCCGAACGATGTCTCCTCGATAAGCCAGAACGAAGCTCGAGCGAAAAACCGACCAAAAAATTCCGATGGCCGAAGAACGAAGGGCGGATACGAATTAGAAATCAGAGAGGGAATTTTTATTTTAAATTTCTTCAAACCGTGAGCGAACGAAGACTTTTGCGATTGCCATTGTCGCTGCTTCGTCGCCGACCGCCGCGCAATGTGAAAGTAATGGAGACGGGAAATATTTCTGGCGCCTGAACACAGCCGAATAGGATATATCGAATGTATATCGAACCCGAGTTTTCGATTTCCATCAGCCCGCTCCGCGCGGCGGGCGACACACGCTTCAACGAACTCCCGATGGCGCGATGCGGCCGGGCAAGCTGTACGTACCGGACTGTCGAATTTCGTTCGTTGCTCCGCCAAATGCACTACTTTCTCGATCGAGCTATTTTGTTGAAAATCAACTAGGCGTTAAGCTATGCCAGATTGAAAGTCGATATTTCATTTCGGCTCGTCCGCCAGATTCACCGAGGCTTCTCCATCGCTATAACCTGTATAAATAGCGCGAGAATCGAGAGATACACGTATCGCAACGTTGATAAATATTTTAATGATTTTTAAGTGAAAAAAGAAATGAAATAAAAATCGAACCCGAAACAACATTTTCGACGAAATATTCAGACCGAAAACGTAATTTATCCGTCGCTCACTTTTAACTATCGATCAAAAATGTTTCGTTCGCATTCCTCGTTGTTTTTCATTTATTCGAGCTTTCAACCTCATGCGGCATATTTTTCATCACGTATTAAACACAATATGCGAGTTGGAAAATTATTTCAACCCTCGTGATTGAGCTGATAAGAAATATTGCTTCATATTGTACACGAATCGCGTAACGCTTTTTTTTTTTTACATTTTTTCGATTCTTCAATTTCGTGGAAGTCTGGTGTGAATGTCCAACTTGGTACACAAATTTAACGATCGCGTCAGCGTTTGATCGAACGGGCCGTAATCCTTACATTCAAAAATATTTACAGAAGACTTACATCAAATAGAACGAATTCTACGACCATTTCTGTTCGGTCCACTAAGCCCTATCCTATTACGCAGATAAATAATTGAATGTAGTATATGTAAACAGGGAATTATGATGAAATAATTTACGGATGCGTATGAAATTGCCGAATTAATGTAATACAAAATAACAGTTACAAGACCAGAATTGACGATTTCAGTGCGAGCGCAAGTTGTTAGAACCAGTGATGAAACTATAAGAAGTAAGGAGCGGGGAGAGAACGAGAAGTGTGCAATATTTTCGTTTGTTCTTGATAATGCGAATAAACGAGGACTGTCGCAATTCCGATACCCAATTCCATTCCGTCGCTTGGCGACGGTATAAAGGATATCTCGTCGGCCTCCTCCTCGGTTGGCGTACCGTGCGGTGCGATAGCCCATCTACATGCTCCAGCTCGTATCAGCCTGAGAGAGAGAGAGGAGGAGGGGGAGGGAGCGAGAGAGAGAGAGAGAGAGAGAGAGAAGGAGAGACTGCAAAGTCGAGGGAGCTTGATTTGAATATAGTGTAGTGTAGAAGCTGCGACCTCCCTTTTCACCCCAACCCCGGTCGCCTGCGTTTCCGCCACACCTACAAACATACCCATAAAATACCGCGCTGGATGGTCGATGTAGATATCTCGAGAATATCATACAAGGGCGAACACTGCGAAGAGCCAGTGGCGGCAGCGGTGTGGTAACGTCAATGGCATTTTCCAATTCCGCATAGTCCCTCCATCTGCGTGCGGATCCAGGAGCCGAGAGTAGTGGAATGAGAGGCTGTGAAATCCGGAAATGGCCAGCTAAAATTCGAAGCACCGTCGGCAAATAGGGGGGGGGAGGCTGGAAAAGTCCGAGATTATGCATTCGCGCCCTCGAGAAAACCCCGAGCAAACGGCTGACAAAGAAACGTTTGATTGAATTGCCTCCTTCACCTTCTTTTTTTTTATCACCTCTTGCACGTGTCTCTACACTCGCAGGCTAATTTCCGCCACATCTTTACAATTTTTTCGTTAGCAGTTATTTCATTTGTATCCGGAGCTAGTGAAAACTCTCGATGGAATAACTTTCGAATACGACGTCATTGGTGGGCCAATGGCTTATGTTTTAGCCTTGGTTGGGTGGGATATATTAGTGTCAGCAAGGGTCCACTCGAAGTAATTTACCGTGGAACGCTTTTTGCGACGAAGGGAAGCGCACCGAACGACGAAGTAGTAACGGCAACACCAGCGTTCCCCGGCTCGCAGTAGTAACGGCAGCACATGTCCGCCAGTAGAGCAAGTCGTGTTATCGTCGGTGCAACGGAGCGCGTGACCCCTTCGTGAAAAGAATAAGACGGAAGGATTTACAGCGGTCGTCGACACGAGCCGTAAGAGTCCTACGGGCGTACATCACGTGAAAAGCTCGTGGAAGCGCGGGCGGGGCTGGTGCTGGACGGTAATTCACTTAATTTCCCGCTCAATCTATATATATGTATACATATCGTATCGCAAGACGGAGCTACATCGTCGAGCTTATTTTTCGTCGTCAACGACATACTGAATAATATTTCAGCGTCTCGGCTACGGAATTCCAAACGAGAAACGTTTCTTCACTCGTTTCGCTTCGTTTCCCTTATTTTTCGTTGATTCGTCCGTGGAGCAGTTTTTACCGGGGAGGTATTATTTCCGCACTCGTCGCCGTGTTACGTACGTGTTTGCTCTCTACGTTACGGGTCATCATTGCTCTTCGTCATCAAGCTTCCCGCTGCTACACCCGTGCGTAATAACTCCGTTGAATGGAGGAGTCCGGTGTGCAAAATAAAAATGCTACGTCGGGTTGAAAAAATAAAAGGTTACGCAGATGAAACAGTTTCACGACAACGGTTCCGAGTGACGTTTACAAGAGGACATTCACCTTTCGCGGTGATTCGTAAACCTCGTTGTCGCACATTTGCACGTTTGACGAAAAGCCAACCTGGTTTCCGGAAAGCTTGGCTCACGCGCCCCAAATCAGTGGTCACAGAGAGACGGTAGAATCGTCTGATTATCCGTGTCGTCATACGGTGTTCCCGACTATCCACGTTCCGTCGTGTCCGCTCGGTGATTGACAAAGGGGTGATCAGTATAGTGACGGAGAGACGAAAATTGTCGGTTCGCTGTCTGACTGACTAATTGCGCTTGCGTAGGGGCGGGTTTGCGTATACCAGCGTCTCCGAGTACATGTGATTAAGGGCAACGCGAATCTCGCAAAGTGAAACCGACTGTATGTACGACCATATCTAGCTCAGAGCTAGTGATGTTACGATACAACGCGCGCGAAGCGAACGGAGAACTTGGTTCGTATTATCGGAGTACGCGGAACGGGTAATGCTTATCGCATTGACGTTGAATCTTCGAGGTTCGCATCGGAAATATGTTCGTGGATGTCGGTTGTTCATCGATAATCCATTTCGGTGCCGAGGAACCCGAGGGCGCCTATGAACACGGGAGATTAAGCTTATTATGATCAAGCGTATTAATAGCGTCAACACTGACTGCTAGTACTTATCTACATCGACGATTCCGGGACAAAGCCGTCCAGTCGAATGGGATCGAGAGATGGTGCCATGTGACGTAACTCAGAGTAATAAAATAATTAAATGAGGTTATGACAAGGAGTTGACAGAATTGAGAGTAAACGGTTGAGCAGGAGTAATATCTTAAGTCAAGATCGTTTCTCAACAAGAATAGCTACGAAACTAAACGAGACCTTATTAATTTGTAAAAGCCTAATTTTTCGGGATCAGCGTCTCTGTAGAGCTGATCTCGGTCTTACCGGAAGTACAGGACCTAAACGATTTCCATTGATGTCTGGACCTGGGTTCGCTATTCCATACATTGGAATGGAAGGTTGAGAGATGAGGAGCTCCACAATACTCGGCTTTCAAAGCGATGAACATGAATTACTCTCTCTCTCTCTCTCCTCTCTCTCTCTCTCTCTCTCTCTCTCTCTCTCTCTCTCTCTCTCTCTCTCTCTCTCTCTCTCTCTCTCTCTTTCTCCATCCCCCTCTCTCCCACCGCCTGATAATGGTAGTTGAGTAATTGGTCGTGCAATTATCCTCGACGGGCTTGTTATTCGCGAGGAGGGCTTGTTCGTGAATGCCGAGCTCGGTCACGGTGGACCTCCGAGGAGGTCAGCGAGCACGTGCCGAGTCTGAATTCGCACCCTCTAGTGACTCATTGTGTCGAAGGGTCGACGGTTGCTGAACCGCGTGCGGACCATAGCTCATCCACGGCCCTTCTCGCCATATCCACTCACCCTTAATTTCTTCACCGTTCTCCTTCGCGATGCTTATTACTCGACCTTCATCCACGCCTTTTCAGGAACACGAATCCCTCGATTCTACTGATACAAATATTTGTATGTGTATTCACGAACGCCATAACTCCGATCGTTGGTCAAGAAGCTATGGCATTACCCGTGGGGACTGGAAACTACGAAGAAAATACTGCTACAATACGTTTCGGATGAAAGTTTCTACCACTGGATATATATGTACTTAGCACGTGCTGGGAGTTCTTGCTATAGAGAATATGAAAAAACAAATGGGAGTACTAAAACCCGCCACCAGCATTTCGTTTTCATTTGTTCTTCGACTCAACTCTTTGAAATTCTCATTGAATGTCATCATAGCTATTGAAAAATTAGGTGGCGGCCGAAGTTCCAAAATTCAATCTTCCGACGGGTCAATAAATCGAATTAAAATGCTCCGCAAATAAATGTACCGAATCGGCATAGCATCGAATGACATTATCTCGACGTATCAAAATCTTGACAACGTGTAGGGGAGAGGGGGGTAGCCCCGGCCAGCGGGTAGCCACGGCCATGTCTCAGATGTATGTTCGCTTTGTGTTTACTATCAATGTTTTAATTTTCCTGGGTTCTTTTGTGCCCTACGAGAAACGTGCGACTAGTAGAGCTCGACTTGTCTTCGTGTTCGGTCGTCAAAGCGTCAATATTGATTTGTGTGAGACTCGATCACGTCCCGCTCAACGTAGAAAAAGGTACATCGTTGAAAAAACGTAAGTAATTATATTTTTTAACTGGCCAATATTCAGTATAATCATTATATCTTACATATTTTTTTCCGTTCGGAAAAATTAACATTTATTTTAGTACTAAAGCCATGATTTTGCCGAAAATCGAATCGGGTAGCTCCGGCCACCACTCTGGCGGGTAGCGCCGGCCATTCATTCGAAGGCCTATTTCTTGTCGAAAATTCATAAAAAAAGGTTAACTGCAATTACCAGTTCTTTGTTTTCGTAGGTGGGTGTCAAAATGCCTAAGTTCAAAGGGAGAACCGCAAACCGAGGAAATCGGAGCGAAGAAAACACTTTCGCTGCACAGGCATCGTGCCCTTCAATCAAGAAATTTTCGCAGACTTGGACTTTATGTGTTCTGCTTTGACCGATATCCCACTACCTGAAGATCGCGATAACCACCCAAAAAAATTGACATGCCCGTCTACATCTACCCGTCAGAAGAAGGTTTCAAGTACATCCAATAACGTCGACACAGTTAGTGATGTACTAAATACTTTGTTGCCTCTACCAGACGCATCAGAGAAGAGACTGTCCGTTCGAAAAAGACGAACCCAAAGAAGTGAGATTTTAACATCATCTCCTTATCAAAATGAGCTGATTGAGAAATCAACAGTTCCAAAGACGAAGCCAAAAATCGCGATGAAAAATAAGAAGAACCTCACAACAGAAAAAGCTGAGCTCATGAGGCATGTGTCAATATAAATCCAGACGATTTGTACTACACATGTGACGTTTGTGTCACCAAACATCGATTCCAACGCTAAATATCACGGTGGCCGGAGCTACCCGCCACGTTTCTGGAGAGGCCGAATTCAAGCCAAAGTTTAAAATAATTTTTTTTCAAGTTTCTGATAATTTATCATTTTTTTTGTACGATATTCTATTAAAATATATCTCAGTAATAATATTTGTGCAGTTTCGATTGTTACTCCACCCTTAATTTGAGGGGTAATTATGAAAATAGAAAACTGGCCGGGGCTACCCCCCTTTCCCCTATACCGTTATAGTGGCGTAACTGATTCGACCGCATAACCGTCTGACCTGTCGAAACATTGGGTATCCAGAATTTCGCTCCGCACCCAGAAATTTCCGCAAATGGTAGTGGAATGAAATTATATATGGGCCAAATGGTCCTTTGGTTGTCGAGTGAGACCGAATCGTTCGAAGGGTTCCATGAAATTGAGTAGCTCCCAGTACATATGCCGAAATTAAGCTGTGCTCTACTCGCATACCCGTCGGCTCTCGATTCTACATATCGACCTTTCAGAACCTGTCAACGAACGAGCCAGGCCAACCGGCGTCAAAGCTAAAATTCAATCGCGCGAATTTGACCGGCGGACATGCTTTTCAATCGACCACTACAGGACACACAATGCCCATACGTGTCACGATATTTACTTCAAGGGCCAATCACTGTAGAGCGATGTGTGAATAGAAAAATACGAAAAAAAAACCTTTTATGTCATGATACAGCGATATAGAGTCCCGACGTTTTATAACCCAGCAGCTCGGGAAGTTTACAAGATTGTCACACCCTTTTTGTGGATAACGCGACAACCCGAGTGCAATCTCCAGCTTCCAGACGGCCGAGAACACGGTAGACCGCAGTTTTCGCCTAGCGCTCAGTCGCCGTTTTCTCCAGGAATGAAAGGAATCATCGGAAGTGAAAGGTTTTGCTCTATTCGAACAACTGTTTTGTCGATCTCCGCATGGTGTCTGTAACGCGCTGCAAATTCAGTCATGAAGCGCTCGCCGACGTTTTCCCCTTCCTCTCACCCTCTTTCTCAATATCTCCTCGTCTGTTTTCCAGTACCATAAACAAATACGTACTGTCAACACACACGGGGATGCAAAACGTACGACGCGAAGTTATATTCAGCACGCGCCGTCTCAACGGTAGATGAGAGTTTCGGGTTTTAATGGCAGCAAAGTTTCAGCTCCTCGGACTGAAACTTTGCAAACGGAACGGTGTATCGATGTTTCGGAAAAAACGAAGAAAAAGCTCGGAAAAAAAAAAATAAAGCGTACATAAATATTTCGCGTTTGAAAACGAGTTCGTTCGTACTAAATGCTGAGCGGTTGTATAGAAGTTCGACGAGTGTTGGCTCTTCGCAGGATGCTTCGGCAAGCAAACGACGACGGAAAAAGCTCATTTTTACGTCGCACCGCTCCGTCGTATTTTTCATTCATTTATTTGCCGCTCGATTGCCGATTTTCGGTCGCGCTGTCTGGTAATAGCAGCGAAATCGCAAGAAGGACACGCGCCCATTGAGGCAATGTGCACCGTTGCTTGCGACTGGTATGTACGGGCCAAGGAGGAAAGCGCTGCGCGCATGAGCTTTCCACGCCGGATGCTTTCGTGGAAGTTTTACGAGCGCTTGATTTATACCTGAGTCAACGGAGCGATACCGTGGAAGAGAAGAAAGAAAAAAGGTATTTCGCTCAAATCGTCTCGGTGCTCGAGTCTGGCTTGCCGTTTTCTTCGTTCAAAATCGTTGGCAATGCGAGTATACATCCGGTCACGAATGGCGCCACGATCGATGTCGGAGGTCGGCTGTGCCGCTGCTCGGGCTGCTTTCGCAACTACCACGACAACCACGGATACTGATATTGTTTGGAACAATTGCGTCGTGCATTATTAATATTGCAAAGCGGTGGATCGAAATTACATTGGTGCATCGAATGTGTGTCATGTGGTTTGGAAAGACCACTCTGGCAAGCATCAACATTCGAGGGATGCCGTTTTTTTACCTTGATGATGTATCGTGGTAAATCGACGATGTGTGTAGTCGCTGTATAACGATTCCATGAGAGCGGTTATCGTCGGTAGCTGCAACGTTGCGCGACGAATGTCAAACCTGGGTACATTTTTGCTCGCAGTTCTTAGATTTGAATTATATTATCTGCAAATAATGATCGACAGAGTATCGTACTAATACTGAATATCGCTGGAGTTTTTAGGAACAAATTATTTATTTCACTCATGATTATTGGGCATCATTTCGTTGAGCCAAATGCTTCTGGTTCAGTTCTGGGTCAACGGGGCAAATATTCGATCGACGCAGATATTAGTTTCCATCATGCATATTTGGCTACAAAGTTAATTAATGGTACATACTTGGAACCCGATACTGCAGGCTCGTGTTTGACGAATTTGTTTGCGGAATCGAATCGGGCAAGCACAGGATTAAATCGTTGATGAATATGGGTTCCGTGAAGCCATGGATTTGTTTCGTCATTATCGGCGCTGTATACGAGGTAATATTTTTAATTTTTTTCGTTCTTTTGCCCGATTTTTTTCAAGTACCTTTATAAATTTATGTACAAATGAAAATCTTGGCGTAAAAACATGAATTTGGAGAAACCTTAATTTTATAAATCCCTGATATCAGATATAATACATTTCAACGACAAACAAAGCCGCAATCAGAATTTAAAAAAATGCGTACAGGTTGATTTTGTATTGAGAAAAGTAACAACTGTGGGAGACAACTTTAGCGCCACCTTTCTACATTCCCCGGCTGTGACAGTTAATACGAAGAGCTGTTTAAATAATATTTCCTTAAATTGGGTGAACGAGCATTTTAGGTCCATCAAAATTGTTACAAGAAATAATAATTATATGCTGAATCGTTATTCAACAATACCAGGCATCATTCGTACAGATAAAAATGTTCCTTGAACCTTGAACACACTTTCTCATACGTACGTTAAAGATAGCTCCCCTATATTCTCACTTCTATTCTGCCACGAAGATTCTGGTCGATGTTTATCCGCAGCAGCGCACTGCTCCTACGTACTCACTACGATTATGGAAATCGTAACCCTCGCTGAATTGCATACACGGGACAACGTTGAACGATTTCGCATCGTAGGTCAATTGCATTCGTGCTTCATCCGACAACCACCACCATTTATTGAAACCCTCAATATCGAAACGTACCATCCCAGTAGCAAATTTTCATGCAAAGCAAACACCAAATATTTACTTCTATCATTCCAAAGATAAAGCGAGTGCTATGAACTTAAACGTAGCATCTTAATGAAAATATCAAAAACGCTCATCACAAACTTTGCAAAAAAAAAAAAAAAAATTAAAATTCATGGTAATCTCCGCTGAAGCGAATTCACGACGCAGACGAACTTGTCTACTTCGCTGGTAACTCAACGCGTCAGGTGCTTATCGAAGAAACTTATTCGCGAAACTAACAAGACGGCACACGGACACGATTGCGGGTAACGAGGGCGACGGGGGGGGGGGGGGGGGGGGGGCTATCAGAAGAGAAGTGGAAGAACGCTGACGCGGTACGAAAAGTACATCGATGTATCAATATCAGGCTTGCCCAAGATTACTCGAGTTACCAGTGTGCGGAACCTTCATTCCAGCTTGCGCTTGCTACCCAAACTCTTATCAAAGAGCCCGTCAACGGCAGGAACGTAGCTCGGTCAGTCTCGTCAACCATGGCTATGATACTCGTCAAAGTATGAAAATTACCCTCACGTTGACGAGTCTAATGCAACGCTGGAATGGATATTGCCTTTTCTCGACGTGGCCAACAGGCTGCCGGTGAATGAAGCGAACGTCAGTTGAAACTGTTTACAAGTCGCGGTTAATTGAAGTTCCCGATTATCAGGCATGCACGTGGAACTGACCAATTTCAACTGATGTCTACAGCTACCAAAAGATTCACTGAAGTCAATCACGAACAAAGAAGAAAAAGAAGAAAAAGAATAAGTTAAAGAAAAAGGACAAGATGATGATGAAGAATAAGGAGAAGAAGAAGAAAAATTAACTTCTTGCTTGATGTCGTTTTTCCGCTTTATTTCAATCGGTATCATTGTTATTTCCGATCCCATATTCGAACACATCCTCCCGCTATCACTCAACGATGATTAGATCGATTAGAAGAATCATCCTTGTTTACTGTCAAGCGTGCAAGTGCCGACCAAACAGTGGAAGTCGTGGAAAATAACCCGATTCCGTCGGTATCGCCATACAATATTAAATATTCTCGATCAAAAAAATATAATGGGAAAAATAGTCGATGTATCATGGAATGAGTTTATTCGACTCCTATAGCCGTAAAATATTTAAAAATTCTTGGCTCGACAAAAATGGAGTTATCGTAATTTTATGGAAAGCGCGTACGAACGTATTCGCTCCGAGTGGTTAGTAAACCACGTTCGTCGTAATACAGTACGTAGATATGTCGAGCACCTAAAACCCGCATCAAATGTGCTGAAAGATACGGAGAGGTGGAAAGCCTCAGGTACATCGACGAGAGCATCACGGAAACTGGAAAATATTGGATATTGGCCCGGAGCGAGCTTGTAATACAGCTCTGCGTACGTATGGATAAATTCGCGTGGTGTGTAAAGCGAGGAATGAAAACCTGCCCACGCTACAACGTAACGTCGTTTCGAACGTGTGAATACGGACGTGCACTCTCGACGTACGGATTTTACGACAAACCTGGGAAATTGTTGAAACTTTATTCCAATCCATTACTTTCGTCGATTCTAACCTTTATTTCCTTTCTCGTGCTTTCAAAGTTCACCACAGTGCGAGGGCTCTGTGATCGATCGCCTCTCTTTTCCCCGATTACGGAATACGTATAGTGCATGCGGTACACCTAGAGACAGACTAGTTTGTCGTACATCATCGTGTTTGCAAACGACTGTGATAAAACCCGATCGTCCCGCCTGTGACTGCCGCGTTGAATTTGGCATTGGAACTACATATATATAAGCATTGGGCTGACAACGAAAATTCAAATAAAATCCGGTTTTTCGATGAAAATTCATAATTGATCAGATTTAAAAGTAGAAAATACTTCCCATAAAGGTTCTTTAAACTTCTGACATTCGATCACAATTAATGTTGTTAATTACATTTTAGTAATGACGTTGTTATGCGCGTAATCAGCGATTATACCGCTTGGTATGGATCGGGATTAATGCCAGTTGCGACATCTCGCTTTGAGCACGGCGTAATGAATTATAATTGTGCTGATTGCTCATCTTTTACCTTTCAACCTTCGCTCATTGAACGAGCCAATCATGAAAAATAAAATAAAAAAGCATGAGCGGAAACGAGTTTGCAGTGAAAGACCAGCTAATTATAATTCATGAGCTCGAGTGTTCAGTCCTCTATGGATGAGATGCTAATGTAGAACAAAAACGATGAGGTTGACAGCAAGAATGGGTGCGGAAGTGCTTGAAAAAAATCATCATAGAAATTACGCGGAACAGATGTATTCAGAACTCCCCGCGTATTTTGCTACACGGGGGCGAATACCGAAGCAGAAACGATGAATGTATTTCATGTATCGCATTCGTGGAAACTGATCGCAAGGAGCTAGGACAATGAGTCCTTGTGGTCCACTTTTTTTTCTTGTATTTTGCTCCTCGGTTAGCGATACTCCATTACGAATACGGGAGTCGCCCGAGCGAATGCGCACCGTAGCTCGGCGCTTACGCGGCGAGCATCAGTCAGCATCACTTGTCATCGTTTGAGCGATGAATGGGGTCGAGCTTGCGAGCGAATGAGTATACGAGGGAAGCGCCGAAGGGCGGAAGGGGATGGCGAAAACGACGAACGAGGGAAAGCGGAAGTATACGAAGTGCGCGGCCGAGCGGAAACCAACCCGCAAACGCGGTTCCCGCGTCGTGTCTTCGGACCGCGATGGTGCTTGGGTGAGCCGAGCCCACTGAGCACGGGATTTGAATTCGTATGGGTATCGAGTACGTGGCAATGCTCCATGTACGCGCACGCGTGCGAGGGTGGTCGTGTAACCCACATACTCAGTGTGCCGAAGCACCCCCGAGGCTTGTAAATTCACGGGTAAAATTTCGCTGAGTAATTTGTCCGCATTAATAATGACCGAGTCATGGATAGTCGCGCGAGGATGAGGTGGACGCGAGCCGAAAAACCCTCGAGGGGTACGGCTGGATTGGCGAGGGTAGCTCGACGCCGGTATTCGCTGAATACTGGATATGCTACTCGATCCGGACGGTAATAAAGGCGAGCGTGAGAGAGAGAGAGAGAGAGAGAGAAAGAAAGAGAGAGAGAGAGAGAGAGAGAAAGAAAGAGAGAGAGATAGAGAGAGAGGCGTACGAATGTCCGGAGAGATATTTTCAACGAGGACGGAAATGGGAAACGATTGTCAGATGAGAAGAAGGATAGAAACAAAAAAATAAAAGACTATCAGAAAAACGTGGAAACGTGAAGATTCGGATGTACAAACCATGACGAACGAGGTAGAATAATAAAACCTCGGCCCGGTGTGCAAAACAGGCTCGAGACGCCGGTGTGTGCGTCGAATTTAACCATCAACCCCCGTTTCCCCGTTCCGACTAACGTGCCCCGTTCTTTTTCCCAGTATTTTTGTCTCGATCTTCCCATTTCTCGTTTCGTTTTCCGCGTCCGTCACCGGGTACCCACTTATTTCACGTTCCATAATGCCCCCACCGAGCCACCCATCCCACTTTCCCGGAGGCAATTGTAGCGTTGACCCGAATGCGAGGACGAATACGAGCGAGCACGACCATTCCTATACCGGCGGACAGCAGCGGTATATTCGCACAATGGAATCCGCTGCAACCATGCGCATGCAGTCGATCCACAAACGTAAAGTACGTTCACACATTCAGCACATTCGCTCGTCGCGCCGTCGATCCACGTTCTTCCGGTCTTCTCCTAGGTTCCTCCTATTATTCCGCTGAATCACTTTATTCCGATTATTTCCAACCTGGCGACGATAGGTTGCGATTTATGTGGCCGATATCCAAGCGGCGGGGTGGAACAACCCTCGACGATATCCGCTTTGCGGTTCCGTGCTGGCCAACATCGCGACCCGAAGGTCCTTCAGCGTCCGGCTGAGCGCCAGCTTCGCCTGCTTCTCGCAACGGAGCCGCGAAGCTTGTGTCTGTGCGATCTACGTTAGTATGTATGTGTGTTTAAGTACTTTGAAACGGGAACGATGGGTGAGTGAGGGTAGAAGTGGAAACGGGAGAAAGGAACGGGATGTGGAGAAAGATGGAACGATTTCGGGTGAAACTTTTCCGTAGCTGTCTTCGCGTGCAGATAGTTAGAACCAATTTCGTATACTAGCCACGCTGGCTCGCAAACGCGTTCGGGTATTATATAGCTAGTCGAAAATGTTGACGCACGATGAAAACTTCATTTTGGCTCGCCAGCGTGTTATGTATAAGGGAAATACGTCGAAGATAAAGTATAACTTCGTCAGAAGTTGCGTATAGTGTAATATATCGTTGATGATTCATTTTCAGTTCATACACGTGAATCATGTATACATTTGATACGGTAAGGTTGAGCGTTGAAGCCAGGCGTGGGCAATTAATCCGTCAGGTTGTAGCCACGGGGTGGAAGCTCATCGCAAGAACTTGGGACACACGAGTTTGATAAGCAAGGCTGCGTGAAAATATATTTTCTACAATTTCTGAACGTCATTCAATTAATACAAAAATATAATGAGATGGATATTATTCTTACAATGTTTTTCAGAGCATACGGCTTTTTTTCATCGTTATAGAAATTGAATTTTAAAAACTTTGACTTTTAAACTTCAATATTTGCTGCTCGTTTTCTGAGGTAAATGAAAAATCGAGGTACCACTAGCGAAGAAAAGTTCACCAAAGATTCAATAAATGCTTTCAAATCAATCTATTTCGAAAGTTTCGTCAGTGGCACACCCCCGGGACGGGGAATTCCCGAGCTTTCTTATAACGAGCACCTTACCGTACGATAATAAGTACCCTGAGAACCGGAGATGAACAGAACGCTTGCGTTGCCTATTTTCTTTCCTTTCCAACTTTTCACTCAGCCCCTCAGTTTTTACTCAAACTTTGTTATTTATCGATCGGTAACTTAAAAAAAAGACGTGAAGAAAAAATTGACGACCAGTGCCGGGTTATGATAATACATGGTTTTCATGTAGAGTTGAAAATAATAATCCAACAGGCTACATTTATTGATTCATTTGATTACTGCAAGGAATTTACCGACATTTTCCACGCAGCTCGCCAAAAATAATCTCAAATTGTAAGAAAATCGTTGCGAAATAATCGCAAAACAATAAATACGATCTTCAAAACCGATCAAACGACGTTTTATTCTCCACGTAGAAATAAATTACCGCGTCGAGTTACTTCGGCCGCGGAACGATCGACTTCGTGGCGATAAATTTCACGTTCGAAAAGTTTCGATAACGAAAGTGCAGCAAAGCGTTATCCCGATATATCATCCGGGTACGAAGAAACGATCAGTGGAAAAGTCTAACTGTCTATTATCCTCAGTTAACGTTGGGTCTGATCAGCGCGTGGTTGGACCATTCGTTGGTAGCAGCTGCTGGCACGTCTTATCAGTACATACCCCGACTACGGAGCTCCACGGCGAATGCCTTATTGGGGCTCGGGCAGAGCCGAAACGTGACGTGAATTTTTTCCCCGTCTCGCGCTCGCCATTCGGGCCACTGTGTGTGCACCGCATGGTGCTACAGCTTTTATCGCAATCCTATACGAACATTCGTTACAATTTCCGTCGAGCATATGGCAAATTGCAATACTCAGCCAAATTGATACGCGGATATAAGAACATGAGATAGAGGACACTGAAAGCTAAGATGGGTCAGCGATGACGAAGTATATTTATATCACCGAATCCTACATAGCGTGCTTAATGCAAGCGAGTAACGATAAAAGGACGAGTGCGTAACGAATGAACCTTTATTTAATTTATTCCACATGATGGTACGCATTTTGAAAAGGATAAATTATTCGGCTATTATGATTTCTGAATCATCCATGAATATTTCGATGAAACATGTTATAAATCCCACAACGAGACGGGCGATTTGAACTGGACAGCGAGCAGAGTAGGGAATAAACGCCAATATTTAGCGCGCGAGAAACGCGGACAGACGCGTTGTCGGATATACCGGAGTATATGAAAATATAATTACAACGAGTCGGAGTGATCGAATAACGGCGAGCGTTAACGGGCGACTGATTAAATGGAGCTCGAACGCGAGGGTCTGAACCAAAAAAGGGGGAGGATCGCGTTGCGTAATCACCTTGCAGTCCACCGGGATATCGATGCGGCAATTGATCTCGGTGGATCAACATCAGAGTCGATGAATACGTAACGTCTGTTTATCATCCATCGGTATAAGTTGTCGAGCTCTGATAGAGAGACCGCACACCGGCGGGTAGCGACTCGTTACTAGGAAAACGAACGAAACGACAATGGCGCAGTTATATCATAATATGCAAGACATTGATTATCAAATCCGATTAGATTCGTCGGGCAGCGTTGCGTTCGCGTCGGAAGCGGAGTCCTCTCGGTGCTTGTTACGGTGATGCAAAGCAGTAATTCTTGACACAACCGCAGATTCGAGAGGGCGAAGGGCCCAAGGGTGGAAGTGCGGAGGTCTAACGGAAACCGAAAGCCCTGTTTCATGCCATCGACGGTGCTGATGCCGCTGATACTCTCGGAGTTGTGTTAACCACAGACGCGCTATAACTATGCAGTTAAGTACACAAAGCTAGCGTCTCTCATTGCACGGCAGATCCGCTGTATAATGAGGTGAAGGGTTATAGCGATCATAAGGCAGAAGGTGGGAAAGCGTCGGGTGAAACGATCCGTGAGACGAACGTGAGGTTGAAAGGGTTCAGTCTAGAGTCGCGAATTTGGTACGAAACTACAGACCCGGAACAAAGTTTATTCTGAATCATAGTTTGGTGACTCTATTACACCGCAGCGTCTCGTTACCACATTTCGCCCGGCGGACACACATGAATGGCGCAGCTTCAACCGCAAGAACGGGAAGCCTGTACACCTACCATGGCGGAGTTACGTGTATGGTAGAACCGTATGGCGTAAAACTACCACTGTGCGACGAAGGGCTGATGAAGGGCTGCGGTTCAATGCCGCGATGCACCGTCGCGGCGTCCATCATTTGATGCAAGAGCGTCGTTCTCGTACCGCTGGAACGGGGAGTCAAAGAAAACTCTTCGTCATTGTAGTTGGTCTTGGGGCTCGATTGCCAGAGTAACGACAACTCGAATCACGGGCATGACTTCAAGGGTACACACGGTTGATGCGTTAACGCTGTGTGCGGTCGTTTATCGTTGAAATTGAATGCATTTTCTCATCAGCATGGGGTCATATCAAACTCAGGATTAGGAGCCATCCATATCAACGAATCGTAAGTCTTACACTTTTTTCACTGTAAATATTCTTTGAGGTGATCAAAGGGGACTGTGTTCCGTTTCTTATCTTCGACGTGGATTTATTTTTTTTTCAATCGAAGCCCGCAACGCAGGTTATAAATCAGTAACCGATACATACTTTTTTATCGCTTCCAGTGCTTACCGGTAAAATTCTACGAGCATAATGCCGCTGTTGAATGCATCGAAGATGACGGTGTTCATTCTGCCGAATCGTCCTTTGTCGAATGGGTACATTATGTGGCAATTAGCACACGCGGAGTTCGAAAGCAAATTTAACGAGGAACAGCGTCTGGCAGTACCTATAAACCTGTCACTGGTCGATCTTCACGGATCCGTGTGCGCGTGTATGAAGCATAGCAAACGCCAAACGACCTGGCCTTCTGTTTCTATTGCATCAATTCTCCCGCTACGCTTCCCATTCGAGCCCGAGAGTACACCATGAGTTTCAGTACCGAAGGTGAACTCTTCATTGGATTCACGCGGCGAGTATTATCGTTCGCACGACTGGTTACTACCGATGGAAATTTATTTGTATACGGATAGATGGATGAAGTTTCTCACGGTCGTTTCTGTGAACTCTGCGTTCTCGTGGCTCACCGCAGGCTCGGTTCAATTCTCATATCGCTTTACGTACTCCTGCATGAATGAAACAATACAAAGCTGTGGGTTGAAGAAGGTAGACCGTTGCATCGTGAACAAACAATGTCTCTGTTTCACTTTATTCCGTCTCTTATCTATACATCTGTTATTATTAATAATTCAAATACGTACTAAATATACCGAATAAACGCTCATCGATTATGCACATTCATCAACACCCGCGCCCTGTGTTCATCGTGATTCATCGTTCATCAGTTTATTATCTAAAGAATAAATATATATAAATATACATTGAAATATTTAGTTCGTTTTTCTTTTCCGTATATCATTATTTTCGAATATTTCTTTTTTTTTTATTTTTCGCCGACGCACCGATACGGATTGTGCGAAACCGCCTGCCGACGAATCAAACGTCAATTCGTATTATCGTCAATTAGTTGGTTTTGTATAATCGCGAAGTGTCTGCGCGTGCGTTTGAACAATATACAGGCCACAATAATACACGTATATATAACCTATGGGGCAGTTGTCGGGTACGGTATCGGTTTTTCGAATTTGATTATTTTTATTATTTATTTATTCATCATTCGATTGCGCACTCGCACGAGAAACGCAGAAAAAAAATGTTATCGTTGAATCGTAGCTTTATTGAGGAATTCCTTTGTTGTACGAATGTTAACAAACGTGTTTGCTTTCATTCGTAACGGCGTGACTGCCGCTGCTGGGCAAATATTTCAACCTTTCGACGTTTCGGTGAGCATCGACACGAGTTGTTCGACCATCGCATTCCACGCATATGCGTTTTTCGACACCCTTTTACTTATCGAAATGGCGTAAAAACCGAGATCGAACACGCAACACCCACAAAAACAGCGGCCAACGCCATGAAACACATGTGTTTCGTTTTTTTTTCCATTTTTAAAGTTTATTTTCGTTTTTTCCCTCAAATTCTTTCGCTATTTTTTCCCGACTCGGGAGCATACTGCGGGAATCACGTGTGCGGCTGTAACTATCGTCATTTCGTTACGTATTGGCGCCACTCGTCCGCGTTCTATCCCTGGCGCCGATCGTCGCCCGAGCTCCGGATTCACGTTCTTCTCACTTTACACGTTGGGCTACGTGCTAATGTCGCTCGGTGAAAACGCGAATGGGGCAGCGAGTGGTTTCAATTTTTTAAGTTTCGGCTCCAGCGGGATAAAGAATCGCGTCGTGTAGCACGACCGATAGGCGACAGTGGAAATAGGGCCGAAGCCCACACGTGCCGCAAATGATCCAGGGTGTCCCATTGTGAAATACTCCGCGCACGCTCCGACAACTCCCAAGGCCGATTTTTCTTTTTCTTTCTGCCGCGTGGCCAACCATGAATTTCACGTTCGATCGGTAAATTATATCGAACCAATTGCCGACTTATCGGGTCTTCCATTTGTTCTTTTGATTCTTCTTCTTCGCTTTGTTTTTTTTCTTTCTTAAATCTTTTTGCCACAGAAATACGTTCGAAGATTCGTTATATGTGCGAATACGGGAGAATCGGGTTCGGTCGTTCGCCGGGTGATAAATTCCACGATTTTTCTCGTGAGCAACGCTGAATACGATCGTTCCCGCTGGTCGCGGTCATGCGGTTCCCGAAGAGACGGGAAGTAACGAGAGTTGGCAGAGACTACGCGTTTTCATGATCGTTAGACTTTTCCCAGTTCAACTTGTTACTTTTGTTCGGTTTTCAACACCGCCGAAGCCGTCGGAAACCGGTTGGTTTCGATGCCGGAGATTTTTATCGCTATGCCATATAAAAAAAAAAATCGCGGTCGGTTGGAATACGTAAGCGACGGGCACGGGTGCGACCCGGGGTTCGCATGTGGATGAAAAAGAAGGAGAAAAAGGAAGAAGAAAAACACGGAGAAAAGATTAGGGCCCGAGCTGACGTTAACGCAGGACAAAAGTGCTTTTCCCATCCCCATCCTGCCGTTGGATTGATCTATGTCGGAACGAAGACTTTTTTCCGCGAGCGAAGCTTCGTCTCTTTATTCCGTCGGGATAACAATGGACGAAGGCGTCCCATCCGTTGTCACGTTGAAGCTCTCGCGCGCTTTCATTACCAGCGCGTGAAAGAAAAGTACATCCTCCATCGTTCTCACGGGGAATTGGAAAACGACTCGTCGATAAATGTCCGTCTCAGCGACGTTACCGTGGCTTTGCCTAAGCAAAGCTTTGGCATCAGAGTTTATGGAATCATCGTTGGAAGACCAATTGAAACGATGACGGAAAATATCGACGAAAGCTCGAAGTAAAAGTGCAACAGCGATCGTGCCGCAAAACGACATAAAAAATGAATTTTTTTCTTTACACCCTGCCAATCCCTTCTGTCTCCCATTATTTCCCTTCAGACGCATTTGACCCGGGCTTTTCGTGTTTCGAATCCGTGTTCCCTTTGTTTTTTTTTTCTTGTGTATTCGTTTTTTCTTATTATCATCTCAGTGAGTGACTCGCGACGAGGACGTGCGACGTCTAGCGAACATGGAATATCTCGAGGCGATGATCGAGAGACGGTTAGCTTGCAAGTGAGTTAGGGAGACAGTACGGGAGCACGTGAGATACGGTGGAAGGTCGAGAAACTGGCAAATCCTTTGTGATGCCGCCTCGGGCGACGCGCTAAACCGGCTCACAAAGTCGGCGGATCACAGGAGAAGCAACGGCGGCAGCAGCATGGTGAGCAAAGTTAACCAGAGAGCCCTGCAGCTGAAGAAGGTTACCTTCAACAGCCACCCCTTCATCGACAACGTTGCCGAAGGCGGAGTTACTGACAACGACAGCAGCAACGAAAAGGTAACGACGTGCAAGCACGTCGTCGAACGTCTTCCTCGGCTGGTACATGGTCGGGCCAACTTCGCGTCGCCTGTGCCGATGCGTCCTTACGAACGTCAGACTTTGCGAAAACAACTAATTGGACTTCCAGGCAACGTATATTCTCTCCCAATCCTTTTATCACTGTCTAACCCAATAAGCTTCCCGCGTTTTCCAATTTTTAGCTTTGTTATCGCTGTGGATGGTCGTCGCGATAATTACGTTTCGTCTCAGTGGCGTAACATTGCGGTGCGCAATATTCTCGAGGGTCATCGTAAATGGTCGTACGAATGAGATAATCGTAAGGGATTCGGTTTTACTATCATTTTCTTTTTCTTTCGAATCGCTTCTCGATATACAGACGAATTGGTTTCCGACGAATATATATGTATATGTAGGTGTACATATATGTGAATAAAGGCAACGAGAATAAACAATTTTTCTAAATAAATCGCCAACTCCAGCTCATAGCTTCACGAATTATTGATTTCATAATAGTAAAAAAAATAATAATAATAATAATAATAATAATAATAATAATAATAATAATAATAATAATAATAATAATAATAATAATAATAATAATAATAATAATAATAATAATAATAATAATAATAATAATAATAATAATAATAATAATAATGATAATAATAGTAATAATAATAATAATAATAATAATAATAATAATAATAATAATAATGATAATAATAATAATAATAATAATAATAATAATAATAATAATAATAATAATAATAATAATAATAATAATAATAATAATAATAATAATAATAATAATAATAATAATAATAATAATAATAATAATAATAATAATAATAATAATAATAATAATAATAATAATAATAATAATAATAATAATAATAATAATAATAATAATAATAATAATAATAATAATAATAATAATAATAATAATAATAATAATAATAATAATAATAATAATAATGGTAATAATAATAATAAAAATAATCTAAATACCTATGGAGGCGTATACACAATTAATAATAATGAAATACGGCAGCACAACATGAATTTTTCCAAAATACATGTCATGTCATCATATCACTGGCATAAAACGATTAATTTATTCATAACGATAAAAATAATGTTTTTTTTTTTTTCAGACGACGTCGATTAACAATTACTTATATCTACTTTAATCGATCCCTCATTCACTCGCGTCAACTCTCACTCATTCAACTTTCTCACCAATAATTCAATCATGTACTCGCTGCTTTATCTCTCCCGCGTCCATAGGGTTCAGCCACAACCTTTTGCTCCTAATGCTGCTGCTCTATTTCGCTTCCTTGTTTTTTCTCTTCTTCATTCTTCCTCTTTGTTGTCTTCGAATTCTTCTCGCTGCTGCTGCTGACTAGTTTCATCCTTCGTGCCAATACGCTGGAAGAGGATTACCGGCTATCGCGGCGCCCTGCGACTATCGCAGAAGCCCATGGATCATCGCCATACTGAACAAAGTTACACCAAACGCGCTGGAATGTGAAGCTGCATTTTCCGATCTCACTGAAACACAAAAAAAATTCACGCGGAACTGTAATAGATGGATAGCGAAGTCTCCAAACGCTCACGTGGATTCGTTTCGATAACTTACAAGATTTTACATGACCAATTTCAGTGCTACTGACTTAAATTGACTTGTCTTTGCATCATGAGCATTATCGCAAGAATAAAAAAAATATATTAGCATTGATAAACTCAACTCAATTTATCGTTTCGTTGAATCGAAATACATAACTAATATATATATGAATCAATGGTGAATATTTTTATCAGTTCATCATTGTTATACACAGTTTTCTGTTTCTTCGTCACGGTGACGTAAAAGAACGACAGTTTGGTTTGAAAAAATCGCTGCGTTGAAAAATTATCATCCGTCTTTTACGCTCCCTCGTTGTCCAAACGGCGGGCTATTCCATATCACGCCGGACGCGCGAATACGAGGTCATTCGTCGCGTTAACTATTGTCCGCCGTTCGTCGGATAGCGCGGATCGTGCCAGAGTTTATACGCGGCATCGCTCTTCCGGCCAGATACCGCGGAGAAACGCGTAGAAACGAGGTCGGAAGATTTTTGCGACTAAATGCTGCTTCTCGACCCGGGCTGCGGGTTCGCGAAGACGGAAAGAAAAAAGAAAACGTCGTCATCGTTTCACGACTCGACCTCCCGGCGAACCGTCGTCAAGCCGCGATAAGAATGAATGCAGAAAAATCATGAAAGATAGGAAGAAATTTCCGCTCGCCCGACGATCGATCGGTAAATTGTCGTAAATCGTTATGTGGCGGGGCTATCTATATCGCTCAACGATTGTGATATATCTTCGGACGTAATTTTCATCGTTCTGATGTACTTGCGTTTAATCAAAACGAAGAAAAAGTCCTACCCCCGACCAGAGGTGAAAGTTAATCGTTTTTTCGGGTCATTCCGTCGTTTTAATTTCCCATACTGGGGCCGCTGGAAAACGCGTATAGAAACGTGTCCCGCGGCATGCGACGGGTACAGGTGGCTACGGAAAAATGGCTATCAGGAGGAGGGTAAAAATATTACTCGCGATATATCAACCGGTAAAAAACGATAGTCAATATTTCTCACTTGGAAAACTTCGGTACGACACGAAAGGCAGCTGTTACAAGGTACAACGTACTATATATCGTGTTCCATGGAATGTCATTGCAAACAGTGTATAGTAGAGTGTATTCGAGTTGGGTACAGCGAACGGAGCTCGAAGCTGAAAGTCGAGCACCGGTAACCCGAGCACCCCTTCAGCCACCTCCCACGTTATACCGACCTGCATGAAGAAGGAGAGCGGGTACACGTAGTAGCCGTTGGATATACGGTTGCTCGAGCAAAAGCTTCGTACTCATCACAATGGAACTGGCTCTTCTTCCGCCCTGGGAGAGGATCAATTTCCTAAAAACAATTCCGTCCGACCGCGTGCGGAAAAAAAAAGACGAGCGAGCGCGAGATATCGCAGGGGGGGTCCAAGAACAATGGTAAAATCGGTATGCGTCGAGCGATACATGTAGAATATTTACGAATCAACCGGACTGCGCAGCGCTGTGCCATTTCCGCAGAGATCAAATGAAATGAGGTTCACGAAGAATGGAAACCCGGTGTGGGACGGTGAGAAATTAATGAAATTATTAACACGGGCTTGCGGGAGTGCTGCGTCGTGTGAATTCTAGTCACGGGAGCCTTCGCGATATTACTTCGAAACGTATTTACCACCTCAGGAAATGTCGGAAGAACTTTGTACCGGGAATTCCGCATACCGCATTAAAGTTGGGGAAAGCGAATACGTTTGAGGTTCACGGATCTTTGTTATAACCTCTGCACCTCGACGTTTCAGACGTTTTTTAATGATACGATTGTGACAATCATTTCACATCCCGTAGAAAATTTTTCCTGTGAATAGCGTTGTAGGTGTCATTTTGCTTGTGAGAATGGGGTGTGAGATTTCCAACTTTTAATATAACAACGATTTAATTAACATCTGTCAGATACAGGGTTACGTGATACGTTTGCGGTTCACGGGTCTTTGTTACAACCTCTGCACCTCGACGTTTCAGACGTTTTTAAATTATATTATTGTGACAATCATTTTACATCCCGTGGAAAATTTCTCCTGTGAATAGCGTTGTAGATGTCATTTTGCCTGTGAGAACGAGGTGTGAGATTTCCAATTTTTAATATAACAACGATAGAATTAACATCTGTCAATGACAAGGCTGGGCGTAAACCGAGCGACGCCAATGCTGTCAACTCCAGCCGTTACCACACTTCGGTAACAATGGCGCGAAAATGTCTGGAACTATGAGATTGAAATTATAAATTCTTATCGTATAAAGACCGATGGATTGATATTGTTGAAATTTTATATTTAACCTGATTAGCCGCACCAGAGAGGGTCTATCTAACGGGTGTTATTGCCGATGCAACTTCCAGGCGAAAATCCATCCAGTTGCAGGCATCTTTTTAAATGTCACAAAGTGAAAGTTCAAAAAAAAAAAAAAATCAGAGCAAATTGACGAGCAATTCGATCTTCGAATTATTGTTCCAGCAAGACTGATATGGTCTCGGCCGCTCGAGACAACGCCCGTAGGAATGACAAGAGGTTCGAAATCGATAGCAGAACGATTTTCATGCAGCATGCACAATTGACAACGACCTAGCACCGACAGCCATGTAATCCTCTCAGGATTTCCTTATCTAGCGGAGAGAGAAATAGAAGAAAACTGTCTCGATGGGCTGTTGCCGTTGGTGCAGAGTTAAGGAGGCCGAGAGCGCCGTCGTACGTCGATCCGCGAGTGCGAGACGGTAAACGATAGACCGCCGAGCGTGGAAGAAGAGTCGATAAGCGTTGGCAATGGCGCCGGTTGGAGCGAACGATGTCTTTGAGTGCGAGCAAAAGCGAGCGAGGTTACGTTCGGATGAACTGCGCGCGGTTTCGCCGAAGCTCCCGCGAAATTGGTTATACGAAGGCAAAACGGGGCGAATAATCAGATATGCAAAGGTGTGATAACGACAACTGGCGCCGTCTCGCACACGGATCTGCACCGCTCGTGCGTTCAAATTTCCGCCTATATGGAGCTTCGAAAAACGTTTTTAGGTATGGGCGAACAACGTTTGATATCAGAAGCCCTGGAGAAGGGGATGCGGTCTGCAAGCGGTTACAGCCGAAGTACAAGGTACGTGAAAACTCCGAGGCTTGACTGTGGCGGAGTGCAAGCAAGTCGTGTTCCCGGTAGAAAGCCTCCGGTATCTGTACTACCCGTACTTTCATACGGTACGCGGACTACAAGCACTGGCTTTCAGTATTTCCAGCTTATAGCTCGACCTAACCCACCTGGGGAGATCTTACACCTACATCGTACGGCTAGCTCGTATCTGCGCAACGCTACCGCACCAGGCAGAGACGTGTACGTGATTACGAGCGTTCGTCAGTCTTGTTACTCACCGGGTACTAACTATGCATCCGAGTATTACGTACGTATCCCGGTATATTTTGTACGACGCAATCTAGAGACCCGCGCGATTCTCGGTTCGGAAATTATTTTGGCCTAGATAAGGCTGGTTTCCGAGAAAAATACTTTTCACGTTATTAACAATTTGTGTCAACGTCGAGATGTTACTATGTTGTTTATGTTGGGTGAGTCACGCGTAATTTTTTTTCTCTTGCAATAACCGCACAAATTCTTTTGCCATTTCTGTGAGATTGGACTCTATAATGTTGGCTAGTGTTATTCAAGACAATACCGTATGAATCAAGCAGACGAAAAATGATAAAAAAAGTATGCATTTGTCTATTATCATCAGCAGAGTAGCAATTGGCAAATTGATACAAGTGGCATCAATATGTGATATAGCTAAGATGGATTTTATGATTGCCTCCTCCTTGATTCTATCGAGTATGACGGAAGTTGATGAAAGAATGACAGATCACCTCGAAAAGCAGTTGATTCAGCGATAATATAATAATGCAGAGGGCATTCGTCGTTCCGTACGATTTTAGGGCATTGTGGAATCGTAATGCATTCGGCTCACCTCTTTCCGGCACTGGCTCCCGAAGTCCTGTACCCAATTGCGTCTCGGCGGTTGCATTGTAGATCCCCGGTATCAGAACGATGCAGCGAAGAGTTAACTGTCCATTGGTGTAGTGAAACGGTTGAAGATCCAGACTGAGCTCGCTCGACTGGAGGATATCCTGGAACTCTTGCTGTTGTCCTAGTTGGTACACGCTGTAGCTACCAGAACCCAGCTTCGTTCCCTCGTTACTTCCGTAATTCGATTTGTGCCGCTTCTGTTCCTGTTTGTCCCCGCTTGACTGACCAACCTGCGGAATAAATTGAATCGATTAATCCTCGTGACTTTTTTTCCTACGTTTTTCTACTCCGCCATAGGATATTTGTACACTGTCGGGGAAAAGGACGAGAGAACGAGGAAGAGGAAGAGAAGGGGGCGAGCAGTGTTCTGCACGGAAAGAACAATAAAATCCGCGAAATCATTTGTACCATTTCCATCGGGTGAGACTGGATAGTGCGAAGTGCGTGCCTAGCGGCTTTCATTCGGGGGCCGTTTGGGGGTGGCAACCGAATTTCCAGATTTGTTTACACGGATCTTCGTCTTTCTAGACTATCCAGCTCGACGTGGAGAATTTGTCCATTCAGGGATCCCAAGAGTGGGAAAAGATTGGCAAAGGAGGCTGGCTCAAAAGCTAGGACATTCCTGTATTTTTGAGAGATGTTAAAATTCCTAAATTCCACCTATTGAGGTATTTACTCGACTTTACACCCTCAAAGCCATATCCGCCTTCTCTTTCTCTCGCTCTTTTACATGTCCCTCATCTCGTTCCCCTTCTTTCTCGCGGTCAAGCACGAGAGCCCCAAAGAAGCCTTTCGGGCTCAACACGTTGAAAACCAGATTTTCTCTGAATACGGACTTTTGCCGATCCTTTCAACTTGCCTTGAATTCACTTGAAAAAAAAAATCCCAGTCAAGAACATAGTTGCGAAATAAAAGCGAGGGACGGAAGTCGGGTTGGAGACTACCGTTGGGAGTTCATAGCCGACGGAAATCGAGAAGAACAGGAGAATCGAGAAAGCGCCCTAGTGATCACCGGCCAGCAAGGAGACGCGAATCAGCGTTTTCTCGATCTAATGATAATTAACGAGCGAATCCAGAGACTATCGAGGGTGGAAGAATTTAACGGGAGCTCTGAAGCTGAATAAGTGAGGTCCCGAGTCGCTGAGATTCCAAGTCACTCGGTCGAGGAAGACACGCAGCCGTAGGGTTTCGCGTACTTATTCCCGTGATCAGAAATCCCTTTTAAGAGCTAAAAGGCGAGGTTCCGTCTCGCGTTCTTTTCTTACGAATCTCCGTTGCCCCAGTAGCAGCACTCTATAAAGAAAAAACGGAGAAAGATCGCGAAAGAGACGGAGAAACTGACTACTCGTAGCAGGATTCTCGAGTTTGAAGGGTGACCATCGAACGAGCACGTCTCGGATGTTACTCCAATGAGAGAACCCCATCACCTAATTGATTTGCCGTTCGCTCTGCACGTTTTTGTATAGCCGTATATTCGTTATAAATATAGATAGTGTGAATACTACTGCGATTCGACGAATAAATGGGCGATGGCTCGTCGACGGTGTCGAGATACGAAGTGCTCCGCCCATAGAAGACTCCATTGATATGATTCGATTACGAAAGAGAGATCCTAGCTCCTGTCTCGCTTCAACATCGTAAAACGTAGAACGATTATCCGTCAAGTGTTGTAACACACTGCGCGTTAATCTCTCGTCCAGCCCCTCGTAATTTCATCGCAGAGAGTCTCGAATAGTTGCATTCCCTCTCACGTTTTCGACCACGGCATATATTTCAAGTACTTTTTTCCACTCTTCTCAACTTCTTCCGCTAACCGTCCGGGTTTTCCATCTCCGTATCTGGTATATGTTGCATTGTGGTTGTTTTTTTGTCATTGCGTTTGTTGGCATTTAAAAATAATAAACGCTGAAAAATCACCGACGATAAAGACTCGCAGCCGCTCGGTCTTAACGCCCTTCTAGCTTGGTACATACTTTTTATCCATCGTCCTTCACCAACATTTTCTCTTTACTTCCTATTTTTCCTTGCATCGTGTAGCGCGCGGCACCGGCCGGAGCACCCTCGTTCGCTAAATTTAAATTTCGCTTACGTAAACATCTTGCCTCCGCGAAAGACTCTCTCGAGACGCGAAGAAAATGAATGAGGTGGAGGAGAACGTTCGGGCAGAGCGGGGAACGGGGGTTGATTGTCCGGAGTAAAAGTGAAAAAGGAAAGCGGTGGTAAGAGTTTATGAGAAAGGAAAGCAGCGACGGTTTGGGGAAGGCGGTCGGATGGCGAGGCGAAAGGGAAGCGAGAAAATCGGTGGTGCCGCTTACACCAGTCATTCGCCTCGAGCATTTGGAGACTTGGAGCATGAGAAGCCCCGCTCTCCCGTCTCTGTTCCAAGGACTTTATCTTGGTGCCCCGTTCAATTAGAGGAGAACTGTGAAAACGGTTTGGCCACGTCCGCCCCCTCTTTCCGCACAGTCGGGAAGTCGGAGAAAGGAGCTCGGCGGAAGTCAGCTCCGGCGTGGGGGTGCATCATCAGGATCGGGGATAAAGGAAACAGCTAGAGAAAACGGCGAGAGTCCGGGGAACGGTAGCTGAGACGGAATTCCCGTCTTTGTTGGTTGGCGAAAGAGAATTTGTCGAAAACGAGGCGGGAGAATGGAGAAGGAACGGTTCGGAGAGCGAAAATAGAGTAGTCGCAGAATCACCCAGCAGCACGACAATGGGCGAAAGGACACTTGCACCTTCGTGCGACCCCCCGGGAATCCTATTACCCACGAGAAAGATGCACTGCTGACTATTCTGGTGTACTCCGTTGCTGTTTCTGATTTTTGCCCGACGCAAGCGAGGTAAACGTACGTTACACGAGCCGGAGAACTGTCAGGATTTTCTCTCTTTTTCTATTTCTATTGAAAACTGCGACATGGACGAAACAGCTACGTGGGCAAAATATGCTGATACCGAACGTGCATTGGCAAAATAAAGTAATAACCCGCAAACACTTGTTCGAGATATTATAGAAAAATTTTGAGTGGAAATTCATGGAATGCTCGGTGGATTTTTATATTGCATTCACAAAACGTTTTGGACGAGTTCCAATTGAATTCCCCACGTGCAGTCCACAGTGATAAATATCGAGAGATGAAATTCCCGCGTGAAAGCCCTGGTAGGAAATTATTTTTCATGAGATTTTGATGTGGGTCTCATGACTTTGTGAGAAAAAGTTCGCAAAAGTGTAGGACTCGAACGAATAAGACAATTAAAAGTTTACCGAAGTGGTAACTTTGGATAAATGAAATAATTAAAAGTTCCTAAGCGGTTAAGGAGTCGACCGAATGGAATGATGAGGAAATCTCAAAATCGCAGCATCATTCTACGTCAGGATGGCGTTTTCACCGTGCAGCTTTACTTAAATTCGCCTGCCGGAAACACCGTATAAATGAACCCGTGCGGTATGCGAAAGAGGGGTGCATCGATGATGAGAGTATTAAGCGGCGTCAGGCACGTCATACCAAAAGGTACCCACGCGCTTGCTCCGGTTCTCCGATGGCGAGAACTTGCGGTATAGGTTCAACACCTCGACAACGCAGAACTTTACCAAAAGCTTGGGGATACTCCGAACAATCTCCTTCGGTATATGCAAAGCAGGGCCTGCCTTAGTTCCCGGTACACCCGGATCCGACATATCTCATACACTTGCTCGAAGTACCCCCCCCCTGTCCCTACTGCATTTTGAAACGTACGAGAACCGGAACTGGGATAACACTGCGTTGGCTTACTCATATCCCAACGAATGTGGATACGTGGCTGAAACTTTGCAGTGCGCACGAAGGTTAAGTCGCTCAATTTATACGAGCCAAGAGAGACCGTGGAAAATAGGTGTGATCGTATCTCACGAATATCATGGATATGTCCAACATGACGGATGTGTGAATGAATCCGTTGGGAATAACCGTTTGATTACAAATTTCAAGGTTAAGGCGGAAACAAACAAGTGAACGAATTTGCCAGTCGTAGAAACCGCGCGATTTCGGATATTGTTAAAGTTCTCGCAGTCTCGTTCCAGTTTGATAGCAAGCTCTCGAAGCTCTGCAATTATCTCAACGGGCATCTCTGCAGGAACCAGAGGCTGGGAGAAAGCGAGATAGGGATATCGGAAGACCGAGAAGAGCCATCCGGGTCTGGCTGGAATATCCTTGGAGAGCTCCCGTACGTATGCAAATCCGCGGTAGCGCCCGCAAGGGTTGTTTGCCGCAGTGGCGAATACCGAAACTTACTCTCGACCCTCGTCTCCGTGTCACACATAGCAAGCCGAGTGTTGCAAAAACGTAATTTCATCGGGTACGTGACGGTTGAGCGTTATCGATTATCGCAAAGCTCTCCGGATTTTTTCTTTTTAATTTTATTTTAAAATTTTTTTATATTCATAATGAGATACGTAACGTCAGTGCTGTTCGACGAGATGCAATATTTTCTACCTTAAACACCCATAAAGGAAAAAATTTGCAAAAGGTTGCCCGTGATGAAGTCATTAATTTCTCATCAGCGGAAAACTATTGAAGACCGGGAATGGGGAGCGACCAATGAGTTAGTCGCTAGTACGCTGATGCACGATCAATTCCTTCTAATTAATCGACGGAAGGCCGCGTCACCCTTATTCCTCTCGCAAAACTCCGTGTGCCTGAGGAAGAACACTACGTTCTGAACCTAATTGGTACACTGGGTGTAAAAAACGTTTGTTACTACGTTGCGTGCTTCAATACTTCACTCAACATTCCAGATTTCTTTTCCTTCCCAATTATCTTTCAACTCTGAAGATAATATCGATTACGTTCGATATGATGATCGGTCAAGTCAGTTGGATCGATGACGTTATGGAAGATGCTATATGTTACAATGTTGCAGATTCCTGTTGACGAGACACGAATAGCCGTACCGTTACTTCGTCCGATGTATTTCACCGGCGATTCTACTTCATTGCAACGTGTGACCCAACTGGGTGACCCGGGGCACTTTCGACGTTGCGTTAGCCTCCAATGGCCGCGAGTGAAGCCCACCTGATACACGTGCGGCCGGGCCGCACACGTTTGCGCAACGCATCGGTCAAAGGCTAGTGATTCCGAGGATCGCATGCTCTCAAGCTCTCAAAGAAGCCTACTTGCGGCTTAAATTGACTTCACTCTCGTAGCGGTTGCTCTTGCCTCGCGGCAGTACCAAATAGACTATTTCCGGGTACCTGTTACTTTGGCCTTGGTGAAGTAACGTATGCGCTCGGACGCTGTTTCACTTTTCGCTACAGTGGAAACACGATTAACTACCTCGGCTTGACCACATTCTCCTTCATCGATGATTCGAGGTCTTTGTCCAGGAACGTTGAATACCCTTGTAATACTTTCTCGAGTCAGTAGCGGACGATTCTTGTCGGTGCTTTACCCCCTCCAAGTTTCACGTCATATCTTTCACCCCTCATTTGTTTTGGACAGCCCTTGAATAAAATCAGGACGGCAGCGTACTCATAAAAGTATCTACATCCATGAGTGTCCGTGTGGATGAAGGGAGGGGAGAAACCGTGATCAATCACGAATTTATCGGAAAACAGCGATGAACAAGTAACCCTCATGCAGCACGAATTCTTAATATAAAATATGCAGACTGGCGTTTTAAATACATTTCATCAGCTTCTCCTTACATCTATGTTGATCGAGTCATGAAACGATCGCATTCTACGCATAATCAGTAAGACAATCAGTGCGGTGATAGCGTTTTCCAAACGCAGAGGGCGAAATGTAGAGCGAATTGGAAATTCTCGTTGCTGCAACTAACGAAAGGGCTTCTTTTACGCAAGATCGAGGACAGTGCTTACAGCGAGCTTCTTGAATTTCACCATAAAATTAAATTTTCTTATTCCTTCTCTGCTCTCCAGCTCCTTCGTTAATCCGACAATAAGAAAAGTTATCGGGAAACTACGCAATTACAGACGAAAAATCATTCGCTCTCGTTCCAATTTCCGGTGCTTCATTCGTATATGCAATCCACCGTAAGCTTCTTTTTTATAGCCGTATCTTTACGATAGTTGAGGAAGCACGCGGATGAGAAGTCGGTACCGCGTAGCAGGAGGAGGTGCACAGTACCGCGACGAGTATGAGAAACCGGGTTCACGAATGATCTTGCGAAAGATTGTAAGGACTCTCGGAAATCCGAACCTGGATGAAGATTCTTCGCAATACAGCGTAGGAAAAAGTCCGCACGTTTATTGTTATTACGGAGTATTTAATCGTTCTGTGTGAACAACAGAGACGGACGGTGAATTCGAACGATAGTTGAGATGAAGTGAGTGCGACCGAAGCGACGCGAACGAGTAAACACTCGTTCGCCGCCATATCTACCACTGTATCGCGCTACACGTCACATCATATCTACCGTCGTTTTACTCGACACGCCGAACGACATTGCCCGAAAGTACATACGACGTTGGCGTATATCGCTATACACGAAACGCGTACGTGCTTCGGAGATTTGGGTGGCAGCTCGAGGGTGAAACGGGGAGCTTGACTGTCGCTACTGCTTCGGAGCTACTGCGCTGTTGGTGAGATGAGGTCAGCTGGCTGTGGTACACAGGCTATGTGTTGGGTTGCTGAGCGCGTTCAATGCCCGTGCTGGGTGGATTTCAGTATCCGCTTACTGGGGAATAGCGGCGATTAAACTTTATGGAGTTGATCGGTCGGCAGCCAACTTCGGGTCCCGCTGCTCTAGCTTTAGCTCGGCTTCGACCTCTATTCTCCACCTCTCCCCCCCCCCCCTCTCTCCTTGCCAACGAGGCAGACGGGCGGTTGATTGCGGAAAGTGAAGCAGCAGCGCAGCAATGAGAACCAGCCGGAGATGGAGCAATTCGGAAGTTCGTCGATATGGTTCTGGTTCGATCCTCGCTCAATGTCGTTTGATCGGTTTGCTACGTGGATGATTCAGCAGCCGGGAGATTATGGCAAAATACGTAGTCGAAACGAGGCCCCGTGACGTTTGTTTCTTTTGACACAATGTTCCTACATGGGGATGATGCTATAGAGGGCGGGGAAAAGTGGACAACTGTGACAATCGGAAGGTTCGATGACTCGATGCGTTAGTGGCGCGACTCTTTGGCCGGATACCCATATTTCGGTTACCCGGACGATGGATCTTGTTATGTGATTCTCCTTCGACGAACGATTAGCCGAATCTTCATGGGAAACGCTTGGGAAGAAAAAAACGTGAATGCATGGAAATGTGCATTTCACTGGTCATTGCTGTAACGAGGTAAATGGATCCACCGATAACAGTACGCGCAGCTGGTAGGTATTATCGCGGAGCCATTTTTTTTCATAACCGAGACCAGAGGGGCTGAACAAGCGTTATCATTCTTGCATAAAAAACTCAGGTCTAAACGCGGTCCTATCGCACATACTTTCATTTACGGGAGAAGGCAGGCGACGGTTAAACGTGGTTGAAACTGCGACGGATATTCGCATTCTCGCTTTGCATCGCCCGCGGGAATGCCGATGGTTTAGGCCGGTGGGAAATACCGATAAGGCATCATATTCCCTCTTCCTCTTTATGTCTAGACATCCATCTATCTATCCAACTGTGATGTCGTATACTCTAGCAACAGTCACAGTAACGGAACCGGAGAACTGACTACCTACATCTGCCGGTGGACCACAGCTGGGGTTTCAGTCGAGTCTATTCGCAATATGGCTGCACGAATATACTTATGGGAAAGGGAGAGACATAGGGCGGTGGGGAGGGGGGGGGCTCGGCTGATTGGAATGGCAGCGAAACCAGGATGTTTAGGCCAGACCGTCAACTCCCGACTACCATCACGTCCAGCGTTTCATTGCATTGGAACGCACGAAATACGGAGAATATGCTACGACCGAACCCAGCCAGGCAGGGAGACGCATACGTACATACAGTACCGTGCTAATATGCGGAATTCGCAGCCAGCCGATCTCAAACTATTCGGTGTGAGGAATCGGCATGGATATCCTGGGATTTCAGTATCGAAACCTCTTACCAATTCCCCGCAAAGTTAACCGGAATAAACGAGGGCCATGGGACCTCTTTGCGGGTATAGAAGGTTTGGTGTGCAGTAATGTACCCATATAAAACCGAAACTCCCGGCTGGCCAAATCCCCAGCTGCCCGTTCGACTGGACGATCAGTACACCCCCGTTACATTTTTCATCCAACGATGTGTATTACTATTACCAACCTCTACGATCTGTTACTACCACTATATCCACAATAGTTCCACCTTCCACGGTAATTCGCAGTTAAGGTATCAGCGTAAGTACGTTGAGACTCAGTAGGGACGGATAACGACGTGGACGGTGTACATCACCGACTTTAACTGCGGATCTCAGCTTGCGGGGTGCGGATCGTAGTGGTGCTACGAAAAAAACTCCTGCGGGACTGTATCGAAGTCGTTCCGCTAGGCTGCAGCGAGTTTGCGCTCTCGCCGCAATAATGGCTTTGACGCTTTAGATGGTGCCGTTGTATATCACGTATGACCGCGTACCTCAGACTTCCCGCATTTTGGGTTAGTTCGGGTAAGATATTATGCATCGCGATGAGTTCCAGGCCAGTGGGCGGGTTTCCATGTAGTGAGGAAGAAGAGCTTAAGCGATATTTCATCTTTCGGTTTTGCGTCTCTTGCACTGCATATAGATCCATCTACATGTGTGTACATGTATAGCACTGACAAAGTGTCATTTTCCGTTTTCCACCGTCGTTGTACCATTTTGTGGGGCTGCTACCTCGTCTCGCCCGGTTGTCTGGGTTTATGCATCACAGCGCGCATCATCACCCGATCCTCAACGAAGGGCTAGCTCGAGAGCACTTCCTCATCCCTTAACGTCACCGCGACAATCGCCCTTCGGCTATATTTTGCCTACGTTACACCCTTTATCGTCTTTCACATATATGGGGAAAAATAGGTGGATGGTGTAGGTACGAGCTTGGCGATGTGGCAGCAATGCTTCACTTCCAACATCAATCATTCGCCGAAGATTACTGAAGTGAAAAATAGGAACCGAAACAAGTTGCGGAAATTCGTAGCTTTCGTTTGAATCATTTGAACAATCTCAGTTTGACACTCAAATCCTGTGAAACAATTGATTGCTTCTTCTTAACTACGAACCACTGCGCCATCGGTTTATCATGTGAGCCCGGATTATGATCTTATTTTTGGAATCATTCGTAATTTCTGAAACAATCGCGGTTGAAAGATATTTTCTGGAGCCATCGTGTCATTTCGCCCCGTTCTTGACTGTATGCCGCAGAATTTCCAACCCCTTTCTTTTGCCTCTCGAAAGCTTCATCTTGATAACTTCGTCTCCTTTCTACTTTCCATAACCGCACATATTCTAGTTTCGCGCACTACCGGGTGATTTTCGCACAGGGCAGGGCCTGGGGAGAGCAAGCGGAATATTTCACGGTAGAGCAATGATACTAAGGCGGCAGAGTCTTCTCTATCTTCGTTATTTTCTCTTGCTCTCCAGTTGCTCGCACGCTCTCTCCCATCTGCAATAAGACGTCCCGCTTGTTTGCAGAAACGCGGATGTCGCTGCGACAAAGCCGCACACGACTATGTACTCCCTTTATATTACATCCTATTCGGTCATTCGTATCCAGCTACCACCGCGCATTTAATTAATGTTCAAATCCTGCTAATCATGATTCAAGTCAACACGAATATTCCATAAGTAATGCCCCCTACGAAATGACAGCATAACTTTAAAATACTTTTACATTTATAGAAAACGATACTTCAAAAAATGTAATTGCTAATAGTTTTCACGATACTTCGAGTCGAAGTGAATAAATCATTTTCCGAAAGCCGAATCGAATTATATTTATTAATTGACCATGAAAAGATTAACAATTGATGAGTTGTTCGACGATGGTGCATGTACGAAATTCCAAACGAACGTGTTACGATTTGAAACAAATTCTCGATTAAGTCGCACCTCCTACATTTCTCGCTCTCCTTATCACCGTCTTCGTAGCCTGACAGGGAAATTCATAACTCGAGCACGTACTCGCATAGCTTGCCAGATGAGATTCGATAGGAACGGCGCGGAGACTCCCGACATATATCGCACAGACGAAGATCCCATGTTCCTTCGGGTCCTCCTTGTCTCGTCCTCCGGGAAACCGGGACTCGACGCGCGCACGTACACGGGTTGAGCTGGCAGTTGTGTACACGTGTGTCCCGATCGCTCTTGCTTAATTAGCAACAATCGTGGGGTGATATATTTGCAGTGCAATGAACGTACGAAACTACGGAGATGTATTCATTAATTATGGCTGTGAACATCCCTAGCTTTGTATACGGTACATCTCCGCTGCAAAGATGAAGAGATAGATGAATAGAGGAAGCGGAGCGAACTTGCCTTCACCTTGCTGAAACTGCCGGAGGAGGACTCCGGGGATTAGATTTAATTTACCGGTTGTCGAGTCAGCTCATCGTCTTGAAAAGTTTTGTGGCTCGTGCAAAGTCTTTACAGTGTGGTCATGTTCTGTACATGGAATAAGTAGGTCAGTTCGGAACAAGCTAAACAAAACTACCATTACGGTCACGTTCTCTAAACTCTACACCGCCCCCTCTCTACCCACAACGCGTCTGTTAAATCCTGAACGGATCAAGATGCTAGATGAAGATACTTCAAAAAAGACGTTGGAACGTCTCTTAAACATATTCGCTGAGGATGCTGAACAGACCGTTGAAGATTAATATTGCCGTGTGGCGGTAGATGTCAATTTCTGTCATTAAGCTAAATTCAATCTCGATCTAACTAGTTACTTGAGTTACAGACTGATTAAAACTGATCGCACGAGAAGATTATAGAAGAAAACGATACGGTCACAATATGCGAAGTAGCGATATTCCAGGAAAACTAGATGAGCCTCGCTAAATTCGGTCTTATCAGCGTGGACAAACATTCTCATAGCCCGGACGCGTCACTGTCCAGCGTACACAGCTACATGTATACGGCGATATATCACTACGAAACACACGATGGGCAAATGTACATCAATCCATAAACACGTAATAGTCACGGATGCTCGGTGTCAGTGTGACGTGCAAGCCGTTCCAAGTGGCCGCGCTCTCATGCTCGCCGTGAGATCACGGTTCATCCAGTAGGGCGTCCGTTCTGACCACTGCAAGCTCTGGGCCCCAATCGACCATACTCTCGCTTCTACAGTCTCCTCCTCACGTCGACGTAACCAATTCCCACATCAGCAGTCTCGTCGCTTAACCCTCAGCAGGGTCGTATTGCATAATTGATATCGAAAACAAAAAATGTGACCGCTTAGTTTTGCAAAATCAAGGCATTTGCGTTCGGTCGCTCAACGAGCGGTCTCGGTTGGGTCCATCGGATCGACATCGAACCCATCGTACCTGCCAGTAACTCTTGAATACTAAAATTGGCATTCCACAGCTAGTCGGCCAATTATTTCAAAACCCTCTCCTTTTTTTCAAGTTAAAGGACCGCTTATTGTCTACCAAACAATGGCACGGATGCAGCTATAGTAATTATAATTACTTGCCCAGTGAAATAACGAAACTGCGGTTCTCAAGCAGCTTCGTATACATCGGTTGCGTGCTTTAGTTTGTCAAAAGTTTCGCTTGTACACTCACCGGCGCTTGTTTCAAACGTTTTCGGTTGCTCGCTTGACTCGTCTCGTAAACCCTACTTTTTGGCAAGCGAGTTCTGCGGCGAGGCTGTTGGCCCTGCAAGCTTTTCTCGACGCTTCGACGGCAAACTGCCGCCAGTGCCGGTCCCGTACTTGTTCGTTAGCCGAGAGCGAACGGGGGATCGTAGTCGACTAACGAATTGGAGAAACTCGAGGCATGTATGTGTGTGTGCGCACGCTGTGTGGCATATAGCGCGATTTTACGGTGAGACCTCTCGGTTAGTGTAGTACGGGACGAAGAAAGAGAAATTGAAACGGAGAGGATGCTCCAAGCCCGGTGGTCGCGATGGCGAAGGATTAAACTTCATTTACCCACAGGCAATCGAGAACATCACGTTTCTATTACTATATATATTCAACAGCGAACGTGCAGACATTGTCGCTTTTGTGTACCACTCCTCTGTACCTCTCTATTTTCCTCGGCTATACGAAGGATTCGACCCATCCTACACGATCCAGTACTTTGCGATTAATACATACTACCATTTCCGGTACAGCCATCTATTGATCGTTCGATATGGCTTTCTGATACAAGAAATGCTTTCCATTTTGAAAGAATCAGATTTTGAATGGTATCGCCTACAAAATACTGTGAAACGTCCGGACATCACATTCCAAAATACAATGGAGGAGACATCAATGTCTGTGAGGTTGAAATACCAACGACGTAGTAAATGACTAATGAAGTGGAAAGAGTTATTGCGAACGGAAACTTGAATGTCTTGAACGACGATGTTGGCCCGGATAATGACAACTGTTGAATAGAAGTGCGAAAATAGAATTTGTTGTAGATATAGGTAAGCTGTGTACTCAAGCTCGTCGGGTATTGTTCAACCGTGAATTTATCTGAAATGAGAGGTGCTGGGCTGAGTCGGCAAGGGCAGAAGGAACGTGGGGCCGAGAGGTCGCGGTGAAAGACCCGGAGAAACGTCCGAAGGTTTTCGAACGTCTCCGTCGCAGCCGTAGTTCACCACAGTCGCGGTTGTCTGAGGGCTCGCATTGAGAGTAGAGGAGTTGAGAGCCGGAGGATTCTGGCGTCCGCTTGAGAAAACAATGGATCCCATCTGCATCCATGGCTCCCCATTAGGGGTTCGGCGCTGGAGAGAGAGAAAGAGAGAGAGAGAAGAGGAGAGCGGGAGAGAGGAAGGTAAGCGAGGGAAAGAGCGTCATCGTGACCTGTCGCGTCTCCTTCTGATTCAAGACGGGTTGGTGTTGGACGGGCATTCGAGGCCACATCTATCGGCTTGGCTTGATAAGTGGGTTCTCCCGTAACGCCTAATGGAATCCTCAGAAAGTGCGAGACCCGAACGGATGGGTGAAAAGCTTGGTTAGCCTCTCCAAAGTTCTATATGGACCTGCAGTGTCGGGGTCTTCATGTCGTTCTATTCGCTCATCTTGATGCCCGATACCACGGTCTCGACATTCGAGAAATTAATGCACTTCATGGAACCCTGCGGCCAGGGGTCGGACAGAGATTTTGACAAAGAGCAACGGTGGTCTGCGTACACAGCAGTAAAGTTCTCATAATTCAACAGAAACCATGGCTTAAAATACAGAAAGGGCAACATTTTCAGCAACCCAAAAATACCGCAGCCGCCAGAAGTTCAAGACCCTAATTTTGATCCTTCGAAAGCTTGAAACTAGGAGAAAAATAAAGTCCAGGCCGCGGTGAGATCATTTCAAGCGTTCTAAGAAGCATTTGAACTCGAAAGAAATACTAAAATTCAAATCTCAATGCGAAGCCAAAAAAACGAATCAACAAAGCAAAAACACTACGTACGTCAAACGAGACAGGTCAATTGCGAAATTTCCGAGCAGAGATTGCAAGTATCAAGGTCCTGGATGTTACGGACTGTATAATACAACCAAAACTGTACGGACAACCTGCACGATTCACTGGCGATGGTGGTCGGCGATGTAGCACCCCTGGACCCCGGGACGAATTAAACTTGACCACAATTAGCGGTGCTGGGTACGCTGTCACGCTCAGCTGCGTATGACCGCGTGTAAATGGTAATAGGTAGACTGGCTCGTTACCGTGCACCACAGACGAAATCAACGTCAATGTATCCGTCTGGACCGACGTATATACACACGATCCGCCAGACGTGTGTTCGCGTTCCAGAGACGCGAAAAGAAAATTAAGAGTTTCGTTCAGATTGCTACGGATGTACAGAGCGATCGGGCTTGCGAAGTCCGAACGTATTTGGTCACGAGCTCGTCTGGAAATGTGACTGTATTTACGCACCGAATGACTGGAATCGTGTGTACACAGTCTGTTCGTTCATGATTGTCTCATGTCAACGGAGTGAGAGTCGAACACCGTACAATGCCGCGATTCAATGCCGTACACCCGCGTGTGATACAGCGGCCAGTGACCGGTAGCAATTCTCGAAGCTCGGCAGACATGCAAAAAGAGCGAGTGGCGAGAGGACCGTCAATTCGCGCATTCTCCCTCGCACCCCAGTACTCTCGTTCGAATGAACGCGTTACATACCAACGCCACTGTATCCCGACTCTTCCCCGGTTCTACCGTGATAATGGGGTTGATTAGACACGTACTGGTACGTATATCGACTGACCCAGGCCACTCGGCAATGCAATCCCGACATGTCCACCATGAGCGAGACTCGACGATCCTGTACTCGTCATTCCTTCCCCGGCAATCCACGCTATTCAGATTTTTCGCTCTTATTCTGTGAGTTTTTCATTCGACTGATTAGTCGAATTGAATTCAAAAGCGGAGAGACATTCTTAATTTACACTGGGCGAACATGCAACTAGCGTGGATACTCAGACAGCGAGACCCCGAATTTTTTCCAAGTATCTAACCATGCCTCTGCGATAAAGTGATGGTCTCTATAAATATTCTTGAATCAAAAATTCTATTCAAGTTGAATTTTCAGAGACATAGTTTTGCATCATCCGTGAAATTCCTATTCCCCGACGACGTAATCTCTCGTCGAGTTAAATGTGTTTCGAAATTGACGCCACGATCCGGCATCCCTCGGTATTATATGTCTTTGATCTTTCTTTTTTGTACTGCCTTACCTCGATTACTACTAATTAAAAAAATGCATATAAGATCTTTGATGCCAAATTAATAGCGTATGCATTTCTATTATGAAATTTTTGTTATTATGCATTTTACCGCAACGTTCTTTCGTCCACGGTAAATGATATAAATTTTTCGCGGTATCCCATTGTGATGCCGAGGCGGAGAAAAGAAACGCTTTTTCCATCGTCAATTACGATTATTCGTATATTTACATTCAATTTGCCGAAGCGAGTCGCTATCGCTCGGATAACGCCTCATTGTCCCGAGGCAGCCGGCCTTCATTCGAGGACGATGAATGGCGCCGGAGCTCCGATTACTCATTGTTATCAAGAAGAGACGCGGATCTCAGTCCCATCGTCTCAACTTTCCCGCCAGCCTCCGGCGCTACACCGTAGAAGACAATGGGACACTTTTTGAGCCGTATGAATGTGTATCGCGCGAGACGCATGGACACGCGTGCGAAGATCCCATTGCTTGACAATCCTTATACGTATATCGCGGTACGTAACACACCATGGTATATCGGGGATAAGAGAGAAACCGGAAATTCTCGTATGCGACTCGTCTCGGTTACACGAATGCCTCTATGACGTTGAGTATGCTGCACCTGCTTCCACTGGGTTCGTCTATTGAAGCTGACGGTATACACACCTAGATTTCCAAAGGTACGAGAACAATTCCCGGTTGCAAGGACAACGGGTTCGTTGGACACGGAGCAGGTGTAAGCTTTCATTAAAGCCCGACTTTATTACTGTCTCTGTACATATGCCCGGTACACTCCTCACGGTATTTCACGAGGCAGTATAGTCTTAAATGTACGTATGGTTGGTTAACCATGTACCTGGAAGGAACGAGACGGTACGAGCCGAAATGCGACCGTGCTACGTTATTCGAGGAGGACATCTCGTGTTTCTGGAGTAGAACAAACGGCACGTCTCCTACGCGTCTCGGAAACTCGTCGAATCGAACCTCCCACGTGCATTTACGAGGAATAGAGAACGCTAAGAAGGTTGGATTTCCAATGCGAAAGCTTTGCTGCCTTCACGTTTATGTACGAGCACTTTGAAATATTTGCTTTCGATTGGAAAACATACGTTTTTACTTTTTACACCTGCTCAACTGTTTGCATGAATATTTTTATATCTTTTAACTTCGATTTTATTAAATCGATTTGTCGGTGTTGTATTTCGGCGAGCGGAATCGTGCTCTACGTGTATTGATGACTGTTTCTACTTTTCCGTCACTTGCAGAGTAATCGGGAATCCACTCCATTAACCACTCCACTCCAAGTCCACGAGAGTATATTTGAATAATTTCCATCCCTTTGATGGATGTCGAAGAAAGAGCGGAAAATGAAGAGCAGTAGGACGGAATGACGGTAAAGTAAATTGCGGGAAGAAATTCAATCTTTTTAAATGTCTATGTTGATTATAATGCACGTTATTCTGCCATTAGTGATTGCACGAGGGTTCGACCTATTCTGCACGTTTGAATTGCAACAAATACCATCCGACGTTATGTTCGCAACAGTATTAAGTAATGTAATATACCAGTCCATAAATTCCATATTATACGATAGGTTTGAAGGGTGAGAGAAAAGCTGCAAACTTTCACACAGCAAACACGACTGCAATTCCAGTATGTGCATGAATTTACTAGAATACACGGTAACGCCGTGGGGCATGTTTCTTCAAGATAGGTAGCCAGCTTCGCTCGGAAAAGCACGAATAAACGTTTGCTCTATTTTTACACATAACCGGGTATAGCACGGTTGCGGAGAAAGTGGCAAAGAGAGAGAGACGAGAATGGAAAAAGGGATGGATGGGAGGAATGGGGATATGAGTCAGAGAAGAGGGATTAACTTTTGCATGTCTCTCGCTCGCGAAAGGAATTACTGCGCAGCGGCAAAAGCCTGAGCAGTCACCTTGTTTTCCTCACACACATAAAACGCGCACACCATTCTGTACTGGTATACACGCGTGCACACACAAACACCGTGGCAACGGTATGTGCACACGCTGTTCGAAACTGTGGCTACTCCTGGTGCCACTGGTGTCGAGATAGAGGAAGCTTTAATCTGCATCATATAATATAATCCTTCATTGGGGTGATGATTCTCGTTACGTCTCGCGGTTACGGAGCGAGGAACGGTAAAGAGGGATTGACAAGAGATAAAACAAACATAATGGCTCGTTATCTGGAGGTATACAATTCTTTGCCCACATCACATGTGTAGCATAATTCCACGCTTTAATACAGACTAATTGTATTTTTCGCATTTTTTTGTGATTATGCTGCTTTTCTCTAACGGCAGTAATACCGTGTCGATAACGTGTCGATCGCCATAATGCAAATCTGTGACTACGTTCCTGTAAACGTGACGACGGCGAGTGGGAAGACTAATCAGGGATAAACAATTTTTATTCAAGCCCCTCTTTGAACCTCAATGGATTTATTTTATCAGTCTGTTACAGCTTGAACGTTTCCTTCGTTATTCATAGAACGAAACGGCGAATGATTTTCCGATCACGACAGCGCCGCATGAGCGAATTCGTCGAAATGCGGAGTTACACCCTGAATCGCGATAAAGCTCCGGTGATTCTAAATGGAAAAGAGGGTTTCGCCGAAGCTCAAACGATTCGACTTTTACGCATGGTTGTCTGATCTGGGCGCAAAGGCTGGGCATATCATGGCAGCCGTACTTCGACCTTTCAAGGCCACGACTTGCTCGATAAACCAGACTCCCCAATCTCTTCTCTACCGCGTATCTTACACCGTTATTCGATGAACTTCGTACAACTCTCCCGCTTTTGCTCTCTCAAAATGATACCAAAAGCTCGTTTTCAAATCTTTAGCCACATCGCGCGATGAGCTACTTGCGGAGATGCCGAGTATGATGCATGACTATAAAAGATACCCTCGGAAAAACAGGAGAAAAATGCGAAAGTTATGCAAAAAGATCTTTCCGAAGAGTAAATAAACGATTTTATTCAAGCGCGAAGAAGATTGAGAAACTTTTACATTCACCCTCGTCCAAGAGTTCCTTGTGATACTTTTTTTCCATTATTCGGTATTGCTACCCTTCGTCCGTATCCCGGGCTCGTGTCTCGGAGCTGGCAATGCTCCCTGTATAGATCGCGTCGGTCACCCTTGAGCGGGACGGCGCTTTTACGACCATCGTCACCCTATTTAAATGTCAACATTCATGGCTGATTCTCGTACTGTATACTATATATTTTTATCATCATCATTATCCTTGCTACGAGCTGCTCGAGGGCCGTGGAAGCCCAAGCGTTTCGAACAACCGCGTATAACCGTAACAGTGATGAGATAGGCGTTACGAAGGACTCAGGCACGTTGTTGTACTCGTATCAACGCCTATCAAACACAATCGTATCTTCAACTCGTGGCATGACTTCTGTGTCTTTCTTTCGTTGTATGGATGTCATGCCGACGTAGTCTAGGATCAACCATTTTCGTTCTCCGCCCTCATAATTTTCTTCGTCGATATTTTTCCTTGTCAAATGAAACTTCTTCAATCCACGTATTTCTATGGTCGCAAGATCGTCTTTGTTGTTTCGTGAATTAACGCTCGTATGTGCGGCGAAAGGTCGTATCCTTTCGTAAAGTCTCGGAGTACCGTACGGGTTCACGCTACACGTATAAATACATACCATTCCGGTGAACTGTCTTGAAAAATATATCTGTACTAACCCCGGGACACGTGAAGGTTTGTTCTTTTCATTTTTGTGCTGGTCAACGGTACGGTACGGTCGTGCGGTATAGCGTTGGCGACTACCGGTACACGTTTGCCTCTCTTCGTGATTTATCGTCGAGTACCGTGGGCGAGCGGTACAAGGACAGCCCGGGATGCAAAGGCCCAGTGCGGTGAGGAGAACGAAGAGAGGAAGAACGAGGTTGAGGGAGCAAGGGTATAAGCGACGAGGCGGCTAACGGTGGGCGCAAACTAATGGTCGACCGGATCCCTGTCTCTCGCGTTGGGAATGCATATACAGTACCGCCTGGTTGATCCTCTCGCTCAGAGAAGACAGCTTACCAAACGCGGGTTTAAGGGATGATCAAAGGTCGCTGGTGATGACCCGTCGCAGACTCCAGAACGGTCATAGACGATGCTACCACTACCAACTCGCTGAACTACTAAACACGTCCCTTGCACCGAGCACTCGACGACATGGACGGAGACGCGACATCTGCATGATATCGTTCCAGGGTCACACCGGGATCCGGTGAAGTTCGCTTACAAGCCGATGTAACTGTCGCTTTATGCACGGAAATTTTGTGTTGAAGATTGGTGGTTAACCACCAATCTTACTACCAATGATCGGGGGCGTAATTCGATACTCCAGATTATTTATTCTCGTGATACAGAAAATATGTTAAAATAAGATACCAGAAAATGATTACGCATCTAAGAAGCAAGATCGATCATGCATTGAAAAATATTGACGTATTGAGTTCATCAGGTATTGATTACATGTAGAGGGATAGACATTTTTTTCTTTTATGCAAACCAATTTTTATGTTATAGTTTTGGAGGCTAATTCTAAGTCAATTTTGGTTACCGTGCTTAATCCGTTGAACTTGTTCTTCAAATCTATTTGTAAATTTTCTTATCACCGAGTGGCATGAAACAGTTGGTACTTCAGCGTGCCAGTTGATAGAACACGACGTGAATTAGAACGTGCATTCGGTGTGAATCATAGGAATATCTAAAGCTGCGAAAGTGAGTTTTCGACGTAAACGTAGAGGACACGACTACAGCACAGCTGCGCCACGGTAATACAAGGGTACGGAAAGATGACGCCGTTACCATGTCTTCGTGCAACCGATGCAAGTGGTTTCCGATCTAAATATTTATGTGAGAGAACGCCACAATCTCTGGGCCTGTCTGGCTTGGTCTTGTCCACGAAGCGACGGCACGGAACGAAGGATATTACAACTTCAAGTGTAAATCCTCGAGCCTCAGTTTAATTTCGGTCACGGTGTATTCGGTTTGGAGCCACTGGACCCATAGTAGGTGGAAGAGTCTGAGAGAGGATTAGGTGGGTCCATCGTACCCGTTAAATTTGATATAGCGAAGCCATCCTTGTGCTCCCGGTGGCGCATACACTGCGAAGCAACCAACAGGGCATACCAAGACTCACCATTTTCATCAACGATTCTACTATGCGCAGTGAAACTGCTTCTGCTTCGCTTCGGTGGATGCCGGTGATAGTCGTGCCAGACGTAGTTGAGGATCGTTGTAGACTTAGCCGTTCAAGGCTTGACGTCGAAACCAAGACACTCCTTACAAATTCGAAGGATTTCTCCAAGGGATTCTCCACGTTGAGAGTGCCTCCGGTGCACGACGAAGAGTAAGAGCCCGAAGATTAATTCCCGCTCGCTTGCAGCACGGCTAATTACTTATAGTTGTATGGTATAGTGGGTAGCGTTACAGAGTGACTCCCATTCGCTTGATTCCATTTTGTACGTTCGTCCGTAGTAGGACAGATAATTACGAGGCGAGTATCGAGTTTCCAGAAAAGGATTGAACGAGAAGCGAAAACAATTTTCGTCAATGTACGGTTTCATCTTACGGTTTGGCTTTTTTTCGTTGAGTCGGTGCGATAGGCGACTGCCTCGATATACCACGACCGCAATTCCGTGGAATTGAACTTCATATGAACGACGTTATTGATCGACGAAACAATCTTCGATTTACCAATAATGATAGTTGAATAATATACGTTTGAACGACAACCACGGATAATCGACGCGAAAATAATGTCCGATCAGAAACGTACCTTAACTACTTGCACACGCTTTCGCCTCATTTAAACCCGTCTATTAATTAACCTCCCACTTATTTTACGCATTTACACACACATCCTTGCAATCTTCCCATCGTAATCTCATTCACAATCGTGTACACGCGCGTATTCGATACTTACCGGTTTATTGTTGAGAGTGAAGAAAATGTCAGCCGGTGGTACCGACGGTGGCACGGTGCAATTTGCTTTCAGGGTGTCCCCGGGGTCGTATCGCTCCTTCTCCGATCTGATAACAGGCCCAACTTTCGGCCGAGCTGAAACACAATAACAATTTTCTTACAACGCACCGCAGGGACAACTCGATCCTGCGACAACGGCTCGGTTTCTCAACGACCTTCTCAAAGATCACCCAGCATCGCAAGCCCCGTTATACCTTGCCTGCGACACCCGGGCTTTCACCACGGTACAGCCGTATCTCTTCCTTCGTATCATCGTGCATAATACTTCACACTGTTAAAACCGAACCATAGACAACCCTCGCCATCTGATACTTCACTTTTCTCTTCAAGACATTACGTTACTCAAGCTAACCTTCTTGCCAGTCCTTCCCCACCTTCCAACACGATTTCACAGTGACCCCCGGTACTTCCGTTATTTACGACTCCCGTACAACCTAGAACTTATCCAATTTTCGTCAAGGCTAAGTTGGTTGTGGCCTTCGGAACGGCTGAGCTTACTAAAGGCGAGCGGAATCGGCGACGAGTTTGCAGGATGGCTTCTCTGTCCCCCCTAGCGACGTCGATATTGCGGTTCACGTTAACGATATCTCTCGTCAACTCCCCTTTACCCCACTCGTTTCTACCTCCGTTAGTAATGGGTTTTCTCTAATACTGTTGATACGTCTTACCAGCTGTTCTTCGTAACAGGTTTATTTTATATATATTTTTTCGCGACTTTTTTGCTTCGCGCGTGGTAAGTATTACAAATGTACTCTCACGTCTCTTCGGCTTCAGTTTTTCCGTTGGGTGGAAATTTTGTATTATGACTGTTCCGTAACGTCGGTTTACATTTGTCACAGTCGTTGCAGCACCGCAAAACTGTTTCGAGAAATAGCCCGTCCACGATTTTCGGTTTTTCCGTAAACGCGATCGAAGCCTACGGGGGATGAAATTACGACTGGTTTAGGGTTTTGAAACCGTTGAAATTCATGGATTCGTGCTCTCCCGGGGGTTCGTGCATTATTAGCGCGCGAGGAAACCAACGAGGAACGGACCCAGAGACCGTTGGGCGTTTTGTGAAACCCTACAACTATCAATCGAATAGGTGATTCCAGGTACCCGCCGATTCCGCATTCACTGGCTCTCTGTATACATGTATAGATATATAGCTGTTGGGTCCTGAATAGATTCGGTTGAAGTTCGACTTGTTCGATTGCGCACGGCCGACAATACGTACGACCTACCTGTCGTGATAGACAACTCGATATATCGAATAATCCATTGAAGAACAGTCGGTCTTTAACCATTGAACCATCAAATTTGATACGAATTATCAATTCGGTCGAATTTAGGTAAAAATCATTTCTACCAGCTAGGATATCTTTTCTGTCGCTAAAAAATAAACAAATTTTACCTTTACGGATTTTTTAATTAAAGTTCGAAGGGTGGGCTCGTGGTAATGCAATGATTCCGTTTGATATTACAGCTTCTAGGTGGTTGTTTCTTGCACATTCTGATTCTTTATTCGAATTTCTTATATTTATTTTTATGCTTCGATTTCTCAGTGCGTCTTTTTTTTATGCTTTAATCCACCAAGACAAAAAATCGATACCAACCATATTTGAGGGCTATAAGCGCGCGTAAAGGAATTACGCGTTTAAAATTCTTCGCGCGTCCATTCGTCGAACAGGAATGAAAATTTCAATCGCGTTTCTCGGCGTTTTTACAGTGAATGAGGAGCGAGGAGGGAAAAAGGAAGAAGATAGGAAGAGAACAAATACAGAGCTGTGAGCTGGGAGTCGAACGAGCGTGCAAATGCATATTCGCATGGAAAACACGATGTTGGCTTCGCCTCCGTCGTTCAATTTATCCCGCTTTTCGTTTTCCATCCGTCCGTCCAGCCTTCCCGCACCACGCTTCCACCTCCGTCATTGCCCCGAAGAATTTTCAACCATAACGAGAAAGACACGGCAAAACTATCTGTCACAAGCAAGCGCTCAGTGGCATGGTAGCCGAGGCTCGCGATATGTCTGGCCGATATGTGCAACCATTTTTTGCTTCGCGTATAACGAGAAATAAAAAAAAATGAAAGAATAAAAATGATAGCGCGCACGGATCCCAATTTCCCGCGTTATTTTCGTTCTTTTTTTTTTTTTTTTTTTTTGAGCAATGTTACTGTGCAACCGAACCGAACTGTGCCCGTGAACCGAAAATTGAAACGCACGGCTTGATATAGAATTTCGCGAACAGTTAAGCGGACAAACGAAGCTAAAAGAAAGTCGGTGAAAGAAAAAAAATGCAAAGGGAACATTTAATGGTCGGACTTTGTTAGCAGCTGACGTTCATTTTATAATTAAACGTTGCCTCATTCTGTGAGGTCAGTTCACCAGCAAGCTCATGGATAGCCACCTGCTGGAAATGGCAATGAAAGCCATTTAAATTGAAAAGAAACCTAATTCTGCTGATAAATTCGCCTTCTGAAATGTTAACTAGAATAAAAACGCATGAAACTTCATTTGTCAAGCGATTAAAAGCAGGTTCAATTCGAAATAAATTTTTCTTCGTTACATATATGCATGAAGCTTCAAAATTACATCGCCTCGGATTTTTTTTTGGTGTTTTATTTTTGCCGTTGTTGTTCGTTCGCTTATATTTTCGTAAATTGGTCAATATTAATTATTAAAGTGTTACACGAGTTAAAGTTTCGACCCGCGGGGTTGAAAACCATCGCGAAATCATAAAACCAAGAGGCGGGTGATGCCCCGGTTTCGTTCCGAGACTTTTATCACGAAGCGGAGCGTAGAAACTACGGTAAGGCAATCTAGGAACGAGAGCCTGTCAAAGGATCTTGAGAACGTTCACCTAGCCAAGCCGCAAAGTAGCAGAAACTCGTTTTAAAGTGTAAGACTCCACTTTGTCGTGGTACGAAGAGCGCCATATAACCACGAAAGTCTCGTGATTATTACCTGTAAAGTGGAAGATGGCTCGAGACTCAGTTTAAACAGAGTGAAAAGCGTTATAGCAACGAAGAAGCTCTCTAATAAATGTAAACAGAAGTAATATGAGCCGCGAATACAAGAGAGATGTACGAAAGAAGTAAATTTCGGGCATTGGAACAATACGTCAACTCATTCATTTATTTGTTCCATAGATCTTTGCACACTCGTTTGGCAAATAACGATTTGAAAAACCGGTCAAAAAGTGTGTTGGGCACGCATATATGTGATAAGGTTTCGTGAGTTATTTTTATGATACGCAACAAAATGGGTATTTCAATCGATACATTCGGGAAATGTCTGCCTTCACTGTTATTGATAAATGAAATTCGATCGGCCAGGAAACCCGTTTGTGTATGAAGGAAAACAATTCATGACCATCGAGTGCAGTTTGCCCGATTCAGAATTTCGCAAACATTTGGTTTTGTCAGAATTTTTGTATTATATGCCTCGGGGTTGAAAATGTTTACGACGCGGATGGTAAACAAACTGTTAACCCGGATGGTCAGCAGTTTTTGGTTCGAACCGACGGAAATCGCATCAGTGGGTACCTTCGTGGAATAATAAATTGATAAACTAGCAAAAAATTTACGCGAGACGTCGCAATTATGTTTTTTCAATCAAAATCATTTTCTATACTCTCGAGCGTCTGAGTATGACTGAAATACCGAAAATCTTAGAAAAAGAATCAATATCTGTTATATCGGCCGTCAGAATTAGAAATACTTGTCGAAAGATTTGGAAACCCACCGATTTAATAAATAAGAACCGAGAACTTAATGCGGTAATTCAATTCAATTGAATAATTTAGGTTGATGTATCAAAAACACCCGTGTTCACACGTGCAAGACTATAGATTATCAAAGTGCCTTCTCAATCACAATCAAATTATAATACACTCACAAACAATGACGAATTTGTTCCATCCAGCTTCGGTGGAAAATGGCGCGTCCGTGGTAACTTCGCACGAATAATTCCCGGTGATGTTGTACGGGAGATTCCGCAGCGTCACTTGACTCTCGTTCGATTTTTGCTTCTGCAATGAAACAACCAAAAATGAATCGAACAACCTGGTTTAAATATGTTCGTCAATTCGTTTATTCTTCATTTTCAAAGTATTACACGATTTCGAGCTCGTCATCGAATGGAGCATTCGATTCCGGTACGCGGTCGAACGCGCAGTACGTACAATCATTCGCTGGTCATTTTACAAGTATTCGCATTTTTGTGTAGCCCAATCGATATTGCGATACGTACGTGCGTGCCACGCCCACGTGTGCGTCGGGTGGAATAATGAAATGAGCGGCAATTTAAATTCACCGTTCGCGTTCGAGAGAGAAAAGCCCGTTCGTCCGAAACGCTGTCACGCATCTCTGCAATTCTATCTGGCCCGTGCGTTCGATCGTTCGCCGCGTCCCATGCATCGCATCGTGTTAGCGTATTTTTTCTCTCACCCATCAACGTTCTTCACCGTCGATGTAAATGGGTGTATTTGCGTACGTCGTTGATGCACCGTGACGATGACGTCGAGTGTTCAAGTCGATGGTAAACAATTGGGGGTGCGAACGATGCTCCGGTAAATGGAGAACGAGAGGTGGGGAATGGAAGGACGGGTGGGTGGAGGAGGGTTGAAGTGAAACAGTGTTAAAGTGCGAATGAGTGGGAGCAGATTCGCCAATGGGCACAAGTGCCAGGATCCGAGTGTTAAATTGACGGTTTTATTCGACAAATCGGAGTGGAGAGAGAGAAAGGGGGAGAGGGGGTCAGTGAGAGAGGAAAGAGAGAGACAGAGAGAGAGAGAGAGAGAGTGAGAACTCGTGCGGAAAGCGATAGCGAGGGTGCAGCGGGGGTTGAGGGAGATAGCGGAAAGCAGGTCCCGAGCGGATAAAGCCTCGGCGCCAATCATTTTCACACCAACCACCCCCACCCTCCTCCACCCGCTCGACCCCCACCCCTTTCGACCCACGGATGGGATATCTGAAATTTCGTAATCGTTACGGGGAATTAATGGAATCGGCGATAGGTGAATGCGTGCACCGGTCCTTCGGGACTAACATCGACCAAACGCGGGTTCGCGGGTCTTTTTTTTTTTCTCGCGCTTTCACCCCTTTTAAACTTTTGCATAGACAATTCAAAGCCCCATTTGGCGCGAAGTGCATACCGCTGCATAAAATATTATTCCGCACTGACTCTGTTATCGCGAGATTCGCGGCAGGTATTTCGGGGATGCGGCGCTGCTAGCGACGGAAAGCCGGGGATGCATGATTGGATTTTCCGTAGGATTCCGAAGCTTACGGGGGTGAAGAGGAAGGGCGTAAAGATCAATCGGAGCTAGGGTGGCGGAGTCGGTGGGAGGAGCGTGTAATCAGCGGGGTCGGAACAATGAATCGGCTGCGAGGGTAAGAATCGTCGGTAATACTGCGGCTGATCTTGGATGAGGTCCCGGCGCGGTGGCGGAATAAGAAAGCGGGAACGAGGAAGGGTGAAAAGCCAAGTCACACGGAAAGTGGGAAACGAGCTGGCTCAGGATATTCCGAAACGCTTTGACGCGGGGAGATTCCAAAATCTATGGGCATCCGATTGTAAACTTTTGGCGTGGAAAATAAAAACGAGGACAATAAACTACGCTAGTGGGATCAATATTCTCAAGAAACGAGTGAAGGATCATGAATTGCTCACGAAATTTCATATCAATGAAAAATTTGAAGTGAACTGGAGTGCGTGAGGCGAGTGAACTGGATGCGAGTGGTGTCTCTCGTATCGCAGGCTGTTCAATCGATAGCAAGACACTTTTGGTGGACAATGAAGTTATACAAGCTACACCGACGAGTACCTTCAATTTCATGGAAATTTAATATTTTCGCAAAATTCGAATAACCAAACGGGAGTGAGTAATTTTTTTTCGTTAAACGTAACGTCGGCATTTTTCATGAAAGCTTTATTTACTTTGAATGCGCGGGGGTCTTTCATAACCAATGGCGAATTTTTATGTGACGGACGGATGAAAGTCTTTTCCTTTTTATAGTTAGAATTTAATCAAGCCTGCAAAACCGGACGTTGGAAATGGATTCCTCTTATTTTCACTACGTTGTACAAAGCTTTATGGAAAATACTAATCATTGAACTCCGTTTTATCAAGGACTTTGCAAAACTCGTAGAACAATGAATTTCGGCTTGCATTTACTCTGCAGATATATATTAAAAAGTTTTCGACGCGGAAAATGAAACACCGTGAAACGGCAAATGAAATTGTTATCCCACGAATAAATTTATAATTATAACATTCGAGTGCACGATATCGTGTAAGCCCGATATACGAGACGCGGAAAAAAAGCTTAATAATCATAAATGTCGCATATCCTTCACTGCCGCTCATTCCATCCGCATCGCAAATCAGATTGCTGATTGCTCTTTGCCTCTCAAAGCACCGCGAAAAACCCTCGAATATCGGAATATCAGACTTTTCGCTTCGCGAAAAGCATCAAAATCTGATTATCTCCATCTCGCTTGCAACCGATTTAAAAATCTCCCCCCCCCTTCCATTCCCCTGCTACAGCGACGGAAGTTTCTATGACTCGACGGCTATTGGCTGAACGCGCTGTAGCGCGCACACCGTCGAAAACAAAAGCAGCGTTATCGATCGATCGGACTAGCTTCATTCAATCCCGGCTTTATTCGATTTCGAAAAGTCATCGGGTTTTCATTAAAATATTTTTCCCATGCATGTTGAAGAGTTTAAAAAAAAAAAACAAAAACAAAACAAAGAAATTCATTCAATTCTTTTGCGTCGAAAATAACTTTAACGTTTCATCATCGATAAAAAATGTAACAAAACCCATAAATTCATCCAATTCTTTTGCTTCGAAAAAGAAACTTTAACATCTCATCATCGATAAAAAATGTAATCTATCGCATGGAATATAAAGTAAAATATGTATCACTCACGTCAATAATCATTCCCGGAATGGCAAAGAACTTGGTGGTTGGTTTTTGATCCGGGGCGAATCGGTAGAACTCGCGTTTGCCGCGGTACCACTTGAGCGTGTAAAGTAGGTCGTCCTCGAGATCATAATGGCAACGTAGAACGGCCTCGCTTCCGCGTTCCGCCACTTCCGGTAGTACTTCCAGCCTCACGTCCCTCAGGCACTTCACACCTTTGTTGATGATTCCCATGGCGGTCGCCGGACATAAAAACAGATAAAGAAAAAGAACAACGTTAGAAATGAGATATTGCGTCAAGCGTGAAAGTAAGTAAACACGATATACACATTAACCATCCGCGTAAAATGTATTTCGCGGTTTGTACGTACAGCGGGAGAAACCAGATGCGAGAAAATTGTCCCGGTCCCTTATTTACTTTTCCGGCCCCGCGATAGCCGAGGCCGACCGGGGATGGAACGGCGCGAGGGGGCGAGGATGGGAGAGAGAGAAAAGAAATGAGAACAGCCAACGACGCATTAAGTCTAGTGTGCATCATTAGTTCGCTTTTACTTGGCCGGGCTGAAGGGGGGCGAGGACAACCGTTGCAACGCGAAAGATACGGAACGTGAGTGCAGTGAAGTAGTGCAGGTTCCGAGCGTGTCAGTGCGAAATTGCAATTCCAGCAAATGACAACCCCCCCTTCTCGTTCCATCCTTTTGCAACCGCTGGCACGTTGATGGTACTCTCTTCTTCCAAATGCTGTTGCTGGAACACTCCCGCTCGGTTTCCGCACTCCCTCCGGCTTTGAAACCTCTGGCCTGCGTTTATCACACCGATATCTGGCTATGTACTTTCCGTGTAACACGAGTATTCGTGTGTGTGTATGCACACATACGTTCCACGCGTATTTCGGTGATTGTGCGAGCGCTGATAAACCGATTCTCTCGCAGATAGCGCAGATCGTAACTTCCACCGGTGCCTATATCCATCATTCGCTACACCCGATCCACCCGCTTCGCATCCTAGTCTTGGCATATCAACGATCGGAGGTTCTTGCACGGATGTTACACCGACGCAGCGATTCCACGCGCGATCCGGCAAGAGGAACGGCTTTAGATGCGGGAAATTAATCTCCTATCCGCCGCATATGGAAATCGATATCAACGTCAAGTTCTTCGTGCCTCTTTCTTCTCTCGAACGCGTATCGACGTTCGTCGCAATCAAAATTGCGATGTCTCGCGTTATTGTTCCCTTTTTTCAGCACACTATGACGTTTATTCGCGGACGGTTGATCCACGAGTCGTTGCACATCGCAGCCCCATGGAATTTTGTAAACTACGTATATTTTTAATATTAAAAGATTTTGAATGCACCTCGGGGCTTAAAATTTCATTTTACTCCCGTCTGCTTGGGGCAAAAATGTCGTTCGTGCGTATATGCCGACGTTGCATTGTGATTATGCATGTTTTCAACGAACAAGCGAGTTGGAGGATGTTGATCAGTGAGCCGACGCTATTGCCAAAGGAGGCACCGTTATATACCGCTCGGAGCACTGCTGAAATTAAATCGTCCCACAGTCGTAACTCTGACGAGCGCACCGAGATGGGGAGAGCGTGAGAAAAGGAGAGGAAGCGAGAGAGAGAGAGCGAGAGCGAGAGAGAGGGTGGAGGCGGGGGGAGAGGCGAGGACTAGACCCAAAGGCTCCAATGCTCATTCTGTTCCCTGGCGAGAAACTTTGGCTATAAGCTCGCGCGCGTATCGTCGCCCCAGTAAGACGTAATGTTGGGCAAGATCGTCGTCGTACCGTCGCACGAAGCAATTCGAACCCCTCCAGCTTCCACGCGCTCTCGCTGCGATATCGCAAGAAACAAAGTACGTCGGGGCAAAAGTTCGTGCACGTCGTCGGTATAGCCTCTTATTCGACAACACATTCACTTGTTTCGAAAACCGAACAAACGCATTCTCTACAATCCATTCGCTTCCAATTTATTGACATCGTCTTGTCGTTATTCCGAATAATTCATTCGTTGAAAGCTAAAACCTATATATATTTTTTGAAATATATATGAAAGGCGAAGAATGTTGTGTATAAAATCGACGATTGTTTGGAATTTTTGTTTCGTTTAAATCCAATTTCTTGTTTATTATCGAGAATTGTACATTAAAATTTGCAGGACAAGCTATTCGTTTGACGTTCTACGACTTCGGTCATTAGAATCGTGATAGACTCGACGAGTTTCGTAGGCCCGTTGGGTTAATGGGAATTATGTCATTTTCTTTTTCCGCCCGCAAGGTTATACACGCGTCGACTGAGTCACAACTGCCTGCCACGAAGAATGACCATAAACACATGGTCGAACACACCCACGCAGTTTTGAAACCTCGTGCGCGGATTGCCATACATATGTATATTTGTATGGTCTCGACGAAAGCGGCAACGCTCCGGCTGGGAGGGTGAGCGCCCATAAAAAAGCTGAGCTGTTAATTCGGGGTTTTCCGTTGTACATAAAAGTATCTCGACTGAAGAGGGCGTTAATGCAATCATGTAGAATCGTGTTGAACCGTTTTCGTTCCTCATTTTCGAGGGGCTCTTTTTTTAGCGTTCCGGAGAAATCTAGGAATCCTTATGGTTTCGGTCGGTCCGTTCGTCCGTCCGTTCCTCCATTCTCTTATTCGTGTACCGATTGAGATTAAATTCGGTACACAGGCGTGGATTGATGACCCAAAAACAGAAATGATAACATAAAAAGATAAAAAAATGTTGACTCCCCTCCCACAGATTAAAAAGTGAACCCTTCAGTCACGAGATATTTCTTTCAAAGTCAAAATTTCGAACCATCAATTCAAAAAAAAAAATCGAAAAATTCCCGAATGTAGTTTTCAATTGGTACATTCGATGAAAATTCTAACTGTAGCAAAAATAATTTATGAAATGGTTAGAAATAATTTATTTTTTTTCAAAATGAGTGACAATGACTACGAAACCATATCATGTGCCCGCCCAACACACTATTGACCGGTTTTTTGTTTCCACGCTCAAGAGCACACGGAATCCATTAAGCGCGTTCTTATGAGTAATTACTCAGAAGGAGGACGCTAATTAGTCAAGCGTATCGCGAAGAGAGAGAAGGAGAGGGTGAGAAAACGAGAGGAAGCGAGATCGACAGAGTTTTTCTGACTCGGCGCAAGCCGCACCGGGTGTGTGAAAAACTCCGCTGGTTTTCCCGGCTGCTCCCAAGCCGACGGAAACGAGACCGGGGTGGCTCTACACAGTCGCACCGGCGTAAGCATCGTCTCGTCGGGTTTTCGAGTCACGAGCGCGCGTGAATTACCCCAAACTTCCTTGGTCGCCGTTTCGAGCAAGAAACGACCGCCAAGATCTCGTTCGCTCGAAAAATAATAGAAAATAAAAGCTTCTCATCATCGTTCTTGGCGACGAAAGAGAATACCCCTGGCAATACTTCCGCGAACGGTATTTCGCAACGCGATGCACGGCCACCGCGAAAGATACCCGGAGGGGAAGTTGGACGGAATTTATAACGACTAATTAAAAGCAAAAAAAAAAAAAAAAAAAAAAAGAGGATAAAAATTGAGCCGCTATGCCGCACTGAAACGAGTTTCTAATTATTTTTCTTTTAATACGACATAGCGAGAGTTTACCGACGGTGGCGCTGTGCCGGACGCTTCCGCGTGGTGCTTCGGGAAACAGTCATAGTTCCGTCCCTGCTCGATGCAATGAGCAGAGAACTCCTTCCTTTTTTTTTTTAATAATTTTTTTTATTCCAACCCCCCACCTGATTTTCCACTCCTTCAGATTGTCGTCCGCAACCAAAGTTCAAAGTTCGTAACGAAGTTTTAATAACGCGTTCAGTGCTGCGCAGTCAAGGAGACCCTGTTTCATGAAAACTATGCCTTCCGACGTACAACCGCGATGCGGTATTGTCGATGTGGAGAACGATCAGGAGTCCTGGTTCATGCCTCTTCGCTTTTACGGAATATCAGTTAAATATTCTGTGTCGTGCCATGTATATTGAAAATGTGTACGAGTTGTTAGGATCGTGGATGAAGCTATGGAACATAACACAGCGCAATTAAAACTACGACTATGAACCATTGAAATATTTTCGCATACGTGGTACACGAACAAGCGAACCCCGTGAAAAAAACCCCATTCGGGATGAATGCACAATGAATTTACCAGGAATTCACATTCAATCCGACATGATCATTTCTCTAATAAACCGAATAACAAATGATAAAACAAAGTTTTGTCAGAGAAATGATTATGGTAAATTCATTGTAAATCTATGGTACATTCATGCCGCAATCTTTCGGAATGAGTTTTCTTGGTACAGGATATCGATATTTCGCATGAATATTTCCAAGTATGAGATTTGTTGAGAATAACGTAAGAAAGTGTGTCGCAAGACAATTAGTCCGAAACAAGAACCCATGCAGTTCGAGAACGAGAAATAAAAAAAAAATGCGAAGGTGATGAGTAGTGGTGAAGAGCTTTTCTCCACCGGTGGATGATTACCTTCAAGCGCTCGACCGGTCCCGGGGCAGCTTCGCGTCAGGATCTCCTTTCCCGGCTCGTTTATTAACAGCGTTCATGACGCGCACTGGATAACTACTGCCCGGCCCGCAATAATTCTTCTGCACGAAAGACGAGCGGGAGAGAGCTCTCGTTGAAATATTAACTTAAAATTGAAGGTAAATGAGAAGGTGAATGCCAGTGAGGCGAACAATGGGAATACCTCGCTGTCCGATGTATAAACGTCCTTCCGTGAAGATGGAAGAGCACAGCCGTGGCTGGAAAAATAAATCTTGATGGACGGGAAGATTTTCGGACGGCCCACGTCTGTGAGAAGGAAAATAAGGAAAAGAATATTTTCCCACGGTGCGTCCAATGTTACATATAATTCATATATTTAATCACCTCGGGACCCTCCGATATCGAAAAAACGTTCGAATAAATTTGATAATAATCGTCGGAGGAACGGTGCAAGCGTGATATTACCCATATATGCATATTTTTTTCATGAAATTAAGATTTATACGTGTTAATTTCAAATGGTAATGCATTTTTCCAAGAATAATCAGTCACCTCAGCAACGTTATTACCGAAAAATGGAAAAATTTACCATTGACTAGAAACGTCGAATTAAGATTTAATATTTTTCCTTTATCGATCGATACCTTGTCGCAACCATAATTCGAAAACGACCCAAACGAGAACCACCCTAATATATACGGTGGTACGTAAACTACGTTAGCTCGAATTCATCCCTTATCGTCGATAGGCAGGACGTCGAAGAATTGCAGAAGGGTGCGGATAAATCCTCGTTGTGTAGTAGTACGCCGTGGCTTATCGTCGTTCCGGTGGGATAACTCTCGCATAATTTGCGTTCGATACGTGTATTAGCCGTCGCTTCGAGCTTTGCTCGTCTCGTGAAACGTGGCACGTCTCAAGGGGTACAAAGTACAACGAGGGGCGGCGGTCCACCGACTTCCTTTCGATTTTACGACTCGTACGATTCTTTCGCGTCGCAATGGCGATGAATCACGCGGGGTAACATTCATATTTCTGATCGAAGGCGAATTGAGAGTGAAAAATACGTGGAAAAAGACATATTATAGTGGTTACAAATCAGCCATGTACCGGTCGAACGTATGTGCTTCACTGTAGCTGATGTGACGTCAGCAGCGACGACTACAACGAGAAGACGACCGTGAAAATGCATTATCAGTCGCGAAAATTCCACGGGAATTATTCGTCGTCTTGGCGAATTCGTCGATGAACGATAATCGGGACGACCGAGCAACGATACAAGCGGATGGGTAGGCGAGCGCTCTCACGGATGACGAAGAACCTCGTCAGTGAGATGAGAATAACGCACGGTAGTTCTTCGTACGTCTTCGAGAAATCCCGTGTAAAGATAAACCCATTCTGAATGAATGCATGATGAATTTACCATGGATTCACAATAGATTGACGATAATTTATTTTTCTAGTGGTACAAATATTCTTTTTCTGTGATTCTTCTGGATAGAATAATGAAGAATTTTCTGGAATTGTATCTTTTTTTTCCTTGAGGAAGGAGCTGACAAGTTTTTTTTTCATTCTGTTAAATATTTCGCATTTTACTCAATTTAATAATGTCGAGAAAACAACTTTGTTGTTGATTTTTTTCAATCGAGCTACGTCGTCACTCCTTTGTTCGATCGTCTTATCTGTCCGTGTCTTTGTCTCGGGTACCTTTATTATTTAGCCTTTTAATTAAATCTTTTGTTTGCGAACGTTTGTTTTGAAATGGTAAACATTAAAAAAATCTAGATATATGATGATACTTTTTCATGCCATTTCACACTCGTATTTCTAAGAATATTCAACTCAACAAAATATTTTGTCTACTCTTTTGTCAAAAAAAAATATATATATGCATAATTCCAAAATATTGTCCATGAATTGATCCAGTTATTTCGTTTGCATCAAGATGAATTAATGTCGAATGAAAAATTTACGACGCAAATCGAGATAGCCCAAATATCGTAGGATTATGTTACTATCTCAAAGAAACTTGTTAAATTTATAGCTCGACTATGTACAGTATATACAGACATATACATAGGCAAAGGTCTTCTAGAAAATTTATGATTCCTCCGTGTGGCGTCGCGTCGCTCTTACATTTTCTTCGCTGATGTAGCAGAGTTTGGGTAGCAGAAAATTGAAGAGGGTGTCTCGGTAGACGCGCACAGACTCGTCGTCGCGTATAGTCGTCGCGAAGGCGAGGAGAAAAAAAATTATTATCATTGCAATTTTTTTATAAGTCTCGGGGGCGAATGAGGGCGTTTGTCGGGCGCATAGACCGAGCTCGGTAGATGCCGCCGGGGTCAATAAATTTTCTCCGAAGCATCAAACGCGTCCCGGAGGAATCTCGCGGAGCGAAGAAAATCAAGGGATGTGAAGTTGCACGAGAAGCGACAGACGCAGAGGAAAGGTTTTCCCTTGACAATGCTGGCTCTTTATTACCACAGCTAATTATCCTTGTTTCGTTCGTCGGTTATATATACCAAGTCCATTGCACCCTCGGCGTAACCTCTGTCTGTTTCGAGGACCTGATAAGGCCGAGTTCAGGAGGCAACGAGCCTCGGACTGTGAGTGAAGAAAAAAAATGAAAACCGCGACGGGTACAAGGCGCAGTTTGCGCGCATAAATCGCTGAGAAATGTTAACCACTTTCGTAGCGAGGTCTGCGAAAGGGTCGTCTACCCTTGACTTTGGCGACGTTACTCGGAACAGGAGTGGGAGAAAGAAAGCAAAAAAAACCCCGGCAGGGAGGAATAATGGCGTGGAGCACCCTCGGGGCAGCGTCTTCTATATTACAACCGAAAAAAATGAGTAATTACACAATTAGGCGCTTCGCATAATTTTTACCGAACGGATCTACAAATATTATTAAAATAAAATTGTCACAAGCTCGAAAAATAATTATTTGGTCGATTGCCGGTTATACTATCAATCCCAGCGCATTTTGTTGATAAATCGGTGGGCAAAAATGTTGAAAAATAAGCGATCGCGATCGCGTGCGATTTTTTGAAGCAAACCGTACGGTGTAGCTATCGTACCGCACAGTCAGCGACCAACGCAAGTCGCACAAATTGGTAACAACCGTGAGTGCCAGACGCATATAGTCCGCTGCAACAGATAACACGCCTGTGTACAAGCGAAGAACGAAGATAAAGGCTGGAAGTAAAAGCTGGCAACGTCCGCGAGCTGGAAACCACCCAAGTTTGACCAAGCGGTTTTTGTCATTTCTTCGCTCGTCTCGGTCGCACTCGTCGGTCGAAACGTTCGCTCTTCGTTACTTATCCATTGATACGAACGTCGAAAATGGGATTTGAAACAATCTAGATGACCCGGTTATTCTGTAATACGACTTGGACGGTTGAGATATTATTTACGGTTGAATTTTTTTTTTTTTTACCGCTCAACATCTGGCTCGTGCAACTTCGTGCGTTGAGGCTTGAGCGAATGCCATGATATCGGAATTTTTGGAAAAACCGGTTACGACTGCAGGGCCAAAGCGATTTTCACGCTGAGTGATTAGCCGCGACCGAACATACGATTAAGCCGATTATTCGTTTGGGGTTGCTTCGGTCATGCGAATTAAAGCGATTTTATAATTCACGGCGCAGAAGGTCGGTGCTGCGGACGATCGAATTGGGGGCGAGTTAGAGGAATTACGGAATTTTCCGGGAAAAAAGTGCGAGCGAAATGGGTGCGAATCGACGTTTCGAGTATTCAAAGTCCGGACGGTGCAAAATTCCGAGCACGGTACCGACAATCCGCGACACCGACTCGGCAAACGGTGTTACATCAATGGGAAAGGCTCCGACCGTCGATGTTTCGAACTGCCAAATTCAGGAAACGTATATATAGGTATCGGGGTGGTTCGCCCGAAAAAAAATACGATTTTCACGGCAATTGGCTATTTTGAAGTATCTCGCTTCCGGACGATTCTCAGGGGTTGCTCCAATATTTTTAATTTTTTATGTTTAAAAATTTTCCCCAACGGCTTAATTTTTTTCATTTCAAAATGAAAATTTTATCAAACATTGTTTAAATGTTGCTCTTTTATATGATCCATCGTTTGAATGAAGTAAATCTTTTATTATATTCGTAAAAAATTAGAGAAGAGTTGTTTTCTTTAAACTTCAAAACCCCATGTAATCCCTCAAAACTCCGATCTCCATAAAAATATTCTTCCGTGTCGATAATGATTGGTGGCGTCGAGTAGTCTGCAATTCGAACGGCTCGGCCATGTACTCGGCGCCACCAAATGAAAATACAGCGACACATTCCGACGACTGCTGGACCGACGGTGACCAAATATTCCAGGACCGACGAGCTAAACTACAGCCGTGTCGTCCCTATTCGATCGGCCGGACTGTTCATGCACGGTCCGTGCGTTTATTCACATGTGTGAGACTGTACATACGCGTGTGTTCGCCGGCTTCGAAAATCCCTCGAAATATATATTGCATTTGTTGAAAGCCCGGGGACGCGCATAACTTCATCAATGAATCGAAAATAAAAGCTTCGCCGTGGCCGAATGTAGGTGCGCCTGTCGCGATGCGAGGATCCCAAAATTCGTGAACGGGAGAGTTAGAGCCCGCGTCATTGGACCACCACTTAACGATCCACCTGCTCGTCCCTTTTCATTTATTTAGTTTATTTCTTTATTCGTTTTTCTTTTTTATTATTTGTTTTTTTTTTAATCCAGGCACTCGAACAGAGAGTATCCGTACCTCGTGTCAGCCTGCAGATGGACGATCTCGAAAAAACTGGTTTTTAAATTGCACAATGCTACACCGAAAAGAGATTGGATATCGAAGAGGCGGAGAAATAGCCCGATCGAACAAAAATATAAAAATAAAAATCTAAATAAAACGCATTGGTCAAGCCGGTCGTTATTCGAGAGAGCCAAACAGTGAGAGTATTTCACTATTCGCTCGAACGAGGGCGTGTATTCCGTGATAATAATTCCGTTAGGACGGTCGCTAGCCGCGAGGGACATGAAGAGGCATATGCGTGGAAAATTCAGAAAACTCTTTACGAGTTTTTGTCAGAGGTAAGCTTCGGTGATTTTTTTTTTTGTTTTTTTACGAAAAAAAACATTCTACGTATCTCTTGGTTTCTCGTACCGTTGAGAGAATGTATATTTAGAAAAAACGTAGAAGTAGCAAAGCAAACTGCGGCGAAGGTCTCTTTCATTCTCTTTCGCGACGAGTGACAAAAGAAAAATAGAAAATGCGACCGCATTAGCGCGCACCTCCGGAAGATGTGATAATCCGGGAGATAAAGGAGATCTTGCACGCGGTAAGGCCGACGGGAAAAAAAAAAAAACTCGGTTTGCGCGTATCGCGCTACCACGACGCATTGTATATATTTTTTCGCGTACGTGTGTGATTATGTGTGTGATGGACTGCGGTTGGATCCACACGTGGAAGTTTTAATGCGCCGGGGGCCGGTTATACGTCCGGGCACCGAGTACAAACTGAAAAGAGCCGGAAGCGAACAAGGCAAACGAAAAGAAAAATGAAATACTTTAAAAAAAAAATAATATTTAAAAAAAACGAATGACAGAGGATGAAAGTAATAAGGAATTAAAAATAAAAAATAAAAACTTACCCCTGAAGCAGTCCGAGTGAGCATGCCGACATTATACGGATGAAAAAGTGGTAGGAAAAGAAAAATTAGGACCCTCAAACATGTGAGTGCGTTTCAACGTACGTTTTATATGAGCCAACGTACGTACAGTGTATACTTTCGAGGCAATTAACGTACGGAGCCCTTTGCGAGTCACAGGAATGTCCCAACCCCTCGGGTATTTCACAACGACGCGATTCCTACCCCCAGAGCCCACCTCTTCGTTGGCCTCCCGACGATCCTAGGCCAGTAGGGCTTCGAAGGGCGTGACTTGAAGAGGGTCAAACGCGTTCGTCCCTAGTCACTGTTAACACGGCTCCTGTGGATGCTGATCGAAGCTCCGAATGTTCAATGTTACGACGAGTCAATAAATCGAATTAAAAGGCTACGAAAGTAAATGTTTCGAAACGGCATGGCTCCGACTATCAATTTCTCGAAAGATCAAAAATCCTGAAAACATGTGTATAGGTATAGTGGCGTAGCTCGTTTCACTCGTGCCGCGAATTAACTGCGAATGAACGTGCTGCAACAACGTTCGTTTGTTCGTTCTCACCGTTCATACGAATACACTATGGATATGGCGCACACGGAACGAAGGGATAAAACAGTGAGCATCGCTGTTCTCCCCACAGTCGGGCGAACACCCGTCGGACATACGCAGTTTTAATGAGTTCTCTCGCGCCCGTAACGTGCCGGTTGATAAATGCGAAAGTCTTTTTACGGCCGTGCCCGTAGCAAAGCCGTGGCGACGTGAATTTTCCATAGACGCGGCGAGGACACGCGCATAGGGCAGAAACTGTTAACAATTCGAATTTTTTGCTTTTCTCCGACTTACGCTGCAAACGAAAACACCGGTAAAATTTTGTAAGCCACTGTTTACTTTTTAATATCATGGATTTTATAAAATGTGCGTACCGTGGAAACCAAAAAATATTTCATTCATTTTGTAGCTGTTTTTTTGTTTCCAGAAATAATTGATGGAACGATTTTTTGTTTGTCATTCCCCTCGTGCGGTCTTCTCGGTTTAGCCAGATTACGGTGCATACGAAAGCCCGCATAAGCTTTTTCGAGCCGCTTTTCTCCATTTTAGCATCAAGAATTTTTCAAAATTCATTCGTCGCAGAAGCTGAAATATTTAGTTCGTTTTTTTTTTCTCGCTTCAATAAATAGTTGATGGATTCTCGAATACGACCGGCTTCGGACGATGGTTAAGGCGTTTTTCAGTAAAGGTTGGTTTGCTTCCGAGTAAATGCAATTTTAATTATTGGAATAACCTAAATAATTCGAACCGTCGGGCTGGAACCGATGATCCGATTGGCATATGCCATGATTTATAAGAATTCCCTTCGCTGCATCGATTATCCGTATCGCGATACCTTTTTAATATCGACACGAGGAATGACGAATTCATTTATTGCATTAATATTAACACGCTCGGAAAACTGCAGCGTTGTTGGACCGCGCTGCGCATTCATTTATTATTTGCAGCGATTTATTTGTCAACGTCCACAACGTTCATAGTACTCGGTATTTCCGAGCTCCGAGCGAAAACTCTTTTATTCGTTTTTTTTAAATTAATCTTTTTAATCCAAACGAAAGAGTGATAGAGTGAAAATACGATGACAAGTAATTTAAAGTCCCGTTTATCAGTTGCCGTTTCACTGAAGATAAAGTTTTTCGTGTTTCATCGCGTTCGAATAAATCTCACGCAAGATTGAAAGAAAAAAAATCGTAGATTCTCATCGATTGGTTCCGCGTAGCGTTGACTGAAGACCGTATTCGACGTGTACAGTGTAAAGCTCTGTGTTTCGCGGCGTGTGGAATGAATAAGCGAGTGAGCGGAGATGGTGCGCATCGCGTACTGCATAAATACACGGGTTACGTGAGGATGCCAAAGCCATGGCAGCGAACCGAAGACCAGCGGAATTCGTATGCAGACCGATAAACATTTGACAGCATTAGAAGGGTTAAGGCGCGAAAGAGGCTCGCATCGGAGGCATCGGCTACGCGGTTGGAATAAATATCAATTTGCTTCGCGTACAAGGAATACGATAGGCTCGTGCATAAAATGTTCGAGGTGAAAAGAGTGAAAATAAAATACAAAGACGAGAATAAAGTGAAGAGAGAAGCCGGAGAGAGATAAAAGAGGCTGGTTATCTTCAAATTATTACACACGCTTGCAATACGCTACAGAAGTGCGATGTGTCTGGACACATGATTTAAGATTTGCCATTACGACGGTGTAAGAATATTAGACAGTCCGTATCCTTCGCGAGATCACGTGGTCCGTTGTCGGATCGATCGTATCGATCGATAGAGGTGGTCGATAAATTGACGCACACGCGTTACACGAGGCGACAAGTACGCGGGTGGCAATCCCCGATATTGGAGCACGAGCGCCGTCTCGAAAGTAAATTCTGCATCTTACTATTTCAGACGCCGCCCGAAACCCAAGTCTGGACCATCCGGCAAGCTGGAATTTCGCCTCGTGTGAGCGGACTGATACTTTATCGAAATTAAAGAACTTTTTTCATAAAATTGGAGTGGGCATCGTGTTCTCAATTTTTTCTTTCGATTGCATTATATTTTCATCTGTTGTAGATCGATTATTTTCGACAGAGAATAATCGAAACTTTGATTTTTTGCAAAACAGGAGCCGTAAATATGGAGCCGACGCGTGCACTATTTTTTTTAAAGACAATTTGAGATCAGATCTTGAATTTAACCTTGGTTGGCACACGTCGAAGGCATCACTCACCGGACGACCAATCACTTTCGGGAAAATATAGTTACGATGATCCGATTATTATCATGACCTTGGCATCCACCAGCGAACGTAAGCCCGGTAAAACATAATCCACAAGCGCGGAACGCACAACGAGCGCTCATCAGAAATGCAATTTCCCGCTACGCTCTCCAGAGACACCCTTTTTTCAATCAAATTTCTCCTCCTACTCGCACGAGCTTCCAATATCCTCCGTGTGCGTTTCATTCTTCTTCCGAACTTCGCAAAAGAACAACTTTCATCGTCAAATCCATAAACATCAGCAATTTTTTTTATCATTTCTTTTCACGCTCGCGTATATCGCGAGCGGCGTTTCGGTCAACTCCGGGATACGGGACTGTGCCCGATTCGAAACTGTATTCTCGTAACGCAGAAAACGAGCCAGAAACTCGAAATTTCCGCATCAGTTCAGCCACTTTCCCGGCAAAGCTGTTTCTGGAGTACGCCACGGGAAAACGTGGACGACCAAGTGAGTCGGAGAAGGCAGTCCCGACAAGCCCTCGCGGAGTAGATACATTGTGAGACGGTGAGGTGGTCGTGGTGTAGAAAGAAGAGGAAATAAAAGGTTTCGCGACCCCCCGACCCTCTCAACCAACCGCCCTCCCCCCTTCCGCCCACCGAGAACCGCCCTTGCGACTTTGCTCTACTAGTTTCTGCTTTTAAACTACGCGAAACTATTGCATTTTCTTATGACCAGCGAACTAGAAGCTCACGAAGGCACCAAGTTCCCGTGCAGTCTCAGCGGCTTGCTTTGTTCGACTCGATTTTCTTTCCATGTATTTTACTACAACCAGCACGCGTATATTTTCGTTTATACGTGTTGCGTATTCTTTTTCTCGCTTTTATCTGCTTTTTCGTTCTCTATTCACCCCCATCCTCTCTCTCCGGCTCCGGGTTCGGTTCTCCGTGTGCCTTTCTTCGGCATCTTCCTCGTTCTCTTGTTCCGTATTTCTTATTTTCGTCGCCTTTATCTCCCGCACGTCGCTGAAATGTGCCCACGCGACTGAATATCTTCCACAAGGGACGAAAAATCCGCCCCCTCGCGACACAAAAGCTTTTCTTTCGTCGCTGGCACGCGCGATCGAGCTTCGCAAAAGGCGAAACGAGACTATGGACGAGAAATGAACGAGGGTTCTATTGACGTAGGACGAAGGCCGAAACTCGGGGTTTTTTCATTGGACCGCTTGAAACTATTGCGGAAGTTGGGTCGACGTCGATGTTACGACTATTCTGGAATTCGGCGGAGCGTGATCGAACGAATGATGAGCCGATGTCAGGTCCGTATCGGAACAGCGTCGAATCGAGTCGGTTGTATCGATGTCAAATGATAATCAATGCGCGAAGAAAATTCGCATAAGCTCCGAAAAAAAAAAACGCGTAACGATTCCTCGAATCTTGCTGATCCAACGTCGGACAGCATGCAATAAAATTTTGTCTCCAAAGTTTCATTTCCAAAACAAGTTTCATCGTCGTAAAATGTTGGCTACCGTGAAATTTTGTTACTCGTAACGAACATTCTTGTTTTCAAAACTCGAAGATTCTTCGATCGGAAAGTTTGTTGAAATATATTTTTCCCGAACTAAGCTTATTTCCGGTTTATCGTGTCGGAGTCGAGTCGGCGAGAGTGTGACGCGGGGGTTGGATGCATTATAAGTGGTGTCGAGGCCGTTGGGTGCTTCTTCTTCGTGGCTGCGCGAACGAGGATGAAGATGGAAAACGAATTCCAATATTTCATAACACGTCTCCCCGTTTCCCTGCCAACGCACACACACGTGAAGTTCCTCCGGCGAGCTCGAGGCTTTGTGGATAATTCGACGGTTCTGAATGAACGTGGGGTGGCTCCACGGAGAAAAATATATACCGAAGCGAGAGGCGAATCATATCAATAGCTTGGCGGGCTTTCGAGAAAACGATTGCGGAGACGCGGAAAAATCCGCTCGAAGAACGTCATTCCGCGATTTTCCGGAACCAAGTGAAATTCATCATCTCGACCCTTCGCGGAACGAAGTTGACGAACGATTTTACATGACTCGTTTTTCATGGCCTCTCTTATACTTTGCGTGAACGCAGACGTGAATGAGTCACTGAAACGTGGTTGAATATTTAATTCAAACGAATTCCCATTGATAGACAGAAATGAGTGAGCAGTGAGGTAATAACGCGAGCAAAACGAATCCATTGAAAATGGGGTTGGAGAACGAGTGAACCTTTGATGTGGTTTTGTTAACTCTAATGGAAACATTGTAAAACATAATTCGTTGATGTAATGTCTTATCGATAATCGGTTCAACGAATTCGTTTGGTATCGGAGAATGGGAAAAAAAAGGCAGAGGGAACATAGTGGGATGAATGCGCGAATTTGTATACGCCGGATGAAGACCGGGGGTGAGGTACGAGGTATTCATCATCAGGTTAAACACAATTGGCAGCTATGTGCGAGATGAAAAGAAATGACGGAGCGGCGGTGTGAGAAGAACGAGAGTTCCACACCCTCAGAATATATTCATGTATACATACATGGAAATGTGCAGTATCAATGTATACATGTGTAAGTAGAAGTGTAGGTATATATGAGGCAATCCACATGAAACCGATCACTTTTGACTGAACGGTTCGTAGATTTGAATTAAATTTTTTTTCTAAAAGTACTTGATTATGAAAACATCTGACAGTTTTTTGCAGTCATTATTTTTTTTTTTTGGAACGAATTTTTAGATGATTTCTTGACAAATTTTTCAAATGAAAATATCTCAGGCGAGACATCCAAATTCAATCGCCCGCACGTCAAAAAGTGCGTTTTAAACTCACTTTTAGAAGAGAGTATTGATTTTTTTCAATGTCTATTACTTTTCTACATTCTTATTCTTAATATCGACTTTATGAAAAAACGGCGCGATTTTTTAAAGTATTTAATCCAAATTCCTTGTCCGTTTGCGGAAATGTTACGGCCTGAGTGAGAGTGGAAAGACTTTAAAATTTAAGCTTTAAAATTTACGGTAAAATAGTAAATATCATCTTTCTCAAAAATGCATTACTGGAAAAAAGATTACAGCAAAATCCTAAAAAAAACTTTTCCGAGTGTCGTTGTCTTCAAGTGCTTTGAGAACAAAAAATTTGATCCAAATCAAAGACCCGTCGGGGTCCAAATGTGATCGGTTTCAGGTGGAATGCCTCATATCCTTCCACAATTTTGCAGAGCAACCGCGAACGTGTATACGGTCCAAATCTTCCACAGCCGCCTCCGCTGAATTAAAACGGCGGAAGTCGGCAAACAAAATAACAGCCGAGCTGCATTCTCTCTATACACTCCTCTGTGTCGGTAGAAATAAAATAAAAAAAGAGAGAAAGACTGAGAGAGCATCGGGCGTTGCTGCTGTAACATCGTGTTATCACCGACTTCTTCTTTCTCTCATTCTCTACTCTCCCGTACAATTCTAGTACAGCCCCACCCCTCTCTCACACACACACAAACACAAAAACACACATGCACGATTCATCCAACCATCGTTTTTCTAGCTAGTCACACCGTGGAAGCCTTTTTCTTTTTACTTTCACCCAGTCACTTTTTATCTTTCACTTCTGGAAAGAAAAACGAAAAAAAAAACAAGACGGAAGAAGAAAAAAAAACGCGTGTGCAAGTGTTCGCGTCGCATCCGACGTGTGTGTGTGTGCAATTTTACAGATGAGTTAACGCTTCAACCGTGACTCAAAGCCCGCACCACAATTACACGAGCAATAAGTACGGGGTCGTGTGTTTGCTCATTATTTTCTAACGCATCAGAGATTGAGCATTCTTTTATTTATCATCGCCTTTTTTTTTGCTTGGCTTGTGCTACACACGGCTATTCGAAATTAGATAGTCCTTTATAATTGAATATCCTGAATTTAATTAGTTCGACGGAAAATTCAGACGAAATTGTCTTCAAAAATGTATTTAAATTTTTAATATTTCTCCAATGAAACAACTGTTATTAATTATCATACGACAGTTTGAAATGTTCACATTTATGCATTAATTCTTGATAATTTGGACGGATTATTGTTTTACAACGGATTGTGATAAGCAATGAGACTCGTAATCGAGGATCATTTAATAATACGAGTGTTCTGAATACATTTCCATTGAAAACCATGCCCATCCATGTGGATGATAACAAAACCTATACCGACCGATGAAACCCTACCCCCAAACCCGCCCAATCAATTGTCAACCGCCTCCACCGAGCCTAACCGCCTCCCGGGCCTATCTTTATGCGCGTTGTGCAGCATCTCTCCCGCTTGAGTTACCGTCCAAACAGTCGCGTATACCTACACCAAATTGAGGTTTACCGCATTGGCTCGATGAAGGCTTACGTGACTGTTTACAGAACGGATCGATCCACGAGAAACGATAGGGCTTCTCCGCACATATACGAGACACAGCGATGATATGGAATCGAACGTATAAACGGAAATATCGAACCATTCATACGTCGATTCTACGTCATCATTTGGCTCGATCTCCCCGGTTGTTCCTCTTCATCATCTTACTCGCAATTCTCATACCACATCGCTCGTCTGCCATTTCAATATCCTTTTCACGATTATGCATTCAACGATTTTTCAGACCCTTTTGGTACATCTCCCATTCCCACTTCTTTCTTTTTTTTCATCTTTCCTTCACTTCGGTCGTTGCATATTGCTCACGTCGAGCACAATGCTCACGGATTATTAATTCGTTCTTTTTTTTTTTTTTTTTTTTTTTTTTTCGAGAATGAAATATAGTTCTTCGGAATCGAACCGTTGAACAGACACTTGAGCTCTTGCAAGAGTTGAAAACTGTTCCTGAGCATTTAATTGTCCCCGAGGGCCTTCTTTCCGTTCTTTGTATGAAGAATGGCAAGCGTTACTCTTGGTAGTACATCTACGTAGCGATATATATACCGGGGTGGTTCTTATTTGGGTAATTTTTTAATTTTTTTTTTTGCGCCCGGATCTCAATCGATCGAAAAAGAAATGCAGGAATTGAAAGCCTGATTTGATGATTGTAGTTCAATTCTTACTATGCGCTGATTCGAGATGAAGTTTTCCGTTTCAAATATATGTAATTTTTCTATTTTGCGGTAATTAAATTGGCGGGGTGACTAATTATTCCTGGGAAAATCCAATACCGTATGGAAGTAACGGGTATGAACTCTACTTTAACGGAAAAAAAATATATATATATGGCTGACGATTATATTCCAATTTATTCATATAGTTTTGAAATAACTAGAGTATCCGCGCTAATTTCATATGATATAGGTTTTTTCCAGGCATAATTAGCGGCCCTGCCAATATAATTACCGAAAAATAGAAAAATTGCATGTATTTTAAACAAGAAAATTCGCCTTGAACCAGCACCCAGTAAGAGTTGAACTAACAAGATCAAACGAGCCTTATTATTTGTTTTTTTGATCGATCAAAATTCAATGTTTAAAATTCAACATTTAACATTCCAAATAAAAATTTTTTTAGTTGATCAAATTCACTTTGGTACAATGAAAATTCGAAAATGGTCCACGTAAGAACCACCCCAATATATACATACATACGTGTTCGTCGCGTCTACCCCGTGCACTTCTCCGTGTGCTCGGTGCGATTTTTTTTCTCTCTTTCGTTTCTTTTCGTTTCATACTGTTCTCTTTATCCATATCCGTCTCTGTGAATAATCCGAGCGAGTTGCCACTGCGTGCAACCATCGCCACGATCCCCTTCACCTGCTGTTCTCGTACCTTCATTGTGCATGCTTCATGTACCGGGGACAAACTGCGCTATCGCAGCGAGAGGCCCGTTCTACCTTTTGTCTCGCTTCCTTCGAACGGAAAATTTTTAGCGACTCCAGCAACCCCGACGATTCCGTGATGGGTATACGTTCGACCGAACTACAGTACCAATTACCAGCACGTTCTTTTACATCGTTTTTTTTTTTTTTTCGTAGCTCGACGATGGGAGTGATGCGGTGGACCGCGTGAGGTACTTCGTTTTATCAGGGTTCGATTATTTAAAAAAAAAAATTTTTTTTTTGCTTTTGTCCGCTGAACCCATGGACTTTCGTGGCGTAGTCAACGAATAAGACTGAACGAGGGATGCAAGCGGGGGGTTAAGGGGGGGGGGGGATATTATTAAATCGATTATTGTCGCGCACCGGTGAACTTTGACAAACTGTACGAAGTTTCTCAGCTCGGCGGAAGCGAGAATATCGAGAATAATAAGGCCGAAAACAAAGTGTGAAATGAATGGTCTCCTTGAAATTTTGCGTCGCTGAATCGGTAAATTAATGGCAACGATGAACGAACGGCAAAGCCACGCTCGAGAACCATGAACGAGGTATAATATTTCGATTAAACAAGAACAAAGGGACGTCTGTCCGTGACAATGGGGAGGTGGCGGAGTCGACCGAAGAGAGGGCGAAAGAGAGATCGTCGTTGTTCAATTTCCCCGAAGATTCGTTGCAGTCATCCCTCTCGCAAGCCCGTCTTAAGACGTTGCAGCTTTGCCGCCTAGCGCGTATCGGAGCTCGAAAGTCGCTCTTCCGTTGACCGATTACTGTGATTAACCCCGATGCGATTTCGCATCAAACGTTCGTAAGCGATCGGGAAACCGGTTTAACGCGTTGTTAACGAATAAATTATAGCGCAACAATGCAAATTAATTATAGAATTTTATTCTCGACGTGGAAACGTCTTTGAAATCGGTCGAGTACCGGTTTCGCCGCAGTCGGAGATGTGAAAGAATCATGTAACCGTGGTCTTCATTCAAATTAAGGTTATATGGGTAATTTGTAGAGCCATTTGGCGTGTCCAAAGTAAAAAAAAAGATATCTGAACTATATAAAAAGAATAAATAGTTTTAGATGTGAAATGGACATATCAATTCTGCATACAGACTATACACAATTCATGGACGATAGAAAATAATAATAATAATAATAATAATAATAATAATAATAATAATAATAATAATAATAATAATAATAATAATAATAATAATAATAATAATAATAATAATAATAATAATAATAATAATAATAAAAATAATAATAATAATAATAATAATAATAATAATAATAATAATAATAATAATAATAATAATAATAATAATAATAATAATAATAATAATAAAATTGAGCAATTTAATATTGCGGAAATGTTGACTTTATCTGACAAGCGTGAAAGGAGGATATTTCATTTTTCGACTGTGACATTACGCGAGCACCTTCCTGTCCCTCCGTTTAGATATTCTTTTTTTTCCTAATTTCGGCACAACTGGGAATCGTGCGAGACCCAGAAACAGCCAGTGTCGACGGAAAAAGCAGCAACACAGCAGAACGATATGAAAGAACGAAGCCAGAGGGATTATGCGGAGGCACGCGATTTCGAAGCCCCAGTCCCGCTGTTTCCGCGTGGATACCAATGCTCGACGGCGCCCGTGCATCCAACAATCATGCGCTTGTACGTGTTTGCACCGTCGTACCGCGCAAACGCACTTTCCGACGCCACTCGGTAAATCCGCGACTGCCGTGGAGAGCGGTAAGTGAAATGCCGTATTTCATACGTGCGATGTTTTCTGACAACAGTGAGGCACTTGACTGGCACGGGCGAACCGACAACGTTGTATGGGTGTGGTTCGAATTTTCGAATATTAAATGCTTTGACAGGTCAATAAATCGAATTAAAATGCTCCGGATATAGAAATATTCCGAATTGGCATGGCTCGTACGACACCGTTAAAAAGAGCCTCTGAGCGATTAAAAATTCCTATTTCATTAAAATTACATGTTTCGATTATTTTGATAGAATTCCTACACCTCGCCGACGGAACATGTGGTTATCGCATGTAGACGAGTGATGAAGATAGAAATAACGAATTAAGGGGTCTCACGATCGGGACCTCTTAAAAAATAACCTTATCCCAAAAAAACCTGTGAACTATTATCGACCGAGATACGAATATAGCCTAAGCCAGGTAACAAAATAAAAATGGCCACCGGGACAGATGCAAAAGTCAAAGCCGGAATTTCCGATCGTTTCGGTGCATCGCGCGATTAAGTAGCATTTGGGTTGAAATATCCTCGGGGCAATATAATCATTTATGGATACTACACGAATTATACGAGTCCGGCGCATTGAATTGGCCATTCGTTGTATATACTCGATGAATACTCGGTGTTTCCGCAATAATGAGACGCATGCGTATGTGTCACACGCAGTATACAGTGTGCACGCGGGTGAGTACGGTGCCGAAGGATGCTTCAGCAATGCGGTTGAGCCGCCATCGCGCTTTATCGTGCTCCTGACACGGTGGGTAATATAATCCGACGGGCAATAATTTTCCGCGGTTTTGATTAACTCGATAACGGTGTACGCGGAAAGTGCCTCCCCCACTCGACGATCTCACGAGACGTAGCTGCAGGCTCGCGGAACAAACGCAATAACGATGAAGAAAATTTACCGCAGGAAGCTCTTTCCGCAGTCATTTGTCATTCTCGTCACGGACTCTTTGATTGTTAGATCGTTATGTCTCACTCGGCCTGCGGTGCAATGACGAAGTTTTGTTCTTCCTTTACCTAAAGTGTGAACAATTGGGTTTTTAGGGTTCCGTAGAATTCTTGTAACCTTTGTGGTTTCGGTCAGTCTGTCCGTCCATTTGTCCGTCTGATGAAGATGAAATTCGGCGCACAAACGTAAATCGACGACCCAAAAACAGAAATGATAACAAACAAATTTTTTTTTCAATTTGTTTACACCATTTTTTCAGATTAAACAATGGAGTCGAAGCTTTTGAGGATTCGTCCTATCGAGTGAGGTGTCTTTTAATAGGTATCCGCGAATGAAATTTTCAATGTGTTGAGACTCGTTCATTTTAACCCTCCAGTCGGGAGATACTCGCTTTCAAAATCGTCATCGGATCCCCCCGCTCTTCTAATTTCTAAACTATCGATTCAAAAAATTGGAAAAAATTCCAGAATGCAAGTTTTAATTGGTAAATTCAATCAAAATTATGACGAACATTGTAGCAAAAATAGTTTAGGCAAAATTTCGAAATAACTCTTTTTCGGAATGAGTAAGAATGGTTATGGAACCCTATTATGCTAATGCCCAACACGCCCTTGAACATTTTTTAATTCTCATGCACGAGGGTTCAGAGTCCTGAGCCATCATGCCCAGGCTCAGGCTCTAGGCCTGTTCCCATTTCCGCATCTTCCTTACATCATGATTTGAAAAGAAGCCAGTACGTGTACTATAAAGACTCTGTCGGGGCCTTCGGTATTTTTACTCCCGCCGGACGGTTGGACAGCTGTCGGCATGTCATCGCGCATTTTTTGTTACCAACCATGCCCAGTAAAACTATCTGCGGAAACCTGAAACTGACAGCGCTGTACTACTTATTTATTCATTATTTTTTACTTCGTCCAATAGAAATAGCAAATCATGAAAAGTAATTTCCGCAAAGTAAGAATTTTCGTTTTCCAACGCCAGTCAGTCAGCGAATGTATTTTTTTTTTTTTTTTAATTTCCGTCGCTTTTTCTTCTTACCAAGTCCTCAGATTGAAAAACGATTCAAACTGAATCCTTCACGAATCAGCGGGGAACAAAAAAAAATAAGGAAGAAAAATAAGCCCCGAGAAACGTTGACGGAAAACGTTTTTTACATCCAAGACGAGAGAAATCGATGTCGAGTTATCGATTTTTCCGGAACATTTATATCGTTCCACCAATAGGGTTCTCTCGTTGGCGGCGAAGATTCGGATGGGAAAAGTTAAGGAAAGAGAAGAAAAAATGATATATTTTCTCTGTTACATTCGCGCAGTTGTCGAGCTTCGTTTCGCATTCAAGGTGAGATTGCGTCGTTCAGCAACGGTGAAGGACGAGAGAAGAGAGAGAACAGACTGAATTTGAAGGTGGTTACGTTCTCCAGCGTAGCTCAAGAAGTCCCACGACGCCAGGCTGCCTGTCTCTTCCTTCGCGCCGGAGAGGCTCAATTTAGCAACCGTCCACCGGTCCCGAGACGTTCCGTGCTCTCTTCGGTCTCTCTCCCTCTCCCATTCGTCGCACTGCCTCGTCCTTACAGTCCCTACAGGATATGCTTCGTTTTCTTCTTCTTCTTATTCTGCAGATTGCCAACGGTTCGAAAAGAAAAAAAAACGAGTTTCTCTATATCTTCTTTTCGTTCTTCTTCCTCCACCGTTTGACGTCACTTAATTCCGTCGGTCTTCGTCACCCGACACCGAGCCGTTGCCGGCGTCTGCTCCTTTCAGACGAGAGACGCGACTCCGGAGACCCGCGCCCGCGCTCGGATCGGAGACCGAGTTCCATCGTTGCTCCACGGAGACACAGCGAAATAAATATATACGTATATCGGAAACGACGAAGCGCCGGGCAAAGCACGAGCTTCGAACGGGGACCGCGGAGTTAAAAAAAAACGTAAAAGTGGAAAGCGCTGTCGAGGGTATTCTCATCGGCACGTCGCCGGAGGAGACGTCGCATTCGACGAAATAAGGAAGAGCTTCGGCGAAATTCACGTTCTTCCAGGCCATCCTCTTGAACGGGCAACGAAAGTGGAGAACAACTGACTGCCTCCTTGCTGCCGCGAAACGAATAAATCCTGACAGCGATTGACGCCATCTTCGTTGCAAACGTGAGGCCAACGTATTTCGTATCTCGTATGGCGTAGAAGAAGCTTCGAGCCATTAACCATTGTTTTAGAATTCGGTTGAAAAGCTTCGAACCGTGGATGATGAAAAGATGACGTTTATATTTCTTTCTTTTTTTATTTTCAGGTTTTATAAATACATGGAAAAATCGATACGATAAGGAACAAATACAACTATATATTTACATATAAAATGCACATGAGTAAAATATGTATTTTTAACACTCTCGTCACCCTCGAATTATCCTAATCTGTTACACGTATCCATCTTCCACATTGATTGAAAAAAAACAGAGAGATTTGATATTTCTGTGGAACATAAAATGACAAAAAATCGGACACGCGATCCAGTCTTGTACTTCCGTTAGTTACCGAACAAACGTGAACGTTTCGAGGCGTTCAAACTGACGGGAATATACCGCTATGTACGGTCTGTATGCATAGTTAACAATCAAGAAACTAAAGACTGAGAGAAAAAAAAAGGGTTGCGCCGTTGGCCAAATGAAAGCATTAGGCCGTCGGGCCCTTTGGTTATTACTCGTGGCAGAGATTTTCTTTTTTTTTCTCTTACGTCGTTGGCTTGTCCTAACGAACCTCATATTGCGGTAAAACCGAGAAGACTGAGATGTTGTAAGGGGCACCGCCTTGACCGCGTTGTTCCGACGAGTACATACGGAGAGTGATGGTTGCGGGCAGAGGTTACCTACCTCTGGCAACGACCGAACTCTCGAGCCTCGCGAGAATGACCACGAGGTGGAGGAAACGCGGTCGTCTGCGCACTCGTCGAAGGGTTGCGAGCAGAGGTATATATACGAAAGGAGGTATATATACGGAAGTAGATAACGGACCGACGCGGGTAACTATATACTCACCGAGTGCCGCACACGTATAACCGGAGGGGGGGGGGGGGGGGGGGGGGTGAATTACCGACGCAAAAGTAAATTGTTATGAGTGATGGACCAAATGATGCCTGGGACAAAAGCGAGAAAAATGCGAACGGAGATAGATAACGGCAGAAATAAATTATAAGACTTTGATCTATAAACTTGGAAATGTACTTCATTAATTGGTGTCTGTGTGCATCGGCAATGTCGGCTTGGAGCGTACTTCCCAGACATTATCAAAGTCTTTCTTCGACCCACAGACTCCTACCGTTCACTTCGAAATTGCTTGGACATCGTAACAAACATCAAATTACATTAAAGTTCGATACGCCAACGCTCCTTTTGCGCGATTGACGTCCTCTTTGAATTTCCATCACGTTAGATGAGAAAAGTTGATCACGGTGCAGCGAAGATGTTTAGTTTGCTCTCGGCAAGAGTGCAAATAATAGAGAATAAAAGCGTTCCTATCACTGCGCTCTTTTGCAAAGACACCAGTCAGCGGTGAAAGAGGTTCAATGCATTACTGTGATTACACGGGAAACCTCAACATTGTTCCGAAGAAATTCGAGATACGAGTTGACGTCAGACCCCGTACGTTACACGAAGACGTACATGTACACGTGATCTATAGGCTATTGATGGTATCGGAAAGGAGAATGGGTGATCGGTTTTGCCAAGCCGAAGCCGTAGAGAGAAATATGTGTGTATGGCAGAAGCATGGAGTTCGTTTGGTCATTTATTTAATACTGTTTCAATGATAAATGGAGAAATGGTGAGCTCGTGCCCCGGGCTTGCGAGCGCTGGTGGTCAGTTCGCAATATTGAAAGCCACCCGGATTCCATTTCCTTTCAGCGATTCGCATTCAACGAAAGCGATTGCGAAGGGACAGCGTATGAACCGAAATGCTGCTGCTGCAGCTACTTCATCGCTGCCAGGCTTGGGACTCGTATGATACCGGGGGAGGGGGCAGAGGGGGTCCGTTGGGAGACATATGGTACAGGGATGGAGACAACGAAGCGGTAATTGGCAAATATTCAATCGTTGTCGGTTTAACGGGTTCAGTTATGGACCTCCGCCAATCAATACCGTCCTATCGTAATTTAGGAGCACCAGTGCGCCAATTGAATCGACATTTTCGAGGTGGGTTACGGGACGACTATCGGGTTATATCGCACTCATTGACACACGATCCGTCGCGGGACGGATGATGAGAGTTCACTCGACCGGCAATTCATGACATAATTTTAATCCGGGGCAACTATAACAACGTTTGTATATGTGTATATCGGAGTGTGTCATTTCAGGGCCGCATTTGTTTTCAATTATCACCTGAAAAGTCTAGTTTACGTCTAAAAACACACCCTCGCGCAGAGAGAACGCTGTCAAAATATATTTAGAGGTAGCGCAACGGCATTAAAGTTTTTACTATTTATTTCGATTAGAGATTCGTTTTTTTTTCCATTATCCTTCGGCCTCCCGAGTCTGATTTAATCGTACGATATTTTCCTGATAGGTTTTTGAAGAGAATCGAATTCAAAACAAAAAACGTCTCTTGATCCACGCATATGAAGAAAATACTAGAAAAAAAAAAATGAAAAATACCTTGATTGACAGCTGCGAAAATAATAGGAAAAAAAATCTGAAAAAAATTGTCCTTGATCGTTTCATGGGTTTGAATTTTATTTCACAATTTTTTTATGTTCTTTTGTTTCACGAATGGCGTAACGGGGCTTTGACGAAAATTGGCCGCGCAAGAACAGCGTACCAGTGCGTCGTCAGATCAGCGAATTCTTTCACCCGAACCTCATTCCGCGCGTTTTAGCTCACGCATCAATACAACGCCACGTCCCGGGCACACAAGCAAACAATGATGACAGCAGAGTGCCGTACACCGAAGGGTTGAGTAGATTCTTTTGTATACTCATTCATTTTTTTTCTTCACGATACCTGTCGCCGAGACGGTGCTGTGTCTGGATATGCTAATGACGGTACAGCGCAATCTCGGTACCAAGGTTCGAACCCTTCGGGAATTTTAACGATGCCGGTGGCCAACCGCGAGACCACGCAAAGATTTTTTCCGCAAATACCGGAGATTGCGTACAAACGGAAATAACGAAATAAAATAAAAATTTACACAGAACTGCCCGACGCTAACGCGCGGTTGATCTCATTAATTACTACCGCATCGTTACTGCGCATCGTTAGAAAGCCTTCGTGAATAAGTATCTGAGAATACAACGACGATGAGACACGCTCGATTTACCGTCGATTGAATTACCGGACAACCGCATTCCATTTCATCGACATTCTAGTTCGCATTTAAAAAAAAAAAAAATTGCATTCCGCTGCGAAACCAGATGTTCTCCGGCTTACCGGATATTATTTTCATAGCTCGTTCGACGATGGAAAAACATAAAAATACCGTCGTTTGTTGCCAGGTAGAGACAGCGGTTTCTCGTTTGTTTGTTTGGCGTGCGGTATGAGTCGCCGCGAAGGGACCGTCCGGGGGGCGGGGGAGAAATGCTCGTGCAAATTCGTGAAATACGCGAGATTGCGGAAATTCCGGACGTGCATGCACGTATGCGGGCTGTAAGTGCGCGTCTCTTGTAAATGGGACAAACGCGAGCCTGGAATCGTCGTCGTCGTCGTCGTCGTCGTCGTCGTCGTTGTCGTTGTCGTCGTCGTCGTCGTCGTTGTCGTCGTCGTCGTCGTCGTCGTCGTCGTTGTCAGGGGCGGCGCCTCACGTGCCTACCCCATACGAGTACCCAGCACGACTCTTCCCCCCTTCCCCCGCCACCGTCGCCTCCGCTGCTATTCTGCACCGTCGCCCATGAACCACTCGACTGCATGGTAAAACCCATATAATATCTGCTCCGTAATCCCGAAGACGACTCGCAACGGGGGTTTACGTGACCTGCAATCGGCCATTCTCGAAAAGCCGTCCTTGTCACGCGATACAGCTGATCGCGTTACCTCGGCCTCTGCTCTGTCCCGGGTCTACCGCATTGCTCCGCTTCGGAGTGGCTGATGCGACACGAATACGTCCACGATTCACACACGTGCAATCTCCGATCCGAACCCCCTCCAAACTTCCGGCTCCTCGGGGACGATTCTCCGGAGACCGTTTTGCCGCATTCTAACGGTGAACTCGTGTCCCACGTCTCACGGTTCCCCCGGGAACAACGTGGACTGTCAATTACTGTCATTTCCGAATTTTCTTCATTTTTCATTCGTCACAATATTATCATTGGAGATCGATTTTTTTTCTCGTTCCACTCCCATTTAATTTCAACATACGATAATTTTACTGTTGAAATTATTTCGAAGCACGAACGATACAAATATTTTATATTTGAAATATCATATTTTGTTGCCTATTTAATTTATCTGATTTAGGAAAATTTGATTGCGATTATTTCGCATTCCGTGAGACAATCGAATTTTATTTGAAATATATCATATTTTTTTCTCAACTCCAATTTATTCGATTTAGTAAAATTTTATTGCGATTATTTCTCTTCTTTTTTTTGCAACTCTAATTTCTCTGATTAATGAAAATATTAATCTGTAAATATACCATTCTGTCTTATCATGAGCCGTACTTAAATCTTTGGTAACGATAAAATAGTTCCGTACTGCTTGAAACGCTCCATTTTGATCCCTGGCTTTTCCATCGCTCCGGGAGAATTTTGTTCTTCATACGTAGTTGATAAACTGGCATCAGGATCAAAATCCGTATAACTGAGCAATTCCGCGAATCGATGCTGAGCCACTTGGAGTCCTTAAGAGCAACGCGAGTCTCGATAAGAGGCTTACGTTGTGGAACTGACGTTGACGCCCTCTTCCCGTCGCTCCTCACTCGCAGGCATCGTTATAACTACGATGACAAACTGCGAATTCCGTTGGTATACACTACGATTCGCGCACACTCGTACATATAATTCCATATATATATTCACGAATCTAGCATAATGCGAGTAGACGGAAAAGGGTTCCGCGGTAGGTTTTAGGTATGATTTAAGAGCTTGAGTGCATAGTACAGCCGGCACATTCGTGTAATCTCACCAGGTCTGGAATCCATATGTTTCGTTGACCCAAGATGGGCAAACTGGCGGTGATCTGTTGGCCGTAGAGCTCACTCAGCCCCTACTGCCCTGAACCCTACGCGCCCTCGTTCGTCCAGCGTTTCGTCGCCCTCTAAACATACTTCCATCTTTTTTCGTTTTTTGTTTGTTTCCTCTGTTTCGCCGTCCGTCAAACTTTTTTTTTCGCCTCGTTACCGTGGACCGAGTTTTGCTTCCTCGGACTACGTAATTTACCGGGTTCGGTTGGAATAGTTCAAGTATACGCCCCCGACCGGCACAAGCGTATGTGTACACGGTCGTATTGCTTAGACATGAGGAAACGGAAGCACCGATATTTTTCATCCCACCAAACATTCGAGTCATTAATAATTTTTATTTTATTTTTATTTTATTTGTATTTTATTTTTGTTTTTACTTCATTTCCATTTTATTTTATTTTTTTTTCGTGTTTGAAATGTGGAAGTCATACGGATCATAAAATACATATACAGAAGAACATTGCTTATTTCCTCAAGCTACAAAGCTGTTTTCGAAACGGCATAAATTAATCCGGAAGGGGTTGAGTCATATCGCGAGTCTCGTAGATCCAGACATAACGGGACGGTTTACGGTCTTCCACTTATCCCGCTTCTTCAAGCTCGCCCACAATAGAACGCGGAGTTCGGTATTTATACTTTCGTGCCATATGGGACCATACGGTAAGACCGAGGCTTGCTGCGTTCGTTACCCTCTCGTTCGAACACTCATTCACAAGATTCATTATTGCACTCCCCGTGCCTCTCGATGTCTGGGCGCGTGCTCGCGCGGTTGGGTCCATGAAGGATTGACACAAAGAGACGGAACTGCTATGGACGTACGTCACCGAAAGTGAGCAGATTTTTGCCAGAAGCACACACTTTTAAAAAAATGTTCTCTTACTAGATTTCCCGGAACCCTAAGAAAGATAAAATCGGCGGAAACCGCATTCGAGTTTAAGGGAGTAACCAAAACATTGACGACGTTATTCATCGACAACTTGATTATTTGATGGATCAGCATTCGTTAACAACTCCTTCTTCGTTTTCCACACGAGCACTTCACTCGGGAAGTACTCGTACGACTGTATTTCCGACAAAAAAGTGCTCAGATTCAATAACGTAAGTTCGCCCTCAGTTCCACCTCATTCCTATTCTCTAGGGTTGACCCTTTCGAGAGAAAAACAGCACAGTAACAATTTCTCCGCGACGTTGTCTATTCACCGTGGTCTCTCGACTCCCACTCGCTTTATAGAATCCCCGCGGCTTCGTCGATGCTCTTGTCACAAGTGACAACTTTCAGAGCCGTCGAAGGGGTCGAGATCGATCTGTCGAGAGCAGCCAGCAGCAGCTACAGGAGCAGCAGCAGCGGTGTTTGCATATGTGTACCGACAACAGCCGTTTATAATCCATTCCCACGGCTCGACCTGTGACCGATAGTCGCGGACAATTCGTATTCAAACGATCTTCAAGACTTCGGATAAAATCGTGACACGCGACAAAGAATTCCGACGAAGAATCTTCGCTCTTTCGTTTTTTCGCTATATGCAAATTCACGTACAGACATTTTTCTCGTTCTTTTGATTATCGTACGCGCAACGATGGCTCTCGAAAAATCTGTGCAACAAATATTTTTATCTTCGTTTTTCCCCCGGTTTTCTCGTAGCGCCCTTTGCCTCCTTCTCGTCGTGTGCCCCACGGTGAAAATGGAATCCAAGCGGAAAGTGGGAAACAACGAGAACGAAAGAGAGAGAGAGATGACGGGGGAGGAGAAAGAGAGGAAGAGAGATAAGCACGAGATGTGGAGATGAGTGAGAGAGTTGGCAAGTAAGAGAGTGCAGGAAAGAACAGCGAAGATATATATATCGAAAGCTCGAAGCCCGGTGATGAAGAGTCGAGAGCTCGTTACGCCACGACGATTTCTCTTCCTCGCGCGAGGTATTACGCCCTCGTTCGGTTCTGCTCTCTGAACGTGAAGCTGCCCCCGGACTGCACCAACGGCAGACTTCGGCTCGCCGAACTAACAACTTCTTCTTTTTTCTCTTCGGTATTTATTTATTTTTTTCTTCAATTTTTTTTATTTTTTATTGTTTTTGCCTCTTTATGTTTTTTCCCTTCGTGTTTTATCTTTTCGCCCGTTTGTATTGGAAAAAGAGGGTTCGCGGATACGTGCGCTAAAGTACCGTGTGTGTACGTAACTCTTCGCAACAGTCCATACCGTTATAAACATATCTATGGAAGCGTATAAAGAAAATCTTGCGATGGGTTGTTCATGTACATTGTGGCCAGATGTTGTTTTTCGATTTTTGCATCCATTCCTAACTCGTTCCCTTCCCTTATTTTCGACCCCGTTATTTCTTTCGCATATTCCCCCGTATTAATTTCTCTCTCGCATTTTTATTCTTTATTATTCCTGGCCAGCTTCGATTTTTCCGTTTTATTTCATGCACCTCGCTTCGCGCGTGGTTTTTTTTTTTTTCATTGCGGTATTCGTTGCAGGATAAAATGGGTTCGGTGATGTAAATAACATTCACGCAAGACCGGTGAATTCAGAAAATTACAATACAATACGCATTGAAGACCAATAAGATGAGTTATCAGTATGGAAAATATTTTAATATGACACGTGTCGTTGTTTTCTACATTTCCTTTCGTTTCAAATTTTCCCTACCGCGCTAACGAATCCATTTTATTTTTTTTTTCGTCTCACGATCATCACCGATAGCCAGTTTTTGGTTTTGCAATTTTATTCTCTCGCTCGCTCTCCCCCCGTGGTAACTCGCGACCCAAGCGAATGCTCGTAGATTTCGCAGAGAGAGAGTCTTTCGTGGTGGTTACGGTTGGCGATAAACAACTATCCGTCTCTCGGAGCTGGCTCTGGCGAGCGATGCGGCTGACTCATAGCCGTTTCTGGTACTACCTTCTCCGTTTTTCTCTCCAAACGACGGGAATACATACATCGCGTCTCGTGCTCCTTGCCGGATCCCGTGCCGGCGGTAGAACGGTCTGACGAATGTTTTTTCGACAAGAACAGGAAGAAAAAAAAACGACCATTCGCGAGTTTGCTTGCCGGCAAACACGGTGGAGGTGGAAACGTGGGGAATCGTCGTGCATCAGAGTGGCTCGAGCTAAGAAATGGCGAAGAAACTCTTGCTACGAACTGCATTGTACATAGCTTCGTAAGCTGCGGATAGTTGAACATAATAAAAGTCCCGGGAATTGTTCAAACCCACGCTTTGAACTGGTATTGACTCCGAGAATATTAAAATCGACGTGTAGTCCACGGCGTCGGAGGGGGCATTATCGAGATTTTCCGAGAGATCGATGAGAAAAGAGAGGAACGAACCGTGCGAGCGTTCCGAGAGAATGAATCTCGGACGCGGAGCGCACAGCGGATTCCAACGAGATCTCGGTCGGAGATCTCGCTGTGAAACGACGATCCGGAAGAAAAGAGTAAAAGGTAGAATTTGAAGGAAGAGTAATATTATCCTACGTCTTCGTTGTCTTCTCGGTCCGGATGTATGTCTCGGCTGCGATGGGATCATGTGGGAGTGGAAGATCCGCAAAGAGACGACCGAATTCGATTTTACGTTCGCCCGGGAAAAAACCCATCGGTGTTTGCCTCACCATTGATGGCGGAAAAAAAAAAAAGCCAAATCGCTTCTCCATATCGCCCTCGCTTTTCCACCCCACATCCAATTTGCCTTACCCCACCTTCCAACCTTTTATCTCTCACACTGACTCACACCAGCGTCGATCACTGTCCAAATGGATTGGGCCATTCATGCTCGTCCGCTCTGCCTGATATCGAGTTTCTCGATCACGCGCCTGATTTTGTGACTTGCCTCGGGCAATCAACGTCAACGCGTAACAGGAATGGGCGTTCGTTCAATGAAAATATGTTGGAATTACGTTCACGATTTAATTATCATGGCTTATCATTGCTATCGAGCATTGGAATCAATCGTTAAGAAATAACTTGCCCTAATTATTAATTGGTAGTAGTAGTACTTGACGTTAATTTATTGACGATTTATCGAACAACTATTTTTATTTTTCTTTCTTATTCGTATACATGGTTCGAGAATATTTAGATTACTATATTTAAAAGCTATGTACATATTATCAATCGACTTGAGTCCTTCAGCCCTGAATTTTCATCGATGTCGTGGGGTCGTGTATCATGTTAAAAATTAATCTTTCTCTATTTCTGGGGCGTCATTGACCATACTTTGAAGTCGCTGGTTATTTCTCACAGGAATAACCCATATAAAAACGTTTTCCGAATTTTTCTTCCTCGAAACATCGGCGTTTGGATCGTCGCCGAGCGTGCTGGGTCGAAACATCGACGGTCGAAACATCAAATTTTCGGAATTTCCCACCATCGGAACTTCGAGCATTCCGGAACTTCGATCCGCACCCCGTATATTCGGGTGAAAATAACAAAATACGAAATACAGAACAGAAACGATGAAGTTGGTGGGAAATTAACGCCGACGGAACTCAGCGATTTACGAGGTACTCTCGTAGGGTCTAATGAAGACGTAGATTACGAATGGTGATATATACTTGACTCGCAGTAGTGTTGGTAATGCTCGTTCCGTCTTTCTTCTCTCGGAGCGTTTCGGTACTTCGTCCCGTGCATGGTTGTAATACGATAATGGTGGCAAAGCTCGCAACTCGCTGATTTTACCGGTAGCACGACGGGGAGCGAGGGAGAGGGGAGGCGAGATTAAAATCTAATAACGTAATGGCCGGTGCCGAGAGGCCACAGGGCTCGCGGGCCAAGCGTTGTATAATGGAGTTAAGCGCAAATGAGCGTGCACGTTCCGACGACGAGCTTAAGGTGGTGGTGACCATGCCAACGTTGGACAGGTCGCAAGCACGACTGTAAGAAAGGTCGTGGAACTAAAGATCTCTGGGTGCGGCCCGAGACGCTAAAAGGTTCGATTTCATTATTCGGTATCGCGTGAAATGAAACATCGAGCTTTTTACCCTCAGGGCTGCATGAATTCTCTCAGGTCTATGCTCCCTTTTCGTTTTTGTTTCCATGGAAATTCGGATTTTTCTCGTGAGCCTCTGCATCTGCGCACGCATCTGCGTTTGTATCGTTAATGGGGATCATGCCTGGCGTCAATGACACCGATGACAAAAACTCACAACACATGATAGTGGGATGTTCGTGAACGCGGTGTGTCATTGAACGGGAAAAGCTGTAACCGCCACGTGGTGCCCAGCTTTGTATTTGTATCGGTGGCTTTGTCTAGAGGTCTCATGGGAATCGATGGAAAAAAAGTAACCCTATCGTTTGAAATTACCGACCATACTATGATGGGTTTTGACAAATATGAGGGAGAGCCACATCTCGAAAAAAAATAGAAAAAATACATCGACCGTATGAGAAATCTATGAAAGTTTTTGAAATAATAAACAAGCTGCAAGCTGAAACTTGCAATTTGCTTCCTCTGAATTTTCGGTAGTGCACGAAATCCTTCTATGAGGAAGCATCTCTCGATTTATTTCATTTTATTTTTTTTAATCTTCGGCTTCCTCATAAAGGAAGTTCCGTTCACTACCGAAAATTCAGGGGAAGCAAATTGCAAGTTTCAGCTTGCAGCTTGTTTTATGCAGGATATCCGTAGATCCTTCCCACCGTATGAAAACCGACTCGAACGTATATAAAAATTCAATGTGTCCCAAAATTCGAGCGCATTGTTTAATTCCTATCTAATCTAGTAACAACTCAAGCTGTCGGTTAGTTTAAGCGTGTGTATAAATTAGAGCACGTTCAGTCCAGTGGTTTTGAATTTTCAAGGGTTGGAACTTAGAAATTTCTAATTGCTCTCGAACTCGATCCGTTCAGCCGATCTCGGCCAAATTTGATATGTATTATAGCACAATGACATCCTATACTTGCAGAGAATTATGGTTCGATTGGTTGAAGTTAACGACAAATAGAGCAAAAAAGTTGATTTTTTGAAAAATTCGAAAAATCATAAAATCTTAAGTTATTGACGGATTCGGCTCAAATGCAATACCAACCGTTCTTGTACTCAATTCTATATGTCAAAAACTATTTAGCCGAAAACGTCAAAAATTGCGGACGCTAGCGTGGCTACAGACATTTTTTGAAAAATTCAAAGCGCTGTCGAAGCCGAACAAGTGCGTCGATAATTGCGAAATTTGAAGATTACATAGATATTAGAAGGCATCACATGTGTGCAAAATTTGAGTACGGTAGCTTGAACCGTTCTCGAGTTATGAACGTTTGAATTTTAGAGGGCGGTTACATACATACACACACACACACACACACACACACACACACACACACACACACACACACACACACACACACACACATACATCCGGACATTTTTTCCGAATGTGTTTTCTGGATGTTTTAGGACATTCTGAACCTATTGACATCAAAATCTCGAAAAAAAAATTTCGGACCGTCACAAAGCTTCCTTTATGAGGAAGCAAAAATAATGGAAGTCATCGTATAAGGATAATTAAATTATTATTTTATTATTATTATAGTAATTTATGATTATCATTATCGTTATAATAATATAATAGTGAATATATATCCCAAAAAAATATTCTATCGATCGAACATTTATGCATTATAACCTTCCATAAAACTTGTACCCGCTTGCGAGAAACTCGAAGATAAAAATGACCGCCTGAGGGAAAATAAAAACGACGACAGTCGCAATTTGTTTCACGTTGAAATTACGAACCACCGTAGAGTTACTCGAATGTCTTATTTGAAATAATTCTATTGTATAACACAGATAAGTAGCATTAACTCGTGTTTATCGAGACACCTCGGAGTGGCGTCCCAACGCCAATTTCATTTTTCTCGTCCCGTCCACTGAGCGTGAAAACTTTTACCGGTACAGAGTATATAAAAGTCACTATTGTTTTTATTCGCTCCTTTTCGACACGCGTCGGCGAAAGTCTCTCTCGAGCATTGCGAAACGGTGGAAAGAAGATTCAGAGTGCGATGCACGGGAAGACAGCGATGTGACGCGGTTAACGTTGCCGCTGTGCCACACTTGCTCTCAGAATTTCTCTTGTAGTCCGCGACTCCAAATGCCCCCTCGAGACTCGACGTCCGGATATCCCACAACCCCTGCGACGAAACTATACCCACACGCCCACGCACGCACACGCCCACACATACACACGACGACGACACACACAGACACGCTAGTTCAACCGCGGACTGAGTTTCGGCCCTGTTCGATTCAATTTTCGTTCCTTCGTTCCGGAAGTGCACCGCGTCACCGTTTCAAAGCGGGGTTGGGGCGGAAAATGTTGGGGCTGACGCGTATCGAATGACGTTGCCTAATGGACCATGAAAATCGGAGGTGACGCATGGATATTACAACCGGTCAAGGCGGTTACGGTCCGGATTGTATCCGGAAAAGTGTCACATAGCGAACGACACTTGTATGAATACAATTACGACTGTTCCAGTTTTCCAGTGTTTATATACTCGAATTTTCATGACTACCACGTTGAGAAAAATAAATTACAAAGAATAATTTCAAGACAAACAAATTTTAGTAACCTCTCGTACTACTCGCGAGACTTTCGCACGAAGTTGAGTCCACGCTGATTCTCGTGGAGCAAAAGTTTATAGGTGTCTCGTGATCGTGGAACCCGGCGAAATATACCAATTAATCTCGGAGAAGGTTTTGTCGTCGTTTTCGTTATCACGTTACTGCCATTGCGCTCCATACAGTGCGGCATATAAGCCGCCATAAACACGAGGTATAGCGCGGGTTAGTACTTTGCAGCATAACAGAGATAGGTTATATCGGCGTGTGCGGTTCGCAGTCGCCCCCGGAGAGGGTGAAAACCCGAGGGCGAGAGTAACGAGGGCGAAAAAGGGGAGTGAACGAGCGACGAGCGCGGCGAGCTACCGAGAATGGAAGAATAGAAGCCAGCGAAGCAGACAGCGGTCGAGGGCGTTGTTATTTATTGGACGTCAAGAATACGTACTCGTACGAAGCCCGTTGTTCGGACGTCTAGTGCTCGAGAAAAAATTATGTCAGCCCTACGACGAGAATGAACACGAGGGCGGAAAAACAGACGTCGTTTTATTTACTCTTCTACGGAATTTGATAAGCGATTCATGTGTCAATATCGAATTTTTTTATGAGGAGAGGTGATAAGACGAGATAATAGATTTGAAGAAGTGAATTGCATTAAATGAGGTGGGGATTTTTGTGTGCAACGTACCTTGTACCGTCAAAGAGCGCAGAATAAAATCATCCAGCCTATTGTCAGGTCATCATCGAGACTTTCTACTTGTCGACCTCCCGTCCACGTCAGCCGACAGTGCGGCAGATGGAAAATTGGTCGATTGACACGTGCCAATAAATTCGCACGACCTAATCTCGTTATCCGGAAGATTTTCATCTCACACCCTCGCAAAATGTTCCCACCCACACAAACATCCGTCCGGAACACGCGAGCAGGTACAATCTCGATCCATCACCCAAAATCGCTGTCCCACTCTGTTTCCCAAACAGGGCGAAATAAAAATGCATCACTCGGAATCCTCAATAGATCCATCGGTGGACGAGAAATAGAATGAGCGTGAGTCAAGGGAAAATAACTCCGGCACGCTTTAAGATGGACAAGTGAGATGGTAGAAAAGAGAAAAAAAAAAGGCGAGTAATTCGAGAACGATCGTCGATGAAAATAAATCACATCTGTCAGGGGAATACAGGGGTGACCAGCGAAGAAAATGTGGATGGTACGGGGTAAGGTAACAAGGCCGGATGATCGCGAGGAGCTAGCGAAACGGAAAGAGGTACGAAGCAAAGTACGATACGACAATAGCGTTCGGGGGTGGCTCATTGCTCCCTCCCGCTCTTCTCTGCCCCACCACAACCCCAATCGAGAACCAGCGCGATATCTGCGTACGATGCTCGAAACGAATGAAGAAGGGATGGATGAGTGGTTCCACGAAGCTTTGCGAAAAAGAAAACGGGACAGACAAACGAGAGAATCGGGAGTAACTCCACCTGTCTCCGCCGGATGGAAATCATTCCAAGCGCGCGAATGTGACATATACATGCGCACGGCATTTTTTTCATTCGAGATGAAAAACGCCCGCGGAAATTCGAGAAACGCCGCGAATCCGAACGGGACACATACGCGGAGAGAGAGAGGAAGTGAGAAAACGAAGCGGAATACATGTGAGCCGTACATAGACCCGGTCCTACCGCGGGGGTTTGGGCCGGTCGACGAGCCGGGGGTTGAAGCTAGAACATAGCCTGCGACGAAGCGATGGTAGGTATGGGTTATATACGGCGTAGATGGAGCTCTGAACAAATTGCACGGCGTGGGAAAGCGGACGGCGTCGTCCATTGATCCCGTGCTAACATCCGTTTCTTCGGAATACCCGTCCCTTGGTTTTAATTAATCAAACACGGCTCCGTTGATGGCAGCGGGAGCTCTCTCGCGTATCACGGTGCCGAGCAATGCATCACTTCGGTATATTTTCGACTCGAGTGGAAGAACATCAAGCACATTTTGGTTTCTACTTCATCCACCACTCTCTTCTTTTACTTTAGAGCTCTCGCAAGGCTCGAGCCATCTCATTTCCACACTTTTGCCTTCGATTTTTTGGGTTTTTATGTTTATTCGCATCATCGCTATATGCGCGCCGGGTTTACGATTGTCGCTGGCGGGTCTGTTGAGTAATGGCTGTCGCATTTCTTTTGCAACTTGGTGTTTTTTTCCTGGGTCTTTGTGGTTTTGCTGTCGTGTAGAAGAGTAATCGACGACGACAGGGATGTGTTTTGTGTACATCGACGAGTGCCTCGAGCTACGGATGGGCGACAAAGGGTTCGGAAATCCGAGACGCGAGAAACACGAATTGCTCTGGGCTTAATTGTGGGGCTTTGGATCACTCCCGTGGGAACTGCACGTTCTTATATGCTTGAAAAATTACTCAGTGATATTATCGCATAATAGGCACCAGCTGAAAACTCTTCGCGAAGGTTAAGGACAATATTTTGCCGACGATTCACGCCCGAAACTGAAACAATTTACATCAATTTATCTTCACCCTTGGATAGCAGAACTGGATGCGGCAGTTTGTGAGTAAAATCGATCGTTCGTTTGATCGAAAAGTGAAAAAGAAATAAAGAAAAATAATCGTTTGTTCTCTCGCCTCGTTTTCGTTCTCCGATCGTTCGTTCAGCTGGCAACGGCGGATGTATACACGATTTTTCTGGCGTGACTCGAGCAACCGGTGCGTCATTATATCAGAACCATCGAGATCTGTAACGACCATAGACGGAGTGAAAAATTCACGAGTGCGCCGACAGAAACGTGGCGTCGGCTGTCATCCATTTTTCATTCGTTTCTCGGTACAATTTTTTACTACCCTTCGGAGTGTCTTTTCGCGTAAGTTCAGTAACAAACTTCATACGGACTCGTCGTACGAGTTGATAGCGTAACATTTCGAGAAATGATAACACTTCAGTCTGTAAAATCGCGACAAGCTGAACGAGGTAAGAAAAGTCGAGAGAAGTCGAAAGATTCTTCGCTGTAGCGAGATTCGAGAGAACGCCGGACGAGCAGTCGCCAATCGTGCCATTAGCGGACTCCATCGCATAACAATAACAAATTCATTTTAGCATCACAAAACCATTCTATGCTACTTTATTCGCGTATTTTTCGTTCTCGTGATTCATCGCTTTTCTTAATTTTTTATAAAAGAATCTTATAATATTTATGCAATTGCGTTACCGTATATTTCACACGTTTTATCGATAAAATAAATGCGATGTAGAAAAGTTGAAAGTTATGGAGATAAAATAAACTTCCGACTATACTTGGCCCGCCGCTCAGGCTGGGTTGGCACAGTTACCGATACATGAAACGTCGAAGGAACGCGGAGCCGATATTGCCAGTTTTCCACAAGCTTGGAGATAACGGAATTGAGAGACATTCGATTCAACGAGATATAAATTTATCAAATAGCAGCAAATATGGATCGGATAATTTTTCAAGCTTCCGACTGAAGTAACGGAATCAGCCAATTATTATTATTATTATTTTATCTTCAATATCGCACCGACAGCTCTCTACCCTACCGACTTATATACCTGAGAGCTGCTTATGCGGAGATATATTTTGCGATGTTTGGCGATTCAATTTTAATGTGGCACAGAAGTTTCCGAATGCATTTTGCTTTTTCGTATTGAAAAAGTGTGAACCACGTTTATCGCACAGTAGGCTTGTGACTTTTTCACAATTGTAGAATTCATGGTGTAACTTCTGTCATCCGTTGCGACCTCCAGCGCAGAAATACCGCACTCGCGATGGAAGAATAAAATTTTAAATTACGGTAAGGTAGAGTACAGTCTGAGCTTGAAGGAAAAGCAGATGGTTCAGAAGCCAGGGCGTCGAGAAAAGAAAGGTAAAAGAGTGATAATGCTTGTCGGCTCTTGTCGTATAGTGCATGAATACTAGATTCTCCGGGAATGGGTTTCTTGCTCGACCTCGTTATCCAGGCGCGAGCACGACATTCTTAAAGTCATCGCCATCGGTCGAACGAACATCCCGAAATGCCCTAGCACCATTATTTCGCTACAAAATCTTACAAAGTGGATTGTCGAACAATTTCTTTGAAAAACTGTCTCTCAAAGGGTAAGGTTGACACCGGATATGAGTTGGAACTCAAGGACCAATCATAACTTGGAACACCTTGTTATCGGTTACCCAACGGACACGAGATTTCACACTACGTTAAAGCACGTCATGGTCATGTAACGTTGTTTCCCAATTGACATTTCCGAACGACGCGAACAAGGACGAGAATTGCATGCCACGAATGCGCTAGCGGCTTTACCCAACAGGAGAGATCTAACCTTAGTTACTTTCCGTAATGTTCTATCCGTGGGACATTTCGCTTGGGCGCGTTGGTCTACCTTCCAGCGGTGTTCAATCAAAAGCTCCGAAGTAGGTACTCGACTACACGAGACCGATACTGCATCAGGCCGGTTGCCCGGTCATCCTCCCGCCGGGCTAATCTAATGAGAATCCATAGAGCTATCGGGCGCAATCGATCTTACGAGCCATCGCCTTACGATCCAGAGTTTGGCCACAGGGAATGGCGAGAGGATCGCGGCTTCGGAATTGCGGAAGAAGGGCCGGAATGGGGGGGGGGGGGGGAGGAGAAAGACGCGGTGGGTGAAGGTGGTGTACCGAAAGCCTGAGAGCTTTCGAGAGTGGCCAAATGAGACACAACGACGTGGGTGAGAACTAACCAGCGGTAAGGATGGAGAGCGTCGTTGGGGATGGTCGCAAGTTGGTAATTATTGTACTCGCCAACTAGCGAGCTAGCCTGTACGGTGTATCGGCCCAAACCGATGCAATTTAAACTTGACTATCCCTGTCAGGTGCCTGAAGTCCACGATGGACAGGAGTGCGGTCCAGGCAACCCTTCCCATCGAATCTATTTCCCGCAGTCTGTGAGTTCAGCGTTGCCTCGAGCTCGAAGCCGTTTGCAGTGGCCTCTCCGGAGACAAGGCATCTCCACCGGGGCTCACGGAGCAGCCGAGCAAGTAGGACGTCTGCGTTAACGAATAACGGTCGACGTCACATCCTAATGTGGATGCGGTTGACGGTTCAAAGGACCGCTGAACCATCGAACAAAAAATGTAATAACTTGCTAGAACCAAATGTCCGATACATGAATCTCTTGCTCACCTCGAATTCGTTAATTATACGACTAAACCTGTCCCAAAATAATGAGAACTACACTTATACACTTGGTAACAATGCACGTGAATCCACAGTGTTGGAGCTGATTGCCCCGTGCAATAGTTATCGTTAAATGCGACTGGGATTCTGGATACTTGCCTGATATTGGTTATTGAGTAACGATCGAGCACACGCTCGGGGAAACCCGCGACAATCTAATTGCCGAGATAATTGGAGTTGTGTTATTGCACACGCAGTCAGTCGATTGTTCGCGGTGTTAGCTTAACGAGAGTGGGAGAGTCTTGACGATTTAATGCGAGCCATTTACTGTTATTGGGAGCCGAGCACGTGGATATGGTAGTCAGGTAGCAGACTGGAGAACTCGGAGTTTCGTTGATGCCGCGGGTGAAGAGCTTGGGTGGCTGTAACTACTCTACTTTTCTCTCTCCCTTTCTCTCTTCTCCACCAGCGTCTTAATGAGTAACGTTGATGGCGGTAGTGGTTGGGTACTCCTTGCCACCCGTGGATAGCTCTTAGTGCTGCTCACCTTCCGCACTTCCACGTATATCAACTTTTTTTTTTTCTTCGTCTCACCCTCATAGACTTAATTGCTCTTCTCAATAACCGTTAGTGCCAAGATCCCAATGGACCATGTACAAGATGGAGGACGAGGAGGTTGCGGGAAGGACGGCATCGAGGCGAAATTCGACTCTAGCCGGAGGTTTCAAGAAATTCTACAAGCTATCTTCTCTTTGCTGCAGCCACGACTGTTCGAAACTACTCGAGAGCACATTGGCCATGAATTGGCTGCGATTAGACAGGGCTTGGGCCAATGTGAACATCTCCCAGCGGGTGGAGGACGACCGTCGATTTTCAGAATGAGAGCTCGTATAGTGGACAGGATGGACGTAGGTCGATATACCATCCTCCGCTACTTATATTATATTTAGGTTAAGGGGTGGGCATCCGAAGCCGCCGCTACGCAAAGCATCCCGGAAGCTGCGCCTTCTGCGCTCCTATCATCTCGGCCGAACCCTTTCTGAGACAACCCGTCGAGATCTTTGGTGATTTGCAGTGGAGCAAAAATGGAGGATAAAGCGAATGTGTAAGTGGACGCAAGGGAATCAGTGAACACTGTGAAAAACGTTGCCATAGAATAGTTAACAAAATCTGGAATATCTTCAATCCTTCCACTTCCGTCTTTAATTCCGGTCTTCCTTGGTTTTCCTTTGGAAATTATAACCCTAAGGTAAACATTGTAATAATTATAGTTACATTAGCTAACTCTACATTAGTTAGCACTCAGCAAGTCGGGATATCTATTATCAGTACTTATTGTTCGGCTAGCGTAATTTATTGATCGCAGTCACGTGCCACTCTGACTCGTCGAATACGACTAATATCTCATCCTGGCTGCCAACGTTGGTCGATCATTCGGTGGCGACATACGGTCCTGACACAACACCATCACACGCTAGTAGTGTATTAATGTATATTGCTGCGTTTCTCGTTCACGTGTTATGAGAGCAAAAAAATTACTCGCCCTCACAAATTCCGTCGTGTCCCGCTCACAGTTATTGCCCGACGAAGGGTCCGGAGGACTAATGTTGTGATATTTTAGGAAACAGCGTTACTACGGCATATATAGGGTCTCTTCCATCGTGTCGCAAGATCTCGTCCCCTCGCTCGTCCCACGGAATCACGCTTATTTCATGAGCACGATTTATTCGTCGGTGCTCTCCCCGTTCACTCCACCAATTGATTTGTGGAGTAGCACGTGAGTCGACGCGATCGATTTTCTTACAGCCCTTAATTTTTTTTCTCTTTTTCTTCCGACGTGTCGCACACGTTGTAATGCATCCGTCCGGCACCCAAATGTAAACGCGTTGACGATTGACCCAACACATCGACGTCCTCGCGTTTCAAAACCCGAGGAGGCAACGGCGTGTGAAGCGGAATTCCGGAAAAACAACACGCGCTTACGGCGAAAACGTTAATCCCAATGGCAATAACGAGATTGTCGAAAAGCTATTTACGGAACGAACGAAAATACGAGGAACCCCAAAAAATTCGGAGCTCGGGAAATAATCCCGACGTAATTCCTCGGTTCGTGGTTCACGAATTAGTGCGACCGGGTGTTTGGCTTCCGCGCTGTACCAACAGTCTTATTGGCTCCGGGCTCTCGATTTTTCGTGCGTATGCTGTCCGGCTGTATATACGCCGAAAGGGAAATGGTCGTGAAAAAGGTGCGCCAATCTATCCCCCATCATATATTATCACTTCAAACCGCTTTATGAACGCGGGATTCCGTTCGAAACCACTCGACCGTTTTTCTCCGCCGATATATGGTTCAACGTGCCCATCAGCCGGTGAAGAGCTTTGGGGAAATTCTCGTGAAGCTCTTGACGAGGTCGGGAATCTCTCCGGGAGATGGAGAGGGCGGGTCGAGACGGCAAACGTCAGACACCAAAAGGGAAACGAACGTCGTTGAGCTTGACGAAATCGCCTAGTTTTTCGAGCTTTCGAACTCTCGCTTTATCTCTCGCTCTTTCTCGTACTCCCTCGAACCCTCGGGCCTGCCCACCTTGTCTTTTGATGGATATTTTCGTGCTTTTTCATCCTCACCTTATCGCTCATATCGTCGACTCCGGAACGGATAAAAATCGCGGCCACACGGCTTCGCGGACTCTATCTTAATCACATCTTACGGATTGGTATCGAATTCGAAAGCTTCTCAAGTAACGTCGTATAGACTTCCTTCTTTCACTGCATTTGATTCGTTCTCTCGTCGCAAGACGATTGCCAATTTACTCCGCTTCGAAGCAGTGCGACCTACGGTATAACTCTATGCAGTAACATCGAACGATGGCATATATTTTTTTTTTCCGTTTCATTCCGTCGATATTACGATGAAATATTGGATATACCTCAAATACGAACGAATAAGTCAATGAGATATGGCTCGATTCTGCGACTTGGGAGATGAAAAATGCTTCACAGCTTTTCCCATTACTCTTACAAAACGCAAAGCCAATTATTTCTCTGTTTCAATTTTCCAGCTTGTATAATTTATTGTTTCAATTCTGAAGCAAATTAGTATTTGATGGTGTATTCAAGGTTTGATGACGCCGCCGCGCTTAATACAGTCGCTCGTAGAACCACGGATAACGAAGAAAAACGGGAAAATCTACGTTTCTTAGGTCTGGTGAGTATTCGATGGTCGTTGTTTGCCGAGCCCATCGGGGATTACAACAACGTGCTTATGTAAACCGTATGTTACCAGCAGCGTGGGGTTGCCCGAGGGCAAAAGGGTGGGGTCGTCCCGGTAAATCATTCTCAGCTTTAACGCCACGAACCCTTGTCGGAAAGTGCGATGGCGAGGAATGACGGGGCGAGAGACGCGCGGGTGAGTCGCGTTACGTTCATAGCAGCACGAAAATGAAGCGCGGAGTTGGCGTGTTTGTCCGGAAGAGTACTAAGTGGTTAGGGCGTGCCGTCACGGGGAGCCGTTGCTAGACGAGAGCTCTCGCACTGTCGTCGCACATCTGGAAGATTAAAAATCATCCCGTAAATTCACCCTGCGCGGCTATAAGAGACTCGCTCATCGTCAAAGCCAAAAGATTCTCCGGCTGTTCCCGCGGGGACTGAAAAGTTGAGAAATCCGAAGCACCTCAACCAACAGACTGCTCTGTATAATATCGAAACCCTTTCTTGCGGCAATGCGCCTATTTCGACCCACATAGTTTGAGCTCGAAGGAGAGAGTTTGGCGAGTGAATCGCGACGCGTGGAATGAGGGAGCACGGGGAAAAGATGAAAAGCGAGTAAATGGTTCAGCGGGCAGATGAGATGAAGAATCTCTGTGTCAAGCGATGCTCTTGAAGAATGTCGAGAATTCGGGATATATATTCCGCGTAAAAAAAAAATCTAATTCCGGAGGAATGCAGCATGGATTTACCGTGGATATACAATGGACTCGCCATGATTCATTTTTATAATGGAACGAATATGAACGTTTGAAAAGCACTGATAATCGTTGATCGGGAATAAATGCACGATTAATTCCTCTGGGTAGATTCACGGAGAATTTTCTGGAATTATAGATCTTTTACTTCGGGAAAAAGCTGATAACATTTTTTTCATCGTGTTGAATATTTTTCATTTTACATAATTTAATCTTGTCGAGAATGATAACAATCGCATCGTTTTTTATTAATTTTTTTTTAAGTGATATTTTGTTTTAAAGTCAGCTACGCCAGGCGAATGAATTTGTTTCTCGTCGTTGTTCGTAGCCCGCTCCGTTGTTCAATTGTCTCATCTAACAGCTGTGCTTCAGTCTCGGGTACCTTTATTATACCTTTTATACGTTTTCATCAAGTTTTTTGTTTTTAAAGGGTTTGTTTTGAAATAGCAAACAAAGAATATGATTATCTTTTTTCATACGTCTCAGAGAAAAAAATACATATGTATATAAATAATTGAAGAAAAGTTTCTATGAATCTATCCCGAGGAATACTTCATGAATTCATGTTTTTATCCCATAAGCGAAATGAAATATGGTGAATCCACGGTGAATCCATGCTGCATTTAGCCTGAATTGTTTTTTTTTTACACGGAATTATTCCTTGAATCTAATAATAACTACGTTCGTCGTCGTTCTACCTAATCCCAGTTTGCATGACTATCAAAAACGCTTGTACATCGCTTATTGATATTGTTAACTAGGCCTCAGATGTACGACGCAGTTACGGAAAATCGTTTGATAGCTTTGCAAAAGCGAAACTCGCATCCTCGGCGGGCTTATTAATATAACGGGCTAATTAGTGTAGTATAATACAAATAACATAATGCAATAGAGTTGATAGCATTTACAAGGAGCAGCAGCCAGCCCTTGATCCCTTCGAGTTAGGAGTAACTCGCTGCAAATACGTCCATAATTTAACTCAGAAGATGGTAGTATTTTCAGCGGTACTCGAACGCTCGAGAGTTTACCAAGTTGCGCAGTCAACCTTACATCTCCGCACTTGTGCGCTCCGACGAGCTACTCAAGCCTTTGACGAGATCCTCACAATTTATCCGTAAGACTGCAACAATTTCCCGACAATATTTCCCATTCCAATTTCGAATCGCCGAATAAGACTCAACGTGGATCGAAAATAAATCGTTTTTTTTTTGGCGAAATAACAACGAAAGTATCAGTGAACGATGCATTGTTCCTCCTTGCATCTCTATTGCAAAAATGAGGTTTCGAGACGTTCAGAAATTTTATCGATGCTTGATGAAAATTTTGTTCTGATAAAATCAAAAGAACGAAAACAATGGCAAGAACGGTGAAGGACGAGGGCGAGAATAAAGTGAAGAAAGAAAATGAAAAATTAATAGTCGAGTGAAAGACAAAGTTTCGCTATACACCTCCGAGCTCGTTTTACCTTCCGCGCTTGTGCAACACGGTACGGATCTTTCAACGCGAAATGGCAAAGTAAATGTCGTAACAGTGGTGCAAAACGAGAGGAAAATGTATAACCGGAGATGTATGGACGAGAAACATTTCTGGCGCCTTTCTTATATTTTCACGGAGCTCGTGATCATTCGTTCGAGACAACGTGTTACTCTCGGATGTTGGGTTTTTGCGCGGTGCGCTGAATAAGCCAAGTTCGATGGTTACTGGGCGCAAGAAACGGTGGTAATACGAGAAACAGTGGAATTACGGTGGTGCGGAATCCAAGGAGGACAGAGACGGGGTTGGAAAAGAGATGGAAGCGAGGGAAAGGAAAGCGGGAACCTGTGGATCGCAAGAAGCACCCCCAACCGACGGAATGGTTAGCGAAACGGTCAGGCGTAATGGGATAGCACAGGAATTCACATCAGACGTTCGTGCTATTTTCATCAAGGAATATTCATGACTCGTTAAGTTCAATAGGTTAGTACGAAAAGTAAACCACGTCCGGAAACTTAAATATAATATTTGCATTGTACTAAAGTGCATTTTTTACTTGGATTGTTTTTTTTTTTGTTTTTGCTTTTTTTCGATTCTGAAATGTTATCACTTGTAACGAGATATCTCAGAACAGAAAAGCGGTAGAATTTTTACAATTATTAAGATAAACGAGACTGGAATTGCAGTGTGGTTCCTAGTACGAACGGTTAATGACATTCGTGAAAGATTTTTAATCATTTCTGCACTCTGTTCCCTCGATTAGTCGCGGTTTTTATCGTTTATAAATCAAGCGCTTGTGGCAGATGCAAGTCGAGACAAACAATTTTCCGGCTTCCCTTATATTCAATATATTTCGATTGAACGAACGGAAACTCAGTTTACGCGAATCATTTTAATTTCATAAATTGTGAATATCGAGCAGGTACCAACATTTGAAAAGAAAAAAAAAATTTATCTTTATTATCACAGTGGAAATTCTATATCCGAGCACTCGAAGCCTTGGTATGAGCTTCAGCCACTGGAATTACCACGAGTTGCGGTATCCGAATGGAAAAATGAGATATGCGAAATATCGAGCGGATTGAGGCCAAAGTGCCCATAGTACGGGGGCGCGGAAAAATCGTGGGTGAGGCACAGAGCGTGTCGCGAAGATGGAAACGGGAGGACGCGGGAAGAGAGAGGGTGGGAGACGGATAGAGAATGAAGGAAGGAAGGAAGGAAGGAAGGAAGAGGTTAAAGGGAGAGTCACCCTCGTCTGGCTCGAATTTCGCTTCAGGGTAAAATTTGCCTACTTGCGTGACCGCGTGGTGCGCCAAGCCCTCTTTATATCACCCTCGTAGGGTCTCGTCTTCTTCTGTGTCGGGCATAAATTCCCACACGGAGCACAGCAAGGCAGTTCCGCTCTGATATCCGGGGCAAGCGATTTCCACAAAAAACTGGAAAACCGTGCGAAAAACAGCGTGATCGGAGAAAGGGCTCCACACATTTGCGAGGGTAACTGATGTAAGAGACACGATGCGTGACTTCCGAACCTTCGCAGCCCCCTCGTTGCTTCCTCGACCTCAACATCGCACTTTACGGCCATTTTCCAACATCGTGACTCGTCGATCTTATACGCAGATGCTTATAAGATATTCCCAAACAGATAACAGCTTCCGTGGACCGCATTAAGGACCAACGCACCGATCTAGCAACACGTACCTGTATAAACTATACGCAATATACCCGGGTAATAGGGAATATAGGTTTAACATGGATATATATTCGTTAGAGTCCTCCACAAGCCCCATGGTACATTGCACGCCAGGCGTGTGCGACATTCTCGTAAATAATTCCGGAAGCAAGCGGGGTGACCCCGCTGTGCGGGCGGCTAACCCGTGGTTAAGTCCTCGGAGAGCGGGGAAGAGGCGTGAATGGTTGCGCAAGTTGGTGAGGCTGTTTGTCATGACAGCGCGGAGAAGGGTGAGAGACTGGTGGGCACGATAATAATATCGGGTGTCCTCGTAGTCCGCTGGGTTGAGCGTACTCTCGGCGACGGTAAAACGAGACTGAGGGTAGAGCCGTCACTGTTTGGCAGATGCCGAAAATTCCGCTATACCGAGACGGCCAATTGGTCGTTATGTGCCCAAGCGTGACAGAAAAAAAGGAATAACAGGCTTGCTTGATTCAGGTTCTGTTTGTGGCGATATATCTACAGTACCATAGGAAATTATCCGGCCACTAGGGAGGTGCGCTCGCGAAAATTACTTCTGTGTTTGAACATCGGCGACTTCGCGACAAAGAAAGCTGGAAACTTTTTTTAAGCCCCATTGGAAAGCTTATGAATATTTGAATCAATTGAATCTTTTTTTATAATACTTCACCAATTACAAACGAAGACAAAAGTAAATTTTGTGAGCACGCCTAGCCAGTGGCCTGATGATTTCCAACGGTAATGCATGTATTCACGCGTAGACCGGTGAACTCGGTTTCGGTGGCTCGTGATGCCCATAGCGGCTCGCTAATTTCCGGTTGACGCGCTTGTTGACTCATTTTTGCATAATGCAGCTTTAATAAGAGTTAATGAATGGAACCCACCGTACCGTGACAACCCCTACCAACATCGTTATACGCCGCATGTGCTTCCCTCCACTTTATCTCGTCGCACGGGGTGCAGCGTTGTGTTGCGAACGCAAATTGGATTTACACCACTTGGCCATGACGCTTTATCATCAGCCCTCAATTCGCCTACTACTCGGCTATCTGGTACAGTTGTTATACATTCCGAGCAGAAAAAGTAGGAAAAACTACGCCGAGTTCCACGCTGTGTTGGTTCTGGTTCCGCCAAGGGTGCTGAAGAGCAACAATGGTTGCGTAGGTGGCTGAAAATGGTGGTAACTAACAGCCACTCGTCTGGCTAACTGACGACATTGTGACAAGTTTTCTTCATTCGCCACAGTATCGAGTGGTCTATCGGGTTGTCAAGTGTTATGCCGGATAATTATATTCGAACGTACGCTTTTATCAATTTTCTTGCAGCCGCACATTCCATATTACATTTTCACCTTGAAAACTCAATTTCACGTGTGCTACTCGATGATAAAACTTAACTTCGTAAACTTCGTCGACCTCGAAAAACCTTGCTAGTAACGATATCACTTCGCACTTCTGTGTCGATGGTCCGAGAGAAACGAGCACTAACTCAATTAAGATGCAACACGTTAGAGGGAAAACGAGTGGCGAACATGCAGGAATGCGGAAAAAAATCATGAAGGGTCTTGTCAACAGTAAACGTGCCTCGATCGATAACGAAAGAATAAAAAATCAAAACATTGAGGTGATTTCGCTGCGACTCAATCGCGCTGAAGTTAACTGTTTTATGTCAACCACAAGCCAGGAATGAGTATACGTTCAATGAAAACGTATTTGAAATACTGTCATCGCCAAATTATCATTGATTACAATTATTATTAAATATGAGAAGCAATCATAAAACGATAATTTATCCAAACTGTTTATTGTTATTGCAGAAATGTGGGAGCTTCAATTATTTCATGATAATGAATCATAGTCATTTGTTTCAAAACGTACTTTAAATACTTTTTCATAGAATGAACGTGGCACGTCCCTGCCACAAACAGACACTCTGTTGGTGAATATTCTTCGCAGTTCGGTTCAGCTTCACCTCGCGCCAATTTCAATATAACCTTCGACGTTAAATTGCTTCTCGCTTTCGACTACGGTTTCGGCATGGACCGCGGTGTTCTCGCGAAACTGCGTCTGTATGCCAGAGAGATAGAATTTGAATTGGCGTTGAGAAACAGAGCCGCGAGGGGTGGAAGCCCCGGGGAATGACGGAGGAAAGTGCAAATTCAACAAGACTGAACGAAGAGCGGATCGATCAAAGCCGCTAAGTTTTCAAGGGATGAAAAAAAAAAAAGAAATAAATATATGTTTGCGTTGCTCTTCGGTTGAATCGACTAAGGATAATTTGTTGTTCGTCCACTTTCGCCTTATTTTCGATTGTCTCACCCCCAATCGACGCCAACTTCATGACCAATGATAGTGATGGAAATTCGTACAATTTATTTGTACGTCTATTATCGACCATTTACCATCTATTTATATAAACAAAATGGGATGAATCGCGGGGGCGCGAGTGGGACGGCTTCTCTATAGATTCAATGGGGTGACTATGAGAGGTCGTTGAATCGAGATCCAAATCGAATCATATCCACATCCCCTCCTTCGCATTCGAGAAAATTCACACACGCAAGCGTCTCCATCGGCATCGTCATACCCCTGGGATCCTCATCCCTCGCGGTTCTTCGTGCCTCCAGCCTGGATCTCGTTTTTCCTATTTACGATTCTCATGCTTTGGCGGTTTCATATTGACCTCGCAGTTGGAAATTCAAATTACTTCGAGATAAATTCGATCCCCTGATGTATGTTGTGATCACGATGGAATTTTAAATTCATTGCAGACTGGAAAGAACTCCCTCGAGTTAGAATTTATCGGTGGGGCACGAGAAAACTCGTTCATTCGTTTAATGCATGAATCGCCTGATTGGTATTGAGAAAAATATTATCATCGGAATTCGTAGGGACCATCGGACCCGCAAAACTTGAGTCTAATAATGGAATTGGGAGAAGAATTTAATAAAGCGTCGAGGTCGAATGGCAAAACGAGTTTTTGTCAGCCCGCAAGCAAATCTTTTCATGAAAAAAGAGATGTATGATAAATATTATATTTCAGTATAGTAAATAGATGGAGAGAACTCAAACGCATTTTTCGCCGAAGCTGGAACATATATAGACGTTGATAATGAACTACTAGTCCACGCCTCTCTTGATTTCGGTGACAAGATCTGTATGTTCGCGGTCAGGTCAAGTACATCCTGAGAATTTCCATCCGCGGTTCTGCACAATGATCAACAATGCATGAATCCTAATCAATCGACCGATGTTCCAGTTTTGCTCGGCCACTTGGCGAGGCTGCGCAGGCTGTTGCCTCTCGTGAGAAGCTGTGGTAGACTGAACCCCGTTGTCATGGTGGAGCAAGGACACGACACGGGAACTTGGACCGGAAGACAATTGTCTCGGTCACGGAGAGATTTTTCCCTGCTGGATTACACGTAGAAAAAATTATTAGCTGAACACGGGAATCGCTTGTGTAGTACCCGTAAAAATACAAACTATTCGGATATTTGCTCCGATGTATTCGTAACTTCGATCGTTGGCGATAAACCGAAATAAACGTCACAATACCAGAAAGCTTCGTCAAGCCGCTTTATTTCCTTTCCGCATTTCCAATTCTCCACATTTTCTCGTTGAATCCCCTCCACCGAATAATTCGGAAAAATACGTCTGTGACAAGACCGTAGGAATCCACGCGGCTGTTGGACCTCACGTAGAAGGCCGAAATACACGGCGAAAGCCCGACATACCACAGCTTAGGTCTCCGGGGCGAAGATTGCGCAGCTTCCCGGAACTTTGATAACGGAACGGGTAAAAGGTTGAAAGATGACCCCGATACTTCTACCCCCGTGCTGCGCTGCGATATTTTTATTACCGGTGTGCACTTCCGAGAGCTCGCAACACGGGACATTCCGAAAAATTTCATTTTATCTCTGCCATACCACCGAGAAGATTTTCCAAGTATCTCAAACCTTCAAACCATGCCGGAAAAAAAAAAATCAAAATACACGACAAACATTTTATTTTTTTATTTCCGCAGCATATCATAAAAACAAAAGCCTGGAAAAACCTAGAGAAAAAAATTCACGTTAGATTGAACATCGAAGAAAAATATGTACAACGAGAAATTGTAGTACGAGGCGAAGATTCAAGACCGAGCGTTGTTATGGTTTCGTTCGCACCGTTGGGATTCGTGAAGCGTAAGAAAGGGCTCAGACGGAATGGCTCGTGTGGTAGAGTGTACGAAAGTAGAATGGAAATTCAAGCATCATGATAGTGAAACGAAACAGCGTGTATGGCCCCAGCCTGTTTTATGTTTACGCTGGGTTACATATCGTTTATTATGGCGTTCCTCGACCCGCCAGCTGGACACTCGCGTGCGTATTATTAAACAAAGATTCTGAGGGTCTTGCCCTCCAGCCGTTCGCCACCTTCTTCCCTCTCTCTCCCTCTCGATCTCCGACGATAAATAGAGAACTCGAAGAAGAAGAAGACGTTGCGGTGTATATCTAAAATTATACCCCACGAGAGACGCTCTTCATTCGCACGTCGTCCATGGCAATATGCCTCGCGTATCGCGACCCTCACAACGTGCTTTTCTTGGCTCTTCCACCACGGCAGTCATTCTCTCGTTGCTTTTTCCTCGAGTTCCAGTAACATTTTACCTTTTGGTTTTAGTCCGTGCGCCGTGCACAGCTGGCCCGTTTGCTTTCGTTGCTCCGTTCCTCGTTCGTGCGTTTGGTCTCGGGGCAAGAGAGACGGCTGCGAACGTCGTCAACGACGGGAACGACGGGGCCGGGTGTCGTCGCGCCTTCTGCCCCGAGTTTCGAGGGAAATTCGAGGCCAACGGGTGAACGAGCGAGAGATGAACGAGATTCGACCCCCCCTCGGGCTCGTTACACGCTTCTCAAAAACCTCGGGAAAACGAAGGACATGAAAAAAAAAAAAATAATAAAAAAAATGAAACGGAAAGAGAGCAAACAGGCCAACGCTTTCTGGTCGTGCTCGCACGTTTCGCGCGAGACCCAGGATCGCTCGTAAATTTTTTTCAACGACGCGGGGACCCCACAGCGCAATATTGCGAGCTCCCGAGGTGAGTTTACACACCAACCGATCTTCCAACTCTTTTGCTACGTTTTTGAGAGGGGCGGGAGGGCAGGGACTTGCTCGCCCGCCATCATGGAAGCTCGTAAAGAAAATGTCAACTCACCCACACTCGAAGTAAAAATGTACATGATCCATTTTAGTGAATTAAAATTCATTTCAGGAGTACCAGTCTGTTATTTTTTTTTAACATACATCGTTCCATCATTGTTGAAACAAATTTTCAGACATATTTGTTTAATTCTGGTTCTTCTATCGTTGGGGCTTTATTTTTTTAAAGCGTCTGTGATATAATCCACGGTTGACGACAATGTATGTTTTTAGTGCGTAAAACATAGGAATTAATTTTTTATTAATCGTTATATATATATCACGCGGTGATACACTGGGATCTATCCCATATACTTGCTGTACGAAGAGCAAACGAATTTGATGCGAGAAATTCTGAACGGAGTCATATTTGTTTCTCAAGAATCGACGATATTCGATGAGGGATATGACTTTTCGGTGGGTTTTCTCTCAACACATTCGGCGCGTGGTTGTCGATCCCACATCATCGAATCGAATTTTTCCCAGTAGCAATGCTCGCTCTCACAAGCCTCGAGAATTTTCATCGCTTCGTCGTCGTCTTCGTCATCGCACTCAGCACGAAACGTGTCAGTTAACGTCAGGCACGTGACGTTGACGTGTTTCTTACGTAAGAATCGTTAACGGTTCTTCCAAGGTCTCGGTAGACGACGAGAATAAAACGCATATATGCCTCTTTTGCTATTCAATTGATATAGCGCGGTCAATCTGGTACGTACCAATTGAAGCTTTGTACGAAATTAAAGCCCGGAAAGAGAACGTCATGATACTTACGAGGTACTACAAAGACGAATAAGTGGAGTCATCAGTGTAGGCGCTCGTGAATAGGTACATGCATATTCCTGGTTGATGGCGAATGACAATAAAGGTGTACTTAGTATACGTATTGTTACGATATTCTCAGCTTGCCACGATATTTTCAATTTATGAAAGCATCAACGATTTTATCGAGGAAATTTCTTCGGAAATTCTGCTTTCGACACAGCTCGGTATTGTTGGAATATGTATATATTTTTTTTCATTGATTCCCATTCACGGTGCAAAGAAATTTTCTCCTGAGCATAGTTTTTAAGAGCTACCAGACCAACAGAGAAATCCCCATTCTTTTTAACTTCCGGCCGCAATTTCGGTGTACTTCCTTGCTGCCGCTACCCCATTAAAAAACCACACCACGCCCGCATAGAACAGTTCGGTCGCTTATTTCCGTCTTTTGCAATTTTATTTCACGACGATCGCACTCCACGCGCGTTCGCAAATCATCCCAGCGCGTATGGAATGCCGAACGCGTTCACAATAAAGGTTCTCTCACACGAATACAATTCCGATCGCTTCGATTCGCATATCGTTAAAACCATTTTCCTTTCTTCGCAATCTTATTGTGCCCCACAATCGATCCTTCGACGCGTCACTTCTTGAAAGATAAAAAATATCGCGCGACCAATTCGAAGGAAATATCGTCTATTGTGATATTCAGCAAAGAAGCTTTTTCCACTTCGATCGCGTAATACGGATCGCTTGTCGCAACGTGAATGCCGCAACAGTTTTCAACGATCGTTGACCGAATAAAAAGAGCACAAGCCGATGAAAAAAAAAAAATGGGAACTGATTTTTTGACGATACTCGTTGAGCCAAATTGATCCATCGCTCTTGTCCATAAGTCGATCGGGTCAACCGGCTTTTCGAACTTCCTCCGGAAATACGCAGTAAAAAGTAAGAGCATAGGCAATACGGGGGCAAAACGGTACACCCGAGCAAAAAAATCGAAATGCGCGAATATACCATTGGTTGTTCGAAAATAAAATTCATAATAATTGTACTGATCGTCCGGATGGAAAAATGGTTGATGGCAAAACAGGATATCGTTGAATTCGATTGAAAACTGCAATCTCTCTCGCTTGAAGATCCGTCCTTTGACCCAATCTACCGCTTCTTTCAACCTCCGGCGTTTCTCACACGGAACGTTATTGAATGTCACACGAAAGTCTGTACCTCCACTCTGAGTTTCCCGACTCGGGTTTAACTTGAACTACGATCGAATAAAAATCCTACCATAGTCCATTGGCCCCACAGAAGCCTACAATAATAACTCGCAATCCATTCAACTTTTATATGATTTTTAATAAATTCAATATTTCGCCAAGTCAAAATATTCGATCAACTTTCCTACAAAACGTCTTCCCTTGGTGCATGTACGTATGTATGAAATATATTTACTTTCCAGGGAAATAACATTCTTTCTTTTCACGTCTTTCACAGTCATGCGTTTACGCTCTGTCTCCAGTCGGTGGAATTTTTCAGACCCATAGGACCTTGTGTATGAAACATATTTATGGATACCGATAGGTTCGTACTTCGGTATGCCGAAGAGTGGAGTTGCCTCCGGAGAAACCTTCTGTACCGCTGATTTCTATACCGTTTGGTTCCCAGAAGACGATGCGGACTCTCTATGTGTGTGCACCTATGGAAACGTTCGCATTGTCAGAACGAAAAGGAGAATCGGGCGAATAACCGGGTAGATATAAACATCGACGACGCATATGGGCTTATGTACAAAAAAAAAAAAAAGATTTTAACGATGCGTCTACGCACATACAGTACTTTTCCCGCAAAGCCGATACGCCATAGTCGGCTTTCCTCACATACCATTATAGTCATTTCCGATGCGGTAATGCAAGTTGAATTCTATGAAAAATGTAAAATATAAATACACACGAGCTTACGACGTGGCTCGGCTTGAAATACACCGCACACAGGTCCACGGAGACACACATGAAGTCTCGAGTCACAAAGCGGATGAGGCAATGTTTCCACTGTACGAAGATTCAACGGAAAGTCGATTGACTTTGGCGTAGCCAAAACTTTCACGTTCCAGCAGCGGCATTAAAGTCTTCGATGTGCTTCGCTTTGTCTTCCTCGTTCTCTTTCATTTTCCACGAGACACGACCGTATCTCGCAAGATTGTCCCGTTGTGGCATACATATAGTTGTTCTTGCTCGGTATTCCTTCGCACAGTCGACAAAAGCTCACTTTATCTCCACTATCTCGCGTGTTCCACCTTCTCTTCGTCTTCCGTCTCCTCGCGTTTTCTCACGTTTTTTTCCATTCTCTCGTGTTCAACGTGACTTTTCGCGCTGCGTCGTTTCCAGTCGCGGGCCAAAACCGAGCCGAGAAACCGTTCGAGCCGCCATCGTGGAAGTACTCTTTGATGGAACGTTTACCCCATTACCGGTCGGACGACCAGCAATGCCGGCGCAGCCTTCATCTCCCCCGGGATCAAGATGAAAACTGACGAAACTACCTGTGTGTAGATCCGTGTATGCGCGTGTGTGTGCGTGAGTGTCTTGCGTGTCTCGAGTGGCACACCGGCTTTTCATTTTCACTCTGCGTTCGTGTCGACCTCCCCCGGTTTACCGCCATCACCGCCAGACCACGTTGCCGCACGCGGTAGCCTGTCGCATTTAGTTCACCATGCCGGGGGATTCCCCGGTTCATTCAAAACGACCTCGTTCTCTCCTTCTTCTTCGCCAACCTCTTTTCAACTTTTCATTTATTCTTCCCATATTTCTCCTACGACTTTAATTCTTGACGTGTACCGATGGTTCTTCCTCTAAATCGGCCTTTTTCGTTTTTTCTTTTTTTTTACTTGCCCGTGCCCTTAGGTGCCAAATAAACTGGAGTGCGGAGAAACGTTGCGACGTGAACGATTCGCACTCGCGAGTATCCGGATCTTTATAACGCCGAGGGGAATTGACTATCGTGAAACGGATACTCGTTGGAATGATGAAAATCTTTGATTTTTGATTGGCACAATATTGACAAATTTTTTTTCCCGAGACAATGCTGAGGAATTTGGTACATTTCAGATGCTTCTGGGGAATCGTCACGTTCCGCCGTAATTTCTGTACTTTTGACCTATGCCGTGTTTTTTATGAAGAATAATACGATCGAAAACGATTCATTAAAATGTGTTTTATTAGGAGATGAATGTGACTGCACGATGAATTAGATGGCTGCCTTCAGTTATTTCCATTGAAACGCGCGTAACGTGAAACGCATGAATTTTATCTGACGCGACGACTCTATGTACTCACGTTCTCGGCCGTGTAATCGCACTGACCGACGTTCGTTAGTTTTATCCCGAATAAACATCGTGCGAATTTGTTTTTTTTTCTCGTTCGCGAAAGCGGAAAACGCGTTTTACAGTCGAAACGGTTTTCATAATCCATCGTGGTTCTCTGCTATGGACTATTCAGCTTTTGACTTTCGCACGAAACTGTACCGTGACATTTCACCGATGTTTAGAAATACTCCACGTGCCCAATTCCGTTTCAGAGCTCACGCACAATGACTTCGACATTTGAATTCGTGGAAAAACTAGTTTATATGCTGGTGTCCGCATGCACTCGCGTACATTGTAATGCGCGGATAAATGGGGCGTCAATACTTATCGTGGCTTTGAAGGAATTTTAGAATAAGTCGCTTGAACATTTTTTTAAGTACGAACATCGATGACAGAACCAATAGCGAATTTGTTTGAAATACGTACATATTTCTATACAGTTCGTAGATTTCAGAACGATTCAACTTGCAGCCTTTCGAAGAATCGCCGGGACTGCATTCGCGCTGAGATTACCAAGCATGAAACGGCTTTTCTTCGTGAGGAACGATTTTCCAGTCATCACGGTGCTAACGAGAGTTCGAACTCGCTATGGAGTATCATAACGAGTAGGGGAAAGGGGGGTAGCCCCGGCCAGTTTTCTATTTTCATAATTACCCCGCAAATTAAGGGTGGAGTAATAATCGAAACTGCACAAATATTATTACTGAGATATATTTTAATAGAATATCGTACAAAAAAAATGATAAATTATCAGAAACTTGAAAAAAAATTATTTAAAACTTTGGCTTGAATTCGGCCTCTCCAGAAACGTGGCGGGTAGCTCCGGCCACCGTGATATTTAGCGTTGGAATCGATGTTTGGTGACACAAACGTCACATGTGTAGTACAAATCGTCTGGATTTATATTGACACATGCCTCATGAGCTCAGCTTTTTCTTTTGTGAGGTTCTTCTTATTTTTCATCGCGATCTTTGGCTTCTTCTTTGGAACTGTTGATTTCTCAATCAGCTCATTTTGATAAGGAGATGATGTTAAAATCTCACTTCTTTGGGTTCGTCTTTTTCGAACAGACAGTCTCTTCTCTGATGCGTCTGGTAGAGGCAACAAAGTATTTAGTACATCACTAACTGTGTCGACGTTATTGGATGTACTTGAAACCTTCTTCTGACGGGTAGATGTAGACGGGCATGTCAATTTTTTTGGGTGGTTATCGCGATCTTCAGGTAGTGGGATATCGGTCAAAGCAGAACACATAAAGTCCAAGTCTGCGAAAATTTCTTAATTGAAGGGCACAGTGCCTGTGCAGCGAAAGTGTTTTCTTCGCTCCGATTTCCTCGGTTTGCGGTTCTCCCTTTGAACTTAGGCATTTTGACACCCACCTACGAAAACAAAGAACTGGTAATTGCAGTAAACCTTTTTTTATGAATTTTCGTCAAGAAATAGGCCTTCGAATGAATGGCCGGCGCTACCCGCCAAAGTGGTGGCCGGAGCTACCCGATTCGATTTTGGGCAAAATCATGGCTTTAGTACTAAAATAAATGTTAATTTTTCCGAACGGAAAAAAATATGTAAGATATAATGATTATACTGAATATTGGCCAGTTAAAAACTATAATTACTTATGTTTTTTCAACGGTGTACCTTTTTCTACGTTGAGCGGGACGTGATCGAGTCTCACACAAATCAGTATTGACGCTTTCACGACCGAACACGAAGACAAGTCGAGCTCTACTAGTCGCACGTTTCTCGTAGGGCAAAAAAGAACCCAGGAAAATTAAAAAATTGATAGTAAACACAAAGCGAACATACATCTGAGACATGGCCGTGGCTATCCGCTGGCCGGGGCTACCCCCCTCTCCCCTACTCGGCATTTTTATGAAAACCCATGCACCTCAGAGGGTGCAATTTACTGACGTTTAATCCGTGTCATTCGAGATTTTTTTGAAAAAAAAAAAATCTTTTATGTAATCTCGACCATACAAAATAATTGGGCTCGAATCCAAACAAAAAGAGGCTTTGCCTGAATCGAAATGCGGTTTTTCTCCAATTTTCTTGTTTTGCATTCATTCGGATCATAAACCTAGTGGACAAGGTAGGTTACAACAAAAAAAGCTTGCCGCAGTTCCAACAACAAAAACGATATCATCAATCGTTCCGCGTTGATCCCTCGCAATAAGCGCGGTAATGACAACTAACCACAGGCAATACAATTGTTGGAGAATTATTATCATTACCGTAATAATACTCGTGGTAATGCGGAGCAGCCTAATAACGCGGAGAAACGACCGAGGGTCTCCGAACGAGAAATTAAGTTCTCGTTCGACGAAGCGTGTCGTAATTGGCATAGCGAGTTAGTCATTTGGCAGCCCGTAGAGTTGAAGTCCAAGGAGGGACCGCATGAGCGAGAGTACATCGGCACGGCCCGACGTGAAAATTAGAAGGAGAGGTACGATTTTCGAACGCTCCATTGGAAGCTTTAAGGGCTTATATGTAATTTTTTGCGAGAAAATTAAGTAATTTTCTTTATTTTGATTAGCTAAAGGGTAATTTCAATATAATTTGATTAGAATACATTATACAGTATCGATTAGTGTATTGTATCGTGTTCACAGACAAATAATATATATTAAGGTGCTCATGGGAATTTTTTCATCAAAGAATTTCCGATTTTGACGCAACTATTGCCGTTATCCCAAAATGAGAGTTCTCTCAAAATTAGAAATTTTTCCGTCCAAAATTGCATATAAGTGTCTCCATATATTTTGTAATTGATACTGTATAATGTATTTAATTATAAGATCAAAAACCATGATGACATGGCTCAAAGAATCATGAAAATCCCTTAATTTTCGCCCAAGCAACTAGAGACAACCCTCTCATACCTCGTGCCCTGCAAAAAGCTCGAACAGAGACCGGTACAGTGTGCTTGGGCGGTAAAAGCTCGACCCCCCCCCTCCCCGAACTCCCAGCTAAGCGCAGGTATCAACGGAGAATCGTGATCATACCCTCTCGTATTTCCTCATCGTTGGCTTCCACGCGACCGTTGAGTAGTCGAAAAAGTGGCGAGATCAGCGATAATCCGACTTTTTTTCGAACTGAGATGCAGCCCCGAGTTTTGTATCTACTCGCGGGAAGATGAGAATACGAGGACGAATACGAATGAAGTGGAAGAATCCGGGGATTTGGTTGAGAGTCGATAATACCTCGGTTGGAAAAGATTTTTCGCTTTCGCATAATCGCGCTGCTTCACGCGCGGCAGAGACACTCCGTAGCGCCTTTAGCGAGTGAGCTTTTGCTATCCGGCATGAGCGGATGAATTCTCGTCGCTATACGTAATCCGATTGCGCGGCAAGCATCGTAATCCGACCTGTTTCCGACCTTTGTGCACGGTGTGCACGAAACGATTTTCAACCCTCGCCAACGGATATCCACGTTCTCGAGGGAATAGATCGCCTTTATACTTGTTATCCACCACGTTGATAATTACCGACCTCGGGTTGATTGTCGGTTCCGGATTGCCGTACTAACAAATTTACCGAATCGAGACTCGTTGATGTGGTAAGTCACGTTTAATCTTACGGGGTTTTCTCCTCAACGAACTGGGAGTTCCCTGTTGGCTCCCCTATGTTCGTTGCTCGCTCGCTCGACAGGTTCATCGATTTTCATGATTAATTCCGCAATCCGACTCGGTAGTTTGCCGACCGTATTATTTGCGCCTCGGAGTTGGCGCGAGATTTACGATAGCCGGGTTGGATAACGAAATAAAATCGGTCGTGACTAACCATCGTTGAATTGCGAGAATATAATCGTAACGTTGGATTTATTTTGTTGTTCATACCGGTGGGTTAGGTGGTCTGGACGAGGGTACGGGATATGGGAGGACAGAAAAAGGGAGGAATTCTTGTGTACCGATGGAATGAAAGACGGGGAAAATGTTTCTGTGGTTCTGGAAATGCAATGGCTCTCATATGGAGCAATGGGTGGTGCAACTATATTATTTCCTCCACCGCAAAGAAAAACTTGTGGAAATGTAAATAAATAAATACATGAATAAATGAATAAGTAAATAAATAAATAAATAAATAAATAAATAAATAAATAAATAAATAAATAAATAAATAAATAAATAAATAAATAAATAAATAAATAAATAAATAAATAAATAAATAAATAAATAAATAAATAAATAAATAAATAAATAAATAATTAAATAAATAAATAAATAAATAAAATTGAATCATTATCATCGACAGTACAATATCTGACTCCGTATTCTGTTGTCTTTTCTTCCAAAAAAGTTTTTCATATGTTATGGAGCAAGAGGAAAGGATATTTACTCGGAAGTTTCGGTCTTGTTTCGAACAGATCATTTTCTATCCACTCCGAAGATTTCCCGCAGTGCCCTCTTTTTCCGCTGTCCCTATTCCGACTTTCGCAACGGAGTCATTTTTCGCTATAAGATTCATGTCAGACCGACGTATAAAAGATAATAATAACGTAATATCCACGAACTTCCAAACAACCGGAAACGAGCGCCAGACATTCTCGTCCCTTTATTTCTCGTCGTTGGCAACGATGAACGTTTCTTTCGGCACATGCTCTCTCGTCAACCATCTTTTTGATTTTTACGTTGCTTCATTCGTGTCAACTCATCCACAGAAACGAGTAGAATCGCGTCGGGTCATTCGGTAGACTCGATATTACTGGAGCAGAAGAAGCTGAATAGCCGGCGGCCAGTGATCCCGTGGATCTCATAATTTTACACGCCATTACCCACTTCCTACGCACCACTTTCTACCGCTGCGGTTGTGTGCCACTGACAGCCCAAGCAAATAGCGCAACTCGACGACAACGGCGGGGTATATGGAATTTTTTTTTTGTCGCGAATGAATTTTGTTCGCCGACCGCGCCAGGCAATTTCTGCCTGAATTCATCCACGTGGTCCGACTCACTTATTTATTCAGCACCGCCTCCTCATTCGAAATTATTGCCCGTAGCTCGTTGGTTCCACTCAACTCGCGGAACTTCCTCGTCGCTCGTTATTCGGCGTTATTACGACCGATGTATCATGTGTGGCGTCACATGATTTTCGCATAACATGTTCTTGATTGTATTCCGTTCTTACAATCTCACAGAATGAGAAAAAAAATGCACGAGAAAAAAAGAAACGAAACTCAAAAAGTAATTTAAAAAAAAAGAAACTTAAAAGTAATGGATTCTTACCTGCGAGGATGGCAAACAGCAATCCAAATTCAATCCAAGATAATCGAGTCATGATGATTTTCTCTTCAAAACATTATCTCGATAAATTTCTCGATCTTCAAGTCGAAAACCGCGTTTCCGTTGGATCGGCGGGGATTGTCCAGCGCCGCTGGAATATCGCACTTCAAACGTTACAGTTGTCCGCACAAAACCGGTATTCACTACTTGTCCGGGCAAAGATTCTCTTCTCGAGACTGGGAAATCGCAGCAGCCGTCGATCATTCGATCCGAGAGTCACGTGGAATCGATCGATCGATCAGAACTAACTCCTTTTTTTTTCAATTTTCGGGTTAACGGTCTGTAATGTCGACGCCTGAATGCACCAAAGGATTCGTTTTCACCGATGAGTTATCCTTGTAAACACTCGTTGCAGATGGCTCATCGAGCCATCGTAAACACACGCGTCTTTCAATCACCGTCCGTACGCGCAAGTTGCTCCGTAATTCCAGTTACAGAACGTCGGAAGAAAATTTCAGAAATTGAAAAAAAAAAATTTGAACCCGACGTCCGACGTAATAGTTAAGAATCGCCCGTTGTCCGTTCACGTTCGACCGTCACTACTCACTCGCCAATGTACCCGCACAGGGGGTTGCAATCTTTCTCCCACTCCAACTCCGCTTCTCCCCAATTTTTCGAAACTTTTTAATCGAACCCGATAAATCCGTATTCCTAAATATCACAAACTTCAACGATCTTCCTGATTAAAATTTTTCCAAAACTCTTATGACCTCCATCGCAACATCACAATCCTTGACAGCGCTCAAACTTTTTTCACTTAAAACATATCACCCGAACGTTTTGCACTTTCTTCAAACCGCGAAGAAAATATTCTCACGAAACTCGAACGAATCGTCGACGTCGATGATAAGACGCAAATTGTTCCGCGTACCGTCGTTGTGACATGCCATGGACAACTGAAGGTTGTTGACAGGGTAATTGCACATATATCGGCACCGGATTGCGACCGGCGAGACTGAGCGTCGCCGCGCGAAGCTGTGTGCCATCACGAGTCGCACATGCGCTCGAACGTTTCGTCGTTTCGTCGTCGGTTCCCCTCCGCTCGAAGCTCGCTCCTCCAATCCACAACCCGCTGAGCATCCCCTCTAGCTCACTTCATTCTCGTCCTCTTCTTTCACACGTCCGAACGTCCCGCCGACGCTTTTCGCCTCTTCTCCGTCCCTCGCTATCGCCTCTCTCTCTCTCTCTCTCTCTCTCTCTCTCTTACACACACTCCCTCGCTAATTCTCCCCGCTATCTTTATCACGTTTCTCGTGCTCATACCGCCTGCGCTTGCGAGTTCTGTATACGTTTTTTTTTCTTCTTCTTTTTCTCGTAACCCGGCACATCGGCTCTTCGTTTTGCCTACTACCGATCAGCTGGGCTGTGTTTCGCTCCCACTTTCGAACGAAACTCGTCGCAAATATTTCCGAAAACTTTCGTACCATATACACATGAATACATATAATATATACATATATACGTACGATTAAATTTGCGATCTACTTTCCGTCCGAATCCGTATTTTCGTCAAAATTACTGTTTATACGAACCACGACGAACCCATCGCCGGTTGCAGCCTCCCAATATTTTCCCCTTTACATCCGTCCTTCGGTAGCTTCGTAGGTGCTTTGAAAACTCGGAACCAAGTCCGTATCACGTCGAAAGTCCTTCGGTACGATTCGATTTACCACGAAAACTTTATGTCTGAATAAGGTTTGTTACCGATCGGGACTTCGAGCGAGAATTCCGTCGCGGGGATTGCAACCTATTGTGAGGCTTCGGGGGAGTTTCTGATTTCCAAGGACGGTTGAGAAACAGCTCGAACGCCCGGCTGTAGAAACGCGATCACGTTCGAAGGACTACGCAGAAAGACTACCGAAAGTTACGTCGAAATAGTTCCATTTGGATTTGGCCATTGCACCTACCGGGATTTTCTTCTGAGAATGAAAGTGCATTAAGGAATTTTTTTATTTTCTTCTTCTTCGTTTTTTTTTCTTCATCGTTCATCGAGAATTGAATAGCTCCGGTGGTTCCCCGTCATTTTGTGCGGTTCGACAATTAAGATTGATTTTCCACCCTCGCGAAATTATTGTCGGCATTCATCTGAGATTAGCTGAATGGGACCGTGATTGTCCAAGCGCCAGGGTGGGACTGTCACCCTCGAATTAACTTTCCAAATGATCGTCGCAAGTGTGTTTTTTCGGTCTCCGACGGATTTCTTCGTTTTCACGAGAAAGATGAATAGACGGCACGGCAAGATGTAACTTCCGGGTCTCGCAATACTTCCGAATTCCGAAGGATTCGTCTGACGAATGTGGCAGCTCTCGATACCCCCTCACGGTCTGCTTTTGTTCTCCGATGTCGAGCTTGCACGAGTTGTCATTGAGTCAATGTCATAATAATCTGCCAAAGGCAGTTTGAATGACAAAAGTAAGCCATGACGAGTTTGCTTTTTTTTTTGACGTCGTTTAAACATTACGTTCAAGCTAAAGCGGCTTCACCTTGACCGACGACTCCGAGGGTTTACCGTCTCTTCCGTTTCCCAGGGCGTCTTCCATTTTTCTCACCTTCATTTCCTTTCTGCTTTCGCAGGTTCGCGACTTTTTCGACACTTCTCGAGTCTCGAAAGTGACACGAGCGAGTTGCTCGGAAATAACGCTAACGCGTTTTTATTACAACAACGTGAAGAGGAAAGAATTCATGCACGTGAATTCATTTATGTAGCTTTCAATCGTGGGTGCGCTGCCGGATTGTACACAAAGTACCGCGTATGAAACTTCCAAGAAATCCCCAAGAAATGAAATAAGGAACACCGCGTGATCAAAATAATTTACATCGTGATAATGAAATAACTATGACGATCGAAGAAGTAAATCCAACGGGTTGATCAAGTTGACAATCTCCGATTTCGGAGAAAAAATTTCCGTTAAATTTCCCATTGTCCGGAGAAATTACTGTGCAACAGCGTAAATTTAATTGAACGAAATACATCGATCCGACCGACGTTCCGTTCATTTTTCCTACTCTTTATAATAAAAATACACGAAAAAACAGCATAAATCAGGATTACAGTGGGAACATAATGATTTTTTCATGGATTTCTCTCTGAGTATAGAACCTAGACCTAGATACGTACATCCACATGGAGAATCACGCGGTACGACGTCACCGACGAGACGCCAGGAGGGGCCGTGGACCGTTATGGCGAAGCATATAAAACAGCCCTTAATTCTCGTTGTCCCTTGCGAGACCAGGTGCGCGGCACCGGACGTCTTGCACAGCCGACCCGCGGATAACACGTTTTCCACGTTTTGCCAAAACAGACGCTGCCACGCTCGCACGGATCGAGAACTGGAGAAAACACGAGCGTCGCGCGACGACAAGGAGGACAATCGCGTTTTAATAGCGAGGAAAACCCTTGGACACGACCGACGAGATTATAGGTACCCGTGAGCCGTACGGTGAAGTAATGAGCGCGGTAACCGAGGGAAGAAGAGTCGCGAGCATGTGCCACGGGTTTTTCGAAAGAAGAAGATACAGGAGCACGGAATAATATCATTACTCGCAAAATTTTCTCAGGACGTCGAAGTTTTTCTTCGAATGACGCACGTGAAATTAAGTTTTTGAAATAAAAAAGATATAATCGAATCTGCGATACATCGAAAAATTGTCTGTTAGGGAATCGTGCTCTAAGTGGCATCGTGTGAGTTCATTTGTTCGTATCGAACGAGCAAGAAATACGAAAAAAAATTCTACTCTTAACGACATCAGTGTGACAGGCTCGTCATCCCGGCAGAATATTGCGAACATTTTTAAAAGCATACGTTCTAATATAATTGTCGGACAATATACCTATCGAGCCGATGGACAAATTGGTACGGTGGCTAGTCACTCCAGAGGTAAACTTGTCACAATCTAATCGGCTAGCCAAACAAGCAATTTAGGGTCGAACGTTATATAAAATTTTTGTTCAGGTATAGCCTTTCAACTGCGACAAACATTTACCTATCGGGTCTGCGCAGGCAATGAAATTGTGCATAAAGTGATATTGCCCCTAGGACTATTCGTGGTTGAAATAAACCAGTTAACTTCAGTGCGATGGTGCACTTCGAGGCTTTGGTATTTTGTTCTTTCGTCAGCGAACGAGCTACGTTTATCGTTTACGAGGTCCTTTATTAATTTTTCCCGCATTCCTGCATGCTCGTCACTCGTTTTCCCTCTAACGGGCTATATCTTAATTGACCGTTAGTGCTCGTTTCTCTCTTACCATCGATACAGGAGCACGGAATAATATCATTACTCGCAAGATTCTCCCAGGTCGTCGAAGCTTCGTAACGAATAACGCACGTGAAATTGAGTTTTCAAAGTAAAAAAGATATAATTGAATCTGCGATGCATTGAAAAGTTGTCCGCAAGGGAATCGTGCTCTAAGTGGCATCGTGCGAGTCCTCTTGTCCGTATCGAACGAGCAAGAAATACGAAAAAAAATTCTACTCTTACCGACATCAGTGTGACAGGCTCGTCATCCCGGCAAAATATTGCAAAATTTTTTAAAAGCATACGTTCTAATATAATTATCCGGCAATATACCTAACAAGCCGATGGACAAATCGGTACGGTGGCTAGTCACTCCGGAGGTAAACTCGTCACAATCTAATCGGCTGGCCAAACAAGCAATTTAGGATCGAACGTTATATTCAATTTTTCTTCAGGTACAGCGTTTCAACTGCGACAAACGTTCACCTATCGGGTCTGTGGCGGCAAGGAAATTGTGCTTAAAGTGATATTGCCTAGAAGTTTTTTTCATCTATTCGTCGTTACAATAAACCAGTTAACTTTAGTGCAATGGTGCACTTTCGAGGCTTTGGTCTTTTGTTCTTCCGTCAGCGAACGAACTACGGTTATCGTTGACGATTTTATTAATTTTTCCCGCATTCTAGCATGCTCGTCACTCGTTTTCCTTCTAACGGGTTGTATCTTAATTGAAGTGCAAACGATTGAAATTTCAACTATTCATGTTATTTTCGGTTTTTTAAGCCAGAAACCTACTTAAAGTCCGGGAAAGTCCCGATGTATTTTGTATTTCGAGTCGGGGAAAATCCAAAGTCCCAATGTATTTGGCATTTCATCCCGCGTCAAATCACGAGTTTGGGGCTTTGAGCTAGCGAAAATCCAAAATCCCGAGGGCTTTGGAATTTCGACCGGTGTAAAATCCAAGTGTAAACATGCCGCGGATTTCAAGCCGGGCAAAATACAAAATCACGACGTATTTATATTTGGCCTCGGATAAAATCGCGAGTGGTGATGTATCATGGATTTTCGACGACGCAAAATCGATTGTGCCCATCCCTTCGTGTCAACACATTTTCCGGCAAATTAGGATCGCCATTATCCGAAAATTACGAGTTTTGCGTGTGACTGATGACCTACATACCGAATTAGCGTGCTCGATACCACTTACTTTTTCCCCCCTTCGTCTTCGATTGCATCGTTGCGCCTCCGGAGTGCTTTTCGTCGAGCTTGAATTGCTTTATATTATAACTTGCCGTAGGTATGCGTGCGATACATACGATAAGAGTAGCAAGGAGCGATCATTTTTTCTCGAATGTATAGCTCACGTCGATGATACCCATGGATACACCCTGCGTGTTTATGCCCGGACACGGGTGAAATCACCTACCGGGAGGTTGTTCACTTCTTTCCACCGGTAATCGAGGAAATACGAATTACATTCAGGACCTTCATCGATCGATGGAAAAATTAACTAGTCGGAGTATCAGAAACACGTTGGAAAAAAGTTTGCTATAAAAAAGAACGCATGCCGATGGTTGGAAGCATGGGAAAGAGCAACGTGCAGTATAATCGAGGCAAACGAGAAAAGAAAAAAATACACACACACACAAATCAGATTGGAAATCCTTTGAGAAGTGTGTTTATTTCTACGAATCTTTGTCGCTCGTCATCTCTACCGTACCATGTGTTTGCTCAACGCGCTTTTGACCAATTTATTCTCCAATCCAATTTTATTCTCTTCATCTCGTGAGAAACAGTCCAAATTAAGGCGTATGAATCACAAATATCAGCGATTTTACTTCCCGATGTATCAGTGAGGTTGATAGGGTTGCGAATTCCAACGTAAATCTTTCTGCGTAGTGCGCCGAATAGTTTCTGTAACTTCATTGCTGGTCATCGTAAAAAAAATCCCCTTTGCCGTTGGCTCCGCAATTTCGCAAGCCCGGCATTCTCGCACATTCATACACGACGCTCAAAGCAGCCCCGTGTGTATATTCACGAAAAAAAGAGAAAAAAAAAAACCAAAAGCATCCGCGCTCGGGTTCAAAAGTTCGCTTGACATGATACAAAAAAAAATAAGAATAGCTTCGAAGCATTATTTTTTTTTAGTTTTTTTTTACACGCCGAAAATAAAGTTTTTCCGACGCTTGCGCGATATGCTGACAAAGACGATTCCATACGCCGGGCGCTAACCCCCCCCCCCCCCCCCCCCCCCTCCTCCGCACCCCTCTCACGAGCCGGAGCAATGAAAAAAATAACGAATGGATAAAGTTTCGCGTCTTTTCCGATGGAGCGAAGAATATTTCAAGTTGGAAAAATCGTCGACTAAAAGGTCGAGGGAGAAGTACCGAAGTCCTTGCCTCGCAACTTCGAATCTTCGATTAGCCAACACTTCGAACCCTCACAATTTTCATCCCCCGTGCCGATTCAAACTTTCAATAATGACAAATCGCTTCTCACAGAGTGCCATGATTCTTTATTTTTTTTTTTTTCCGTCACGAACTCGACGTTCGAGGCCGATCGGTCGTTTCGTATTTCTCGTAATTTTTTTATATGGGGGCTCTCGAGCCGTTATATTCCGCGATGGGATAAAGGCACCGAAACGAGTTAATTTTGGGATTTTTCTTTTTCCAATTTTCCACGAGGGGTGGAAATGGGGGGTAGCTCGACGCCGCGAGCCAGTTGGGTGTTGGTAAAAATAACGAAAAATAACGAATGAACGACGTGACGTCTGACGTGTCATGTGTACACCGTCGGGCGTAACAATTTTATCTTCTCGGGGGATGGACGTACCGTATTTGGAAGAGGACTGCTGTTTCGAGTCAACGATAAACGTCGAATGGAACGAACGCCACACGTTTGTACGAGCGTTCGTAAGAGTGTGTGTGTGTGTGTGTGTGTGGGCGTGCGTGCGAGGGCGCCACCAGGGAATTTCTAGTGTAGCTCTGTGTTTTGTTTTATACTGCGAACGTAGGAAAAACGTAACGAGAAAAATACGTCGTCCGGTTGCATGATTGGACGACGAATAACGACGATCAAAGGAAAAAAGCAAGGACGAGAGGTGCCAGCGTCGAACCGAATGATGTGTCGAATGGAGTCAAAGTGTGAAAATGCTTTTGTCGTTTGTTTATCTTTGCCACGTGCACGAAGGAGACCAAGGCTTAGTGCGCCAATTTGATTCCCGGACTTTTGTTCACTTTTCGTCGCTAATGGCAACGAAACAGTGGAACAAACCCTGTTTGGGCGAGAGGCACCGCCTGCGCTATATATAATCCATCATTTATTTGTTCAATGTTATACCGAGTTAGGCATTAGTGCAAAATATCGTATGGTAGTGTAAAATTTGATAAGAACTAGATTGAAACCCCTTCGTAGTGAAATCGGTGTCGTCGATCTTCTTATTATTGAGTCCGGGTTTTTTCGAAAATAGAGAAATTTAACGATTACACATGTATCGATAATCGTTTATCGCAAATCAATCTTTCACGATGATTCAAAAGCGATTGCTTTATACGCAGAGAAAACTGTTTTCCATCGCACGAAACACCGGTATTACAATCTCACAAGTTTCATTGAGAAACTAACAAAATCAATTACCCGTAACAATTGTCACGTATCGTCATTCAGTATGCATTACACGTTAACGCTCTGTACTTCCATTTCGTACTAATTTATTTCGAGTTTTCTTGTGCCGAGTCACGTCAGCAGCTGGGAAGAAAAGATCTGATTTCAATTTACTTTTTCTTCCCTGCCGGGTCAGCAAACGTGTTTCCATCGGATCCTTTTTCATTACCCAGCAGCACGAGTCGCGCGTCGCACCATAGCCGTTATTGATTTATGATTCGACTGATAACAATTATACTCCAGTCTGGCGAAAAGAATTTTTAAAAAATATTCTTTTCTTTTCAGTGAAAATGCTTCTATCGAATTTTCCAGCCTCTCCTGAGTAGAAAAAAAAATACCGTTATTTCCCAACATTTATTTTGATGAACCCGCAACGATAAATCAGCATCGTAAACGGAAAGAAGAAAGAAAAACAGTCGCGCAAGACAGATTCAACGGTTCTGAAAAAATTTCTGGGCTACTTTGATTCGTTTCGTTTCGCAAATTGTTTTCCGGAATAATCCACGAAGACGCAACGGCGATGCGGAAAAAAATGAAGACACAACCGAGTCTCGGATAAATTTGTGAGCGTTGCCACTGCTGCCATGATTATTATACGGTAATTGTTCCTCGTTTCGGACAAAACGATCGTGAAACATGACCGTCGGTGAAAAGAGGAAAAACGATGCACCGTTAAAGTGAATGCGAACGTTGAAAAGTTCCGAGCTTTATGGAGTTTTACGAGAGTGATCGATCGGCGCATCGCTTTTCCCTTGCGTGCATCGGGAGCCGCACACCGCGTAGCGAATTTATTCCGAGAATCGAGTTATTCGTAGTCGTCGCGCACGATTTTCTCTCATGCTCGGAGTACCATAACACGGATACGTCGACGAAAACGAATTCGGCAGTAAACCGTCGAGGGCTTGCGAATGTAAAAAAAATTAAAAAAAAAAGAAGGAGAAAAAAAAAACGTTCCACTATTTTACAGCTGCGGATCAATGTGTTTGCCCCAGAGAAATATGTCGTTTGAAAAGAGTCATCGAAGGACAACGTTTATGTTCTAGCTCTTCGTGCATCATCGAGCGAACAGAGTTGTGTAATTGGTTGTATGAAAAAATTCTGCAATTCTATCGGACAAAGCTCACAGGCGGATTCTCAGAATTACCGAACAAAAAAACGAATACGAAAACGATTTTTAAATTCGATCAGGTTTACACGATTGAAAAATAATTCGCTCGGAGAAAACAAAACGAATTGAATACTCGTCGGTCAATTTTCAACATTGTCGGTGATGAAAAATCGCCAGAGGAATCTGGACGGTGTATTGATATATTCGAATATGTATTCAATTTTTGTACGATAAATTACGATTTTATTCCCGCAGTTTGCGCGTTTAAGAATATCTTCGACATAGTTCAGCCGATAATCACCTTCATTATTTTCCCGTTTAATTCCAATAGATTGCTTCCACGATAATCGCAGTGCGGATTTGGTTGAGCGGACTCGGGCGAAGTTCAAGTAATAAGTGGGCAATTTGCGAGAGGCATTCGCGAGACCGCGCGGAAGTAAACGAAACGAAATCAAAAACCCATCGAATTTCAAGAACACAAGAAAGAACTCGTAGAATGACCACCGGAAGTTCAACCGAATTTAACGAATAAGACTTGTTTTTGTCGTTTCACTTGTTTCTTTTATTTATTTAATTTTTTTATATGATTTTTCGGGTAAAACGACGAATGGGAAACACCTTGGAAAAGATTTCCAGTGCCCGGTCGTCCGTGACTGAGTCGGCCGCTGATGTTTGGGGTCAAGGCGCTCGGGGGCAGTCGTCGGTCTACTTTTGATATTTGACCCGGAGGGCGAGTCCTTAGAACCGTCCGCTAAAACGCGTTCGACACCGGTCTGTCCCATGGCGGTTCGTAAATACGGCGGGTAAAGGGTGTCGGCAGGCGGCAGCAATCGTGCAATCGGGTCCCAAACGTGTAAAACGTAATTTCACAAAACCCATTATCGCGTTATTACACACAAAAGCCTCGGTCGAAACGAGTGTTTTGGAACATTGCAGTGACCGCTGATTGTTTCTTCCACGTATATATCAATTTTCACCGTATCTGAGTCCGTTCATCTCCCACGCGGTCTGTGGCCACCCTTCGAACCTCGGTCAAAGTCCGGTTGCTCATTCCGTAAATTAGTTTTAATAAACTTATTCACGACTCCGATCTCATTCCACGGATTTTTCGTTCACCATTTTTTTTTCTTTCGCCGGGATTGTAACGGTTGGTTCAAATTGCGCTATTCACAAAATTTGACCGATCGAGTTTTTGGTATATGTTTTTCTTGAGCACCCGAGTAACATAATAATATGCAATTAAGCGTATATCGTTTATATGTAGTCTATATATGTCGAATTGAAAAAAAAATTGAAATATAAATATAACAATTGCAAAAATATTAATAATATATTATTCTCTTTGATATAATATAATAACTAGAATTGGGAATATGGAGACTCTAAATAAAATATGTGTAGTTCATATATATAGACTAAATATTCCCAATTCTATGTACAGGTTATATACAAACTATATATAATTTTTCAATATATAGTTGATACATAGACGGTATATAATTTTTTTCACTCGGGCAGCGCGCGGATAAAACGAAAATTATGCAATAAATCGAACGACGATGTGTCTTCAGCTTCGTTGCACCGATAAACTCCTCCCTCGAGTTTTCAATTCGGTGTGTGTTATATCCGTTTTCACTTAGTTGCGCGGTACACGAACCGGCAAGTTTACGCGGCTCCATGAGCAAGATTCCACGGCAACGCGGGAAGAACGTATCTTCGTACAACGACGGAGATAAATGCCCGTGTGCGTGGGTCTGTGTGTGCGTGTATGCAAGAGCAAAGCCATGGCATTTTGAAAGAGACAGAACTGTGGAATCGGGGTGAGGTGTCGTGTCGATCGTGCAAATCGACTCGTTTCTTTGAGAGAGTGAGATAGGTCGTGGAAGGTAAATGTGAGTACACGAAACCGTTACGATCGAAGAACGAGGGGAAGCATATAGATCGCGCAATAGACGAATGCTCGTACGTATTCAGGCATAAACGCCGGAAACGTATAACGAAGGTACCGATACCATTTCCGGCTGACCGACTACCTTTGAATTCGAATCGATTTTCGTTCTCGCGTTCCAACCGCTACCCTTGTGCTGATGTATCGCACACACACACACACACACACATACACGCGCGCGCGCATACACCTGTAATGTGTGCACGCACAGAAATTTCGTGCTTTTCGCCAGCAAAATTCGCACACTCATAACGGATTCTCCCGCTCTATAACCCGACGACCGCAAACCGAACTCTCAAAACCCACAGTTGCAACCAGCCGAACGCAACGTTTACTTCGACCCGATATATACTTCACGAATCATCGATTAGAGTTAAATGGCATACGCGATATACGTTGCGTATTGACGAACGCTTTAGCGAGGGAGATACGGGGAAAGAGGCTGTGAGATGGAAAGTAGATGGTATTAGGGTGGTTATTATTTGGATAGTTTTCGAATTTTTATTGCGACAAGGTGGCAATCGATTTCGAAAAAAATTTATTAAAAATGATAAGCCTCGTTTGAGCTTTTTAGTCCAATTCTTACTAGGATTCATGTCGAAGTTGATCCGTTTAAAATACATGCAATTGTTCTGTCTTCCAGTAATGATGTTGGTGGAGTGACTGATTGTTTCTGAAAAGATTCAATACGATATAAAAATTAATGTGTATGAACCCTACTTTCACTAACAAAAATATACATATATGAATCTATACCGTCCATCCGACGATTATCATTTAATTTATTAAAATAATGTTAAATATCCGAGGATTCCGGGGCTCCTGGCCGCCTGGCAGATGACCCGAATGATAACCACCCCAACCATACCGGTTTGAAATTAAAGATGAAAATGTGACGATTGAGGGTGAGTTTACCGGTGCATCGAAGATTGCGACGAATAACCTCTGTGAAAGATCTGAGGAACCTCCACCAGACGTTCTCGTTCCACGAGCGACATCCACATCATCATCATCATCATCATCATCATCAGCATCGTTCTTTACTCTTTCGTTATCTGTCTCTCTTCCTGTTTTTCATTCCGATTCCTCTTTCACTAGGATAAACCAAGCAGCCACGCGCGAGGGTTAGTTTCTGCTGCCCGATGGCTTTTGTGTGTGTTTTCTCGTCATTGTCGTGGTCTTCGCGAGCCAAAGAATCCGAACAGCGTGGCTCGGTCTTCCGGCTCGTCGCTGCGACTGCTTCTCATCGTTGGCTCTTCAACCGAACGTTTTTTCGCGATCAAGAAGTGTCTTTCCCACATACTCGTACGTTGTAGGAACGTTCGATGAACCATATTCGACGTTTGTCGTTTCAACATCGTATCGCTATCGCGAGAGTTTTCGTTCCCGGCGATCCGTTCTTCGGCTCGTTATTGGAGAATGAAAGAACAAGGCTGATGGAACTTCCGAAGACCTTCGGTCGAGAGTATTGAATTTTTGTTACGTCGTAACGAACGATGGAGATAGCGGGGTTTGAGGGTAAACCGTGGACGTGATGGGCGAACAATGCTCGAGTACCGCGTATCGATATTGTTCGCCGAGACGAATCAATCTAGACATTTTTCGACCTATTTTACGTTGCCATGGACGATAGAATGGGTTCCGAACTCGAATGACTTCGACCATCGTGCTCTATCTAAACGTTAAAAAAATATTGAATTTTTATTTATTTATTTGTTTGATTTCATTGAATTCAGTGTTGAATTTTTGAGGTATTGATTGATTTAATTTCATTTAATTCAATATTAAATCTAAAATTATCAATTGTTCTTTCGAAAGAAATCATACCTCGATCGTACAAAATTCAAATTACGTTTTCTTTATTCCCTGTTGGTTGAATCTTCGATCGGACCTTTCGATACGCACTTTTTCGCCTGTCACGTGAGTCTACGTCGTCTCGTAGAATTTTATTAAAAATCGTTTTGTCCGTTCGCAGCTGGTTAGGAATGGAATTTTCTGGGTTATTAAAAAATGCATATATAACGCATTAAAGATTATTCGCGAAAATTGTTCAACCTCTTGAAAGACGGCGGGACGAGATTTTTCATTAGGTACTTGGAACTCTTTGTTCAAGCGCCCCCCTTTCATCCCTGACCCAACCCAGGGGCCCCTGTTTTTATTTTATTTCTAATATTCAGCCTCGTTAGTCCACTGTCTCTTAATTAACTGAGATAGCGACCGCGATACCACCCACGTCGCACGGTCGTAATGGAGAGAAAAAAAACCGGTCAAAAGCTAGTTTGGCACGCATATGATAGTGTTCCGTGAACTACTTTTATGACACGCAATTGTAGCTTTTCACCTGAGGAAGATTTATTTCTAAATTTTTCATAAACCATTCTTGCTAAACTTTATGATACAATTTTCATAGGAAGCATTAATTAAAAGCGACGTTCTTGATTTTTTTCCTGATTGTCGTTCATCGATAGATCAGAAATTAAAAGAGGGACGCCCTGATAACAGCTTTTAAAGCAAATATCTCGTGACCGAAGGGTTAAAATAAAAAAGTACCGCAATATTTTTCGTTGCAGCCCAACGAATCTATTGAAAAACACACCCCACTCAATAAAATACGTTAAAAAAAATCGAGCACGCTTTTAACTCCAGAGGGTGGAGGTCGAACACTTTTTTTTCTTAAAAAATCTTTTCGTTTCTGTTTTCGGGTCTTCAATCCACGTCTGTATACCAAATTTCATCCCGATAGATAATTAATGAGACTGCTACGAGAATCCTAAAAAGAAGCCTAGCCGAGTGAGGGAGAAAGATTCTCATCACACAGTGCGAGTTCTCATTCGTAATCTGGATAACGCTGGGAAATAATCCGAAGCTTTTCGTGCACGATTCGGGACGACTCCACCCCGGCCGTGTTTCAGATGCCACGCCGGATAAGTGTCCATTAATTCTCGTGGGAGGCATTCCGGAAATACGCGCGTGGGTAGGAATGAAAAGCGAGCGAGGGAAAGGATATGCCGCCGAGGATCCTGCGGAGACCTCGTCCGCGGCACGCGAAGTCACGTATTCGCCGTTGAGAGTGCGGGCCCGAGAACGCGTCTTGTTCGAAATGCGTTTCTCACGTTTTTCATACAACGTTTTCTTTATCGTTCGATACCATCGCAACGCCGCGACGTTGCTCGCGGTTCTCGATCTACTTAGAACCACACCGTTCTCGGCTTTTCGCATTTCTTCGTCTCCGAAGAAGCTCGACGGGAAATACTAGTTTCTGATTTCCGTGAGTTCGATAAGACGCCGAAGAAAAAAAAGTTTACCCGGAAAATCCCGCATTTCCGTCGAGTTTCCTTATTTTTATCGATGATCGTATTTTACCATTCGTCGAGGGGTGAGAATTAAGCGGAGGTGGAGAAGAAGAAACAGAAGAAGAGTAAGAAGAAGAAGAAGCAGGAGTTGAAGAAACCGTAGTCGCGTGGCTCGGAAAAGCGAGATGCGCCGCGCAAGGAAACGTCGAGTGGGCGTCCTTCGCTGCGTCGGGGGTCGTTAATGCTCGGCCAAGATAATTTCCTCCTTCGTACACAGATATACAAACACGATAGGTTTTTGCTTCTCTTTTTTCCGCTCGTCGTCTTCTTTCTCGTCGCAAGCAACGACAAGGAAAATGCTATCTACTTTCGTTCGTTTATTTCGCATAAATTTGTCCCGACGAGATTACAACGCGTCGCGACACAAATTTTTTCCTCTTTGTACGGATGAGACGGTGTGTTGATTTTCTTTTCTCGACGAATAAAGAAAGTTACGAACAATGATGAGACAAAAGTAGTTGTCTCCGGTGGGTTTATCGAGTTGGGTACTTTTTCAGTCTTTACAATTTTACCGATTTATCAAGGGTTTTGTCATCTCAACAGCGCAAGCGACGCGGGTTTCACGATTTTAATTGGTCGACGCCGATTGGTGACGCATTGGTGGATTAACTTTTTGTCTTTTTTTCGTCTGTCGGAGGATTGTCAAAAGATCACACGGATATCCGGAAAATTGATGCGAGATCTGAAACAAATCGTCGGAGAACAAACACGACGAACCTAATCAAATTAAATATTCTGGGTGCTTTTTATCGGCCATCTTTGGCTATCAATAGGTTATTTCTCTGGCGAGGGTAAGAATTGGATTAAAGAGTTTGAAGTAGGCTCAACATTTTTTTGTTTTTTTCAACCGATATATTTGACCCCGGAAAAATCAAGATTCCGACGTCGACCGAATAACAACCATTCTAATGTATATCCATGTAAATGTCGGTACGTTTGAATTTAAGAAGAAAAAAATGTAACGGTCGTGGTAGAGCGTCTCGGGTTTCCACGGCTATGGCTATGTACCATCATAATTACAACTAGGGGAGAGAAGCGTCTCGGTGGTAATTAGAAACACCCTTTCACCGCCGCTACGAGGCCGCGCGTATGTACGAGAATCCGGAGAGGAAACCACAGAGAGTCTCGCCGCGCTCGTGTTACACAGTGGCTGACGGTACAGCGGTGTTAGCAGGCTGCAACCAGCGGTGGAAGCATCAACCGGTTCGTCGTCGTGTGTTTTTGACACCGGGTCTTACACGATCAGAGATACGTCTCATTGTGCTATCCGATTTACAAGAGCGTTGGCGTCGATCCACGTCATGATCTTAGATCGATGCGACTCCTTGTGCGCAGTTTATTGCATCGAAAACAAGCGAGAGGCGAATGAAATGAGAAAACCAAGCGTTATTTGAAAACGAGTTATTTATACTTTCATTTTACATCAACTGTTCTTGTTACATTTGTTACGTTTGTTTTGCTTAAAATTTTCCGTGGAAGGACTAATTGAAAGCTGTATTTTAGAATTATTTCTGATTTTTTGCATCGATAGGTTGGAAATTATAGGGCTGGGAAGTCCCTGATGACAACTGTGAAAGCGAATGTCTCGGGACTAAAGGACAATCAAAAAGTCCTGAATTATTCGTCGTTGCGATTTCATCCGATCGAAAACAAACGCGTGGCAATTGAAATGAGACGTGTAACCGGTGCAATGGGGTCCCGATACACGTGTGAGCTCCAATTGAAAATGATCAGACCGTAAAGTGGAAAAATGCTGAACTCGTGAAAATATCGGCTGACGCGGAAATTGTTCCAATGTTTGCAGCGTCTGCCGCTCAGTGGCGTTGCTCCATCTCTTTTTTTCATGGTCCTACCTAAGTCGACAAAAGTTGTAAGAATATCGAGACTCGTAAATGCGCGCCATTTACGACCAAGTAATCACTATCCTTTGTTATGATTATATTTTTATTGCAGTACCTTATCATTTCCGGACGTTATTGTTATAAATTATACGAAAAGCTCATATTTGAGTTATCGCGGACGCAGCCAACAATAATGATACATTTTCCACCCGCCGTTCATTGTTTCTACTGAATCCGATCGTTTTCACTCTTCATGTTTGTTGCCGTAACAAAACATGTACAAAATCGTTACATAGTGAAATTCAGTGCAGCAACGACTTTTCCGTCTTGCGTTAGAGATCACGGATTTACAAAGTTGTTCGTAATACGACAAGTCGTAATAATTGCCCGGACAAATGTAGCAGCCAAAACAACCATGTACGACACGCAACCGAACCATTCCGGAATGATAATACAGCTCGCGGTGGATTCTTGAACGCGGAGAATATATACGAACTTTGTTTCCGTAAGTTTCTCGTTTCACGCAACCGATCTCGAATGGATTATCGGTCACGAGACGGGGGGAAAGAGAATGCCGAGCGAAGGATGGTCGAGCAAACTCGCGCGTTCTGCGTGAAACAACCCCCAAACCTTCTCGGTTCTTCGGGATAACCCGGGTTCGACGTTTCTCTCGGAGCCTCGATAACAGGAAGCGGCATTCGAGCGAGTCGCGGTCTTTCCGGGGATTTCGACATCCTCTCCAGGATCCCGAACGTCCGCTCTGTCTCTCGGCAGCAATTTCAACGACGCCGGTGTACGGATAATACGAGACCGCACGGTTACGTGCACGGCTCCGTCTCTCACAACGCGGTTACGACGGCGTAGAAATGTAAATAACGCTGGAGTGTGCGATTTGCTTGCGTTCGGTAATGGCCGACCACGGGGCCGACCTACTGGCACCACTTTCGTGATAAATATTTTTCCGTCCGACAATTTTGTCAACGCTCGAATGGATGGAACACAAGTCCGTGGAAATAAATAAAAGACTCATGAATATAACGGGTTATACTTTTTCGCGTGTGGATTTTCAACTGTTGACACGATCGTAAAATCGTATCTAATCGACGAGCAAGCGAATTAACAGTTTTATTATATTTTCGTTTGCCCTTGAGGAAAAAATCGTCTCGAGAGAAATAAAATCGTTATTTATGACAATTAGATCAGCCTCGAATAATTTTTATTATTCGACAGTGAAAAAAAATTGTTGCATGAACAATTGCTACGTCGAATTGAGAATAGTTGGCGCGTTTATGGACAACCGGGTACATGCGATTTATAAAGAACAAACAATTGATTCAACTAATGAGCGACAAATTGTAAAATTACAGTATTTATTTCTTCGAGACAGACGAAAAGCGTGGAAAAAGGGCGGGAAAAGTAAATGAAGGTGGTGTCGGAGTCATAAAAGCCACAAGCTGGATGAAGAACATCCAGCCGCGGAGTAAAATCCCCCCAGTCACCGGGTATAGGGCGGAGAGTGGAAGCTCGGGAGCGACTTATTAGAGGCGTCGGGACTTTGACACTAATTTCAACCACAAGCGTGAAGCCACCGTGCTTCGGATGAGACCTTTCCCGTTTGCCGTTGGCGTCGCCGGGTCCTTCCGTTCCAGTTGCTGTTTCAAAACCGCTAAGGTCTTCATAGCCCTCCATCCTTCTCTCTTAAGCTCGAAGTTGCCCGGGTCTGATTTGTCGTTCCTTATCCACTGCTCGGTGATAAGACTAACGCCGTCTCCCTCGCTGTCGCAACTTCCCGACCATTCGTGAGACTATTTCGCTACCTCGTTTTTGCGTTTACTCGCGGTCTCACTCTTTCACCCATGGGGGATGGACGTAAGGATAGCAAACTCACGTTATTGAATCTGAGTACTTTTCTGTCGGAAGTACAGTAGTCCATTAACGTCGTAAATAAAACGCTCATGTGAGAAATAAATAAGGAGTTGTTGGTGCTAATCCATCAAGTTGTCGATGACTGAACTTTGTCGGTGTTTTTGTTATTCGCTCAAGCTCTAATGGCTGAGGTTTCCGCCGAATCGCTCATTTTCTTTTCTTCGGAAAAATTGCAAGCACTCCCAAGTGAAAAAATTATATATAGTCTGTATATTGACTATACTTGGAACTGGGCATATATAGTCCATATACGAATAATAAATAGCGTATGTATTCCTAATTCCATACTTAGATTGTATGTAAATAATTTTTGGATTGTTACGTCCAGTCTCGAATATTATAAGTATTCGGTGAACGAAGTACACAAAGGGGTGGTCTCTCTTTTGCGTCAGGGCGTTAGCCCTTTACTGCGGGGACGGAGACCTCGCCTTATCATGCACGAACTAATGACGTTACCTGATGTTGGTGGAAGAACAGTATTTAATCTAAACCGATCTCCACTTGTAGACTGCGGTTTGATGGATCCCGTTGAGACTCGATCGAACGACCAGATGTTGAAGGTCAGGTGGTTGAGTGAGGCACGAGCGGTTATACGTCACACAACGATTTTTAATGTTCGATTCAAAAGTCACAGTACAACTTCAATTATAAAATGTTCGTACAATTGATTTCACAATGTCGATACTCAAAATGTAATACAGTTCACTTAAAAGTCGCGGTACAATTTGACTTATGGAATGTCCACGTTTATTATTTCAATATATAAATCGGGCGCTTCGCCACTTGCGCGAAAGAAGACACTCGGGTCTTAAGGTACCGAAGATCAGAAGGTTCTTGCGGTATTTTCGCGATAAAGAGACTCTTTGGTCTTTTGCAATAAATAACTGACACCGTTGACTTATGAGGTCTTTCAGTGCAGCCTGAGAGGGACTCGTGGCCCTTTGGATAATTATTCAATTCAATCAACTGGACTCTTTGGTCCCTTCAAATATTTATTTAATTCAATTAACTGGACTCTTCGGTCCCTTCAAATATTTATTTAATTCAATTAACTGGACTCTTCGGCCCCTTTGTAATTGTTTGGTAATATTCAATTAATCCAATTATCTGGACTCTTTGGTCCCTTTGTATTTATTTAAGTTTCGTTGCAATTTCATTTAATTCACTTTAATCGCTTCGAGTTATTCGTTATTTAATTATTCGCCTTTAACGATTCTAAAGTCCAAACCGTAAAACAGACGGTGGACACAAAAATACCTCAAGACCGTTCGCGTAAACGATTCTAAGTCCAATCCGTGAAATAAACGGAGGACGCAAAGAGTCGAAGTCTGGTGAACGCGAAACGATTCTAAGTCCAATCCGAAATAATAATCGGTGGACACAAAGCTGGGCTCCCGTTCTTCCGGAGTAACGGTGCTGATGAGTTCGGTGGAATAACTGATTAATTTGCTAAAAATCGCGGCTTTTATACTGTGAGAATGTATCTCTGTTTCCCTTAATCCAATAAAAGGGCCTATCGTTCTTTCTCATTCTATATCGATTGGCCTACGTGATTTTCTGCACGTACGCATCCGTTCGGTAGCAGATCTTCGCCTACTTGAATTCTCGTAAATTATTGCCGAAAGTGTCAAATAAGATTGCCGCTTCCGGAGTCGGGGCTTTGCATCTCCGCGGCGCGCGGAAACCTGATGCCGTATTCGGAGAATTGGTTGCGGAGAAGGCAATATTATGCGTTATTTATTGGGAGCGAGCTGTCCGTCGGCGCGTGTGACCACTACACACATTCGTACGCGCGCGATAGGAATATTATTAAAAGATCGTTTCTTGTATTCTCTAAGCGCATATGAGTCATTAGTCCCTTGGTCGCTCTTGGGCGTTGGCTAGGAGCGAAGACGTAACAGGATATATTATCACATTATATTTAAAAGAATTATCCATTATTATTATTATTGTTCGCATTATTATATTTATTTTTAGATTTTTTTCAGTTGGACATGTATATAAATTATCCATGCTTAATTCTATATCCTACATATCCCTAATTCCATACTCAAATTATATATATAATTTTTTGATATATTATTATACTATATAAAAAAGAATTACCTATAATTTTTATTATTGGCGTTATTAGATTTATTTTTAGATTGTGTTTTAATGGACTATATATAAATTATATATGCCCAATTCTATGTATAGTTAATGCATGGACTATACATAATTTTTTTACTTGGGTTATGTCATGTATATTGTTGACACTGTCAGTCCATCTGACATACATTTATGGTTTGATTCCAGTGAAAATTTTTGCAAAACCCGATGACTACTGAACAGAATTCCCAATGAGCTGATTTCGCTGCGCAATTTTAATCAAGTGCGTACGTAGCAGTTTGGTCTTCTTATATGTCTATTCTCCATGATTTCGCCCTTTGCTCGAATGGCAAAAGTTTGCCATCTTTGCAGCGGTACATAGAAAACATCGAGCAATGATTCTCTGCCTCCGTGCGCACTCGTTTTTTCATCGTGAAAGATTGAGATACTGATATTCATGAGAGGATCCTTTGTATCAGCGTTGCTAAACACGCTTTCCCCTTCTACTTATTCTTCTTTTTCTTCATCTTGTTTCACGTCTTCAGCGCCGGCTAACCGGCGTGATTCTCGAGAGTCGTTAAGCCCGTGCCCTTTCGCGTATAATACCGCTACAGTGTGATGCGCGTTGCTACATTAGAAGCTTAAATTACTAATGGGAGATGACGGCGGAAGCACTTCTTCGCCGTGCGGTGGCTCCTCGCGCTCGTCGTTTCGTTTTATCGGCGCCATCGGCGTCTCGCTGACCGGGAATGGTTCAAGGACAAACCCGGAAAGAGACGGTTGTGAGGGGAATAAAAAATTACATGTGGCATGGGATTGAAAAGCTCGAACAGTCGGCGAGGCAAAAGTCCGGTAGATCGTTGATTATGACGTCTAGTTTGACGATTATCTGCTTATTCCAGACGGACCCGTTATGACCTCGAAATAAGATCCGAGACGTAAATTGAATTATTCACTTTCTTTTTGCAAACCAATTATTTCGTCCGATAAAGGTCGCTATTTTTCGAATTTCTTTTCCAGAAATTTCTGGTTGCACGTAAAATTGCAGGTAGCTTCGAAAATATTTAATTGATTGATTAGTGATCGACTTATTGATAATTAATTTGATCCCGAAAACACACGCACACACGCACGGACAACATTTCGCGATCTACGGATATATACAGCATACATCCCTGTTCAAACTCAATTAGCGAAAATCGTTACACCGGGAAAGTGAAATATTTCTCGACATAAATATAAGCTATGGCTATAATTGTTCTGCTATTTGTACGGAAACTCGTCGGATGAATAAAAAATAACGCGATAATAATCGCGTTATTTAATAATCGAAATGAAAAAATATTCCGACTCTAATTTTTACACAATGTAGAAAGTTCAGTTATGAGAGTAAATGCAGGCTCACGTTAGGAACAATTCGGGAAATTTGTTCGTACGCGTGACTCGGTTGAGAATCAAACGCTTGGCACAATAGTACAGTAGAACTCGAAAAAAATTTCCAGCAACCAGACAGCTATATTTTTTCTGTAATTCAGGTTTCTCCGTTCCGTATTATGCATATTGTACTTTTTCGATTAAAAAATCGAGTAGCGTAGCCCAAGGTGGCACCGTTTATTATCCCGCGCATGGGAAATTAAAACACGAAGGTCGGACGATATGACTCGACGTGTTGCCGAGGGACGAACGAGCGCAAAAAAAAGAAATTGTAAAGTGTTCTCGTATATCAATAATGCTTACGGGTCGCAAATATCTGTATCAAAAAGCTGCAATCACGCTCGTCAAACGTTCTTGTTTAAATTGAAATTTTTTCCAAACAAACTTTGAAAGAAAAAAACGTATGAATTCTAAATAACACAGTCATAAGAACATCACTGAACTTGCCGTGGATGAAAACCAATTATTCCAGGGAGAAACATACGACAATGGCTAAAAAATGAATAAAGTTTTGTAGCATTGTGAATAAAGGGTAAACAATCCTCTGCCTCTAAGATCCTGCATTCTGATATAGCGATAAATTCTTTTTTTTTGCCACTAAAATTACTCTTTTTAACGTCACGGATGTTAAATGTCGTGTGAGTCCTCGAAATTCCTCAGACATCGAACAGAAATATTTGTCACGCCCCCTTGGGAATAATTGAACGATTACCCAATATAATTTGTGTGGCATGGCAATAACAATACCCCAGCAGTCAATAATCACCGTCGTCACAATATTTTCTCCCAACCGCAATCAATGGTTCTGTCCGACCTTCACTATAAAACCCTCACAGGAAATATATGAATTAATACCGACGTTTATAACTTACGACAATTAAAACTTTCCGATAAAATTTGCAGCCCCCATATCGGGACTATGTAATCAACCGATAATTATACTCGGACTGGTCGATCGCTTGTGAAAATTTTCCGCGTTGGACACCGTCATGTCAGTGTACGTCGAACCATCAAGCGAACAACTCTGAATTCAACGTTCAATTGGACTTCAAATGGATTTCAATAAAATTCTCAGTTTCACAAAGTTAACCGTTTATCTCGCGTGCACTTGGCCACCGTCGAGTTCAGCCACGAGATGGCAATTCATCAGATACAATATCAGACGTTGTGTTCTTTTCATCAATATATTGTGTATCTCCTTGGGACTGGTTTTTTCGATTTACAAGTACAGCGACGATTTTCGTATCGTCACGCAATCAGCGTGCTTCGTCGGATGCACGGCTGATGTCACGATCAAAATGATCGCCTTCGGAATAAAATTGACACCCACCCAGGTAATATTCGATCGAATGATTCTCCATACGCGTCGAGCTCGTTCATCGCTTCGTTGTTTCTTTTTTTTTTTTTTTTTCTTATTTCAGAGTCAGATTGAGAAGATGGAGGATTTTTTAAAAATCGCAAGACCTCATGAAAGAACAGTTCTTCGACGTACCTTCGCGAGATTCTCAATTGCTCACGTTTTCGTCTGTATTTTGACTTATCTGGCGGCATTTATGACGTTATTCGCACCGTTGGTTATTCACCATCAAGATTTGCCGACGATGGCGGTTTATCCATTTCCGGTGGATTCCGGTGTCGTCAGGATTCTCGTTTTCATCCAACAGGGCATCGCGAGTTTTCAATGTGCATCGAGTGTTGCGACGAATTGTCAAGCGGCTGTGATGATGTGGTTTGCCGGGGCCAGACTCGAAATTCTTGGCGTTGAAACGAAAAGTATTCGCGAAGTCGGAGGAATTTCGGATTTCGTGGAAAAACATAATAATCGATTGGCTTACGCCGTCGAGGTTTCGAAATCGATGAGCTACGTTGCCTTTGCAAGCTTGATGGCCAGTGGGCTCGCGGCTATCATGAGTTCCTTGGTGTTGTTGAGTGTAAGTATCGAACAAACAGTCGGTGCTCGAGCAATTGAAAGTCTTCTTCCTTTTTTTTAATTCCAAGCCTTGGAAAATAACAATTGGTCGACGACCCTCTAAATTAATGGAAAAATAAAAGGAAATAAAATCAAGAAACAATTTTCCTGCCCCGAGGAGGAAAAAAGAATCAGTAACAACTTAGAACCACTTTAGTGCTGAAAGATTTTGAAAAACTTAAACCGTTTATGCAATATTTCTTTTTCAGACGAAGAATTGCACGAAAAAAATTGTCATAATTTCTAACTATAATGAAGGCCGCTTGATTCTATAGAATTTTTCATTATAATGTGATTCTTCTGATGTGATTTAATGTGATTGTAATGTGGTCCTTCTTTCATATTAATTATCGACATCTCGAAGAACCAGTCCCTCGACCAAAAAATGCAATTCGTGCCGATAATGATGGTGTACACGGCGAATCTATTCGTGTGCGCTTGGCCATCGGACGATTTGATAAATATGGTTGGTATTCCGTTTCATCTAATTGTGAATTAAGGATGATTCGAATATTTTTTCACATCGGAGGTTCCCAAATCAGTGTCATGAATTGGGGAACGCTGTGTACAACATCTCTTGGTACGAGATGCCGTTGAGCACGAGGAAGAACTTGCTCATGATCATTCAACGGTGCCAACGACCAATAATCGTATCCATCGGTGGACTACTTCCTACTCTGTCATTAAGAGCCTATGCCGCAGTAAGAATCATGTAGATTTAACAATCGCCATTTATTTTTATCCATCGAACGAACCAATGAAACTTTTTTTTCAAATTTTTTTATCATCCATATTCTTTTAGTTCATGGCATTGTGTGCCAAATCGTCCAATGGAGCAAAATAATCAATTCTCTATAAGAATACGAAACAGAAAATCTTTGCATTGAATTTAAAAAATTTAATTGACGATTCAAAAAATTGCAAAATATAGAATTAATGAACTTAATGAGCTATAATCGTATGTGCATGAAGCTATGAACGTCTCTAATTGAACTTAATAATAAAATATCCGAAATATCTTCAATCAATAATTTTAGAAATTAACTAAAACGGTTTTTTTTTTTTAATTTTCAGTTTCTGTCAGCAGTATTCTCTTACGCCATGACATTACGTGCCGCGACGTCGGATAGGGCGAGATAATTCATTTTCCGTTGATCAACTAGGCTTGTTCGAGTTATCAACTGAAACCCCTTTGTATGACTATCAGAGAGATGTACTACTACAAAGCCATAATTTTGGGGTGTCGTCATTCTTGTGGGGATTATGACACAACCGTCGTATGCCCTACGCATAGTTACTGGAGGCGAGTGAGGGACTACATATATATTATTATAGAATAAATCGATAAATCACTATATATGAGCAAAAATGTTGTCCTACTTTTTTCGTAATTTTCGGTAAATATATTTCTTTAATAGTTACATTTCTTGTAGGATAAATATATTTAAACAGGCAATATTTTTCCGCACCTTTCATCGGAGATCAAAGTCTATAGCGCGGACATAGAAAGACCTCTGGAAACCTCTGAGTGTCGAGAAAAGAATACGACGTTCTTACAGCCAAATCGCTACAGAATTCCGCTCATTTAGATCCTGACCTCCGAGGGTAGCAATGATTTTCCAATTATTAACAGAGAAATAGTGTAAACCGGGCAAGAGATGACCCATAGGTGTATATTCTTCTGTCGAAGTAAGGTTCATACCCGTTAATTCCATATAATTCAAAAAAAAAAAAATGCACGAAACGAAAAACGTGTTTGGAAAAAAGTTTGCTTACAAGAAAATGATAAGCTCAAAATTACTCTGTGTGTCGTGTAAGGGTTAAAATCCCGGAATCATGCCTGTGCAACGCGCGATTGATCAAATATAAATGTTCGCCATATAAAGTTTGAAAGAAAATATAAAACGCAAAACGTGACTGAACTTGCCGTGAATTTATAAGAATATTAAAAAAAGTAAATATATCACAATGGTCATGAAATAGGTGACATTTTGTAGCATTTTGGAAAAAGGTGAACGGTCCCCTGTCGCTGAGATCCTGCACCCTGATTTTGTGATAAATAACTTTTCCTTTTACCGGTAAAAAGACCCTTTTTATCGCCACGGTCTCGCGTGTGGAAAACCATTACACCGAGTAAGCAAAAAGTTTTTGATCGCTGGTTCGGCTTGTAGGTAAAAACCGCATTATAATTTGATTTCCCTTCTGACAGGTACCTTCCATTATTTGAAATACGTGCTGCATGTTATTAAATTTTTGACAGAACAGAATTTTTTCATCATTATTTGGACCGTAAGCTCTTTTAATTTTTCTTACCGACATCGGTTTATGCTCGTTCGATCGAACACTTGACATTCTCCCGCTCTCATAGAGTTCACCTTAAATTCCAGCTCGTTAAAATTATAACTCTAAACATCCGGCTCTAATACAGTACTGAAATGGCAAATCTATCGTTATAAAAAAATTATCAACTGGGAGAGGGAAAAAAATGTTCCAATTACATACACTCTTCGTCATTCGGAAATCTCGCCACCCCACGTTAACCGCTTTGTCGCTTCACTTCAAAAAATGACCAGATAATCAAACAAATCGTTAATCATTGAATAATTAAATGGCACGCTCATTATTCAATTATTAAAGAAATCGCCGGTTCGCAGCTGGCTGGAGCTCCATCACAATTAAAATCAATCAGATAAACATTGTGTAACGTCCGTGAACTTCGGCCGTCGCCGACTCAACCCGTGCCAGGGGAAAGGCGATAAATCATCGTAATAATATGATCGATATTCCATCGAAAACTTAAGAATATAAAATCGTCTGTCGCAAGTTATCATATAACTTCCGGACAGCCCTCATTCGAGAACGCTCGCCGAGAAAAGCATCCTCCGGTATCCCGCTTCATATTTTCGGTAATGCAAAGAGAACGAAGAAAAAAACATTTCCCAAAGTACAAAAGATTGAGTGGTTCACTTTGACCAAAGCTATCGAATTCGTCCGGAGGCTGATGTCACTAACAAACCCTCTCGGCGCGTCTACACCGGCTTTCTTCTTCATTTTTCTCATTCAGTCTCCGCAACCGTAACTGTTACTCGAGAAAAAGTTCATTCCGCCCACAAAGTAAACATCGGGCAAACCGAAAACCAGCGGAGCCAGCGGTTCTTCATCACCGGGCGAACGCGTGCCTCATCCCGAATAATTCGTCGATAAAACCACAATCGAGGGGACGATAGAGTGGAGGCGAATATTTTTTTTTTTTTTTTTTACTCCCGCAAAGACCATCAATTGACGATACACAATAGGGAGTGACAGCATCCACCCAACTTGACGGAACACGCGATCGTAATACTCGTCTCCGTGGATTTCGTATTTTCGACGAAAAACGATATTTTCATCATTCAACGTTTATTCGTTCCGACTCGACGACGCATTCACAATTCGTCAGAAATATATTCCACTTCCCCTCACGATTATACGATTTTTCTTATTTTCGGAGGGAGGCATTTCTTCGTGATAAAGTGGTTGGCGAAAAAAAAAAAAAAAAAAAAAAATAAGAATAACTCTGAAGACTGATATTTGCTTTTCCACCGCAAGTTTGCATCGGTGAAACTCGGTCGCGTGGATCGTACGCGGTTGCGTGTACAAAACCCCGTGAAACGAAAGAAAATTTCGCGAGTTGGCACGGACCGGAAGTTCGCACCGAGAGTCACGGAGACGCAAACGGGTAAATAAAAATTTCTAATACATCATATGCTCACCGTGTATTTCCGTAGATGCGGATATTCTCGTGCGGTTCCTTTCGAAAGCACATCGGATACATGGGGCCAAGGCGTCCAGGGGCGGCTGGGTGTCCCGAGACGCGCCGAGCTTCGCTAGATCCGTCTACTCGACGGGAGGGGCAGGGGGGAGGAGGTGTAACAAAAGCGTTAAAGTCCGGACCGTTTCAAGATGCGGGAAATGGAGAGAAAGCGTCAAGAGTATCAACTCCGAAGGTTTCGAGCTTGCGGGTATCGCATCCACGCGTCGTGCTGTGTCGTTCGCGCGAAGAGCGCGAGGGGGGATGAAACGAGAGGAGAAGAAATCCCAGCGGATATCGAGTGCGAACAAGAGAAACGACGAAAAGTTTTCGTCGTGTCCCCGTTGTGGTAACTATAAGAACGAAGAGAAGGCGAAGCTCGACGGTTTCGGAAGAAGAAGCTCGGTGAACGTTAAAATATTACCCGCATCTCGTGGAAAAAGCCACTTTTCTTCGGAACTCGGTGCTCACCCGACGGGCTGCGATCTTCCGACTTTTCTCGATTCGTACGAGCATCTTCACTGCGGGCGTAGCTAACGCGCGAGACCCCCCCCCCCTCGATCCGTCCTCGGCCGGTACATATCGCATTGTATGATCTTTCACAAACATTCCTTCTACTCGTTCTTCGTACTTCGCGGGAATTTTTCTCGGTCCATGCGGAGTATCTACCGTCACGATTCACGGTCCGAGATTTGCCTAGACGATCGGCCGATTTTCATGTATTTTTACGCGCATGTTTGCGATTTGTTAGGTAAAGTATAAACATGCACACGAAATCTTCCCTTGCGACCTCGCTGCTGCAATTTTTTGAATTAATCAATTTCAATCAATTTGTCAGGCTTTCGAAATGGAAGTTCAAGGAGGCAAAAAAATGTGTTTTCGAAATCTACTCTTTCGTCCTTCGTCGTGGTAAAAAAACTAGGGAAGCAGCTCGCGACATTTGTATCGCGTATGGAGTGGACACCATAGCTCCGAGGACCGCTCAAGATTAGTTTGTCCAGTTCAATTCTCAAATGAATCTTTTTGCCTCCCGGAAATTTCATATCATAAGCCTGAAAATTGATTGAAATGAATCAATTCGAAAAATTGCGGCAGACAGATTCATACACCAAGAAAACCACATGCATATATATCCTTTGCTCAACAAATCACAAAATTGCGGTTGAATAACAATACATAAAAGGCGGGAATTTATTACACAACCCAAAATACATGTGTGTGTACAGAGACACTCGAATTTTTCTACCCCTCCCGAGCTATTGTCGGATTTCACATCAGGCCGTTACATGCATCTTTTCGTAGGATACACATTCGTCGCTCCAGACGATGTACACGTACCTGGGTCGAGCGGTCACCATGTTGTACGATCGAACTCGCTACGAAACTCCCGAACGATGATTTACGTGCACATGCATGTGTATAATACACACTCGGGTGGGTGTATGCGCGATCGACGCGCAACACGAGTACGAGGGTAACAAAGAAAACCGCCGTCCCTTTTCCCGCAGTACGGGGGTGTAAGGGACGACGGGCGGGGATGTGCCATACCCGTTTTCTCCCCGGCTGTCTTCGGTTCGGCGTGTAACGCACCGGTCTGCTCCCTGCACGACCGCGAAGAAATATGAACTTCCGTGTAGGAAGTCGTGAATCGCGTGGCCGCTCGAGAAATGGTTGGCTACGAACGAGGGGCGAAAACCCAACCCCACCCTCGATAACGTACATTGGTTCTGTATGTAGTACACTGTATATTACCAACGCTGTGGAATCCATAGCCGACACTCTATTTTAACATCCTGTCATGTATACGAACCATCCCAATGTGGCGCCGCTCGACGCCCCCTTGGACTTTCACCCCATCGGAACGTTTTTCATCCCCCGAATGCGGAGACTCTTACAAAAGCGCGTGCACAGTGAATATTCTCAGCGGAGTGAGGAAAAATACGATATGTATTGTGTGTATACATATATATATATATATGTTCGGCAATGCGTCACTTAGATTTAGGGATGGGCATTGATTCAATGACTTTTTCAAAATGTATTTATTGAGACTTTTCCAAACAAGAGACTATGGTTAATTATCATGCGACAATTAAAATTTTTACATTTATACAATGATAACGAATGATTTGGATCAATTGCTATCTTATAATTGATATTAATTTATAAGTGCGATACATTATTTTATAATCCAAAATAATTTAGTAATAAGTAAGTATTTCAAACACATTTTCATTGAACGAATGCCATCCCCACTCAGATTTCTCTCTCGAGGATTTTCAATTAAACGACGAGCAAAGACAAACGAGACGGAGACATCTCCCATTAATTCTATTTTTTCCGACATGTCAGAGACGCGATGCGCCTAAAATAAATTAGCTAACGGAAGCCCTAGGGGCTGACCGTTTTTTTCTTGTTCTCCTAATACTCCTCCGATCATCAGCTTCCACAAGTTCAATTCCATTTTCACGATACTTCGTAGACGCGAGACTCCGAGCTTACCCTCGTGAATGACCCTTTTGCGAATCATTTTTTTTTCTTCTTCCTCTCGTTCAAAGCCGCTTCCTTTACTCCGGGTCTCGAGCTTTCTCGCTTCTCGGGCTTCTTCTCGTCGGGTTTTACGATGGATCGTCGTTCGGCGAGAAAACCGTTGGTGAAGTAAAACGCAAAAGAACCGGCCATTCGGTTTTTTGCGTGGAAGATCTCGCGCCCGAGAGTGTCGGGAAAAAGTGACCGGAGTCTTAGCCAGTCCGACTGTACCGTCGATGCCGTGCTTTGCGAAGTTCGGTCGAAGCCCCCGAGATTAGTTTCGTGCACGAAGATTGATCATGATGGACGGATCAGTGATTAAAGGATCAATTCGATCGCCGAGTTAACCGGTGTCGTCCGACTCTCGTGCCCTCGGGCTGTAACGAAAATACTCGTCCTTGATTCTACCGTGTACGATTGATTCTCTCGCATGTCGGTTGATCGCCCGAACGATTCAACGTTTCCCGGGTCAGTCTCCGATCGTCGTTTCTTCCGTTCGAATCAACAAATTCGGACTACCCGTGCGGTGAAACGACAATAAAACTCCGACAATTGGCACTTTTCGCGCCGTAGTCGGGTACATAGTCGTTACGTAGGACTGCCAAATGCGAGTACCGACTGTACGGACGGTAGAAAACTCGCACGGTTGTCGATCACTGAGATCTATGGGAATGGGCCTAAGAGATCGGTTTTTTTTTCCGACGTCCCACGTGTTCGCCCTGTCGGTATCCCTATGGTATTAGTAGTGACCATGAACACATCGCTTTTCTCGCGCTTACACCATCCTCGGCAATTTTCCGTTGGGTTGCAGTGCACGAAACGAGATGACCTGGACTCCGCAGCATGTTTGTTACGTTGGACGAGGCAATATGTTGCCCGGAACCAGCGAGGTACTGCGGTAACCAGGGATGGGCATTCATTCGATGGAAACGTATTCGAAATACTTTCGTTACTCAATTATCATGGATTATAATTGTTATTGAATATTGGAATTAATCGTAAAACAATAATTCATGTAAATTTATTATTATTATGGCGTAAATGGGAAAATTTTTAATGTTGCATTGTAATTAATCATATTTATAAATTTATGATTTTATAAATCATCAATATTGTATTAAATATAATTCAATGTAATTGAATATATTCAATATTGAACGTATTTATAATCAGGCAAAGCCCGAATAGCTGCGATGTTTACTGCAAAAAGGAACTTTGTCATAAAATCGAAACCAATATTGGATTTTCCGTTTTCATCGATCCGCGCAGAAATTTTAAAAATTGCCATTAGGTATCCGTCGAAAAAAAAAACATACGAGCTACATTGGGGCTTCGTATTTATCTTATCCACGTAGCACTTTGGTTCGGGTCGTGGGGACGATAAAATGTTCTATAATGTTCGTACGAAACGCCTTCTTCGTCGTTTTTCTTTCGTCCTCGGATGGCTTTTATATCGTTCTACGACGTATCTCGACTCTTACCCGATAGCTTTCTCCCTCCCGATACTCCGAAGGGAATCGTTTCGATGAGGGTCGAATATTATTATCGCGGAGCTTTCCAATGATATATAGCTGAGTTATGTACGTCTGTCATTGAATCATATCTAATACTGTCGCAACTGTACTCTCGTCGGAAAAAAAAAAGTTTCAACGCTGATTCTTATAATCAATTATAAAATTCGAATGTCAAACGAATAAATGAATACGTCGAGAAATTCATGGTATGAATGAGAAACAAACTTGAAATTCCGACGTATTTTTATTAAGTCTCTGAAATAATTTTTATGAAATAAATAAATGTTATTCAGTGTGGTTACACGCATCTCTCATTTGGAATCGCTTTTATGAAAATGATATCGGCGTGTTAGTCATCCAGAAATAATTAAATAACGATGAATGTTTAACGCTCTGCAATGTGTACTACAGCGTTAAAGGGTAATTCAAAGTGATTCGATGTTTACTCAGTTGGAAGCTTGTACGGGTAAAAGAGAAAAAAAAATTCTCGAATGCGTGAAAAACGCTCAGCGGGAGGTACCGATTGTTTGTCGAGTAATTACGAATTTCTAGGATTCATACCGAGCTGGGTAATTTAATTTGTAACGTTGTGAGTTGGATTAACGAAGTTTGATTTTTATTTTACATTGATTACATTGATGGTTTATCGGATGATATTTCGAGCTTCAGGAATAATCGAGTTACTTCAAGCGACACCGATCGAACCAAGTGCCGTTGAAACGATTTGTGGAATCAACGAATTATTTTGACATCGATTATGTTAATGGTTTATCGGATGATATTTCGAGTGGCCGAAAGCTAAAGGAATAATCGAGTTACTTCAAGCACCATCGATCTAACCAAGTGCCGTTGAAGCCATTCGTCGAACCAACAAATTGTTTCGCGTTAGTTGATATGCAGACAAATCGTCGATACAAATTTTTCGTTATTGCGCAACGACCAAAAGTCCTTTCTTCGCGTATATCTCATACTCGCAATTTTGCAAAGGCCCCATCCAAAAAGTTTCAATATCTTCGATTATAAATGTATTTAAAAGAATAATCACAAATAATTTCGTAATAAATTATATATCGAGTCGTATTTCAGCAACGATGATTCACTGTACATGAATCAAAGCATTAATCAACCCATTAGTTACCATTGCTTTCGCTGTTTTGATGACCCACGAAGAATTTTCGCGAACAAAAAGTTTTCCTCGACTTCGTGGTTCAACCTAACGTCCGTCGCAAAATCTATGTACGTGTGTCGTGTGGCTTTCGAGTACTCGAGACGAATATGAAGTTCAGAAGATTTATTTTTTATTCTCATTGCTTTTTATTTATATACGATTATTTTTTTTCCCCCCCTTTACTCGCGCAAACTTGGCGTGCGGTCGAAAGTTGGGCTGCCACTCGAGAAAATAGGTCACTCACATTGGAGACAGAAGAAGCGAGCGCCGAGGGTAAACCTCGAGCATCAAAGAAGACGACAGAGGGGGATGAGATGAAGGCTGAAAACGGCGAAGTAAAAGTTTGTCGTTTATTTGCGGTCTCTCGCCTACTTGCAGTACAGTTCGAGGGATGAAAAACTTCGGCGGTCTCCGGGCCGGTGGCGAGTCCGTTCGACTTTTAGCCGGACGATTTTCTATCGGCTGCGAAAAGTAACCCCCCTGCGAGTCGTGAGGTTGAGATGCGCGAATGAGATTTACTTCGACCATTTACGTCCATCTCGCTCTTCTTCGATCCACGGGGGTGCAAAGTATTTAGCCGACCAAAGGGGAATCGATATAATCCTCTTCCTTGAGAGTCGAGCGAGTGAAGAGCGAACGAGAATCCTAACAACGGTCTTAAAGGATTAACCCTTCGGAGGGGTGTTCTCCACGTAACCGTTTATTTTCGAGTTCCATTTTTGGGAATTAATTGTGAGATAACGGTAAAAGATTTTTAAACACAATTTGTTTCAATGTTTTCGATCATTCTTCATCTCTTGACGGTAATTTTTTTGATAAATGAATTTAACCCGTGTGACTTTTATTCGTCCTTGACCGGGCGCTTGTCGATAAAGTCCAAGGTTCACGGGGTATGGAATTTTCACGGTTCTGGTTATCGGAAACGGAAAAAAACCGGAAAACTTATATCTACGATACCCATGACTATAAATGGACGCATAGAAAAATTCGTATGATGATTCATGGGATGATAAAATGTTCATATTCATGTAAATGTATATTTTCCCGACTACGAACGAGAAATTTTCTTGCATCGAGCGCCCTGCGCGGTTCTCCACGCCTGTAAAAGCTTTTAGGTTCTTCGTTTTTTATTTTTTATTTTTTCCACTATCACTCACAACACGCGACGCACTATCCACCAACGTCGGGCGGCCATCAAGTCCTCGATACGGGACACCCATTTCCGAAAGCGATAACGATGAATACGCCTGTGCGCAAAAGTCTTTTAGAATCTATTGACATACGTGGCACGTATGAATCATTTTTCCTTAACGTTCATCGCCCATCTCGATATTTTTCATTGCTCGATATGAATAAACTAAAAAAATCAATTTAAAAATAATAAAAATTCAAAACAATGCTGATGACAAAACTTAAATAATAAGAATCGTAAAACGTCACCGTTTGTCATAAAAATTCTCGATCAACCGTTGCGAATGTTGTTAAGCTTCCGCACCGATGGCGGAATTCGTCTCCAAACAGTCGTAATTGATAACAGCTGGATGTTTACACGCGCGTGTACGTTTGTGCGCTTATGGACGACTGTAATTACCCTTTTGTTCGTTATAACGAAAACAGGGAGGAGAAGAAGAAAGAAACAATGGCGGATAAAATGAAAAATGTAAGAAAATCTTTCCGCAGACATCAATTATCTTTGCCTTTGTCATCACTCGAGTCTCCCCTTCGTCGTGGCGCCGTGACCCTCCACCTCATCATATTCCGCGTTCTCGTAATGTTTGTAGACGTAAACGTTGCTTCGCACCCCATATCGTCGTTCTCCCCGGCTGAAGCTCGCGCCCATACACCGGAATCAAACCTCGACGGGATTCCGACGTTACGTTGGCTAAATATTCAAACTATTTCTTCTATACCGTGACTGGAAAATAAAACAACCTGACTCATATCACTGGGCCGATATATTTGGTCGTTCGTTGTTTCGCAAAGTCGAAATTTATGTCAAGCTGCCCCCTTGAAAAAAGATTACAAAAAAAACAGGAATTTTGGGCCAAGAAGGCTTTTTTAAAATGATATTAACACGTGCTCTAAAGCTGCTCTGAAGCTGCACATATGTGAGCAAGTGTTGATACTATTTTTAATTCGTCTACTTGGCTCTGAATTCTTGTTTTTTTTTGTAAAGTTTTTTTTCTAAGGGGTGGCCCAAAACAATGGCAACTTTAGGAAATAACGGGCACCCTACTATATGAAATGTGTTTTCTGATTTCGATCTTTCGATACAATTGACAATCTGGCCCATGCCGATTAGGAACATTTATTTTCGGGTAATTCCCATTCGAATTATTAACCTATAGAAAATTTGAACACCCAAGATTTTTAATTTCGGTATATTATCTATTCGGAACAAAAAAATCGAACATTAGAGTTATCCGAGATATAAAAATGTTCATTAATAAATGTCAAAATCATGAGCTTTAGACTTCTGTCTCATAGCTCAAGGCCCGAGGAATATCTCCGATCTTTTTTTTCTTCAAACGTGTGCCGTTCGAGCATACGTAGAAGTTCGCCGTCATTCGAGTGCACACAATGCATGGGAAAGTCACACCGAGGGTTGTGGCCCCGGCGTTCCGTCTCCCAGGAATAAATAATGTCACCCTTCTATTTCTCCACACCGGCATCGTTCGCAGTTTACATTTCCGTGTGTTTGCTATCCAAACAGTGTAGCACTCTACGGCCGTATCAGGTATTTACCCTCTAGCCTCTGCCGGGTTCACCAGTCTTCCGGCTTTGCCAAATTTCACACACTCGACTGCAATGCGTTTCGTGTAACGTTTTCGAAAAATAATTTTCTTCCAATGTCGCTCAACTATTCTGCAATTTCGCAATAATGCATCGTACGAATAATTAATGACAAATAAATCACAATGATTATTACAGTGACGGATAAATCGATGTCGGGCTCGTGTGCCAACGTAAATCGAGGATTCGCCATGACGCCATGACTGTTATTGCGAATGAGTGACGAACGGGGAGATTTGTAAAAAAAAAAAAAAAAAAAAAAAAAAACGCAAGCAAGGCAACAAGTGAGCTTTCATCAACTGAGCCTTCCGCAACGAAAGCTCGGAGCCATGCAACACGAACAATATAATTCTGCTCGCGTATGCATCTTTCTCATGCATGACGTTTTAGTTTTTCAACCTGTGTGCTATTGACAGACGTCACGGACAATGTGGACAACATTTACCGTTCGAATTGATTCGTATATCTGTTGCGTGCGTGCAGTCGTGTAATTGTTTATCGAATTTCGTCAGTCCTGTGATATCGCAACTTCGACGGCCGAACGGATCGCGCACATCCACGTATGAATTTTCGAACAATGTAAAGTCGTACAACGCCGTATGTTCCCCCATTTGGATTCGTGACGAATGGCGCGTGTGATATCATTGTCGGTCGAATATGTTTCTCCTGCTTTGTTAAAAAGTTGGGGAAAAAAACAACAATAGACAATTTAGTTCTTGCAACATCCGAATTTGTCAACATTGTTACATGTTTTTTGAATAAATATTCTTAAATATCGAATATTTATTTCAGAAATGAATTGACTTGATTTTCTTTTTGATAAATCTTCGTATTCGGCGGGAATCCGTTTTTCCCGAATTTACTAGCAAGATACGATTTTAAGGAAAGGCTGTAAGTCCTTTCGCAGACACTTAGGGATTTCAGATAATTGATGAGAGATATTGACAAAACAATCGACGGTAGCCGTTTGGCCGGATTCGACGGGGTTTCAGCAACCCTCTCCTGATGTGGCTAGTCGTCACTTGAAGGAGAACAAACGAAGGGGTTCGGCTAGACATTGTAGATTCAAAGAAAGGATTCAAATGGTCATTACCCCGTATATTATGACCTTTGTGATTGATACCAATTTTTATATCGGTTCTCCGGACTTCATCAATAAATTTATATGAGTACCTCAATACCGTTCGTGTCGTAGACGGTGATGGAAAATTTTTACGCAATTTCATTATTTTTTTTACTTTTGTACCTCGAAAAATTCTGTCAAAAACATTTTTCAACCGAAAAATAAATTGAACGAAATTCATGCGGTAACAGGAACGAGACAATTTCGACGAAAAAGGCTGACGTGAGTACTCCCGTCCTCAGGTATGGACGTTAGGATTTAAAAAAAAAAAAAAATTCGGTTAAGAGCAAAGTTTTACATCGCATTTTTTTTATCCTCGCGTACTGCCAATTATTCAACCTCCCTCACAAAACGACGCACGAAAGTGGTTAGTTCTGCTCGCTGTGACTATGTTGATAGAATATTTATTTCAAAGCTCATCGCCCGGGGCAGCACTGCACCTGATCGCAAATACGCTTTCAGCTATCTCCCGTGTAAAAGCCGTTGCAGCTGTCCAACGGCGCTGACGCTTTTTCGTTCTATAATTTTAACCAATCTTGCAAATAAATCATGAGCGACGATTATCCCTTAATGCAGCTGCCACGTTCATCAAATTTATTCATTTATTTCATATCTTTCATATCCTTCAAACTCTGCCGTTTTTAATAGCAATCCACCAACCGCACGATTAAAATTCCCGTTATTATCATGAATTTTTTTATATAACATTCGCGTCCACAATAAATTTTACATTTTCCGGTATTACGAGAATTTTCTTCGCTCCTCACTCGGCCTCGCCTCACTCGTGAGTCACTTCCGGATGAAACAGCCGCTGGATTAATACCGTAAGGGCGGACCAAGAGCGAAATACGTTTCCACGCTCAATGAGCGAATTGAAAATTCTAATGGCGTAGCTCGGGTGAGAGCGTTCGCCTCTCTTTGTCCTCTTCGTCCTCTCGTTTCGATGCTGCCTTCGCTCATACCTTTCGCCACTCCACGGCATTCCGCTTCCTGTAGGCGAGTTCTGTAAATTATGATTCGCGAAAATTCTTAAAGCTTCTCACGTAATGAGAAAGAGAGAGAGAGAGAGAGGAATAGAGTGAGAACGCCACAACGAATCGGTGACTGGTTGGAATCACGAGTGAGAACGAACGAAGAAAATTCAACGACGTCGACGAAGCTTGAAGAAACGCTGCTGCTGTTTCCGCTCCTGCTGTTTCTGCTCCTGCTGCTGCTGGTGCTGCTAGCCGGCGTTGTTCGCTTCGTTTGTGATGTGGTAGTATAGCAAGAAACCGTGTAATATTCGAATATGGTAGAGTGTGCTATACGCGGGCTCCAAAATTCATTAACGTCGCCGAACCCCACAGCTATACCGGTCGTGCGAAACATACCACTTGTCCCGGGATAATAGTATTTTCATAGTCCCCCCCCCCCCCCTAATTTTTCTAACCCTACATTGTTTGCGCTCCCGGGAGAATCGACCTCAGTATTTTGCTTTGTCGCTCAATCTTGTTTTTTTTCCCGCTCTTTCATCAAAATCCAGCTTGTAATTAATCCAACCCGTACACGTACGGAACTTTACGGAATCCTGCGGTTTTTCGAAAAATCGATCACGGAACAATGGAAAAAAGTTCCAATCGAACGATGGTCAGAACCACATTTTTTGGAATATTCGAAGAGGAGAAGCAATTGTTTGGGATTTTTATAACGTGCTTCGACCGCTGGAGATTTTTCTTTTGGTACTCTGCAGAACAGTGATGCAAACTTCGATAATTATTTTGCCAGCTTTATACGAAAGTTCTATGAATTATAGATCTTCCGAGAGAAATATTTCATATGCGCTCCGTTATTTCAATCATTCGTACGTTCTTTCTGCCAAGCACGTAGATTTATCACTCAATATTCGTGTCAAGTTCTGACTGTAAAACTTCACGAACCGCTGCAATCTGTGTATTTATAAATTACGATATCAAGTGACGTATGTACGTTTTACCACGAATTCACTCGGGATACCGTCGACTTTTACGTGATTTTCTCTCGTCATTCGGGAATACCTCCGTCGCCACTCAACTGCACGAGCGATCACGAAGTATTCACTCCGGAAAAGTGATTGCGTGAAACGAAATCAACTGGTTAAACGAAGAGGCGTAGCATATTTTCGGTCTTTCTCCAACCTGCTCTTCCTCTCTCTCTCTCTCTCTCTCTCTCTCTCTCTCTCTCTCTCTCTCTCTCTCTCTCTCTCTCTCTCTCTCTCCTCTGTCCTCCCCTCGAACCTTCCACTCTTTGGCCTCGAATATGCGCTTCCACGAGTCTCGCGAGCTTCGGCATAGGTAATAAAAAATAAACTGATTAAATGCCCGTCGACCACAACCAAATTTCGTTATAACGCAGTAGTCACAGTTGCGCAATTTCTCTACAGCTGGTGATAAAAGCAGGAATGTAAACCAAAAACCCCGTCAGTGACTTTCGAATGAGCAGAATGCTACGAGAAATAAAAAACTCTTGGAGCCAGAGAAATATTTCGATTTCAATTCCAATCAACTTGTTTTCACTGATTCTCGTAATATTATAACGAAATCGATTATCATCGGCTGCCCCTGATATCCCCCCCCACACAAACGTAACAACTTATGAAAGAAGAGCCCTTATACTTCCATTCCTTCGACTCAAAACAATTCCACAGAATTTTACTTTTTCCACTCGAGATTGCCATCTCTCTTCTATATTCCATCCGCACGATTTTTATTCCGCGAATCGAAGTCATCTTTAGAACGAAAAAAAAAAAAAAAAAACAATAAAAAATATGAAGAAATAAAACTCAACCATTAAATGCAACGACTTTATCGGGTGGTATATATATATCTATATACCTGTTATGGTATAATAGTAGGTTATACAGTAGCTACGATGGTTCAATCCGGTGAATGGAAATAAATAAAAAAATATATAAGAAAAGACTTTTAAGACGAGAAATCGATCGTGGGCAAGCCCTCGACTCGTACCTCGCCGCTGCCTCGAAATACCCTTAAACTCTTCACCTTTCTTCGTGTCTCTCGACTTTTCCTCTTTCGCGATCTCATTCACCAACCCAACCCCGTGCCCACAGCTCTAGTTCACTCATTTTCACTCACTTTCCTCAACCCAATGGCTCCTTCGTGCTCGCGATCTCTGACCTCACCACCCCCGTCCTCGTACTCCTTCCCTTCCGGTCGCTACTCGTCTTCTCGCTGCTTCTTTTTGGCTCCGATCTTCGTCGCTCTCGAGCGCGTAATATCCCGCGGGACTTCCTTCATTCTCGAGAGGTCTCGCGTAAAACCATAATAACGCCGATGGCTCTCGTACTTCTTTCTTAGTTCCAGGTTGGCTACTGCTTCGAGACAGTTTCCATCCTCGAAACTCGTTGCACCCGGCTACAATTGACTCGTACGGTAGCCGATTCACGTATACACGAGCTAAACCGTGGAACTAACTTCGCGGTCATGTTCTACCGGCGACAAAGAGTTGTGATCGCCATCCGGCCACTAACGAAGAACGAGAGAAGACTCCACGACGAGGAATGATGCACAGGAATGTTGGAGGGGGGAGGATGATCGTCTAGCGTATCTTCAAACGAACGCCACAAATTATCGACTACCCCCTCGAATGAACAGAATTGTCGTAATTTATTTTGGAATTTAACGCAGACATATGTGGAGAGAAGTATTCGTGGCCGAACGTGATTTTGAAAGTGTAAAATGAAAATTCTATGTGATCTTTTGGGAGTATTGGATGGAAACATTGTCCAAGAGAAGAGTTTCATTGGGAACTACGAATCATAGTTTTTTTAAGAATTCTTAGGTATTTTTGCATACGATAATTTTATTCTTTGAACGCACGTTCTCGAATATGTCCTTATTACTATTAAAGTGTAGATAAATAAATCCAATATTGCTACAAAATATTTTTAAGATCGTCAAAGTCTTATATCAATGAAACCACAATATCTATCAAACAAAATTTTAACCTACAGCCCTACATGGATTTTTTTAGTCCCACCGAGAACGATATCTCGACGGATAAATTCGACCGAAAAATTTCACAAAATCTAGATCCCTAAATTTGACAAGAAAATTTGCAAAATTCTGTTACTCATCCGAATAAAAACCGTAATTACATTCGTCCTACGCCAAGTCTAGTTGCTTTTTGACTCCAAGGTATTCAAATCCCGTTTCACTGTCTCCGAGACAACCGGAAGTCTTGTTAACAACTTCTCGCGGTGTTGGAACGCAACGCCTCGACAGACGCGTCGTCGTATTTCCTCAAAGATGCGACACTTGGTAACTCCGAGAAGGCAGGTGCGGGAGAAACGTATCGCGTACAGCTTTGATCATCTCCTTACAGCCACCGGGGACACCCTGGTTTTTCAATTACATCGATATAACACGAGCTTGCGAGACTCGTGCGAGTTCCAAATATTTTGTTCTATTAAAGCACGTGCAGTTTACACGTCCCTGAACGGTAATTACTACGACTACCGTCCTCTGTTTACTACACCCCGTAGTACGAGTCCGCTGTTTCGAGGATTTAAAAGTACACGTATCCAGACTAGTTACTACTGGTTCGCAGTCGGTATTCCCACGTATTGTTCCGAAGAATTACCGGCGCAAGTTTCCCGGCACGAACCCGAGAGCTCCTCATATTTTTTTTCCCCCCCACCGCCCCACCCCCGGGGCTCCGGGGCGTATATGAAAGTAGCGAAAGCACCCTTGGGACGAAAACTCGTTCGTTAGACGCACAAACCCGTTTTCATATCATATACCCACGTAAACAGACGACATCTTGCTTTTTCTTCTTAACCTCACGAAAAACCACTGATTCGTTCTCAAAAAAGTTACTATTTTTTCTTGGTTATAATTTCACGGAAATTTAATCCCACGATTTATCTATTTGAGCTACAAAAAAGCAGTACGTTGACGAATAAAATTGCAATTCCGCAGCTCGAGCCGAGACTTTGGAGTATCGCGTTGATTATAAATGTATATGTAGACATGTATGTGTTCCCTTGGTACCGGCACTTCGCTCAACGAGAGTACATGAAGTTGCAAGGATCTCGAGAAACTCCAAGTTTTCGTGAGATTTGAAATGACGCGCGTGAGACCGAGCTGTGTATGTGTGGGTGGGGGAGAGGGCAATACAGAGAGAGAGAGAGAGAGAGAGAGAGAGAGAGAGAGAGAGAGAGAGAGAGAGAGAGAGAGAGAGAGAAGGGAGAGAGAGGAGAGAAAGTGGAAAGCCTTGAAGTATTCGCATAGTTTGTCAAAGAGCGGGTAGTATATAAGAAAATGAAAGGGGGGAGGGATTCTACATGCACCACCTGTAGCCCGTTTTGAAACGTTCTCATCCCCTTTCCTTTCAGACGTACAGTAAGTCGCACGTTTCTAGCTTACATTCTCAACCAAAATTCCATTTACAATCCAGCTGGGTGTACGAAAGATATGGGATCGAAGTCGACTGAACATAATTGTAATGTCACGTGACTTCGCATAGTTTCTGGTAATTCCTATATAACCAGCGAGTACTGATAACTTTTCGAGTGATTGTCTGATTTTTGGTTCTCATTATTTCCGATTACCTAAATTCCCGTGATTTTGTAGAAAATTCGAACGATTGACTTCCGATTTAAAACGATATCAACAACCTTTTCGTAACGTCGATTAAGGTAGGTTTCCTCACGATTCCTCGTAATTTCGTTTCGAGGTAATTCGGAATTTTCACTCGTTAAATCATCGAGCCACCACGGTCTTAATTGGAATTTATTCACGCGGTTATTGAAGCTTCCGGTGTACTTTCAAAATTGGATGGTGCCGATGTAACGGGTCGAACGATAAAGATAAAAACGTTATAAAATACAGAAGGTTATTCAAATACGCAGAGATAGTACGATCGACTACACATACACCAAGTTCAACTCTTCTTTATGGATAATGGGAAAGAGCTTAGCCGTGGATGAAGGATGCAACAAGAACAAATCCAAACAAGCGTACTACGGATAATTTGCGTGCAGCGAAGCGAGGGAATTTCCATCACTGGCTCCAACAACCAGTGCCCAGAAGCTGAGAAACAAGCAAAACCAGAAGCTTTCGAACCGACAGCCATCCAAGCTCACCACCTGTAGTTCGCGTGGAAACACCCACTACCAACGGCTATTCACCTTTTTCGTGTTAAGGCTACTTTGAAATTCTAGCACTGAATAACTCTAGTCGAGGTACTGTGAGTAATGAGGCGTGCGTAGTGGATAATTTAATAACACGAAACAACGACAACATAACGATTATGGATAAACAAAAATATTTTATTGATTCGAATTTTAGTTGGTCACCGATAAATTCATATAAATCGGTGAGTTGAATAATAATAGAGTGATTTTGGAAATAGAATTTATGATTCATGAAAATACTATTAGAGAAAAAAAGCTTAGAAAGGATAAGCAATGCGTGAAAGTCAACGAAATGGTATGTCGAAAAAAACTGTAAATATTGTTACATTAAAAATTGCAATTTAAAAAAAAACCCAGAAGAATTTCACAAACGACCGTCGCCGTTTCTTTGAAGCAGAAAAAAATGATAACGAGAACAACCGGGGGCAGCAAAACAGCGGAATAAAGAAAAAAAAACCCATCTGCAAATACACGCGAGAAAATGGCTGACACGACCGAAGCGTACAATGGGGGCGAGCTTTGACCACTGGATCCTTGGGGTCGAGGACCAAGCGAGAACCTATGATGGCGCGAACATTTCGAAGGCTTCGCACGACGTATCGCGCACGATACCGTAATGAAGAAATCCAGAATATAGGGAGCAAGCCGACGAACTCGGTAGAGCCTCTATTTTGCGTTTTCAAGCCACGTAACACCCCTCGGGGTGTTACTTGCACGAATCGTGAACTCGATTTCCCGTCTTCTTTCTCTTCTTTCGGAACGCATGTATTTCCCCCAACGCTACCATCTCTTTGATACACAGCGACGGGGAAGAAAGAGCGAAGATGAAACGTCGACGATATACGAACGCGAAAAGAAACGAAGGGGATGGAAAAGAAGTCGGCGTTTCATCGTGACTCAAGCCAGGCATACACTCGACTCGTCCGACCCTTTCGCAAGAAGCTATTCTTTTCTACAACCTTTTCTACTTTTCTTTTTTGGTCACATTTCGTTTGCTCTTCGTCTCGCGATTCGTCGTACGTTCCTTTATCTTTCTCTTCTTCTTCACTAGCGTTTTTCATAACGCTGTCACGTGATAAAAATCTTTTTTTTTCTCCTCTTTTTCTTAGCTCTCGTAGGGCAAAACCGTGCCGGAGAATGTACTACGGTCGCCTCTAGCGAGAACGCCAGCCTGCTTTGGGAGTCAGCGCGGCATCCGGCCTCAACAACCTGGCTATATGTGAGGAAGATTACCTTATTTGTTACGTCCTTGTAGGAAACCACAAACAGCGAGTCGGGGAGGGTAGACGACGAGGGAGGAAAGTGAAGGATCAGACGGAGGACGCTGGGGGCAGCACGGTTCGTACGGAACGAGGAACCCGAGCTAGACAGCGGGTACCGAACGACGGTGTGTGAACCGGAAGCACCCCCAGGGAGCCCTGCCACGGTGCGCTTGTCGACCCTGAGAATTTCGCTTCTAGAAAAATCGTCGAAATAGTCTGCTTCGTACGATTCGGTCATATATATGGGAAAGGACGTCCCAAATCACCGGATTGAAACACTTCTATTCTCCGATGTTGTCGATGATTTTTAAAAATTATTATTAATAAAAATCAAGAAATACAGAGTATCTTGTGTTATTTTTTTGCATGAACAATAATCGGAGAATCGATTTTTTTATCGAAAATAATCGAAACATGGATTTTTTCGCAAGATAGATTTCATTCTTTCTTTTTTTAGATAAAAAAACATTATAATATATTGGCATTCGGAAAAACTTTAATTTTCTTATAATTGTAAAAATATATATGTATATACTAGAAACACGATGCACACTTAAAATTTAATTCAAAAGCTCGTCAATTTCGATAACGTATCTGAGAGGAAAGTTTGATCCAATTGCCAATGGTGGGAATAGCAGTTGTCTCTTAAATAACAAAAAGTGAGGAGCGGGGAGAGGAGTATAAAAAATGTAAAAAACAAATGCTTTCTAGTCCAAATCTTCGTACAAATCGATTCGAGGTGAAGACTAACTCTCACGTCCTGAACACCGTACGCCATCCATAAAGAGAAGAAATAATCTTCTTTCCCTTCAATAGACAAATTCAATACGTGAATTGAACATGCAAAGAGTTAAATTCACTCGCTTCGAGTCTTAAATTCACTGATAAAAATCGCGCAATCCGATTTCTCAACGACGGAGTAAGTTCGTCGTCGTTATCGTATCGCGCTTCGTACCAGTCGCAAATCATTAGAAAAGAGGCCCACTGGTGAGCAGCGAGGAAAGACGCGTATTTTCCGACGAATTTACAACGACCACTCCGGCACAACACGTTATCGCGACCTTTCCAGTGTACATACCACCCCAGTACAGTGCAGTGTGTGTGTGTTTGTGTGGGTGGGCTACCAGAGCGCGAATAATTTATCGTCAGTGAAAGAGCGCACCTCCTTACACAGGAGCGGTGAACGTTGTGGCTTCGCGTGTGCCTTTTTATACAACGATTAATTTACACGTCAGCAAATCCTCTCGCACGCACCTCGCAGCTTATATACGTCGTAGGGATATATAACAACATTCCACGGTGTCTTTGTTGTCTGGCATCGTAAACCAGACACTGTACGCCCCACACCAAAGTACATAAATCCCATGTCTGAAGACGAAACTTCGCGTGAGAACTGCACAATTGTTCCAACGAAACATCGATTATGATTAATTTGTTAATTAAATATAGTTATGAATTAATTGAAACGTGATTATTCATTGAATCGATGATGGAATTCATCTAAAAATGTGAAATATCATTTTTTTGAACAATCAAAATATTCCGACAGTGTTTTAGAACAGTTATTCCGATATGATGCCACAATTTATAAAAAATTAATTGTAATTCCAATGGAATAATCTCAAATGTCGAAGCTTCACGGGGTTGAGATTTTTCTTTGCTACTCAAAGAAATAGAAATTGAAAAAATTAGATCGATGAACCTGACATTGTTTTTCCAAACTTCACAATATTCCAGAAGTAACTACTGGCAAAGCAATAATTTGTATAATGCTCGTAAATTACTGGTATTCGTTCAATACTTCATACAATCGTTAGTAGCCCCGTCGGGGTCCGGGAAAACGGGAGGGTATGAGAAAACCAATGATGAGTATGGAAAACGTAACGCACTATATTCCCCGTCGTGGATGGAGTACAGACGTTCGTAACGAGCACAGCCGGTGTGGCTCCGAATTAACTTCGCAGCGACGTTTAATCACGTTAATGGACAAAAAAGGTCCGTATCTGGTGGTCGTAAAGCGGAAAGTCAAGGGAGCGAGCATGCAAACCACCAATACGTTCGCTGCAGTCGTCAGATCTGTGTACAGTAGCGGTGTTAGGGTGGTAGTTGATATACATGCGTTTCCATCCTTCGCCAAAGCCGAATGCTTGTGGCGTATCGGTTTATAGGCGGGGCTGAAGGGTTTCGGACGAGGTATGGAACAAGGACGAAGACGACTGCGACGTCGACGACGAGAAACGTGGGGGAGAGAAACGACGTACAGTACGACGACTGTGCGTTCGACTGTACGTCGAGCCGGTGTTCGCCCTGCTTTTGTCGTTATCGCCGAGTCCGCTGTCACGCTGGTAAACGCGCGGGCAACGTGTACCAACGGCTCACCGAAGGGAAACGACCGGGTGAACGAAGCCTCGCGTGCTTCCAACGTGTACTTACCTCGTTATGTTGTCTAATGTCCCAAAGGGGAGTGACGAGGACGAACCGTCCACGTCGTCCCCTTCGAGAGGGCAGCCCTTGTAGGTGAGGCGATGGTCCTTGCGATGCATTACATTAATTAAAAGTCAATTAGGCTGATTGCCCCGTCGTCGTCGACGACGTCGACGTCGTTGGTCGCGTATTTTCGACGTTACCAGCGATCGCTTAAATAAAGATTTGTTTATACTTGATACACGTGCTAGTTAATATCTTACTTACAGCGACAAATTTAATATGTATATTTTTTTACTAACGTTTTTTTTTCTATTCGAGAAAAAAACATTTTTGAGGGATTTATAATTTAACTACCGATATATGGACTGAGTACAATTTTTTTGTGGGTCTTGTTGGAGCTAGAAGATATGAACCCTCGGTGGTGCATTAATCAGTAACGTTCGCATTACAGATAAGAGTACTGTGCAACGTCCATGAATATTGGGCTACATCGTACGACGACGAAGCATTAACTAAATTCGTGTCCCAATCCTCTCAATCCCAGTCATGTCGAGGATTATGTAACATAATAAAGCCGATTTACATGAGCTACACAGAAATTCGCTCCCGCGGCGCAGTTGCCGTATTTGATTCTACTAGATACCAATTGGGAAACGAATTTCGAAATCCTCGGCTAAACCACAATTGGTTGCATCTCACGATAGCGTCGGTGGGCTTTGTCGCACAACGAAGTCACGGCAACTAGAAGCGAGTAAAATTTATAATCGACGTACATCGTGTAGAGCCCAATGGGCGAAAAATCGTTGATTCGTATCGCGATTCAAAGAACAATCGAATTCTTCGATTTGGGTGCGGATAGAAGTTGAAAATATTCAATTTTATCTGGCTGGTGAACCAAATTCATTTTCGAACACATTTTAATTCGAATCATCGATCCGTCAAAGCATCGAATATTCGGAACTTTGATCCGCACCCTTCGATTCCCATGTCTGCAAACTTCCCAAAGGTCGTAAAAGCCGATCTTATGAGAAACGTCGCGCCTCAGTTGGCGCAAAGTCGCGTGGCGCCCTCATTACAAGCCTGAATTCCATTATTCAAATCGGTCAACCGCAAAAGTACCGCAAGCGCAACCGCAACGGAATGGAAGAGAATGAAACGACGGAATAAGATGAGACTGGAAACGTTGGAAGGGCTGTGAGGAAAGTTAATACCCAAGAGAGCGCGCGACGGTTGCCAACGATACCGCGACGCGATACGCGCCCTCGGGGTTGGCAGCGGTACGTCGAGTTTCTGCAGTCGGTTATTTCCCCGACTCGGTCCTCATTCACGTCTTGAGACGGCTCTTTGGCCCGTTGGCTGATCTCGCCATCGCCGTCGAGCTTTCACGACAGAGAAATTTCCAACGGGTCTTCGTCGTTTCATTGTCGGCAAGTACATTGTTCCTTATAACGCGTTTACACCTGAAACTCCGTCGCGTACTATTCTTGTTACCGTTACCCTTCCCTCCCTCCATTCCGCCCCGTCGGCTATCCAAACCTTCGCTCAATCTCCGAATGGCGATGAGAAAATCTTGAAATTAAATTGACCTTGCTGTGTTTTACGAATTACAGAGCTTTGGAAAACGGAATAGTTTGATGAGATAAACTTCTAGACTCGTAGAAGTTTGAAGAGTTGTAGAAATCCTTGAAATTACGGTTTTGCATCTGAGACACTGAATGACGGGATCATAAAGATCGTTACTTCTGCTGTAATCAGGAATTTTATATGGTGAATTCGATCATGTACTCCACAAATGTCATGTGAATTTTAACAAGAAATACTAATAAAAAATATTAGAGTGAGAATAATTTTTGCTATAGGAAAGGGTTTACTCAAACACTGAACAAAACCAATTGAAGTACTCGAAATTAATTCCGTTGAAACGCTAGAGAAGTCGAAGAATCGTTCGTGTTGTAAAACTCTTGCCAAACAGTTGGAAACAATTGTTAAGGTGTTCGGTCGGTGAGTCGGTAAAACGATGTTGCCATTCATTAAAGGCGTTGGTACGTTGCTCCATTGCGTGAAGTGGATTGCCAATGAATTTTATTCACGTCCATGTGTTCTTTTCTCAGAGTCCACAGACGTATCTCGTTACATCGTATAGCCTCGACGGATAAAGAGCGGCTCGAGAATATCGGTCTACGAGTATATTGCTTATTGCATTAAGCGCCAATGAGAAAACGCGGAAGGGGCATTACTGCTTCGACTGCCCTGCAGCGAATGACCACGAGAATCGTTATAGCCGAGTGTGGAAGCGGAAGTGGAGCAGCGTAAGGAGAAATAACCGCGAATTTTCTCCATCCGGCCTCCCCTCCCTGCACTATCTACAATATATATATTGAACAGCTATGGAGAGCGGCTCCATCCCCTCACTCGACAATAGATCGAACGTCGAGAGTTGCATTATGCAGCAGATTGATTTTATTCCCATCTCTGCGCTTTCTCCGCGGGTCCATGGAAGAATGGAGAAAAGTGAGAATCCGGCTGACAACGATTTTTATTGTGTACAACGAAAAGCCGATGGATAGAAGCGAGAACAGACGAACGAAGCAAGATAGTCGACAGCGAGAGAGCAAAAGAGAGATGGAAAATTCATCCGGCGCTACGGGAAATTTCTTTGTCTATCGAGAATCGGTTTGTCGACTACTTACAGGACGTTCCATCGCTTCTCTTTCCACTCTTCCTCTCCTCCAATACCTTCCCTCGCTCTTACCATCCCTCTTCGCGGTCGTTGTCGGTTTTTTTTTTTTTTTTTTTTTTTTGTTCTTTTTTTGGACCTACCATGATCCTCGTAGCCGTGGAAGTAGTACGATGGAAGCTTCGCGCTGGCGGTAAATATAATCATAAAGACTCGGCTACCGAGAAAGAACGGTGCTATATGTATGTTGAAAGCTTTCGTTCTTTCGGCTTTTACTCGACGTATTCGCCTTCGATACCCGCATCGGCACGTACGAGACCGAGGAGAAAAGATACAACGCTGTTCCAAAGCCACGAAGTGTACTCCCACCTCGATGCGTCTTCGCTCGGGCTGACACATGCACCTTCGCACATACGACGTATGTACTTATATCCTCGTAGAAAAGCCGTGTGCTTATGGCCACTTTGAGTCGTTCGCCAAATTCGACAGCACGCGCGCTCGCTTCTACCCCTTGCTGGCGATGGCTGACCAATATTGACTCTAACCACTGACCGAAGGATCGTTTTATTTCCATCATTTCATTTTTATTGACTTTCACCGGATTCGGAGATAATCGTTTAGCTTGTATTTTTTTTTCTTCTTTTTTCTCGACGGTTGGACGAAAAATTAATCGCTCGTCAAACATTTATCGTCGAAACGAATACGACGATTCATTGAAACGAGGGAATTTTTTTTCTCCAATGTCTCATGTTGAGGGACGTCAACCGGTTTGTACGGATGTGATGTTGACGTTAGTATAGATTTTTTGAACGATTCTCGTTGAATCTTCTCTTTCATATCATTTTTTTTTTACTTCCGGTGAATATTCCTTCATTCTCAGTGCTCGCTTAAATAAAATTTTTTTTTTGGATTAGCATTGAAACGGCAGGAATAAGTTTCAAGAGCCTTAAGTGTCCTCGAGATACGCACGCAGTCCAAGGACCGCATGCTTACGACCGAGTATTCGACGAACTTTCTTTTTTCTTTTCTTTATTTTTTTTTTTCTACGGAAAGTCTCGTGCTATCGCGAGGAGAGTTCTCGACGAGTTCCCATAAGGAGCACTCGAACTTATTGTCATTAACAAGAACTGTAACTCCGCCTTTTTTTTTTTTTTTTTCATTATCCGATTTTTTCGAGAGGACGAAGCAGCAACTCTCGAAAGCGGCCTCTTCAAGCGTTTGGTCGTTCGTCCGGGCTATATCGTTGTCCTTTTTTTTTTCACCCGAAAGGTCCCGCAGCTTCGTACTCGAAAAACTTGGACGGTTTCGGAGTAAAACAAGTGCCAGTGCTTGTGACGATAACGAGAAAAATGTACAAAGTTTATCGCCGTCGTAAACTCCAAGACGAACGAATCCTTGCAGTTGAAAATGCAATCAATCATAAATAGAAATGTACTTGACTGGAGGCCATCGGAGGGATTGAAAATTGCGTCTGTAATTTAAAAGTTAAGTCTGGAAATTAATGACACGCTTGATGAGCAGAAATAGCCAGAGTATCAAAAACAATCGGTTGAAAATTGTATCGAGTATTTTTAATACTTAAAATTTGTGTACCTAGTTCGTGTCTTTCAAAGTATTTATGAACGGTATTGCTCACCTCTGGAACAAGTCTCGAGCCGCTATGAAACCTTGCGTACCATTCTATCAAATACTCAACCAGCAGCATGTCCGATCGCCGTTTGAACACAATCCGTCGATACCAAGTAACAGCCCGTATCGAAAATCCCCGCGGTCTGAATAAATTCGTGCCCGATCAATTCGCTCGCTCCCGGTAACAGATCCGACTTTGGTACTACACCGTGTTCCAACGAAAGTACTTATCTATTTCTTCGAATAAATCACGTGCTCGAATCGAGGCTGTTCATGCGAGAGTTTCTAATCGGATCTTCGCGTAAACACTTGGAAACAGACCGCGAAACTTTAAATCGATATCCTTCGATTCGCGCGAAGCCACACTGAGGAAGCGATTCGAACGGGAATTACAGGAAGATGCTGGAGGTTAAGAAGGAAGAAGTGGGAGAGAGAATTGTGGGGCATTCGAGTCAGGTGGAGCTTTGCGATGAGGCGCCTCCCGGGGATGGGCATCGTGAAAGACAAACCGTGGAAGAGAGAGCGAGAGAGAAAGAGGGGGCGGAGGGGGAGGCTGAAGCACAGAAATAGGACGCAGAGGGTGCAAATGGTACATCCATTACTTTCCCGTAGTCTAATGGCTGAAATTTATTAGGCGATAAGTCACTTCGGTCACCCTCTTGGGGTAGTGTCGGTTGAACGAGTTAGCTTCCAGTTTCGGGAGTACAGTTCGCTCGCGTTCTCCTCTCAAACGTTCACGGCCGAGGGCGAGAAAGGGTTTTACCAACGAAATACCGAGAGCTAACGATGGAGGAATCGAAATTACGGGTGACTGGGTTAGATGCTCGCGGCGCTGTTAAAGGACACACGAGTCGGTGCGGCGAATAAGGAAACACCGCGCACTTTATTACGAACACCTTGCGTTCACGATTTTCCCATTGTTGTCTTCGATTAATCTCCTTTCCTCGTGAGTGATGCAAATAATCGGAGATGGGCATTAATTCGATGAAAATGTATTTGAAATATTTTTTCAAACAAATAACTATGATTGATTTATTATCCAATAATCAAAACGTTTACGTTGAGACTAAAATAATCAATAATTTGGACGAATTATTGTTTCACAATTGATTATGATATATATTAGCAATCCATGATGATTCATCAATGATGATTTAAAATACATTTTCATTGAATGAAAATTTTTAAACAACAATTTCTCGTTCTCAGGTTTTTTTTATTATTCGTACGTATAAATGTCCATTGCCGCTCTTTTTTGTGTTTCTCTTCTGACGGCCTTCAGTGATTTTTTTTTTCTTGCGCGGAGACGCAGTAGCTCGTTTTTCCGACGGTTTTTCGGTCCTCCGGCGTTATTCTCCCGTCGGGGAAATAAATGTGCGAATCGTGAATAGCTCGTCTCTTTATACGAATCCATTGCACCTCCGGTGTCGCGCAGAGCTCGCCGCACAGTGAAATCATTGCCTTCAGTCGGATTCTCTGCATCCCGGAGAGCGAGGCTACGAGCCATTCGAGGATCAGGAATTTTCAATTCGACGTTCCGTGTACGACACGTTCGAGAGCCGATTGTGCAAAACGGCGGCACGCGACAACGATCCGCATATCGTTCACGTTACAAGAAAGGAACTTGGACGAGTCTGTGAAAACGATTCGTCGATATATACCCGAAAAATAAATCGTGGAAATAAATTATTCTTCATGTTCCATTACGTCGATCGAAGAAAAAACTTTTTTGTACGCAACTGTTTGCAACTATTTAGGCTTTTGGAAAAGTCGAATCAAAATCTTGAGAAATCAATAAGAAATGGCAAAGTCCAAGCAGTATCATATCTGATAGCTTACGGAATAAATATCATACAATGTTATTTCTGTTTCTTTTTTTTCTTCAATCGCGTCTAATTGTGAATTTCACGTGTTTTTCGACCAACTTGCGGGGGTGAGAGGAAAAACGAATCGCACTTCTTATCATTTTTCGTTTCCACGGTTGCGAAAGACATTTATCTTACGTGCTCCGTATTCGCTCTATGCGGTGCCTTTTTATATTTTTCTTCCACTCTCTCTCTCTCTCTCCCTTTTCGAGTTTTCAAATTCGTGCCTTGGCATGCCAAGCTACGTCCTTATACGTACGTGTATTCACCTATATACGCCGTATGATTGAAGAACAAACACTAAAGTAGCTCGGTCGATCGGTAAAGAACGAATGGCTGCTTCGGTTACTTCGGCAATCGACGAAGATCAAATCGTCGTTCCAGTTTTCCTTGGACGAAAGTTTCGTCGTCGACATAAGCGGAAGTTCGTAATGAACTCTCTCTCTTTCTCTCCCTCTTTCTCTCTCTCTCTCTCTCTCTCTCTCTCTCTCTCTCTCTCTCTCTCTCTCTCTCTCTCTCTCTCTCTCTCTTCCTATCCCTCTACCTCGATCTTTGTAGGGGCAATCGAGTGACTCGCGAAAATTTATGCTCCACTCAGAGTGAAGTCGTGTGTACTTTATCGTGGAGAAACATTGCCCAAACGTATTCACCGAAAGCCCGGAGAGCCGGGGCCCTTCAATCGTTCTTACAATTATTAAAATCGAGTCAGCGCCTTCGCGGAGTCTCGCGTAGAATTCCGTTGGAAATTCGCTGGTGCGTGTCATAGTTTCCTCTTTATCCGTTCTCGACGTCACTGCGCGATAAAGCTGGAATGTTGAATTGAGATAGTTTCACGGTTTGATTCATTCAACTGCATCGAACGATTCTCAATATTCGCCATTTGATATAGAAGTCGAGCTACTTCAAATAATAATAATAATAATAATAATAATGATGATAATAATAATTTATTTACATAATATAATAATAATTATTATTATTATCATTATTATTACTATTATTATTATGGTTATTATTACGGAAATAATAATAATAAGAATAATAACAACAATAACAATAGAAAGCGTTATTCGATCGTTTTGAACAACTATATCGTTAGGAAATTTACGTTCAATTTATTGAGAGGCGGAACTGAATTCACCGTTGCGAAGGTGTCTTGATCGAAGCAGTGCCCCCGAATAGATGGCTCGAGAACCGGGCTTTCAATTGAGGTAGAAAATAGGGGTTCCGTGTACACCGAAGCTTCTGGTGCTGGCACCATCGACTCGATGAGGGCGCTCCTCCTCCGATCGACGATTACCCCATAGATCGCAGAGTGCAGTATAGCATAACGTAGTAGGATACCGGGGGCCTACATATAGAGGGTATACATACACGAGATATACTCGGAGGACGCACGTTTCACGGAGAAGCTTCCCGCGGGTTACGTAGCAGTGCGGAAGAATCGCGTGGTTGATTATACCTTCCGATCACGGTCCAGTGTGCGACGAGCCTAACCCAATCCCTGACCCGAGGAGCCAACCAACCCGATGATTACACGGCCCAAGGCGGTGAGCCGATATTCCCCGGGACTCTCGTGAAATAATAATTTCTCGGGTGCCGATCGAAGTCCCGAATATTCGATGTTCCGCCGGGTCAACAAATCGAATGAAAATGCTACGAGAATAAATGTTACCAATCGGCATGGCTCCGACTGTTGAAGTCCTTGAAGTCCTGAAGCTGTCCTTCAATTTCACTAGTCCTAGAATAGTCCTGGAATGTTCTCGAATTTCATTTAATGTCCTTCAACCTTTTATTTCCCCTCCATTTGAGTTTGTTCGAAAACGGATATTATTAGAAATAATTCTACAAGAATATGCATCTCCGTTTCGCGGAGAATTTCATATCGACATTCGTGTATACTGAGTAGATTTTTTTAACTGATTCCGACATAAGGAAAAACAATTGTTTAAACATTGGTGCATTACGATAGTAGTACGAGTTAACATTTTCTAACGAGTTTTGTCTACTTTTACTTTTGATGAATGCCCCAACACGACCTGCAAGTGTCCTGGAAATGTTCTTGACTATCCTTGAATTTCAACGAACTTTTTACCGGACACCATGGTTTATTCATACACTCATCGACGACTGCCGTATGCAATTTTGTTTCACACAGCTCCAATTAGTTTTGCGTGTTCCATAGCTTTGTCTGCAATTGATTGTCGGAATTTCGAAACTGCTATTGACGGAATTGCCCGATACGAAGAATAGAGACACTCTGGGCTCACCGCATTGTTCTGTCTGTCCTGTGTGCGGTCCTCAAATACCGTTGCCGGGCTATTTTCTCTCGCAGCTACGGGAAGATTGGACGAGTAATTAGTTTGCGGTTTTGGAGAATTTCGGTCAGGACTTTTTTTCATTGACAGATTGAGTGTAATCAAAGGAGCGAGAATAAATTATGTGTGTGTCGTTATCGAGGACAAGTGAGAAACAATTTATGAAACGTTTGAAATCTCTTTGGTCCTGTTGCTGTGGATTACTTTGAAAAATGCCAATGCCCGGTAACAGATAGATTTAAAAAAATTGAATCGTTATCTAACGGCGCATGTTTTGCTTGGTAATAAATGGGACGAAACCTATCGCGTTAATCTTCGATTTCCCGATCGGCCAGGAACGTATCTAAGACCTCCACGACGATTCTAAGACCACACGTCTTGTGTTTTTCGTCTTTCTTGTGTACCAATTTTTGAACCTCGCTCGCCCTTAACCTATTGCGATTATTCGCTCGAGGCGATATAAAATTAGAATCGAGCGCCGCACAAGCTGCTTCGAAGGTTTTGCAAAGTAAAAATAATTCAATTATCGACGATATAGGCCACGATGGGAAACTCGGAAAAGTGGCAAAGATATCCAGGGTAGTAGAGAGAAGACCCACCGGTTAATAAGAATAATACGAACGTTAAGGGGGGGGGGGGGGTGGGAGGGTACTCAGATGTCGAGGTTTGTAGCGGTCGAGCTGCTCCAAACTCGTGGTGGTATGATGATGAGAAGAGAGGAACAACAGGTGGCCCCGAGGATTACCTTGAAGCAGGGAATAAGACTGATTAATCGGATTCAATTACTCGGGCATTAGCTGCGGCCGGGGTCTCTTTAATGTTCCAATAACTAAGCATACGCGAGGTGCACTGAAAAGAGATCCCACCCGGCCATGCTACAGCCCCTGTAACGGATAATCGTAATGATACAGTATCGTATTTATCGTCTGAAAGACAATAAGTAACCCGTAACGACGTAATAAAATACTCTTTTTCTCTACAACCGTAAACGTTAAAAGCTCCAACTCTGAAATAAAAATCGAGCATGAAAGACATGTGGAGGAAGAAGCTTGGAAGGTGAAGCATCGAATATTGCTTATCGATTTATACGTCACTGCTACGCAAGCGTTTTTTCTGATAAAATAGGTTTTGAACGATCTTGGCTTCTTCATGGAGGAAACTGCGTGAGGAACAAAACAGCAATTTCTGGTATTTTAAAAATTTTTAAGTGTAATTTCAAGTTTTAAACAAATCCTACCAACTTAATAATGTTATGTAATTGTGTAGAGATATTTAAAGGCTCATTCTTACCCTATTATGCTTGTAAACAAAATAATCGAACCGAAACAATGAATATACAAAAATAATGTATTGCCTACGATAAATACTTTAGCCTAGCAGTGAAGATCTTTATCGTCGTATAAGCTTCGGTCTTGGCTAAGTTTCGCGAATCCTCAGAACCTTGGGTACGAAACTTTCATTCTATAGCTCGATGTACGACGCTCCACCGTCAATTGATTCGATGATGACATCAGAAAATATTTTAACGTTTAAACGGCGGTGATAGAAACCCAATGATATGGAAAAAGTGCATGAGTAGAAGCTGAGGTGCGAAACGGATGCGTATGGTTGTGGCCTCTGATATCCAAATAAGGCTGGTGCACCACTTTCCGGTCGCCTTCTGCGAGCTCGTTCCGCTTCAACGTCTCTCCGGTGCGCGCACCTCGTTTTCTCCACTCGTTGTCATCATTCGTACCCTTTTCATATACGTCGTTCATACGTATTGACTCGCACCACTTCCTGCCTATCCTCCCTGTCATACCGTCTTCTTCGTCGCATACAGCTTTTCTCATTGCCAACTTACCGCTTTTTCCAATGTTTCCTCGGACGATTCATTCACCGGCCTCAGTAGCATCGAGGCGATGCAGACCAATTTTCAATATCACAATAATCTCGATGACTATCTATCAAAAACGCCCATCGCAGAGAATCTAATAAATAGCCGGCACATGATTGATGAATCGACAAAAATCACGGTAGAAGAATCGTTATTCGTCAAAAATTATCCGTTCTGCCTACGCCATTGCATCCCATTCCGACAGCTTTATCGACAACCTTCGAAAATCGTTTTCGTGGTCGTAGATTCAACTGTCATTTCCATTAAAATACCTAAACTCCGGACCAAGGCTCTGTTAATTGGAAACATTGGTATATAAACACTTAAACGCGTAGCCGGGAATATTCATCGTTTTTATTTCTACATTTTATCATTGAACATTTTTAAATAAAGCGCTTCCAATCCTCGTGCCAATCGAGCTGAAAACATGAAAAATCGATAACCGTGCTTCACCGTGTATTCTGCCTCGGTGAATCCTCTCAAATTTCGAACGAGGACCGCATCTTTGACAACGTCAACGTTGTCGTTTTCCCTTCCACATTGATCGATCTCGTGGCGCACTATGACACACGACTCCTCCTCCGCGGTCTCAACCTACTTCATCGGGTTCTATATCTCGATTCAGTCGTCGCTCTCCGCATCCGGCTTCCATCTCCCTGCAGGGGTTTGGCACTGCACTTTGATGATTTCGCATCGGACGTGGTTCGATGTAGGTACAACCGTGACGGCGAAACTGCTGTGCATCCCGACTGAAGTACAGAGTGCAGCATTTTTCAACTTTCGGGATTATTTTATTCGCAACCGAAATATTTGCATTTTTCGGACTGACTCGGGAGATCAAATATTTTTCGCTTACCCGCCGCTTATTCGCCAACTAATCGATAATCAGATACTTCGATTAATATTGAATACAATTTCACCGTATTCTTGGGCGTCCCGGGCGTAGAAATTGTGTAAAATAATAGAATGTGTGACAATGAATACATTATTTTCATAAAATCAAATGCCTTCACGTTTCTCATGTTAATGTTTAATCGTAATAGCAAATCTAAGCTAACCAGACTCTAATTTATCGATTTTTTCGATTAACTTATCAACATTTCACCATTTATTCTATTCGTCGACGAAATTTATATCGTGAATAAATCGCGTCTAATAAAATAATAACGAATAAATCTCGACAGCTTTAATTTCGACGGGAACATTCGAATACGATAATGCAGCGCTTCGTGAATCACGTGACGGATACATTTGTCACATTGCGACAAAGAACGCGCGCGATTTATCGTCGAATATCGTGACAAATACGTTTCTTCCCATCCATCCCCGTAGACCGTCGATCATCCCTCACAACGACGAACCCCTTGGATTTATGCTTCAGTCGTATTTCGATCAAGCCATTTCCCGACGCACATTTCACCGGTCTAATTTCATTACCTCGTCGCCCTCGGCGCAAACCCAGAATTGCGACAAATGAAATTCTAACAGGTTCGAGCCGGAGCGCGAGGGGGCGCAGAAATTCGATGTGTGGGGCGTCGCAACGAAGCTTCGGGAATGCAGGGTTGGTCGGAAAAGAGAGTGATCGTTTCTATGGTGTCTTGCTTCTTTACGGTCGGATACCGTGGGATCTTTGGGCCGATTCATTGCCACCACCGTTGGACCCCGACGACAGCGAAGATGCACAGCTTAATTTACTTTTACAGCAGCCTTCGAGATCCCGTTGCCGCTGCAGCCCGGGTTCTATATCGCTCAAGGCCGCGTTCAACCCCTTGTATACGTATTTCCACTCGCTCGAAACCTCGCGGAATAGCACTCGGCGGGCCATTCGCGTTTCCCGTTAATCCATAATTAAAGGTGCATTACGGTAAATTGTGAACGAGAAGTACCATACGAGTATGAGAAGAATCGAGTCGCGAGAAGCAGAGCAGAGAGAAGCCGTTCCGGGCTTAGGTGGTGATAAGCTTCAACATCGTCACGTGGTCATTCGCGCGAGGTTTCAACACTGTTTGACATAATTTCTTTGTTTTTCTTTTTGCAATAACGGCAGAGTTTATGATTTACTCCACTGAACAAGGTTTTGAGTAATTGTGAATCCAAAAATCAACGTTTTATAGTTTTGCCATATTGCGATCGCTCAAAACGGATTCTAAACGCAACTAAAAAAACGGTCGGTCCACGAACTACGTGAAAGACAAACTGGGACATCTCTCACCAGTGGAATTTTCAAATCTGGGCAGAAGCCCATGGATGGAAACCCATGCAACCTCTTTGCGGAGAGTTTTCTCGCTATAAGCTCGATCTTGATAATTCAATTCTCAAGACTGGAATTACAAAAGTTGATAAATATCTTTTGTGACGCAAGGATTCCACGCGAAGCTTGTGAACCGCGAATTTCGTAGAACGCACCTGGCACTAATATATGGGTGCAGATCGAGTACATTACAGCGACGTCGTATGCCCGAAAAAAAAAAATTTAACTCAATACGAAGTTGAGCCAACCAAAATTTAGTTCCCTCAACTTTACGTAGGTAGTTGGTGCAGCTGCATCATTTGATAGGCTTGACTTTGCCGTTAGTTTCGTCGCGGACGAACCCCTTTCTCCCAAACGCGCGAAAATAGGAACCCCTATGAAACTCGATCGACCGAACCATCGACCCGAACGCGTTCGTGTTTATGGGCGGAACTGCGATATCAAGAAATTTTCCTCAAATTTCTTATTCGGATTTCCTTAAATTAATTACGAAGAATTTTCAACACCGAAAAAATGAAGTGAAAACCCAATCAAAAGCGAAGAACCCCACGAATTAACCCTCAAAATGTGAATTTATGAATTTTTCGTCACATTTATGTGATACCCTTACCGCATTCGCAATTCTCCGCCATTTCCGATTAACCCAGATTTCTGACAGTGGGCACTCGGTATATTCGATGGGACGCCAAAATAATAGACAATGTAGCAATCCACTAATTGAACCACCAAATCCACTCATCCACCAACTCCGACGATAATCCCACATCAAGCCTCGATCCTCGAAATATGTTTGTGGTAGCGTCAAATCGACGATCGCAAGAACGTCCAATCTCGTACGCTCACCAACATCGAAACCTCATTTATATCGTAACCGATACTTCGCATTCAAAGAATTCTTCTCATTCGGCTCGTTTCGATGTAAAAGCCAATTCTCATGACTTTTTAATTTTTTGTCGATTTCCCGCGCAACCCTCGATCCCCTCCTCGTCCCTCATTTCCACGACCCATCCGGAAGTACTTAATTACGATCGTCACGAGCGAGAGAGAAAGGGTCTGCTCGAGCAACGTCCGCAATTTTCCTGCACACAGCCACAGATTCATACAACCCTCCGCGACCTCTTCGTAAATCGTTCTACCGGTAGCACACCAGCGATGGCGGTGAAACGTTGACTTTTTTTTTCTCCCCGATTCTTTTTCATTTCCTCGGAGGATAGTCGCGGCCCGGTGACACCGCAGTAGCAGCGTCACTCGGTTGACTCTCTTTCCTCTTTCGTGCTTCCGTCCCTCGCGGAAAGTCGAATGTTGGTTTATCGATCGAGCGCCGGGACGCCGCCGGGAGTCCCACACCTGCGTCGTTCGGGGAAGCGATGGTTATATGACGGTGGAGCTAACCGAGTGCGGAAGCAGAGAGTGCTCGATGGAGGAAAAGATGAAAAAAAAAATATGATCCACCGAGAGCGAGAGAGGAGAAGATGGAAAAAAAAAATAACGAAGATGTAGCGGACCAGGGTGGGAAATAAAACGAAGCATCTATCGTAAGTGCACTAGGCCCGAGCCTGACTGACTTACGTGACGTTGCTGCCTTCGATGACGAAATAATGCTAATGGAGCTGTAAAATCATCCGAGAACGGGGAAGAAACAAGGTTGGAAAGGCAAAGCAGCGGTTCACCTCTCAGCCGCGGGCGGTATGTGCAAACGGGAAAGAAAAAAAATGCCGCGCCCTCGTTTCCGTTATCACGATACTGCGATCAGACCCTTGCACGTGGCGTTCGATAGACGATGCGATGCGACACCGTGGAATTTCCTTTCGAAGTTCCTCCGCGAAGATCCCCCTCGAATTCTCGCGAGGGTAGAGCTCATTTTCCAAAGTGCCCCGGAGGTGTAATACAAACAATTAGCATATTTCGCATGCCTCGGCTAAATTGTTCGCGCTGCTTCCGCGCGTTTCGCAAAATTACGAACGATCGGGGAGTAAAATTGGTTCTATGAAGAGTTTATTATTTTCGATATTGCTGTTACGAGAATGTTAGCGATGACACCCTGTATGTGACGCTTGAAATCAACTCCGTAAGTGTGGATAGTTGCGGCGTTACGAACGACTCGAGGACAGCGATCGGAATAACCAACTTTATTCGATTAAAAAAATCCAAGGCTAAGTTTTTTATAAAACTTCCGAGAAAATTTCTGAGCTGATGCTTCGGAAAATTTCCAGAAACCGTGGGTTGACTGACAAAATCTTGCGGTAATGGAAGCAAAAGACGAGCATGCAAACTTTATCTCTCGTATCCTCGACGTCATTCGGCTTGGATTTCAGAGTACAATACTTCCGTGAATCAATCATAAAATAATCGAAACGAGATAAGAAACTCACACGAAGCGCGATAACATCAAGCACGGAAGCATCATCGTGGACTCGCAATTTCCTCACGTCCTTCGCAAAGACAATTCAATATGCATATCGCACCCCGCATCTTCCAGCTGCACAATGACGATACGGCGACATGGAGCGACAACCCTTGAGGGTTATCACGTGTTTACCTCCTCGTATTGCGTGTTTACGACTTGTTGTAAATGCAAACGAGCGATAAGACGGAAAATGGACGAAGTGGAAATCGCCCGTTCTCCAATGGCCAACGTGGTTGATCGAAAAAAATTCCCATTCCTCTCCGAGTCACGTCAAGACGTTCCCACTGTCTAACAACGTTTACTCAATGCAATTGTTCATCATCAACATCCTTTCTCCTCGATCGACCGCAGCTGACCATTTCCTTCTTCGTCTTCAGGAGTCTCCATCGAGCTGTCTTTTTTTTTTTTGTTCTTTTGATCCAAATACGCGGAAAAAATTCATTGATTTTTCGGACCACGATTGACTATACGAAAAGAGTTTCGTTATGTGTATCCATACGATGCGAAAGTTGTACGTGCCGGGTAAAGCAATGCCGCACCACAAACGTAGCCAGTTGTGGCCGTTCTGCAACGACTGACGAACTATTGTATACTCTTTCGTTCGGTTTTCGTTCAGCAAGGAGCCGAACGTATCCTGGCTCGCGCGGGAATTTCTGCGGAGTTTTTTTTCAATCTTGTTTTCCGGTTGCACAATAGCGGGGGCCGGGGCAAGTGGAGCGAAGGACGAGGAGACCCTCGCACGCAGCAGACTCGCCGTCGGATGAAATTTCAGTTCGGTAAATTTAATTTCTTTGGCTCCCTCCTTTGGGTCTCTCCTTCTCTCTCTCTCTCTCTCTCTCTCTCTCTTTCTCTATGACTAACCGTACCTCCGCACGTGCTCGTGCGCGTATTTCGTGCACGGGTTTTTTCGCCACACGGTAAACTGTGGACCGTGGAAATGTTGCCCCGATCGCACGCCCAGCGTACACAGCGCTGCCGATTGTATTTGTGATTATACGTGATGTGTAACTCCCAGCAGCGGGTCGATCTCGCGAGACCCCGGGAAAAGAATTGGCGAGCGGAGTGAAGAAACGAGGGACGAGTGGACAAGAGAGAAAGACGAGGTACACGGCACACGGACGGACGTGGCCTTTTTATGGGTTGAAAAGGGGAGGGAACAGCAAAAAAAAAATTAGACCGAAATACGCGAGAACTCGCAGAAGGAAGAAGCATACATGGACGGGGATGAGAGTGTGGTGGGCGCTCGGGAGAATCTTTCTGCAAAGGAAGTTATTGAATATGAAAAGTTTTCGGTAGGTTTGGTACCAGCAAAAATTTCAAGTCGGTGCCAGGGAAGTTCACTGGAAAACATAACTTATGAGTAAGTTCGTCTTGAAAGTATAAAGACTCGCGTATATGGTACGTATCGTGTTTTCAGAATCCTTCCTCCCCCCCCCCCCTCCCTCCCCCCTCGCTCCCTGCACTCCGCCGAACGAAGATAGTTACTTAATACACGGCAAGAGAATTTGGCGTGTGTATCCCGGATGACGGTTGAGACGTTAGTGGTAGTGGCGGCAGAAGGACTCGTCCGCTGAAAGTAGAGTCGAATGAAGGGGTCGAAGGGTGGGAGTAACGAAGAAACAGAAGGGACGAGAAAAAGAGCGGAGATTCGAGCTGGAAAGATTCAGTTCTCGCAACTAAGAAGAAGTATAAGAGGTCGGGGATGGGGGCGGGAAAAAGCGTGAGTGCGCGGAAAGGTCGCGGAAGCCGTGGATCTTGGTTGGTAGATTCAAGGGGTCGGGGATCTCATTCGTCTCCTCGAGACGGAAGTTAGGCCGTCAGCGGCAGAGCGGAGTCGGACGAAGAAGCGAGTGACCATCGGGAACACAACCGGGGACGACGACGAAGCGGCCGACGACGCCACCGAGTAGAGAACAAACTTTGGTCGGACTCCAAGACGCTAAAAGGAACGGGAATTTCGAAAAATACACGGAAAGCGTCCTGCGGACCTCCGGTCCCCGCGAGCGAGGCTTCCGAACGGAGTGGAACCGAGGGAAAACGGGGAATCCAGAGGGTGAAGGAAGGACCGGGTGGTTTTTGGCCCCGTTGAAGAAATTTAGCGACGAGTGAGGCCAAGCGGATTATCCCGTGCTTCCCTCGCCATTCTTCGCCGACCCAACATCAGCGGTAACAGCGGCATACGGTACGAAAAGCCAGTACAGAGAACTTTTCTTCATCTCTTTTCGGTTCGCCTCTTTGTCGTCGTCGTCGTCGTCGTCGTCGTCGTCGTCGTTGTCCTCGTAATTGTTCAGTCGTAGCGACCGGACGAGAATAAGTCCACGCCGCGCAAAGAGAGTACAGCATTTTTTTCTCTACAACTTAGAGTTACAATTCTGGTGAAAAATGCGGGAAGTGGGTGGAACGCGAGAGTAAAGAGACACACTGCGGTAATGCGGAGTGTGGAGGGCATGAAACCAGTTTCTGTTCAACGTCATCCGGTAGTTGATGCTGCGTACTCCATCCCACTGTATAGCATCCCAGTGTATACGTTCGATGGTATATGGTGCAAAGTTGGTCGCAAAAGTGATTCTGCGACGGCTCTTTTCCTCGAGCGGCAACCGGCCAGAGCGCTGTACGTTTCATACAGTACGAAAGACCGAGCTGCCGAGAATTCCCGGTCGTGTTCGGTCGTATATAGGCAAGGCAACTGAGAACATTCCACCTCCACTAGAATTTTATTATTCACGGACTTGGAAACCCGAGCGACGAGACGTCGGACCCTCGGACGTTTCGATGAGAGCGTCCCGCCCGTTGCTGCTTGGCAAAACTCAACGAGTCCAGCTGGACATCGATACCCGCAACGAGCCGCAGGTATTCCTCCCACTTCTGGCTCGACGTGACCCACTCGAGCGAGCTCGCAATGGTTTGTGTGCACTCGGCGAGATTCGAAAGCGCAGAGCGGTCAACGCGGAGGGTCGAACGATGACCAACGCGACTTCATGTCTGGCCTCTCCACAACACAGTCACCCTCTCGCCCACTCTTTTGACATCCGGCTGCCGTTTTTTTTTTTTTTTTTTTTTTGCTTTTTCATCCCATTCACGCATTGAGGTATTAATTACCGGGAGGCTTGTGCCCAGCTATTTTGCCGGTTCGAACGGAGTAGAAAAGTTCCTGTCATTACTCGTAAAATATTCAGTATGGCTTGAAGGGGGTGATATGACGCGTACGTGCGTCATTAAATGATCTCCGAACGTGTTATCGATCGCGATAAAATCAAAATTCCGGTTTACCCCCGCGAAGCAATGGATAACAGAAATTTTGGATGACTCGAACAATGGTATCTCATCCGAAATTTTAGAACCCAGCTGATATTCGACGTATTTAGATAACCCGTTCGAAACCTTTCAATGGCCAATTGGCGTTGACCGGTGAGTGTTTGAAGAGCAATCGTAGTGAATCACCACTCCCCCGCGTTGTGCAGTGTAAGCTCGGCGAACAACAGATTATCCGCGACTGAGAGAATGACACGAAGCACGGTGTTTCCGCCGCTTGTACGCTCGCGGATTCAGCCCGCCAGCGTTGTAATAAATTGAATACTAATTGACACTTGCTCCGGGAAAGCCCGACGCGGCCGCTTTCCCAATCCCCCTAACCCGTCCCGTCGTTGTATTTCATCCGTTCAACTTTCATTGTTGTACACACTGTGTTTAAACGCTGGCACATATGTAACGCGGTGGATATAAATTTGCAGATAAATACGTAGGACAGCCAGTTAATGCGAGTTCGGGTGGCCGTACCCCCAGGGGGTCGCTCTGTCATTTCTCCCTTTCTCCCCCGCACGCCCCTCTTTTGTCCGCCCACCGGCCAATTCCATACCAACGGCAAAACCCCTTTCGCACTGTCTAGTCATATCCGACCCTGCGCTTGGCGACCAAAGCGCAGCATTGCCCCCGAGCCCTTTACCATCACGAGCGCCCTCATTGCCATCTGAATCAATACCTACTTGCTCACTGGAGCGTTGCCAGCGGGATTTCGCCAAATCGAAGCCAGTATAGTTAATGGTGAGGGTGGCAGTGGAGGACATCAATACTCAGAAGTCCCAACCCGTACAGAAATTGTGTCGGACAGCTCGAGGCATGGTATACGGTCTTTGGTTGGATTTCATCGGGGTTTCACCGCGAGAACGTCACCGGCGAGCTGCATCGCAATTCATCAAACCGTTCGCGAGAAGATTTTACTCCGTGCACTCGCTATAGTTCAAAAGCGTGACCGGAAGAAACGGATTTGGTTGTCGAGCGACGAAAGAATCGGGGTATAATCGACGGAGAAGATCAGAGCGAGAACGTAACTAAATTTCTGCACGCGATGCTGATTGATTCTTCCTCGCGTGGCACATCAACAGTATTTGAAACAGCGAAACTTCTTCATTCAATGCTAATATTAGACCAGGGAATATTACGCGGCACGCAAGACAACGGTGCCCGTCGAAGGATTCGACATAAGTTCCTGCTTTAAATTGATATTTTTTTGTTCACTGTCTAGGTATTTGATTCGACGTTTGATTGAAACTTCTGTAACGCAAACGTAACTTCAGATATAACGCTATTTTATCGCGTCATATGAAAATTTAATTTTCCAGTATAAGCATTATAAGATACAGCTTAAGGATCAACGAAAAATAATCGATGATCGTTACTTGCATTCACTGGAATAATGTTTCATTACAACCTAAAAAAAAATAATAATATCAATTCCTTTATGCGAAGTTGAAATCTCACACCAAAATTGAAACTGTCAGATGAAAATGAAAACGCTTCGAAAAATAATTCGAGCTGTCGAATTGACAACCGTCTGGCCGACACGGTACATATCTACTAGCATGTAGATAAAATTGCTTTGTAAGATGAACGAAGCAACTCCAAGTATACAAAACGGGAGATCGAAAAAACCGACGACGGTGTTGATTAAACGACGTGAACAGAGGTAGACGGTGTGTCGGTGCACCGCCAAATCAAGCTGTGGAAAGCTCGGGGAGCGGAGATCGGAACGCGCAGCTAGCCGTTGCTCAGCGAAAATTGGCAGGGACATGGCTACAACTGCAACGATGCGCGAGGATAGGGGTCATTCCCCTAGTGCGACAAGCCATCGACTGTTACGTCAATACCGCAAATGACACGGAGGATCGATGTGTGCATCCGTGTAATTCGAATGACGTCGATAGTGTCTGCCGCAGCGGTTACCGAACCGATAAGCCGATGTGCCCTTCCGAAAAACTAGAGAAATAACCTAAAAATCGACGGGGAGTAACCCAGTAGTCAAAAGAATGCTTATTACAACCACCGAGAATATTGATAACAATGGAAAAAATTGAATCCAAAACGTACGAGTCGAGCGAGCCGACGCGGTCGCAAACCGAGAAGTGTTCACGTAATTGTTCGAAAGCATAAATTTAGCGATAAATTAATGGAGAACATCCGAGTAGACAGGGAAATAAAATATATATGCTTATAAAAAAAATGCTCAGCTCACCTCAATATATGTATTTCCGAATAAAACAAACCTGCATAAAATCTAACGAACGGTTTTTGATATAATAATTCCTAAAATTCACCTCTCGTTTCCACTGTCTGCTCGCACGTTTCCCCTCAAAAAGTTACCGATTAAACGTTAAAGTAGAAAAAAATGGCTCGTTACGAATAAAGTGCGATCAACCCGTCCGGAAAAGCGCTGCGATCGCATGTAATACGAGTAGGCTCGAAGCTGGGACAGACGAAAAACCAATTTTCGCGCTTCGCACGTATACCGCCATACCCACGAATATTCCATTCTTGTTTCGTTACAGACGTGTGAGAGCGCGATGAGCTAGTGAGAAAGCCGTTCAGTGATGGCTCCTCCTCGGGCGTCGAGCTTCCGCCAACAGTACCAGAAGCTACGGGGTTTGTAATTATTTAGTTTGAAGTTGCCGTGTGTTTCGAACGTACCTGGCCGTGCAGCGACCGAGCAATAGGGTCGAGTCGCGCAATAGTGCGGTCGATGGAAGTTGGAAAATCTGATACGGGAGTTTGCACGGTGGCAACCGTTAGCACGGCAGCCGCGCAACCAAGGGGAGCTTGCGAGTTCCCACTGACTCGGGTAATAGCCAATGATCGTCCACTCATTCTTCTGCTTAACTGAATAACAGTTTGATGAGATTACGTTCCACACATTGTCTCGCGTGCATTCCTCATAAATTTCATTGAAATAAAATAACTTTTCATATCATCGAATTATTACAGCACACTGAAAATTGATAATCGAATTGGTATCCGTGAAACATTTCGCATGAAAAGCATGAAAATGAAAATAGTTTTGAATCGTACATTGGTACGTGGGTTTGTTGCATGTTTGTAGAATTTTCGCTACGAATTTTCAGCTGTTCCGTAATTCGAGAACGTATCGCCGCAATTAACACCATGTACAGTTGTGATTACCGCAGTACCGTGAGACTAGCCGGCTTACATTACCAATTCGATTTCGAAATCAGAATACACATGCCGAACAATCGGTAATACCAAGCTCGACATATGTGAATCCTATCAAAAGGGCTTTATCAATTGTAATTCCTGGACGCGGATGTACGCGTACTGAGCTTCGCCCGATTTCAATGGTGAGCGCAGGGAGTTGATACGAATCCGCGAATTATATGGAAAATCATCAAGGCCTCCGGTCGCAATAATCCTACGATCTGGTACGGGAATATAGTAGCGATATGTTGAGAGGAATTGATCGCATCGAAAACAGGAAAATAATCGTATTACCGCATTCGATATCCTACTTTTTGCTATGATTATAGTTAAATTTTCATTTTTATCGACACCAAAGAAAGAAGAATGATTATTAAAGAAAAAATCATATGCATTATCAATGAGTTTGCACATGTTGCGATCATCCTTCATCATTTGATCTAAATATGTGTGTATTAAAAATTAAAGTCGATATGAAATATATGCCAGAGAGTGCTTGAGGTTCGAAGTTGTAATTACCGATTTAACGAAAGTAGCGGACGCTTGAATCGATCGGGGTTCGTCCACAACGCCGTTGAAGCCTGATGAAATAGGATGTGGCCTTCGATTAAGGGCTTGTACAGGAGTACGAGAAAAGGATATTGAGAAACTGAGGAAGAAGAAGAAGAAGAAGAGAGACATTGGAAGAGGAGAGGGAGAGAAACATTGAGGTGGAAGCAGCAGCACCAGTAGCAACTTTGACTTCCGGTTGACCCAACCCCGATCAAATAGCATTCGGCTCCTTTCGCCCCAAGGCTTACCGATACTCGTCGGCGCTGCCACCGCAGAACCGACTCCGAGGAAAGCTTTGGAAAATTGCCGAGTATTCGTTCTATCGATTCTCTCGATTTTCATTTCGTACCAAGTGTCTATCGCCCGAAGAACCGTACTAGCCTTTTTTTTATCTTACCAGCCGCAAACTTCATTACGTTGCGACCAAGTCGCCGCACCGTAACGAGTTTTCATGGATATAGTTTCCGTGACGTCTCTTGCAGAAATGATGATCGAAGAAAAATTGAACATCGACATTACGACCGAACTTTTTGATCGACTTTCCGAATAAGAAAAAAATTGACGAATTTGATTACATAATTTTCCACCCCATTTTGCGTATCCCGTGGGTAAAGTCTGACGAAAACAGGTTTTCGCATGAAAAATTATGATTCTTCGTCGGAAAGAGTCTCGCAGTTATCACATCCGGAGTAACGAAAGCCTGATAGCAAACATGAAACTAATCGATGAATTTTTTCTTCCAACGTAGTTCATACGCGTTCGTGTTTGTTTGTCGTGAAGTCGTAAAAGGCCGAATGAGCATTTCACCAAGTAGATTGGTTTAATCACTCGGCTCTTCGTCTTAATTTTTTTTTTTTTCGTTCTTTCTACACCTTCGCAAGTCTTCGTCTCCCCGAAACTCCGCTCGTTTCGACTCCGACTTCTGTACAAAACAAAGCCCGGCGAACAAAGTGGGAAGTTTGCTGGAATTCGGTGATTTGTGTGACTCGGCGTTGTGAAAGAGAAGTAAAGGAATGGCAAGAAGGACTTTGGAGTGTCGACCTCGATCGCGGATTTATCTGTAGAAAATAGGAGTGAACGAGAAAAAGAAGGAAAGACAGAGGCTGCTGCTGCTACAGCTGCTGCGGCTGCGGCTGCTACTTCTCGGACTTTATATCCCTCTGATCTGTTTCGCTTCTAGATGGTACTCGCTACAGCACGCTACCGTTATTCCGGCCTTCGACCTTCCTCCGTCTCGTTCAATCCGATCCCATCGTCCCGACCTTTTTCGAGCCCGAGATGCTCTATACACTCCCGCTTCCACTTCTTACTCGTCGGTAACGAAAAAAAAAAAAAAATACAAGAAAGCGCTTATTGAAATTGAAAAATACAATTTAAGTTTCGCAACGCGACGACGATTACGCCACTGCCTCTACGACCTCCGGCACTCGTGGCCCTTGTACTTTCCGGACGGAAACGAAGAAAACAGAAGCTCACGTAGAACGAGCGAAACGTTCGATCGATGTAATAAAGCCGAAACGAACCGAGACGAGAGTCTTCGACTTTCTTTCATTGTGTCTTATTTTCTCGGCGCGTCTCCCATCGGCTTTCGTTCTCGATCTAGATCTCGTCGAGACCCCTTTTCGCCGGTTTAAGAATTTACGACGACCGCCGGAGCGAAGTGGAAAGATTCCGCGATGTGGGAAACGTCCGGGGAGCGAAAATGTCGAAGGGGTCACTGGCTTCGGATCACTCTTAATTAACGCCCAAAGCTCTCACGCTGCGTGTCTCACACTTTCGCCGGACCACGATTGACCTTTTCGTTCCTTGATTAAATCCCGACGGAATTCCGTGCGATCTCCGGGATATCGCGCGAAATCCGCACTTACCCCAAATGTTGGGTCTCTCTTTGACGAATATCACGCAATTTGTCTTTATTATTATTACTTCATTTCCTTTACAATACGTTTCAACCCGAGGCTTCGTTAATTTAGATGAATTGCGAAGCCGGATTTGTGACAAGCCCGACAGAGCGATGAAAACCCGATGGCCCGGACTGTCGAGCCTCGACCACAATTATTTTTCCTATCCATGTTCGATCTCGACGGACTCATTATGTTGCTACGACGCTACGTTTTCGTGCTTCTTGTGCCTCCCACATTGCTACTATACGCCGGTTAACATCACGTGTACGTATTTGCGAAACACAAATACGTACACGGTTTTTATTTGATAAACGTAGTCAATTGAGATTTATCACTCAACCGAATCGTAATGACGTGACGTAGTTGAAACCGAGCTCTAATTGACTTTTCTTTCGCTATAGCGGTTTCATGTGAACCGTGGATGGTTCGCAAAGTTTTTCGTGGTTAGTAGGAGGGCGGGAGGGGGGGGGGAGTAACTGCACGGCACATCGACGAGGAAGAACGAGTGGGCCCGGCGAAGCCTCGAGCGAAGCTCGCCTTGAAAGCTGCCAACGTCGTACCGAATGTTACGACCCACTTGGATTATCGGGAAACGTAATGCAACGTTCCGGTCGAACAAACATTCCAGCAAAAATGAGGAAAATCGTGTTCTCTCGAGCACTGAAATTCACGTTTAACCGAAGTCATTTGTCTTTATTTGACGAGTTTTTAGGGGACGGAAGGTACAATCGCGTGGATAGAAACTATTCCGACTCTGTCTGGGATGTTCGAGTAGTTACGGCCCGCGTGCGGTCAGACGTGTGGAAGCACGCACGATGGTATAACTGGAGGGGTGCTTCGAGGCCCAGCCAAACGCTAATTTCGTCACTGCTTGCCAATAAGTTCGACGAGTTTCAACGTCGTGCTCGGCTGCTTGTCGTGGCTTAGCTGTCGATGCAGATGTTCTCGAAGCGCGTGAAATTTATGACCACAAGAACCGCAGCCGAGGTTCGGATAGGATTTTAAATAAAAACCCGGTAAATTGTATATCCTACGGTATAGCTCGCGAAGCTGAAGGGGGCAGTTGAGACGATGGAACCCAGCTTGGCGTCCGTCCTTCGTAGGAATGAGTCATCGGAACTCCAGCGCCATTGTTCGTCTTCGGGCAAAGGTCTCTCGGGACAATGAGGCGTTATACAAATACCCAGTAGATAGCGACTCGTTTCGGCTGATTGAATGTAAATATACGAATATAATCGTGATTGACAATGGGAAAAGCGCTTCTCATCTTCGCATCGACATCACAATTGGACACTACAGCAAATTTTATTATCTGTCGTGGACAAAAAAATATTACGGTGGAATCGATAATACCGGAAAATTCAGAACAAAAATGCATACGTTATCAATTTGACATTAAACTATTTTATATGTATTTGTTTTATCTACGAGTGAACGAGGTAAGGCAATATAAACAAGGAAAATCAAAGACATAGGATGACGAGGGATGCTGGAGGATAACGCAAATTTTAAAACACGTATAATTTAACAAGAAATATTCAATTAATTTCATCGATAACGACGTCAACTGAGAATTTCGCGCTACCGATTTCAACCGATTTCCACTTGTAGACTGCGATTTTCTGGATCCTGTTGAAACTCGACCGAACGACCAGATGTTGAGGGTCAGGTAGTTGAGTGAGGCACGAGCGATTTTACGACACACAACGATTTTTAATGTTCGGCTTTAGAGTCACAGTACAGCTTCAATTAACGGATAGTTACACAGTTGATTTAACAATGTCAACAATCAAATTAAATGCGGTGTTTACGGCTTATTCGAAAGAGGCTACTGCCATACTTGTAGTAATAAACGTTTAAATCACGCGGCTTATTCAACAGTAAATTACATGAGATACTTCGAAGCAGTAGGCGACAGCCTCGCTGAATAACACAGATACATATCCATCTAATCACGACCGTCAGGCCTCACGCATCTCCTAACGAAGAGATTTTGATCGTGCTACACGCACACAATATATTTAAAGGTAAACACAACGCGCGCGATAAGGACGGTGCCATTGGACACCGCCTCACGTATACACATAGAGATTGGCGAGATTCGATTATACACACATACAATATACCAGAAATTTCGAACGAGAAATGAAATCACGATTATTCAATCGACGACGAGATAATATCTTAACACGGGCACGATAAATATATCCCAGTACAGACCATATAGCACGAATATAGAACACTGATAATGAATAGATGACACTGAATTCAATAACATGTGGTTAGGCGAGTAATGCCCGCAACCCGTAGCGTCTTCGGGCGCGTGACATACTGACAACGGTCAAAATCGCTATTCTCGAAGTAGGCCTCGCACCGAACTTTGATTTTAGACCCATAGGCATGCTCACGGCGGTCTTGCCGAGAGCTGACCGTTACATGGCGTAGTGAAGATGATCCCCCGTGTAAAAAAAACCCATTCCGGATGAATACAGCATGATTTTGCGATGTTGGCGTGATATTCACGCTAACGATCCATCCCAATTCTGTCTCTTGCAGAAGCGGTTGATTGCGGCTGACGACGTGTTGACCTACGCACAGAAGCTGCCAGAATGCTCCAGCACCCAGCAATACATCGAGTCTATCTGGGAAATTGAAGGTTGAATCGGCGAGATTAATGTTCTCGGGAATTTTGAAATCTTGCAAATCAATTTTTGCGCTCGGTACATGTGTAATCTCATCGATAACGAGGAACGGAAGTTCGACTTTGTACTCGTTTATCCGCGATTTGATCGGTGCGTTAATAAATCCGTTTACTCGAAATCGATTCAAATTTATGCCTGTGAGCGAGACGTTCTCATCGCATTGTTTCAACTGCAATTTCTCGTACGACGCTTTGGTTAGCAAGTTAGATTGTTACCCGGAGTGAAGAACTACTTGGCACACGTGTGCGTCTCCGAATTCATCGTAAATCGTAATAAACGCGTCGGACAACATCACGTGAGGCTTGTTTCGCTGTACGCTCGACAGAACACTCGGTAAGAGCTCGACAGACCCGTGAGCTCGATTTTGACTTGACGTGTTCTCGGAATTGCTTTTTGGATAAATCTCGTCTATGTGTAGCAGCGTGTTGTGTTTTTTGTCACATTTCTTACAACTTCTTGACCTACACTCGTGCAACGTGTGACCAGAGCGTAAGCAATTCAAGCAGACTTTTATGCGCTTTACTTCGTTCCATTTTTCTTGTGTCGTGTATCCTTTGAACGTGGAGCAACGATGAATCGAATGATTACTCTGACACGTAGGACAACTTTTGATTTTACTGGTTTTTGTGTCGCTTTCGTGTTTGCTACTTATGCACGAAATCGATTCTTCCGCTTTCTTAACGTTAGAATTTGAATTTTCCGTGTACTTGCTCGACGGTTGTTTCGACGGGTTCAAGGTTTCTAGCATCGCGCAATGTTGATTCAAGAATTTGGTCAGTTCGTCGAACGTTGGAATGTTTTGAGCCGTGTTGTTTGTTTCCCACTTCCGTCTCGTGACAGGATCGAGCTTTGACGCCATCATATGAATTATCAAACTATCCCACTGTTCGGTAGGTTGACCGAGTGTCTTGAGTGCTCTCAAATGTTTCAACGTATCGGCGAGTAATTTTCGTAGTTGTGAGGCTGATTCCTTGTGAATCGTAGCTATTTCGAAGAGCCCTTGAACGTGATGATGAATCAATAGTCGTTTGTTCTCGAATGGTGCTTTCAAGAGATTCCATGCTTCTGTGTAATTTGCTGCACTGGTCTCTAGCGAATGAATTACTTGACCTGCGACTCCTTGAAGAGAAGGCCGCAAGTAGTAGAATTTTTGAATATTTGATAGACTTTCGTTTTTGTCGATCAATCCTTCGAACGTGTCACCAAACGGAAGCCGTTGCGCATAATGATCGTCGAATTCGAGAGGGTTGAGAGTTGGCAATTTGATGCTTGAACCAGCAACTAACTCTTGACAGTCTTGTTGTACTAACTGCGTACTATTGATACGAGCTTGACCACTGGCTTGTGAAGCTGGAAGCGGAGCTAGTAACTGTTTTGCCAATGCTGCAGTTCTGTAATACGCAGCTTCAAAGCCAGCACGTTCCTCGGCATTAGCGTCAGTGTCCTCAATTAGTTCAATCCCCGTCTGAGCTATATCGGATTTATCCCATAAATCGGGGAGTTTTTTTATCCTCACCTCCACCTCCGCAAGCCTGTCACCCTCGGTAAATGCTGTAATTGCCCTCGTAATACTCGTTAACTGATCTTTTATGACCCTTATGTCGGTTTTAAGCTGAGCTAGAGCTCTCATATTTATTCTACAACCTTGTATATCCGGCGGTGTTCCGCGTGACGCTGCTCGAGACGTAGGACGAAGCTTTGGTTGCGGCGGAAGACGAGACATAGACTGCGCCGGCGGACGAGACGTAGAGTGCGATGATTCGGACGTATCTTTTTCCGGAGGTGAGTATGATACGGACATGTATGCACCGTTGTACTATCCGGTTCGATGGTCCTGGCGTCAATGCTGGATTGTACCAGCCCTCTCGAAGACGATGACGATTGAGGTGATCCACGAATATTCGTGTATATAACCTCGCTAATTTTCACGCCGTGAATTTTTCGAAAGAATTGTATTTTACTGAACGAATCGCGTTTTGTTGAACGAATCGTAATTTGTCGAACGAATCGTATTTTGTCAAACGAATCGTATTTTGTCGAATTTGTATACCGAGAATCGTTGAGTGCGTACGTTTCTCGGAATCGTATCGTTGTAGTGGCGCCCTCTTGCACAAAACCCAATGCGTCCGTTGGAGGTTGACCGCGGAGCCTTTGTTTCCAATGAATTGACGATCCACTTGAATGCGAAAAATATTTCGACTCGTGGATGACATCGATGTAAGGAGATCGAGAGAATTATTTTCTTATGTGGCATTCGAAATCCTGCAATGATTTACTTTGCAGTAATAAATGTTTAAATCACGCGGCTCGTCACTCACGTGGGAGAAGACACTCGGGTCTTATAGTACCGAAGACCAGAATGTTCTGTTGGTATTTTCGGAAGATATAGACTCTTTGGTCTTTCGAAATTGTTAACTGACACTGTGGACTTGTGAGATCTCTTTAGTGCAGCCTTTAACGCTTGGTTCCTTGGATAATTATTTAATTAAATTATCTGAACTCTTTGGTCCCTTTGTAACTGTTTATTTTCGATTCGGTTTTCGATAGTTTAGTGCTAATCGATCTACCCGATTAGATTTAATTCAGTTTAAGTTGGTTTGAGTTATTCGGTATTTTAATTTTATGGACTTTTTTGGGCGTGAGGGTCAATACCCACTTGGCCAAAGGATATAACTGGACTGCTTTAACTGTGATAAGTCCAATGATACAAAAAAGATTCTGTGTCCAAATCGTATAATTAAACGGTGGACGCAAGAGACTTTAAGTCGAAATCGTATAATAAAACGATGGGCGCAAAAGATTCTAAGTACGTTCGCCCAAACGATCCTAAGTCCGGTCGCGAGAACGATTCTCGAAGTCCAAACCATAAAATAGACGGTGGACACAAAGACGGGATCCCGTTACTGTCGAGCTAACGGTACTGTTGGTTATCGATGAATGACTGGCGTAGTGGAGATGATCCAGGGCTTTTATACCCTGGAGACGCGCATCTATTTCTCTTTGTCCAGTGAAAAGGCCTATCGTCGAGCTTAGTTTAGCGTAGAATTTCTGGGATCGCATTTTCGAGTGGCCCTATTCTGTCTTCGTAAAGGGAACAAGAGACATACGTCGATAGGTTGCAAGGGTATTGGCAGATTGTTTCCGGTATTCTGATTGGCGTGGATGGTAAGTGCACAAAGTCGGAGCGATAAAAAAAAATCCAGATCCCATACAATCGGGGTTTGCCTGTCCGAGTGTCCACGGTGGTCCTTTGCGTGCCACTACTCCCTAATAGACCGTAATTGCTACACCTCCGAGAACGAAGTGCACGTTCGCACGCTGTACAGTTAACAATTTTCGACTGCTTTTAAATTGAATTCAGCTAATCAATCAAAGGAAAACCTCGTATGGCAAGAGCGAAAATTCTGCAGAGCGTGGCTCTCGCGGAAAGTGATAACGTGTGAGGATCGTCGAGCTTCGTTCAGCGTAGAATTTCTGGGATCGCATTTTCGAGTGGCCCTAGTCTGTCTTCGTAAAGGGAACAAGAGACATACGTCGATAGGTTGCACTTGTTTTGGCAGACTGTTTCCTGTTTTCCGATTGGCGCGGAGAAAGAGAGTGCATGAAATCGGACCAATAGAAACAAATCCAGGTCCGCCATAGTTGGAGTTTTAAAGTCCGAGTATCTCCATTGGTTGCTCGGGTGCCACTACTCTCTGGAAGACCTTTATTTCTACACCTCCGAAAACAAAGTGCACGTTCACACGGTGTACAGTTCACAATTTTCGATTGCTTTTGAATTGAATTCAGCTAATCAATCAAAGGAAAAACTCGTATGGAAAGAGCGAAAATTCTGAAGAGCGTGGGCTTCCAGGGAAGCAATAACGTGTGAGGACCGTCGAGCCTCGTTCAGCGTAGAATTTCTGGGATCGCATTTTCGAGTGACCCTATTCTGTCTGTGTAAAGGGAACAAGAGACATACGTCGCTATAGGTTGCAAGGGTATTAGCAGACTGTTCCCGGTATTCTGATTGGCGCGGATGGTAAGTGCACAAAGTCGGAGCAATAAGAATAAATCCAGGCTCAATATAATCGGGGTTTTACTGTCCGAGTATCCCCATTGGTCGCTTGGGTGCCACTACTCTCTGGAAGACTTTAATTTTTACACTTCCAAAATCGAAGTACTTATTTGCACGGTGTACAGTTAACAATGTCCGACTGGAGTCGATCTGCGTCTATCGTAGCGATCAGTCGTGTTTTCGTAGAGCGGTGTGATTCGGTGCGAGTAAGCTGTGCGTATGACAACAGAGCAGTTTGCTAGTGCTCGGACCACCAAGTTTTGCAAAACGCGTAAACAGCGTTCGCAAGAAATATATAAGTTACATCGAACACAAGTAGTACACCGAGATCTCTGACTACGGGGATCCACGGTCCAACGACTAAAAATGAATACCGAAACCAACGGAGTAAGCTACGCCTCAGCCACACAAACGGACTTATTTCCAAAGAGAGACCAAGCGGTGATAATGGACAGGATAGATGGTCTGCTACTAGAAGATTACGTCAGGGCTATAGCTTCTCTCGTCAGTCCAGTATTGATAGAATTCGCGTTGTTTCTTCCGGATAACCGAGTCTGTATATTTGTTGCAAGTAAACAGATCGCTGACGAGCTGATCGATAAGCACAAAGCCGCGAAGGTGAACAATAATGTGCTTTCGATTCAACCACTGGATTCCCGAAATGAATGAGTAATACTATTCAACGTATTTCCAACAATTCCGCATAATGTTATCCAGAAATTATTCAGAGAACGGGGGATCGAGATACTATCTGCGATAACATTTGTCAGGGTAGAACTGACGGATCTGGCGTTCGGACACATCCTCAGTTCCAGGCGTCAACTGTACATACACCCCGAAGACGAAGTCAAACTCCCGCGTTTGCTGCAGGTGAATTACGACGAAGCGGTATGCTGGATTTTTGTATCCGCCGAATCGATGCCATGATCTCTCTGTAAAGAAGATCTTGTTTTGCAACCTCTTCAACATCGGTCGAGAGAGTTTAATCGGCATCGTATAAAGTGTACTCGAGAGCATCTTTCATTTCCGTACCGTTTGGATTTTTTTCGTGGCAACGACGAGGGGTTGCAGAAGCGGAGCTGGTTGGAGTAATTGGAGGAGGCCTCCTTCATTGCGCACCAACACTCATTTTCGTAATTCAACGGAAACCTCCAGCCGATAGACTTTACTACTTTAATCCACCTAACACAATGGTGGTTGTTATCATCGCCACTGCATCTTCAGTTTTCAAAATAATCATTGTCAGTATGGGAAGCTAGGTTCAAAATGCCTTTGCGAAAAAAAAATAATAATAATAAATGAAGAAATAAAACTCTTCTAGAAACCACCTATAGTATTTGGCAATATATTGGATACATGTGTATAGGAATCGTTATAGTTATGTTCGCTTTTAAGATTGGACTGTGTAATTGTCTGGGTAATATAATTATCATATCTAATCTAATATAGTCTAGGTATCTAACTATGATGTCTCGCACATTCTCACTTTGCGTTAATATTTACAATAATTGTTTCCATAATAATACCAGCAACCGCAATAGTTAGGAAGTGCGATACCCGCAAGATGAATTGGTAACTCTAGCTAATCTAGGTCGAGATGACACCGCTCCTTCCTCTATGCCATCCACGAACAGACGTAATTATCTTGAGGCGTAGAAAATCCATTTTTTTGTCTTATGGATTTTCTTAAATAAGGGGGGTGGTGTAACGCATTTCTCAACTATTTCTTTGCTTCCCCTCGTCTTATCGCCAGCATTTGTCCATCCTACCCATGGGCTATTTCCAAAAACCCGCTCGACTAGCTTCTCTCCGATCATCTAATGGACTTTTCTCCTATTCAAAATCCAAGTAATTTTTTTTCCTCGTATCCGAATCTGCTTTTCTCAGAATCCATAACTTTTCTATTTTCAAAATTAATCACCGCTGCGTTATCTGTTTGCAGCTGCGCCCGAAACCTTTCCGAATCTTCCCCATCAATCAAACATTTTCCTCTATATAAGCCGCCTCTCGACTAGCCTGAAATTAGTATTAAGGACTATTAACAATCTATGTAGCCGTGTCAAATTGTGTTGACCAATAAACGTGTAGTGTTCAAAGTGTGAATGAGTCTTTTTTTCTATAACCACGTTCTGAAGTTCGATCCAACCTTGCTATCAACTAAGAAAAATATTCACGTCATAACTATATCTTACTTCAAAGCTAGAAACAGTAGCGCGCACTGCATATCGACCCGAAAAAATTACTATATGCGATACATACATCCCCAACAGTTACCCACGGAAATAAATCAGTCAGTGTCGCACCGCGTCTCCCTGTTTCAGTGCTATCCTCATTGGGCCATTCGATTTAATTACCCGATCGTGCGGCTCCATCTTTCTCGGATAATTCAATGTCCGGTGCGAGGGTACGCGTACAGGTATAGGGCATCGAAGAATCAAATTAATTTACTATTCTACCGGCGAAATTCTAACTCGCACGGTGCGTGCTTCGCTAAACAGATACCCGACGCTGCAACCGCTCGTTCTCGGTTCTCGTGCCCCTCGATACCCTCTTTGAATATTGATTACAAGCGAATTGAAGCTCGGGCGTTTTCCGACAACGTTGTTGTAACATTTAGAAGCTTCGCGACGCCAAACCGAAAGCTCCACGCGCACCGGCTCATAAAAGCCTATGGTAATTTGATATAAGCCTTCACCAAGGACTTTGATGTGATTTCGGTGATACAAATAGGTAGAAATTGCTATGAAAATTTGTGACTCGCTCATATCGTCCGACAAATGTAATTTTCCATGTCTCTTATACTTTTTAATTGCACCTACTTCCACACCGAGTCCCATTGGATTCGCGTACGCTCCTTCCCCAGTCGTCCCTTTTTAATGTTGACAATGTCGACGCTATTCAATCCTGCGATCTGCACTTATACCATTGCTCGTTGCAACGACGACAGCTGCTCGCACCGTCAATCCATTCCTCATTCGACACGCGCATATCTGTGCCAAGCGCATCTTTTACCGGTTAAACTATAAACCAGCAACTACACACAAAATACGGGTTTTCCGGTAATTAATTTCAACAAACAAAAATGTTGCTGCTACCTTCCTTTTGCCATAAATTTTATTGATTTTTTCCAAAGCTCGCAAAAAATTTACCTTCGACATTTAATACGAAAAATAATCCGAGATTTTCAATTTTTTCGAATAATAACCAACAATATTTCGTGAAACTTGTGCAGATCGTGCTGTACACGTGTAAAAGTATCAGCCTCGTTTAAAACATTTTTATCACAGATCGGATGCGGCTGTTCCGAACAGACCTGTAACGCGTACGCCCGAGGCGGATAAAAAAAAACACGGAACGACCAATTTATTTTTATTTTTTAAAAATATATTTTTCAAACAAAAAAAAAGGAAAAAAAAATATGTGGAGTAGATTTTTCGTTGCCCGCGAATCATTGACAAGCTTATAATTCAGCAAAAGAGACCATCCGGAGCTCGGTCGTCCCGAAACCGGGATTGATCGCGCTGAAATAGGGCACGACGTGTGCCTCCATCACGATAAAACGTGGAAAATATGGATGAAAACGCGGAGGGAAGGTAAAGCGAGCCGCGTATCGTCGCCACGAGCTTGCGACAATGAAAACGACGAGCAACGGGAACACGAGGAAACGCCAGCGATCGCTTCGTAGCGGCCCTTGGGGCTTTCGGCAAACGAAATTTTCGGTAATTCGAGTTCGCTAGCCCGGACCGTTGCTCCGGTCGCGTCCATCAACAGCTTTTCCACGTTCGCTGTCCACTCTTTCGCCGGTCCGTTTGTTCGCTCGAGTTTTCTGCGCGTTTCCCCATACTGACGGAATAATTGACGCTATTAAGCGACTTCATCGCAGTCGCGTCGCAGTTCCACGGACGCGTTCGCTCGGCTGCAACGCCACAAGCCCTTTTTGCGATTATAAACATCGCAAGCGACGTTTCCGCTTGCGATGTCGAACCTGCTGACCAGTTCGTAGGTCGAGGACGGAAAGAATGAATGAATAAAGAATATAAAATAAACGACTGTAACCTTTTTCGTGGAAATGTAACGAGTCTAATTATTTTTTAATGATTCACGAAATTGGAAATCAACGTTTTGATTTTTTTCCCGGCTTGTTTGATCAGTCATCGATGTTGTGTGGAATTCGATGAGTGCAAAATGTATTCGTATGGAGATATTTTAATATTGCTTTGGTATATGTGCGGGTGTAACACGAACGACTCGTTTAAGAGTGCGAGGCATAATCGACACGCCGTCGAGATGGGGAGAGGAATAAAAAATGTGACTTTTGAGAAAAAGTAGGTAAATTTTATGTACGTGTGTACGCAATTTCCGTACTTCGTACGTGGAACGTACGTGTGGAAAATGGAGAAATGTGGGCGTAGCGCATGGTTCTTTTATAAGCTTACTTCGCGGCTCATGTGCATGAAAGCTCGAATAGTCGACGACCGGCAGTCACGTTATTCGGCGAAGCTTTTCATTGTTACTGGCAAAGCGCCGAGTATAATAGCCGAGAGCGTGTACCCAGTGGTATATCCACTCGTCGATGTCGCGTTTCTACGGGGGGTAAAAGAGTACGACGGGGCCGGAGAATGTCAAATGCCGTCATTGAGGAAGTTCCGAAAGAGAAATTGTCGTAAAAAATTTGTTAGCCTTGCGCTAATATCGAAATCCAGTAATTGCGCGATATTCATTCTGAGGTTGGAATTATCTATTTATTCGGAATTATTCGTTACAAAATTAAAAATTCAAACCATGAAATACATAATAATTCATAATAATAATTAAACAATTTTTTGTTTATATATATGCATATGTTTTTTTGATAATTATATTCCAAATACAATTCTTACTGTCTTTCGGCCCCCGTGACAATTTTTGGCGCAGGACAATAACACGGATGTTCCGTAGTTTCGACGAAAACTCGAAACACGAAAAGTGGAACACGCGAAAAATTTGCGGACGAGCACAATACTCGGTAGTCCTACAGTCGACGGGCCAACTTTTCACGATTAGTCGTAAAATTCGCCCCGGTTTTTCTTTTTCGAGTGCATCAGATTGGCGAGCCCGCGAGGTTGACGGAAAAGGGACACCGGAGGGTTGAAACCCGACTGTGAAGCCGCACACGAAGGGAAACGCCACTGAGTTCATGTATCCTTCGAGCTGGCTGTGCACAGATGCAGCGTAAATTTCATTTACAGAACAAAAAAAAAAGAACCAACAACAACAGCAACAAAGAGAAAACAAATTTGTCGTATTCCTCTCGAAAGTAATCACGAACTCTTTGCACCCTCATCCAGCCTGTAGGCACGAACGATCGTCAGTTTCTACTGAGTTGTTTCAAAGGAACGATGCATACATACGCTGGAAAATTTTCCTCGGCCTTTATATCGCAACGTTAGAAAAATACACCGTACCCGGGAGGCATAACGACAGCCGTCATTAGTTCTTCTCAGCCGAGTTGTAAAACATACGACGACGATACCTTCCGGACGTACGAACTTTCCGCACACATGCGCAACCGGAGCGAGCAAACTTTTTCCTTTACAGAAAACTCCGGCAAAGCTAAAAAAATTCTCTCAAACTCTCTCGCGCGTTTTCACCGTCCGACTAGACGAAGACTTTTTCTCATTGGTGCGCACTATCGGAGTTGAAACTGAAGATTCGAACTATGCGGGCGTAGGAACCAAACGGAATTACATTTGTATTTTTACCAGAGATATTCGATATCATAGAAACAGGCGTATCGATTTCAATTTTATATTCGTACGTATACGATTTTAATCCACCGAACGTGATGAGACGCGATTAAACTTATGACCAACCGTGGTTTAATTTCCTTATATTCAATCATCGTAGACCACACGAAGCGCGCTATAGTCGTTGGGAGCAAAAATGGATGTACGCCAAGACGAACTTTTCGTTTTGCGGTTAACCCCTATGCTAACATCCGTTCCGCCAATTCACGATGGATCACGACCTCTTACAATCTAACAAAATTGCCTCTGGAGGATTCCTGATATTCGTCCCAAACGGATACTCCGTTCGATGGTCATCCGCTGGAATGAAAGTAGAGCGACCGATAAATTCGATGAACGAGATGTATATCGGCCGTGTGGATAAATTTTTTTTTTCCATACCACACAGCGCGAACGACGGATATACCAGCAATGAAGAGATCGTTATCGAATCATCGTTATTCACTGTAACACAGGTACAACGCCGTCGAACTTTTATCCCACATCCATTATTCGGTTATCCGACCTTCGAAGGGAACTTCGGCCGTGGTCCGTCGATCGTGCTTCGGAATAGTCCAATCTCGATGGTGAATCTCGATGTTAATTCGACAAACACCTAAGGCATTCAGGAACGGTTGAATGGGCTTGTCTGGTAACCGTTGGGGAGAGAAGTTGACGGTGACAAAACCGATAGACCCCGGCAAGCTGTGTGGCCAGCTGGGGTCGTGGGTACAGACGTGTATGTGTAAACTCCTTCATCCCGCCCCGAACCAACATCATCAGCTCATGCCCTATAACTTGTCAGCCCGAACTCCGAGTCTACCTAACGAGTACATCCACGGCTTAATGTAGTTTGCTGACTAAACGCTCTATATCTCTGCGAAGAAGGCTTTGCCAGCCCCCTGGGCTACATTATGAAAATATGTTGCTCGACGTTGACTCACCCTTGTCGGATGGGAACATTCCAGACAACGCGGAACTAAGACCAAGGACGTTCAACCATCGCTGACTTGTGCGGAAGATTGTCGAGATTCTCATTGAAATTCGAGACTACGCCTGTACACTTTCCCTACTGTAACCCCACTACCTCTCTTTGTGATAAAAAATACCGGAGTTGCGTTAATCGAATGCCGTGAATTTTTATTCGATGGGCAATCATTTCCATGTTCACCCGTTGGATTGTATTAGGAAATAAAAATTGAACGTCTAACACGTTACGTTTCTGAGAACTTTGGAAGAGTGCAGTCGGGTTAGTGGGCTCATGATTGTGATAACGAGTGACAGATAGAACTTAAAATGGGTTTTTCTAGATCGGGAATCCACCGAACCATTTACCACTGGTGCTTGTGACTCACGAACTTCACCATTTCCATAACTCAAAATTCATGCGAGATTCCGATCAATATTGAAGCACGAGACTCGACTGGCAATTCAAATACCATAGCTTCAAATTTTTGTAGTACTCGGCTGCTGTGTCTGGATAAATACTGCATGAAATATTTCGCTTGATAAGTCTTATCGGATATTCATATCGAGAGTCCCTCGAGAAAGGTTCCTTTCTCGGATTTACGTAGAGGAGACGCGGAAATTGAGAATTTGAATAAGAGAAAATCAATCGATGTGTCCATAAGCACCGCTCGAGCACATTTCGAGAGTAACAATTATACTCTCGTGGCTTTATGCTTGCGTATCAACTCGTTTGTCCGAAGCCGAACCAACGGCACGAGAACGAAGGCATTTCGTGTTTTCTCTAATTTCTAGATTGAGAGTCACGAGCTTTCCCTACTTGATGATGTTAATTGGACGAAGCAAAATATAAATCGAATTTTCCGAAATGAATGGAGAAACAGCAAGGGAGGGAGAGTAACGACATTTCGCGGTTGCGAAAGCTCTAATTGTTGCGCCGAAAACTCGGCCACACTCGGTCGTACTGGTGAAATGGTCAAACTTGTTTGCTGACACAAAAGAACGAAGCGCCAAATTACGTTTCGCTAGCATGAAACGAGAGAATATTTTCTCATGTATTATATGGGCGTTTCTGCATTGCTATAAAATTACCGAAAGATTACGATATTTAAGCTCCAACTTCATGATTAACAGATGATATATTGAGCTCACAACGTCTGGCTAACGCGTCCACAAAAATAAGAACAAACACCCGCACAAACTACACGAAATTATTTTGTTTACATGGGAAACGTATTCACGACTGCTCTTTGAGCGGTGACATGAAATTTCAAAATTTCGTTAAGCGGAAATTCGTCGAATCTTCACCGCGAAACAAACTTCGGTAAAGCAACGGAAAACATCGAATTTTCGGTGATTCTCAAATTTACTTCTATGCTGTAATATATCGATCATGCTCCGTACGATCCTTCAGGCGTTCTCGTCAAATTGTCCTGGGAAGTTTGTGCACGCGTTCACCCGACTCACGAGCAGCACCGAAAGCAGCAGCAGCAGCAGTCGCTTGACGTAGATAGAGCGTCTTGTATCCCCGGGCTAACATCTACGGCAATGTCAACCAAAGTTTCTTGAGCCATTGACGTATGTCCGGGTTCTGCGTCAGCGCGGTAGATAAGACGCGAGACAAATGGACAGTCACAAAGCAATTGTGCACCAATAAATTGAAGCACGTTCGTGTAAATCATCTAACGAAACTCTCATTAATTCTTCGCGGTGAATGCTAAAATGATGCACGATCGGCAGCAGAAATGAATCTCGTAACTGCAATTATAGTTATGTGTAACACTCGATGAACACATATCAATGTATCTGGCATTCATATCAATAACTTTTTAGCAAAAGGTTTTCAATTTTAATTTCATCACGAGCCACTGCGAGCTCAAAACCCTCCAGTTTTAACGAAGATTTATTCACTAATAAAGTAGGTTCAAAACATTCCCGTAAATAGAAATCTCTTATAAAAAATGAGAAAGCGGTGGATCAAAGTCGTTCAAATACACTCTTTCCCTTACGAATGAATAATCAAAGCGTTGCTTAATTGCCCGGTAGCTCACCCATCAACGAATTAATCCCAAAAAATCTCTTACGTTCTCATTATTATCTAGAAAGAAGCTGGAACACATAACAGCCGCGCTGTGTGTTTTTAATTCTTCATTTTACGTTACATTTCAGTTTTTTTCCCGCTAACAAACACTCGCTCGTCAAAAGCAAAACTCGTAAACCGTTGATTTAATTCTTTATTCGCCGGTAGCGTAGCCACGCTGACGCGAACGTGTAGTGCAACGTCCGGGTGTATTACTATAGCGATGATCGTCTGTTACTCTCTTGATGCCGATAACGTTGTTGATGCGCTCAGCCGCACGTTGCACGGTCCCGATGCTTCCGTGGTGTTTACGTCCGAGCGACTCTATTCACAAGGCTCGTGTAGACACGGCCTGAATTATGCTTGGACCACAATGTGTGGATTCCCCGCTTGTATACAGAACCCGGGGATATAGCGAGAGGTATGACAGCAACGCCACGGGTCTTCCTATATCCTCCTGAAGTGGTTTTACCCTCGTGGCTCGGTGCACCTTACCCTCGCATTATCTCCAAAGAACCCGATTCCACAATGCCCCCAACGTTGATAACGTCAGCGCATCATGGCTGCGTTTTAATCTCTCTCTCGTTCTTTGTTTCGCCATAACTCTCAGTCGAATTGTAGTTGACGTTTTTCTCTTTTGCTTTCTCATGGAGGATGATGCGTGGAATCATTTATGCGCGTATGTGTGTATGTGCGTGAGGGGGTGGCCACCCAAAATTCAAATGGATATAACTCGAGCACGGCTCAACCTACAGCGTTCGAATTTTGAACATATTTGCACCCTTATGGTGCCTCCATCATCTGTAATTCTCGCAACGATTGACGGCGCCGGTCCGATTTTGCAGAATTTTTAATTTTCCAACAAATATCCGTTGCCACTCTAACGTACGTAAATTTTGAATTATCGGTCTAAATAATTCTTCACACATGGATTCCTTGACGAGGGAGCCACAATCCCTAAAAATAGCGAGCGATAAAAATCCTCAGAGATGGGTTCGTACGTTACCTGAAATATGAGAAAACAACTCGCAAATTTCAACTCGCAGCTTTTTCCCATTTTTTTCCTCATTCCCATGCTACGTTTGCAGACTTCGCGAGTACAAATTTTTCTCTCTATCGTCAATTATACCACCGTAACGAAACGCGAAAACCTTGAAAAGAAACGTGAGTTTGTGTACCGTACCGAAGAATTACCGGTAATTGCGGTACGGGAAATAACGAAGCCAGTGGAAGCGGAAAACTCGGTTTGGTTACCGAAGATCTCGAAGTACCATCAAGTACTTTAATGAAGAGTGTCGCGGGCCCTTATCCAAAAATGTATGTTACTCCGAAATCGTTGAACCCGCTCGTGGGCTACCGTATGTACTTTTACCTCCTCGTCGTTGCCCGTTGGAGTATTCCGATTCAACGTAAAACCGTTTCATACGTTTTTATGTGAAATTTACAACGTTTAACGGAAACAGTCCACTTTCCGGGTAGGTTATGGAGGGTTGAATCGTCCGAGACTACATTCGTACCGACTCAGTATCTCGCAGTCTCTCCAACTCTCTCCACTCACTCTCTTTTCTTCGTCTCTGCCACGCTTTTTAGCCGTCGCCATCGTCCTTGTTCGCTTTGCTCGCCATCCTCGTCAGAGCTGCTCTCGGCATCGTCCCCGGTCGTTCACAGATACTTCCATGGGCGAAACGACCACTTTCGTGCTACGCTCGCGATGTTGGAGCGCTCGGGTCTCCGGACGGAAATTTAACGAGTGAGTCTTGAATCTACGAGGGGGTCAGCCAGCGGCACTGGAGTTCCCGACACTATTGCTACAAGCCGCATCGTACTCGCCCATACCACATACTTGTAAAGATAGCGGTCGTTGAAACGCTCCGTTGTCACGATGTCGTATTCTTCGTTGAACGATTCGATACAACGTGACGGTGGAAGTGGAAAAAGACGGTTGGTCGGATTTTCAAGGAACGTTACATTTGTTTACATCCCATGGAATACGAATCGACTGCGTATAAAACGCGAGGATCAATAAAAATTGGATGGTGGAGGGGAGAAGATTGCACACTGATGGGTTTTCATTTGCATCGTTGATTGCATCGTTGGTAACGATAATTTCGTGGGATTCGGGAAATGTGAGATTTTTATTAAATTTGAAGGTTTCGATCGATTCCAGTCAAATTTGTTGACCTACGTTCTTGGTCAGTGTTAGATTTTTCTACAGCTGGAGCTAACGCAGACATTGTTCCAAAGATTCGAATTTCTATGGAACTTCTAATGAGGTAATAATTTTCATGGAAACCGTAACGAGCAACGGACAATGGCCGCTTCATTAGCTCACTCAAATTTGAGTACTGAAGCCATTCATCAATGTTGGTAATTACAAAACTTATTGATCCACCTACATATAGGAACAAACGCGTTTCGACGCTAGCAAATTGAAACGCATTTATATACATATCATAGACTATTTTAAGAAGAACGACACCAAAATATGAGAAGAAACGTCACGAAAGTGTAGCCTTCGCCGTGAGAACTCGAAAACCTAACGAGCAATACCTGATTTCATTAGCTCGGCGACAATTCTATAGAACAAACAATTTGTGGACGGCCGATGCAAACTATTTTCATCAGCCCAACGCAATTGTTTGTGGCTCCGGTTCGCTAACGTGGAAATATTCATACGAATTAGTACGTGAAACACGTCTGATGGAACTACGGTTCGGTCGTGGGGTTCATCGGAGAGTGAGAAACATGGAGGGAAAAGCACACGGAAGATCGTGCATGTGACGACGTCGAGGACTCCCGAGCACGACGTTCGCGCGGACGAGACGACACCGGCACTTCGTCTAGGCAATAAAGCTCTCCTATCGCGCATAATGCGTTTAGACGGCGGGAATCTTGTTAACCCCGTGGACAACGTGGTGAAGCCGTATCTCGGTGTATCTAGGTACGTACTGCAGGTCCGATTGCCGTAGAGAGGTCGCGCTGTGACTGGTGGTCCGGCATCCACGCGGCCATTGCATGTCGTCAGTTCCGAGGACGACGCGGAACGGTCACCGTGTAATCATGGTCTTGCCTGCGCCACTGGCTATTCAAATTACGACATCTCATCATCCGAAGGCGAGTACACGAAGCCGGTAGATGAGGCGAACGTCAGGAACGTGAAATGCAATGTGGTAACACACTGGACAAGGTTACGAGAGAGACTGTACCAACGGGATAATGGTGCATACGTATACATCGTAGATAACGTACTAAGCACCTACAGTGGAGTCCCGATTTGCTTGCCTCTCGATTTGTTTCCGTCCCTCCGTCTTTGATGCCGTCACTCCGTGTATCTGGAAGCAGGAAACCGCTGGCGAATGTCTTCGCGGCTCGTCGACGTACGGCGATACCACAGCCACTGATTGGTGGCCGTCATTCCTTTCCAGCGTTCCAACACGCCTCCCGGCTCAGTTCTGATTGTTTTCGGGATGGTTCCAGTCTGACTCGGTACAGTTTGACTTGGCACAGTTTGACTCCGCGAGTTTGACAGATATCGGTCATAACCTCGCTCTTTCAAACTTAGAAAGAGTGGGAGATGTCAAAGAGCGAGGGAGAGACAGTGACTCTCATCTGTCAAACTCGCTGAGTCAAACTGTGCCGAGTCAAACCGTGGCAGGGCAGACCAAAACCATCCCAACGTTTCTTAGCACGCCCGAACGGTCGAAGATAATCGAGACTCCACTGTACGTACTACCGGCTATAGGATTGACCCGTTGCCTCTGTTTCTCTTGTGTCTTAATTAGCAGTGTACCGACGATGCTCCATCTATTCCTCGCTCTCTCGTTCTTGTCTTTTTCATTATTTTTCATCTGAACCACATCCCGGTCAATGGGCCGCTTATTTACTTCGGTCCGAGTGACTCTGTTTCATTATTGCAGACAACCTTGGCTATAAATTCTGTTATCCGGGATAATTGAACAACAACGATGATTTGCTTAATAATAGGCAAAAGTTTGTCTTATCAACTCGAACGACTTTTCTTCGACGGACAATCATATACGTACATAATAAAAACAGCTCTGTGCATTTCGATGGAGATCATGTTTTTTCTTTTGCAATAAGTAATTACAAGTAATAACGCGGAATTGCGAAACAAGAGAATATTAAAAACAATCAAGCATTCGATTGAAATAAGCAATACGGCGAAGGTATCAAAGTCTCTTCCGTTTTGTAGCAACAATAATAGCAATAAAATAATTGGCTTGAATTAAATATTCACCTTCAATTGTCTCTCACAAAATGAAGCAGAAATTGAGTCCCTAATAAAACGATTCGGGGAAACTAAAGAGGGTAGATTTCACGAAACAAAAGCGAAACCATTGAAAAGAGCGTCGTGAGGGAGCCCCAATGAAAAAGCGAAAGGGCGGAGGGGCGAAGACGACAGGCACGTAGAAGTGAAAGCGGAAATTCGTGTCGGGACTTCACCGTGGCCGACCCTAGAACTCATTGCTTGCAACGAATATCTTCATTATCAGCGTTTCGGAGCCCCTCCATCGCGTTAATTCAAGAAGCTCGTCAGAGCGAACTTTTTTTTCGTTCTCGTGAATACTTTGAGAATGAAATAGAGCAATTTTCCCGTTAACAATAGCGAAAGACTTATTCAATTTTTTGTTTCAGTACTCTCTCACCAATACAGCGCACAAGAGTGTCAGTTGGAATTCATTATATCAATAAATCGTCCGTTAAAGACACCAAAGAGTCAGACCAGAGATTTGAATGTGAAGTCGCTTCAACTGCACGAAGCTTTTCACCGGCTCTGCGATGAAGATACTGGCAGCAGTACTCGGGAAATTGTTTCTCTGATTCGATCTTCCATCAAATTCCAGCAGACCGCAAGCGTTCGATTTCTCTCTCCGTGTTTTGTGAGCTGATAGATGGCGGACGAACGAAATTCGCTACTTCTTGCGCTTATTGACTCAAATCCACTGTTGTAACTGCTTAGACTTTATCAGGAGAAGAAAACAAATATTGTAAGAAATAAAAATATTTTACTCCCAGAGTTAAAAAAAAAAAGGCCCGATGAGATGCCGGTACAGTGGAACACAAAGCGCAAGACCGAGACTACAAAGGCTTCGATGCTTCTTCCTGTATCGCTTCCACTCTAGCTCCTTACCCCCCCCCCCCCTCTTTCTTTCTCTCGCTCTCTTCCTCTCTCTCCTTTTCACTCACTCCCGTTCATAATTTTTCTTTCCCCATCCACATTTTTTTCATTCAAAGTGCCAAGAGAAGCAACAAATTGCACCGGCGATGAAACGACCTTAATGGACTTTTGGACGGGTCTGGAGATTGCAGGGCGCCGCACAGCGTGAAGACAAAAAAGACGAAAGAAAACGAAAAAGGAATATAAAGTAACGCGGAGCCTATACAGTATAGAAATGAAGGGTTTGGGGAGAGTCGGAAAGCGAAGGAAAAGAATGGGAATACGACGAAGAAAAACACGAGAAAGAAAGGGAGGAGAGGGAGATCCAGCTAGAGCAACCAGGAAGTCAACTCGGTTGCGGGTCTGCGGATCGGCGACTTGGTTACTCCGCTACTGTTGCGCAAAATATTATTCAAAGATGCACCAACGTTGCCGCACGTATATACGATGTATATGTATATATATATATAATGTATATGCATATATTTGTTTCTTGGATCTTACGGGTTTTCCGTTTTTCCTTCGTTCTCACAGATACTCCGGTCATTCCGTTGAGCCACCGACCCGGTCGACCTCGTGGGTGCTTTCGCTTCCGACCTGTACCAAAGCACTCGTAGTCGTCTGTGTACTCGACGCCCTAACTTCATTTAAGTTCCGATCCTTTTACAGCGTGCTCCGCGCTAACTTTTCATATCGAGAATTCGAGAAAACGACAGCAATCTAGGAAACGAGAGAAAGAGAGAGACAGAGAGAGAGAAGGCGAGAAAGAGAGGAAGGCAGAGAGAGAGAGAAAAAAACCAAGATTGCGTCGCAAGAGAAAAACGGACTTGAGATACATCGAGCTGTTAGTTACTCGGCTATTAAGGCGTGGTCATGCGGCTAAGTAACTCTCGTAACCCTATATTCAAAAGATGTGAAATTTCACGAAGTAACGAGACGGTGCGAACGGGGTGAGTAGAGCGAGATGCGCAATAAGTATACTCGCCGGTAGGGAAAAAGGCTCTCATCACATCGATGCAATCCCTGGTGTTTCAATTATTAAACGGTACTAATTAATGAGGCTTTGAATACTATCAAACGTCACTCTGTTCGAATTTTTCAGTCGCTTTGATCAATTAATTACAATATCGATCACGACTGTCACAGTGATGACTTCTGTAAGGCAGAAAAAAAAACCAAAAAAAAAAAACGTAGATGGACCAATTAAATTAATAATAGCTGTAATTGATATTTCTGATTGTAGAGAAGGTACACGCATACGTGTGAGCGAAAAGAAGACGCGGTTGGGTGAAAGCCGAGGTCTATTCATCAAATCATTCGCTGACGTTGAACATTCAGCGGCAATTATGGGGTTTAATTGAACGCGTGAATGAACGTACGGGAGCGCACGGGAGTTAATGGATTGATGGTGGTATTTCACTAGGGGGTATTGTCCTAAAATCCTGTCTGATTACTATCGGATTTTCATTGATGTAGCTACGGGAAAACCGCTGAAAACCCGGAAGCTCATACAGAAACGCCATCGGGACCTCAGCTGGTTACTATCTTGTGTTTTTAATCTGTGGTTACGGTCCGATCGGATAACCGATTCGAATTCGGAGAGAAAACGCACGAGTTGTGAAATGGATTCCGAAAGGGATTACAGACTTGGGACCATTCGGTGTCGCAATTTCCATTTAGTCGTGATTATGCGAGTAGAGGAAAATTTTAATTAATGAAAACAGAATGTTTGAGATGATTCTGCTTTAAAATTTACATTTTCCTTTGAATGGATTTATAATCCTTGTTGTATCTTTGCGTGGGTGCAGGGTGGAGAAATAACACTAGGTTGAGGCGTTTACTTATAAACCGTTTTTATTACCGCAGCGTCCGCAACGAGTCTTGCGTGTCTGGTTTCGAGAGCATTCGTCTCCGTCTGCTTGCCGTCGCGCAGCGCCTCCTGCTGCCGCGCTTGCGCGATTCGCGACCTGTTTGCGCGCCGGATTTGACTTGGTTCGCGTTTGGGTCGTACATGACAGTTTCTCTCCCTCCTTACATTAGTCCTTATTCGTGTGATTCTCTGTTTGCTTATACTCTACTATATAATCTTATACGGTCTCCTATACTTAGACTCTATAATATTATATATATATGTTTTTTTTTTTTTTTGGTTTTACTTATACTCGAGTCGTTCCGGTTCCTTGCGGCTCCTCTGCGATCTGCGCAAGGTCAAGGGCTCGGAGCGGCTTTCTTCCGCGTTTTCCTTTTGTCGTACTGTGATTTTCGTGTTTGCTTCGTCTGGAGGTCCCGGGGTTTCGGGCGTTAGATTCCGGTCGGGGTCGGTCTGTTTTTCTGTAGTGTGCGTTGGTATCGGTTCGGGTCTTTCTCCTGACACGGCCGTCGCCCGTTCCCCGCTACTATTTCGTCTTTCTCGCGTTTCCTCCGGTCTCTCGTCGTGTGGTTCGCTGAGGTCCCTTTTTTGGGGCGTGTTTCGTCCGATTTCGCGTATTTGGTTTATGTGCCGTTTCCATGTTCGGCCATCATCCAACTGTACCAGGTAGATCAGGTTTCCTAACCTCTGATTGATGTATCCGTATTCCCATTTCGCGTCGCGTGTGTAATTCCGAGTTGCTACTCGCGCTCCGATCGTGAGCTCCCTTATATTTTCTCTTGGTTTTTCCTTTTCTTCTCTTTTCCCTTCTGTCGTTGGTTTGAGGAGGTTAAGGCGTGTACGTAGTTCCCTGCCGAGTAACAGCTTAGCGGGGCTCTGATTCGTGATAGTGTGCGGTGTGCTTCTATAGTGTAGTAAGAACTTGCAAACTTCTCTCTCTATGTCCTCTCCTGCCAGGGCTCGTAGGGCCTGCTTCAGGGTCTGTACGTTTCTTTCCGCCAGCCCGTTGGTTGCCGGATGGTACGGCGCGCTTTGTTTATGGAAAATTCCATTCTCTTTTAAAAATCTTTTGAATTCGTAAGACACGAATTGTCTGCCGTTGTCGCTCACTAATACGTGCGGCAGGCCGTGGGTGGAGAAAATTCTGCGACATAGTGCTATGGTTGCTTCCGAGGAAATGTTTTTCGTCGTAAGTACCTCCGGCCAACGGCTGTATGCGTCTACGAGTACGAAGAGATACGTATTTTTGAGCGGACCCGCATAGTCGATGTGCACTCTCTCGAACGGTTTTGTTGCGGGTTCCCACGGGTGAATCGGTACCTTCGGGGGGTCATTTCTGGTTTCGTTGCATTTACTGCAGTTTTTCGATATCGTTTCTATTTCTGAGCTAATCGTTGGCCACCAGCAGTGGCTTCTTGCTAGTGCTTTCATTTTCACCACTCCGAAGTGTACTGCATGTAATTCGTCCAGCACTTGCTGTCTTAGGGTGGTCGGTATAACGACGCGTTGCCCCCGGAAAAGGCAGTCCTGCTGTAGAGAGAATTCCGTGAGTTCTACGTTGAATCGATTCTCGCGGTTCACTATCTTCCCGGTTCTTAATCCTTTTATAAGCGGGGCCAGCGTTGGATCATTCGAAGTTTCTTTCGCGAGCTCTCTCATGGTTACGGGTAGGGTTTCGATTTGGGCTATCTCTAAGCTGTCTGGTTCGTCGTATTCTTGTGTTCGTGTTTCTTCTATTGGTAGTCGTGACATCGCGTCGGCGTTTGCGTGAAGTTTTGTGTTTCGGTATCGTATTTTGTAATCGAACGCCTGTAGGAAAATCGCGTAATGCTGCATGCGTGCCGCGGAGAATACTGGAAGTCCCGCCGTGGGTGCAAAGATTTTTACCAGGGGTTCGTGGTCCGTGACTAACGTGAAAGTGCGTCCAAAGACGTATTGATAAAACTTTTTAATTCCGAAAATAATTGCGTACGCCTCTTTGTCTATTTGTGCGTATTTTTGTTGTACCGTTGTTAGCGTCTGTGATGCAAACTGTATTGGTCTTTCGGTATTATCTTCGTATGTGTGTGATAGTACGGCTCCGACTGCGTATGAGCTCGCGTCCGTGGCTAGAACCAGGGGGAGTCTGGTATCGAAGTGCGCTAGCGTCGTTTCTGACTGCATTTCTTTTTTTACTGTCCGAAACGCCCCCTCGCAGTGTTTGTCCCACGTAAATTTTGTCTCGTTCTTGAGAAGCGCGTTTAGCGGGTAAAGTACGTGACTGAGGTTTTTAAAAAACCGTCCGTAATAATTTACGAACCCCACGAAAGCCCGCACCTCGCTTTTGTTCTGTGGGGGGCGGGCCTTTTGGATGGCCTCGATTTTTGCCCGTGCTTTCCCTATTCCCTGTTTGTTTATTATGTAGCCGCAGTACTCGATTTTTTTCTGCATGAATTCGCATTTTTGTAGATTTACCCGTATGTTATGTTCCGCGAGGCGTGCTAGTACCGTGTCCAGTCGGTGTAGGTGCGTCGCGTTGTTTGGTGCTGTGATTTTTATGTCGTCTAAGAATACGGAGACCCCCGGAATGTCTATTAAGAGTCTCTCTATTTCCCGCTGCCAAATGGCTGGTGCGCTCGCGATTCCGTACATTAGTCGGGTACTTTGGTAAAGTCCTTTATGTGTGTTCAAAGTGAGGTATTTCCTCACCTCTGGATGTACTTCCATTTGTAAATACGCTTGGGTTAAGTCCAGTTTCGTGAAACGATCCCCTCCTGACATTTTGCTGAACAATTCGTCCACGGTTGGCAAGGGATGGTCATCCGTGACCAGGACCGGATTTAATGTTATTTTAAAATCCCCACAGATGCGTATCCTTCCGTTGGCTTTGAGCACGGGGACAATCGGCGTCGCCCAGTCTGAGTTTTTTACCGGTCTTAGTACGCCCTCCGATACCAGGCTTCTCAGTTCTTGCTCTACTTTTTCTAAGATTGCGAACGGAACTTTCCTCGCTTTCGCGTATACCGGCCTCGCGTTTTCGCGCACGTGTAAATTTGCTTGGATTCCCGTAATTTTACCGATGTCTGTCTGGAATATGCTCGGGTATTTCTGTAAGATATCTTTTACCTCTTTTCCCGTGTCGACTAACTCTACTCGTGCGCATTCCTCTAATTCTATGCCCAATTGTCTGACCCACTCTCTTCCTACCAGTGGTTCGCGGTTGGGTTGAACGATGTATACGTTTAGGTTTTTCTGTCGTTCTCTATACTTTACCGAGACCTGTGCGAACCCTACGATGTCTATTTCGTTCTTACAGTAGGACATTAGTCTTAAATCCGTTTGTCGTATTTCCACGCCCGGAAATGTTTCTTTGAATTGTTTTTCGCTTATCACGCTTACCGCCGCTCCGCTGTCTATCTCGAATTTCGTCCGGTTACCATTTACTTCCAGTGTCGTGAAATATTTTTCGCGAAACTCCTTGTGTTCGGAATCCAACGCCCAGATTTCCTCGATTTCTCCAACTTCTTCGTATTCCTCGATTTCCTCGACCTCATCGACGTATTTAGCCGATGCGAGCGTTTTGTTTGCCTTTCGGGCTTTGATACAAGCCCTCCGGTTGTGTCCCTTGATCTTGCAGAAATCGCAGAAGAGGTTCGCCACCTTACAGCCGTTCGCCGTGTGCTGCGTAGAGCCACATCTAAGACATTTAAAAGTATTGTTATTAATTTGGTCGCTTGATTGTTTGTTGTATAATACATTTTGTTTGCTCGGTGATCCGTGAAATTTTTTTTTTTGTGTAAACGTGTTTATGCCGTGTACTTGTGTGTGTATCGCATTGTGTAGTTGTTTTGCGTCCCTTGCGGAGGCTTCCATGCTTATGGCGGTCTCCACCGCTTTGTCTACGGTGAGATCCTTAAACTCTAGTAGCCTACTCTGTATTTTTTTCTGACCTTAACCCGAACACAAATTGGTTTCTGAGCGCCTTCTTGAGGTAGTCTCCGAACTTGCAGTGTATCGCCAACTTCTGTAACGCCACGAGGTATTCCTGTGCTGTCTCGCCCTCGTGTTGTCTTCGCTGTAGGAATCGGAAGTTTTCTGCAATCTCCAGGGGTTCCGGGTTGTAGTGTGCCTTCATCGTCGACACCAGTTCGTCGTACGACTTGGTGTCTGGATCCTCCGGTGATACTTTGTCACAGAGAAGGTCGTACGCCTCTGGCCCCATGTAGTGGAGCAAGTAGGCGCGTTTTTTGGTGACAGGTACGCTGAACACATTAAATGCGCTTTCCAGCCTCTTCACCCATCTCTCGAATCGTGTTTTCGTGTAGTCGAATGTTTCGATCGAGAAAACCGTTTGTATGGACTGCGTTGGTGTGTCCGTTTCCGCCATGGTTGTAGTTTTTCCCCGTACGCTGTCTTGCACGTGGTTGCCCTCCGTCTTTTGGAGGTTAGTTTCCTTCCCCTCTTTTTGAGGTTAAGTTGACTGTCTCCTCTGCGTGTTCACTTTCTGTTCCTCCCTGCGAATCCCATCCTCGTCGCCACACTGTTGTATCTTTGCGTGGGTGCAGGGTGGAGAAATAACACTAGGTTGAGGCGTTTACTTATAAACCGTTTTTATTACCGCAGCGTCCGCAACGAGTCTTGCGTGTCTGGTTTCGAGAGCATTCGTCTCCGTCTGCTTGCCGTCGCGCAGCGCCTCCTGCTGCCGCGCTTGCGCGATTCGCGACCTGTTTGCGCGCCGGATTTGACTTGGTTCGCGTTTGGGTCGTACATGACAATCCTCATCGTATACTAATTACTTTATTGAATTTTCTAAAAAACACTATTTCGTAACAAGCGCTAGATGTTGAATAGGCGTTATGGTGATTCAGGTAGAGAAAGGAAAAAACAATTGCCTTGTGACAAAGTACTGTTTCTCGGTACTCGTCATATTGTCAGGGCGACTAATTGCTTCTGGAAAAATCCTATACCATACGAAATTAACGCATACGAACGCTATTCTCAAGAAAAATATAATACATGTATGGGTCATCTCATGTTACGCTTACACCGTTGCTCTGACGATTATCATCCAATTAATTTAAACAATTTTGATTCTGTGGTCAAAGGGAATAAAATTTTCGTTTTCACGCACATTTTATGCTTTTTCCGAATTTGACGTAATGCAAGAAATCTCCCATAAAGAAACCAGAATAAAATAAAAATACTTCCCCATACAGGAGTCCATGAATTAACACAAATTCGGCGAAAGCAGTTAGCAAGATTCAATTTCCCATTCGTCTAAAACGATTTCCGTAAAAATGCATGATTCGATCATTTTCACACAAAGCTCGACGGATAAATTCATCCACAAGGAAGCCTTCCACAATAACGTCAAACTATCGCGTTTCAAACCGTGCGATTCGAAACCGCTGCTGAATCCCGCCTCAAGGTTATGGCTATAATTCAAATTTAATATATCCATAATTAATGTGGACCGACAAAACTGCGAGGCAGTTCGGACAATCGCGTGCGGTACTCGCGACCGCGACACATATACATGGTGGAGGTGTTTATTACCGTGGAATTGGCGATACGAGTTTGTACGACTCCATACCGCGTAGTCCCTCCTAGTGCGGGCTTTGAGCTTTCTCGCTACCTAGCGTACGCCAAAGTTTCAATGGTTTTTGCTCGTGATTAATCGTCGCGCTTTCAGAGTTGCTTTTCTCTTCCAACACTGGCACACCAGTGTACTGCGTTTCGACGTATTGCCAGGTTCGGCACGTTGGAAGCACAAAGCTCGGGTTGCCCGAGCTTCCTCCGCGTGTACACCCGATGCTGAAACTTTGCCGTGTGAGCGCGGCATACTGCAGAAGCGGAGTGTATACGAAGCTTCGCTCTAGCTAAAAAGAGACGAAACAATATTACAAATATACGCGTATACATATATAAACGTACACGGTATTATGTTGTATAAGTTTTAGTTGTAGACTCAGTGAAACCCGTGTTGAACGATTTCAATCTCATACTCGTTTGAAACGAGAACCGAGGATTTTAAGGGGATTGAACGAAGTGTTTGGCCACAACGTCATTGCTTTGGAAATCAAAATACAATCAACGTTATGGAAAATTCGATTCGACAAAGTAAACGTGCGAGAAGAATCGTGCGAAGTATCGAATCGGTGAGAAAATCGTATGGAATCGTGTCGATTGTTCGAATAAAAATTCGATTAGTTTGTTCTTTGTCTTATCCAAATGAAGTGGACGATAGCGGGGTTGGATCGGAGCTTTGTAAATAGAGAAAGGCAGCGGTGGAAATTAATATGCTTTGGATGAGAGTACGTTCGAGGCACGGAGACTGAGTTGAAAGCAATGGACGTTTTTTCCATCCTTTCGATAGGTATCTAACTCCGAGCCCGCGGGACGGACCACGACTGGCTACCGGTACTCGATCGAGATACTCGATAATAATTGATTCGATATTCCACGGTAGTAGCATCGATAGTTAAGGACCAATTAAATTTAATCCAATCCGCGTTCGTTTGTACATTTTTAACTGCAATATTGTAATCGAGTTATAACGAATTCTATGACTCTTCATTTCTGTTTAATTTGTGAAATTTGATCGGGAACGAAGCTGCGGATAAGAGACCAGGACCTGAGTGAAAAAAAAAATATATAGGGTATATGATAATGAATATTTATGTAGTTTGATACATGGAGTTGGACGTATATAGTCTTCATGCAGGCTGTGTAGAGTCTATAGACAATTCGTATACGATCGGACGATACTAAGGTTATTTCTATTTCAGGATATACAATTGATTTATATCCTCGATGTTATCTGCACACAATTTATAAATAAATCAATAATTTATGGTTAGAATCGTAGATGAATAATTATAATCATTATAATATTATTATTATTGTTTATTATAATAATCATTGAATCAATTGCTCATAGATGAATGAATATGAAAAATTTTAGGTAGCCGGAATTATGTATGAATTGTGTATAGATCTATAGATATATGAGTGATTCCACCAATTCGAGTATCGATTTTGATAGCTTCACTATCAGCGATCTTTTTGTAACTTTGAGAAATGAAAGTCCTCATCGAGAAATTAACTCTCAATTTTTTTAGATGCTTTTCCTGGTTATTTTCTCTGTAATTGTATGGATCATTCTGTGAATCTTTCATGTTTTTTCCATCAACTTCTCAATGTGTGTTAATTTTTAAAAAAAATTAATTTTGACCAAGTTTCATATGAAAAAAGACTCAGCTTTCCGCAAAACGATACAAAAACATTTTTGAGCCTTCGAAAATTACTCAAAATCGCATTTGAAATATAAAAGTCGATTTTTCGGCCAATACATATTTTTTTTCTATTTCGAATATTTTTGAAACCATCTATTTTTTTCCACTACAAAATGGATGTATAAAATTCTCCGAAGGACAAAAATCTTTTAAATACTATTTCGATCAATGAAATATACCTCAAAAAACCGCTTCGTGTTTCTGTCGGGGATTTCGTTTGTTCGATAGTCCGCGCTCGATCTTCGACCGTAGAATTACACGAAGGGGGTTAGCCGACACGCAGCAGCAACGCAAGGTGGTAAAGATTGGGGGTGCACGAAACCAGGACGCCTCGCCACTGAGCGTCGAGGTTACTATAACCCAAGCATCCCTGAAGCAACCCGTATTGGGATTTGCACCGTGTTTGCCAAAGTTATCTACCGCTTAATTCGTTTGGTAAAGCTTGGTCGTTGGCGCTAGACCCTGCCTTCCCCCCTTCGTCCTCTTTCCACCCCCCGCGTTCACTTCCACGCGCGCGGAGCTTCTGAAATCCGCGCGCGTATTCTCCCGGATTCGTGTATTTTGCATATTTGCATGAATTAAATCTCTCAGGACCTTATGCTCCTGCGGTATGCTCGAATATATAGAAATATTACTATAGATATATATATATATAACACACAGATTTTTACGTGGCAGTGACTCTTCGGTATCTTAGCCTCATGCAGATGCTGCCATTCTCCGCGTAACAATCGTCACCCAGATTTTACGTCGATCCGACCGAGGCCCTTAAAGCTTCGTGGGAGAGTTGCTCGTCATCAGCCGTACCAAACGCACGATTTACATGTACGTCATGTACGTCATGTACGTTGCTTTCGCTACGTATACATTTCTCACGTATTCCCATTACTTTCCACCAACATTTTTCAATTACCTCTTTTTCTTCATTTCATCTAGTGATGAGGAAACTTTTTTTTGAAATAACATTTTGTTTTTACAAAGAAACAAACGAAGTTCATCGGTCACTGTCATTCGTCAAATTTCGAGGCTCAAATAATTAAATATCGACAAAAATCCGAAAAAAAAAGTTCGCAACTTTTGTTTTAAAGAAAAAAAAAGCAAATGAATGGATAATTCGAACCGAACCCATGGCTTCGTTCAGTAAATCGTTGGCACACGTTTTGGTCAGTTGATAAATGTTGTGTATGATCCTTTTTTCGTTAAGTTATAGGATAATGAATTTATTATCATTCTGATTTCGACGAATGTGCGTGTCTTTGTCGTTATTACATCGACCGGTTGGTATGAATAGAACTTGTGTTTAATGAGCGTTATTCGCCTAACCAGTCCACGCGCAATTTTCAGCGTATTAGGTAACTGTTATCGAGCTTTCGTGCACAGTGCAAGCCCAAGCTTTTTGCTCGTACTCCACTGGTGTTTGAAAAGACAAGCCGCATTACGCCATCGGGCATTGTACTGTGTGCGCTCGTTGCGCGCGATTGGGTCATTACCACGCGGAAATTCGAGTCTACGTGAGGTCAATACGGTCGAAACGTGGCCGAAGGAAATTACAATGATACGCGTAACGACCAAGCGGATGCGGATCGAAGTTCCAAGAATTCATTGGACCGGCACGTCAATTAGTCGAATCAAAATGCTCCAAAAATAAGCGTTCCAAGTCCACGCCGAGACAAAGCAAAACTATTGTCCAAATCTATATCAATCCGCCTCCGAATTGCGGCCATCTTTACGCCGTTCGAACGAGCTACGCAACTATATCTATACATACATATTTAGGGATTTTGATCCTTCGGACATTGACAGTCGGAGCCACGCCGATTCGGAACATTTATTCACGGAGCATTTTAATTCGATTCATCGAACTGTTGGAATATTAAATATTCGGAACATCGACTTACCACCCAAACACGTTAACAGTTACGTAGGTCATATCGTTGCGTAGCATATCGATAGTTTCGCCATTGCGGGTGACAAGGGAAAATCATTTTTTTTTGCACATTTCAACCCATGCAACAATGGCTCGGGAAATTTTATCAGTCGATCTAGGCTGGGCGAGAGCGAAATGGCTTTGACTCACTCATCGCCGGATCAAGGACATTTGATGACCAGCCGGCACTTGATTCGCAGCAGGTGTCTGAATTACACACGAGGGCAAATGCGTCACTCTGCAGCGAAGTTCCATCAGCTTTGAACGAATTTTCCGTTTTCCGCAAAACCCGATAGCCCGTCGTCGGATCGACGTTTAAGCTCCATCCGCAACTCGAATTTGATTTTGTCGGTGTGGCTGCTGCAGATACATTTATGTTTGGCCGCGCGAGTGCGTGTGATGAAGAACGGTACGAAATAACATGAAGGCTGAGCGTAATTATCACGTGGACGATGTAAAATGATCTTTGACCCTCAGTGGTCGCACTTCGAAGGAATTACGCTGTGGTCGCCTCGGGTTAATTTGACGGGTTAACTTTGATGCAGAACTGAATGAAAATAAAATATTTTATTGAACGGAGAAAAACTCAGAGACATGATTTGAATATCCAAAAATGTACTCCGATTGTTGATTTCTTAAAATTTTGAGTTCTAAATCATCAATAAAAATTTATGAAAAAAAAAATAATTTTTAAAAATTTGATTTTTCACAAAAATTCATAACTCCGTCAATTTTCAATATTTTTTCTTAGGGTATAACTCACGAGATATAGCCCTTTGAGAAAATTAACAACTCGGTACGAGGATTTTTGCGAAATATATTTATTCTAAAAATAGAACTTTAGAATGTTGGGTTTAAAATGATGAAATCCTCATTATTATTATTTATTCATCTCCTCGCAGAAAAGTCTTTCTACATATTTTTCTTTTCGTTGGTTTTTTTCGAATTTGAATTTCTTTGACGAAACTGTACGTCCGTTGCCGTCCAACGTCGAAATATCTCGTTAACGAGGATAATAATCCTCGGTAACGCGAAACGATCGTGAATCTAGGGATACCAGCCCGTGCGGTCGCGCCGGGCTGTCGACGCGACCACCAGTAGTCACCCGGTGTTCCGGTAACGGTATAGGAGGATCCATACACTCGCGTATACTCAACGCCCACAGGATCTACAATCCTCCTCTTCCCTTTTCCCCACCCTCGCCGAGCGTTATATACCATTACACACCCTGGAACTATATTTACACGTATATCAGGTACAGCGCAGAAGCACCGGAAACCCGAAGCAGCGCCATCGGCGTACCCGCAATTAAGGTAATCGATGCTTAATGTTTACGACCGATATGAGGTCCCGCGGTCGCGATCGTTGCGTTCGACGCGGAGGAATAAAAAAAAATGATAAAAATAAAATAAAAAACTATGGTCGAACGTTGAACGCGTGCGGTGGAGAACGCTAGCCAGCTTTTTCGAGAATTATGGTTTTACGGATATTCACGGGTACAACGAGCTAGTTTAAGATCCTATATTGTGTACTGGGTTACGTATAACCCTGTTGCCCTCGTTGGATCTCATCCTCCGCTCGACCCCATCGTAACGGTGCGTTAAATACTAATTTCATTGAAGCCGTAACGTCGTCGGATGGTGAGTCACGTATCAACGTTTTCCTCGAGCCAATTTCTCTTTGGTCGATACCTGTGGCGTACACGCAATACCGGGCCGGGTTGCGGTGAGGGGGGAAGGGGCGATGGTGTCTATTAGGTCGATTAGTATTCGGTTGATATACTAATTTAGATTTTGCCAGAGGCCCAATCGAAAAAGATAGAAACAAAAATGTTCTGCCTACTTTGAACCTTTTAGTTTAATTCGTGGTTATAGTCATAATATACATAGTTATTAGTAATTAATATAGTTATATATATGTATAACTATATTAATTACTAACAGTCATAATAAGTAATTAGTAATTAATATAGTTAGTACTAGTAGTTAGTATTAGTATAGTTATTAGTATAGTTAGTTAAGAGTTAGGTATAGTGGTATATATTTAGTTAGTAAGTGTGAGTGGTATTTATATGTATAACTATATGAATTACTAATAATTATATTAGTAATCGATATAAATATATTGTAGTATTATAACTATATTAATAAGCCTATTTTTCGAGCTGGCTCGGTGTTCAGACCCTTTAATTTCTACGGAACGTGATTAATCTATCTATATCAATTTTCCACACGTCGATGGCCGCTGGTGATGGTGTTTCTGTTAGTAAAGTGTAATAATTTTGAATCTAAAAAAAAGCTTTCAAACCAAATTTTTATTGAAATGACGGAAAAATGGAATGTTATTCGAATGGGAACTTTCAGTTGATCACCTGGATGGTTTACTGATGCCATATACTTTGCCAATTTCACCCAAATTTTTTTTATACTCGTATGCATCGAATCGTACTAGAGGTCAAGAACATTAAAAATCCAGAATAACCGCATTAAGAGACACCCTGGTATACATATAAATTTTTATACGCACAAAAAAAAAAGTACAAGTACAGTATTGCACCTTTTTTATGGATACAGCTCAGTTAGTATCACGAAACGATATTTTATTTCCTTTTTTTAATGCAGGATATTCGGTAATGGCAACGGCGAACGCTGCGGCGGAAGAGGTATGGAACAGCGAGATAATCGCAATTGTCTTTCGACATTCTTGCGGTGGTGGTTATGACAGCATTGGTAATTTACCGCCCGGGCCATAAGTAATAATCATCGACGCGTTACGGTGAGCACTAATAAGGGTGCTATAGTGCCGTTGATGTATCCCGTAATGAATATGCGGGGATGCTGGCCGTAATCGCAATGCGGCTGCTCGAAGGGGAAACTCCCCGGTGGTTTCCCACTTCGTACGTGCATGTTTGCGTGTGTCCGTATTTATTCGAAGCGAAACTACCACAGCTGGCCATTATTATTGGACCCAGAATGATTTATGCTCAACAGACGAAAATACGTCGATCATATTGCATTTATGGATTATTTATGTTTGAACGATGAGCAACGAATGGATGAGCTTTATTTTTCGTGAAAACAAATTACATCGGGATTGTTGCATTTCCGAATCCAAAGTAATAAAGCTAAAATGTATATTGCAGAGAAAACCGAGCCGGTGGAAATTGCTATTTACATTGAAACTGTGGCTTCAATAGAACGAATCGCAGTAATACGATGGAGGTAAAGTAAATGAAACTTGTAATTAGAAAACCATTGGGGTTACAGCTTCTCTTTCTGACGGCGAAGTTTCTTGCGAATTCGTCGTCGTACCGGAACGAAGGAAAAATAGAACGATTTGGGAAAGGAAAGTAAATTTATTGCCATGCTCGATACATATATTTATGAAGTGGGCCGAGCGCACACAAACGCGACAATCGTCTCGTCACGCTGGGTGGAATTATGGATTCTTTGGTCCGAGAACTTGATTCGCAACGTCATGGGATGCAATTTTATCGTGGCTCGAATGCGGGGCGGTCTTCGGGGCTCTTTCAGCTACGAGAAACACTTTTGGGTTTCACCCGGATGATGGATTACACGATCATCTACGTAACGTTGTACGTCTCTGCTCTTTCTTTCTTTCTTTCTTTTTACATTTCTCTTGTTTCATATTTTCTATAGCTCTGTCGATTGAGGCCGAGCGAATATTAACGAGTGATACGTTGAAACGAGTACGGAGTAGAAAAAACCGAGCCGTTGGGAAACTTAATGAGAAAATTCATGAATCTACGTCGTCGTTACTACGATAACACCCTACGATTATGGTTGAGCGGTATCTCCACTTTTTTCACTTCAATTTCTCATCCGAAGTGGTTCGAAAAATTACAGAACATACTTTGAACATTCTAGATGATGTACGATAAGTTTATTTATAAGAAATAATATGGAAACATGTTTAAAAAAATTTGTAAAAAGATGGAAACGGACGTTGAAGGGTTGAGTAAAGAAGAAGAAAAATAAATGCACTGACGTGAGTTTTATAGTTTCTGTTGAATAATTAATTAATGTACTACGCTGATAAATTTCCATTACTACCCGATTCGCGATATCCTTTGCACGTTTGGACTTCGAAGCACCGAAAAACTTGCTGATGCTACTATCGTCTCATGAATATTTGACGCCGACTATATACTTTCTGGTCAGCAGCGGCAACAATCTGAAAACGACTTTTACGGACTAGGATAATGCGCAGAAAGGTTGAGCACGTCGATACATGTGTTTGGATTCAATTATTTATTGCTTCGTGCATTGTTTACCATCTATTTATTTATTTATTTTTCAATTATTGGAAACCGTGAGCTCGCACACAAAAATTTAATGAAGGGGCAAATCAACAACGCCGCTTGCAATTTAATATTCGAATTTTATTCACCGAATCCCATTTTGCGCCATAATATTCGTTAGAAACATGAAAACCCATCACTGTTGGAACCGTAAACGTTTTTCGTATGTAATCGTATATTCATTGTTTTGTTTTTTTCTCCCTTCCGGCAATTTTGGGGAATACCCGCAAGGTAAATATCTTCGGTCCAGTTCGATTGCAGTCGTTAAAATGCGATTTTGTAGCCTTGCTCATACGAACATTTTATTTTTATTTTTTGCGCGTAGGCAGCGCTATACAAAAATACTTTTAAAAATGAAGTAAGCGAGAGGTGAAAAAGCTTTTAATAAATCCCTCGCGCTTCTAACTGTTATTGTAATCAATTTATAACGAAAAATACGAAGCATATTCTATATTATCATGCTCATTTCTTTCATGCTAAAAACTCAATCGTCTTCCAGCCGCAATCTTGTGCAAACGTTATGGAAAAACGCGTTGAACTTGAGCGTACGATCGATCATCATTTTAATTAACAAGTTCCTTAGTCGCCTGATTCCGGCGAGAATAACTTTTCTCGTCTCCGGTAAAGCGAGCGAACGAGAGGCTGTGAGGCTGCACGGATAACGTTTCACGTGCGAACGAAAGGGAACGGTCGGAGATAATGTATCGACGACACGTGAGCCCGGATAAAAGAGCAAATTGTTGCTTGTACCCGACGTTAACTTTGCAAGGAAATTTTCCTTCCCCACGACGTAAAATTCTCAACCTGACATTCTCGAACGTTTCCCCTTATCAAAAAAATCTTCCAGCCGAGCTTGCAGCGCAGCGCGATTTGTTTCGAATATTTTACCGTTACACCAGAGCTCGAATGATTTTTAAAAGACGTCGGGCTCGAGTTATAGTAATTTGAAATAATGTCTCAAGGATTAACAAAGTTTGAGTCGATAGCGCAAATATCGTTCGGTTCGAATTGATTTCATTAATGATAGATGTTAATTCGAAGACAAATAACATTTGTTTATATTCTATGAATGAATCTACTGGATTTTTATTTCATGCCGACTGCAGGTCCTTTGGATCCTTGCAGATTTCGATCCTCGGAGCTATGAAGCTCAGCGGCGACGTTCTCTACTTTCCAGGTCGCATCATGCAGTCGGCAGGATGCGACCTGGATGCAAGGACGATTTTGTATTCCGATCCGTCACTGGACTTTGTTATCCAGATGGCAGGGATGTGCTCTCCTACTGTTCGTTAAAGTCTACGTTTCTACGGTAGATCCTTGAAGTCCTACCGTTCTAACGACTGGAATTTATTCAACCCCGCGATCTTACCGACCTGCGGTTATAGCGGATGAATAAAACCTACCCCCTCAAATCGGAGATGGTGAGTCGATATTTCGACCTGACATTTGTGCGTCCACCTTCTTATTTCTGCCTGAAGCGACTGTCGTTGCACTCTCGGAGTATTCAGAACGACGCTGCAGTCGACCTGGAGAAAATCATCGAACGATCGGACGGTAAAAGCGAAACTTTATAGCCTGCTGTGTTAAGGCGATGGGCTACATCGGTTAGTGCGAGAGAGATAGCTGCGATCATGGCAAACCGTTGTTTGTCGCCACAATTAATATCTCGGATCAAAGATGAGAACGGTTGAACGCAAAATTCTGAGCCGCAGGTCTACGATACCAAGTTTTATTCGACAGAACAATTGGGGTTCCAAACAATACATTACAGTTTTCTGTTACCGACCGAGCAGTAGCCCTTTGCGGCAGGCTGAAAAGAGGGTTGAATTCGTTTGCAGCTGAAGATGGGGAATCCGCACGTCAATGCCGTGTGTCGCTTCCAGTCAAACTGCAATCGGTCAAGTTGAATTTGCAAGAAAAACCCAAGAATTCTTGAAGAAAAATTAATCACCCAAAAATAATCCGATTCGAGCCCGTCGAGAAATTTTGGGAAAAAAAATTTCTTACGAAAGATGAAAACACTTCGAAGTTTCATATAAAATTTCTAAAAATAAAAATGCTTTCGTACCCTACAGAAATTAATGTAAAAAATCCTTATAGAGTTCGTCGAGGACTTCAGAATTAAAGGAAGAAGTTTGCAAGTTTAATCCTTTTTTAGATACGACAGAAAAAAAAACGCCCGAGCTCGTAAAAATATTTAAAAAAATAAAATGGAGGTCTTTGATGTCAGAAGCGATAACGCTATTTATGGAAACAAGGTTTCATGATTTTTTTTTTAATCTCCTTCAATACACAGAATTATATACACGTTATGAGAGCAAAAGCAACATCGATAATTAGAAATTATTATCTACGCACTTCGACCGCATGGAACTTTCTCAAGAATTTCCAGTCAATCAATCGTACTTTCGGACGATCACACCGCGTGTGATAAAAAACGCAATGAGGATGATACAACGATAACGATTGTGATACGATAAATCGGAAACGATGCAGATCTTAGTCTCTAGACATGATCCAGTGCCATGGTAGAAATGTTCAAGATGTTCACAGCCATTTTTTGAAAGTTCCTTAAGTATTCGGTTACCACATTACAACATTTTATTTCTTTCATTTTTTCCATCCATTCCGAAGCGGGTCTACGTGTGGCAACCGGTAGCTACCTTAAGGGGAAACGTTCGAGTGGACAGCGGAAAAAAAAAGATGAATTTTAAGAATTATTATCCCGAAAACTATTCGGTCTATTTTATCCAGGTTTGTTTTATTCGAAAGTATACATGTTAAGGTATACTGAGAAATTTTTTTATAAATATATATCGACCGGAAGCGCTGCTGTCATAGCCGGTGTGAAAAAATTGTCCAACTCTCCTACGATCTGCTGTCCTAAAAATTGAATCCCGTCGCTTGATCTGAAAGAAAAATTTCAAAAAGATTCTTAAAATGTAATCTATGAGGCCCTTCGCAACGTAGGATTTTTTTTCACTCAATTAGTTTTTGTATCAAGCCAGAAGGGTCGAAAAATTGAGATTGGAAAATGAATGTAAATTTATATCGGTCGGCATTTCGTGGAAAAAATATTTTCCTACAAATCCTACGTTGCGAAGGGCATCATACATCACATTTTGAGTAACATTTTAAAATATTCGTTTCGGATGAACCAACTGCATGTAATCTTCGGGATCGCAGGACATTTTTCACGTCGGCCATGACAGCATCGCTCGCAGTCGATATATAATTATAAAAAAAATTCTCAGCATACCTCAACATGTATACTTTAGAATAAAACAAAACCGGATAAAATCGAACGAATAATTTTTGAGATAATAATTCCTAAAACGCACCAATTTTTTCCGCCGACTGCTCGAACGTTCTCCCTTAAGGAGATACAGCGACGACGAATCGTCGCCTTTGGTAGACGCTTAGCAACGTCTATAAAAAAAAGGCTTTCTTATCTTCGAAATAGCTCGCAACTTCGCTCACTCATTCGAAATCCACTCGACCTCAAAAGTCCATCGAGCCCAGGAATAAGTAAAAAAAAATATTTTCCTGATTCCAAAACAACAAATGACATTCTACGCCAGGTAACTATTTTTTTTTCTTTTTTCTTCATCCCTCGCAAGTGTGTTACACGACACTTCAACAATTGCCACGCTTTGTCGCGCATAATCGCCTCATAAGAGTCAGATAAAAATTTGCAATCACCGCAAGTCAATGTTTTCTCCTCACTAATTAACAAGCAATTCAGTAGCAAATATGATTTTAAAAAGTGCGAACGAAACCTTGTCAATTGAAAATTTTTATCCTGCTCATAAGCGACCCAGCCTCAAAGTTTATTTCCAATATAAAAATGTAATAAAATCCACCTCGAATTATTCCAATAATTCGTCCCAATGGCATTCTCTCATCACAACATCGTTCGCAATAAATTGCTGTATCCTACACAACCAAAAATTAGTCGCAACTTCGAAACATGGCAGTTCCGTCAAAAATGAAATGAATTCTGCACGCCCACACATAAAAGTTGAAGCAAGAAATTTTGTCGAAATCGGAATTATTTTTTTGTCTTCCTCGCGTGATATCTCGAAAAACAGAAGTCCGAATCCACTCAGTCGAGGTTCATTCGACGCAGAATTAACCAACCTTCGCAATGGTCTGCATAAAAAATCTGTAGCTTCATTTTTGACAAAGCTACGATCTTTCAAACTCGCGATTAGCTTTTGATTTGGTATTTTTTAGAAATCCGCAAATTTGATAAACCCAACGATTAAAATTCCTCACGAACGATCCTCAATATATCTCCGCCATTATAAGAACAACGAGTGAAGACCATCCGGAAAAAGGATGACTGCCTTTTCCCTCCCCATGAATGTCCCCATAATTCTCCCATATGTAACCCGTTCTCTTATACTGTCGCATCATGTTCTTAATCAAATTCTCCCTCAAATCTTCGTAAACAATCTTCGCTCTCTTGCGATAAGGACCATCGACGTTCGAATAATGATGCAAAGCTCTCAAAGTCAAATAATTAAGATTAATCCAAACGGGACCTCTCCAATAAGGTCCATCGTGTTCCGTATTGTATTTCATGTAAACCGGTGAAGTTTTCGCGAGCGAACGTAATCCATATTTAGTCCACAAAAGTTCCGTATTCGTGATATCTTGCAAAATTTTGTTCAATTGCGTCGAATTTGGATCAACGATTTCCAAAATAAAAGGAAACAAAGAAACGTAACCGAACGACGAATCGACGTAACGAAAAATTGGATCTTCGTGAACGATTCTAATCATTTCGGCTGGAGCAACGTGAGATCTTGGCAACGGTTGAGGTCGTCGCAATTCGATGTTATCCGTGTGTAAACCCCAATCCGAATAAGTCTGGGAATTGGAAGACCAATGAAGTTTGTTCAATAATTCATTGTCGTGCAAATGATCACGAGTATTTTTGTATCTTTGCGACGGATGATGAAGAATTTCGGCGAGACGTGTCATAACACCAGCTGCAAAACCTATCCAACAACGAAGATCCACGTGTCTCTCCTCGATCGTCGGATGCGAAGCTCTCGGATAATCGTCCAAACCCGACGTCAAAGTTTTTGGATTGAATTCGCGATTCGTCGTACCGTCGCGTCCCCGCCATCTGTAAGTCCCCGCCAAATCACCGGCTTGTGTCGTGTTGAACCATTCGAACCAAGCTTGCAAACGTGGATACAATTTTTCCAACAATTTGTAATGTTTCAACATCAATTCGTCTTCCCGATGATCGAGAATAAAATTTAACGTTAAAAAAAACGTTGGTGGATTTGCATTTGTATTCATTTGCGTGACAAATTCTTCGGGTACTTTGGCCAAAGCTTCGTCACCGAGAATCATTTCACGTGGAATCCAACCTTCGACGTTCATCAGATCGAACCAATGACTCATTATGTCCATTTCAATGTCGATGTCCCAAGCTGATATGAGCAATCCGTGAAAACCTTCGTCCCATAAAAATCCACGTGGAAAAAAACTACGACTCGGCACGGCGGTGTAGAGAGGAGCTTTCCAATAAGGCACCGGTGATTTCGTGTAGATACTTTGAACTTGTGAATTACCGTAGAAATAACCGATCGAACCGATCATGTTGGAAAATGACATTTTTGCGAAATCAATGGCTTCTTCGTTGTAACCTTTTGATCTTAATTTAAATATTCTTTCGAATTTAGCGTCGAATTGTTGTTGATGATCGACGAGTGATTCGTCGTAAATTTTACCGATTAATTTTTCCGTACGATCGACGAAACTACCGGATTCGAAATTTATTTCGAATTCGAAAGGAATTTTTGCGGTTAATTGGGTAACGACGAAATTTGGTTCTAATTTTTTGCCGTCTTGGGTTAGGGGGAGTTGATCACCGGCGAGGATTATGTGTTTTTTGTCGGAACCACGGTAAGAGGCGACGCGAAGATTTTGAAAAACTGTTTCTTTGAGAACGTGAAAACCTGAAACGACGGTGGCGAGGTATGAATTTTCTTCGACGAAGCCCTTCGTTGGATTAACGTTTATTCTGAAGGCACCGAGGCCTCGCGTGTAACCTTCTATTCCTGAAAGTTTGTGCTCGTCGCCTATGCTGGCTTTTATACGACCTTGAGATTTTTCTTCGATCGCCGCGTAGAAGAGCAAAGATATTTCTTCGCCGTTTCTGTTTGGATTTTCTGAGGTTACGCTGATTCTGGTGGACCAATCGCCGCCGTTGCTACCACCGAGTTTTTTGAGAAAGGTGGTTCGGAGGACTACACCGCCGTCGACGATTTCTTGAGTACCGAAGTTACGACCGTCGTGTTCGAGCCAGGCGTAACGATCCAATCGATCGTCTTGAGCGCACCAGTGTCGAAAACCTTCGCCTCTTTGTTGAAGGTACTGGGGAAAGTACCACATGAGACCGGTTACGAGGGAGTGGGGGTCTCTGGTTTTGAGTCCGAAGTAGGTGCCGGGTCTGTAGGATCCCCAGAAACGGTCAGGCTCGTTCAAATCCGCAACCGTCACCAGCTAGATAAGATCGGAACGGTTGTTATTACGGGGTTGATTCTTTCTCAAAAGGTAGATTCGAAGGAGGAAATTTATCGATTGGTTGGCCCACGTTTCTCTTTTTTCGATGAAAAACTGAGGATAACCTAACGGACGGACAACCGTCGATGGTTCTGGCGTTAAGATCTTACTGGACGGATATTGAGAAATCTGAGTAAGTCTTGAAAATTTAAGAAATGATAGTTCTTGATGGAACAATGATACATGAATTATTTCAGAATTTTTCACCACATAATTGAGTAGTTATAAATATATAAACTTAACACGGTCGCTTGTGGGAAAACATCTTCCGCAAATGTTAATGGCTGGAAAACGAATGGAACTAAATCGCTGTAAATTCTGAAAATATTATATCATTGAGATTTAGGATCAACAGATTTGTTATCCTTAAGGTCGAATGAATCGACTGAGCGATTGAAGAGAAATCAATCAAAGTAATAAGAAAAATATGTATTCATAAGAAAACATATTTTATTCCTCCACCATACAAATGTTCCGCAGTTCGAGCTCCCCTAAAGCTTGCGTGTCAGATTGTTCGAAAGCCTGTGCGTGGACTTATAATGAATCGGTTGCGATACCTTTTCCACGTCGTACGGAGTCCTGACTCTTGTCTCCAGATAGCCCTTGTAGCTGAACCATGCGGCAATACCGATACAAGCAGCGGTGAGAATGCTCTTCATCACTGGCAATTTGACAGTAGTCTCTTCGATCGTATCCGCATGGGTGACAGTCTTGAATTTCGACTTCACCGGTCGCTCGTGAACTTTTGACTTTTTCATTGTTTGGAATTTTTTTTTCTATTTACTCATAACCTATTCGACGAATTTGAAATTTACTGATTTTGTTTTGGCCTATTATTGTTAATTTTTTTCTTTTTCTTTTTTTTTTTTTTTTTTTGAACCCTACTTCGACTCGTCCCTCGGGGGGGGGAACCTGTGCCACTCTCCTCCGACGTTACTGACTTACTGGACCAGTTAGTTAGTTAGTTATTAGTTTGGGTTGGCTCCGGTCGCTGCTCTGCAGCAGCTTTTACCATACGGCCATGAACTGAAACGTTTGTACAAATCTGAAATAAAAGTGTTCTGAAACAGAGTAAAAAGGAGAGCGGCACAGCCGCCCGATGCATCCACCGCGGCGGCAGTGTCGCTCTCCACACTTGGAGGAGGAACCTCTAGGGTAGAGGCATAAAAATTACAGAAATATGCATATTCTGATTCTTTTATTGAGCGTAGATTGTCGGTCAGTTTTAAAAGCATGGGTAAATGAGAAATGCGTTTAAAACGATAGTTTGCAGTGATTGAGGAAGTTAGAAAATATGTTGATCGTTCGGCGAGATGGAGAAGCTAGAAATGATTCGATGTTAAACGGAGGAAAAATTTTAAGAGATATCAAAGATCGAATAAGCGTCGCGCGACAGTTGTCGTATAGGGGGCAAGCCCAGAATAGATGATTGAGATCTTCCGTTTCATGTCCACACGCACACTCCGGAGAAGCATTCATATTTTTCCTAAAAAGACTAGCGGCAAGATTGTAGTGATTGGAGCGCATTCTGCAAAAAAGAACTATGGATTTTCGATCGAGTTTACCAAAATCTCGGAACCATGTTTTGTGATGCGAAGGCTGATAAAAGGTTTCGAAATATTTCACACCTTTTTTATTGCTGGTACTGTATAATTTGAGCAACCTCTCCGTAGAGAGCGCGCATTTATCTCGAACAATAGGGAAAAATTCTGAAGGAGAAAGTAAGAGATTATAGTCAATGCCATCTGAAATTGCCGCTTTAGCGAGGCGATCCGCGACTGCGTTACCCGAAATGTCGGCATGGCCTGGAATCCACACCAAAGTGACACTAAGATTACGAGTTAAGGTGAGGCTAAGAGCTCGATGTGCTGAAATAATAATTGGACAGGAGATTTTGGACAAGGGTGCTACCAGAGCCATGAGCGAACTAAGAGAATCTGAAAAAATAAAGGAGTTTGCGATTTGGTTAGAAATTATGTATTCCAGCGTAAGCAGGATAGCCAGAGCTTCCGCTGAGAAGATCGAAGCGAAGCGGGAGATACGATATTTGAGATTAAGAGATAGAGAAGGGCTGTGAATGGCTAGACCTACGTATTCATCTTCTCTTGTTTTAGAACCGTCGGTGAAGAAGAAGGTAGAGTTATCATAATGAGGACCAAACCGAGCGAGAAATTCGGCGTTGGGGTTAGGTGATGATTGAATTGCCTTACCGGATAAAGTATCAATGGCGGAATGCGAAAAGGGAGCTGTAGGACGGATTTGGTAGAGAGGAGGAAATGGGTGAGGTTTAATACATTCCTTGTACTTCGACAAATCAAGAAAAGCGTTTACAAGAGGAAGATCACAAAGGTCAACGTAGCTATTAATGCAATTCAAGGAATGTATTAGATTTGGAATAGAGGAGAGTAGAGGATGCCAAGATGTGGAGAAGATTTTCAACAGATATTTATTTGAAAGGAGTTGAAGACGACAACGCAAGACCGGCTCTTTGGCCTCAGCAAGAACGACATTGTTTGGAGTCGAGTTGCGGAAGCCCAGGGCCAGCCTCAGCGCTTTACGTTGGATCACTTCCAGTTTTTTAAAGAGTGAATAATTTTTAATGGGAAGAACCATTGAACCGTATTCGATTGAACTGCGGATGAGAGCTCGATAAACTAAAATAAGCGATGAGGGGTCTGCACCCCACCATGTGGTGCGGAGACATTTGATGATGTTTAAATGTTTTTTGCACTTAACGGCTATGTTACTAACGTGAGGTTTCCATGTGAGACGATAGTCGAGGGTAAGCCCAAGGAATCTCGTTTGCAGGCTAGCTTGAATCCTGGAGTTGTCGATAGGAATGGAAAGTTGAAGGGGGTTGAAAGATTTGCGAGAAAAGACAACAAGGGTTGACTTGGAAGGTTCGATAGACAGGCCTTTATTCGATAAAAATGAAGTTATGCTGTTTATACTATTTTCCAAAGACAGTAGGGATGACTGAATGTTGGCAGATCGTGAGAAAATGACTATGTCATCAGCGAATTGCAGACAATGACTGTTGGGATCAAGCATAGAATCTAATTTGTTGGTATAAAGAATATAGAGTAAGGGGCTTAAAATACATCCCTGGGGAACGCCTCTCAGGGAGATAAAAGGACCATGGGTTTGGTCATCGATTTTAAAGTACATATTCCTAGAGCTGGTAAGGTTAAAGACAAATTTGCAATAAGACCAGGGAAGACCCATGTCTCTCAGACCGTGGACGAGAATGCCCGGGTCTACATTGTCGAATGCCCCTGAAATGTCGAGAAAAGCGCAGGACGTGAATTGTTTTTTCGCAAAGCCGGTGTAGATTTCTGAGGTAAGAATAGAGAGATTATCAGCGCAGGACCTCCCTTTACGGAAGCCAAACTGGGAAGGCGACAGATAAAGGCCTTTTTCTAGCCATTGAATGAGACGAGAATGTAACATTCGTTCCATAACCTTTAAAAGGCAGGATGCTAACGAAATCGGTCTGAATTTACCTGCGGTGGATTTAGGAATAAAAAATATAGTGAAGTTATGCCAATCTTCAGGAAATAAACCAGATTTGAAAATGCTGTTGTACGTATTTAATAAAATTGTACGGATAGATTGCGGAAGGTGGCGGATAACGATGTTGTTAATTTTATCCGGTCCGGGAGCTGCTTTAGGTTTGGATAGAGAAATAGCGTTATCCAGCTCTTCTATAGTGAAGGGTAGACATAATTCCGAGTTCGGAGCAAAAACCGTGGGAAAGTGAGGGTAGAAACAAGATGGTGGACAGAATTTAGGAATGAGTTCCATTCTTTTATTGATAGCGTCGGAGTCTCCAGGTTTTGTTGGAGAAGTATCGAGATTCCTGTGACGAAAACGTTTTATTTTTGACCAGGTGAGATTAGACGGGGTCCGAAAGTCTATGGATTTGGTGAAGAGCATCCAAGATTCTTTTTTTGCTTTGCGGAAAGCTTTTTGCGCAAGCCCGTCGAGCTTTCTCGCTCGGGATAGATTTTCGACATTGCAATTGCTACGAAATTCTCTCCAAGCTGCCTTGCGTGCAACGTTTGCCTCCCTGCAACTATCGTTCCACCAAATAGCTGGGCTAGTTTTGTTTTTAGCTGGTGATTTTTGGACTGTGGGGCAAGATTCCGAGATCGTTTCGTGTAGAGCGTATACTATATTTTTATATTGCACAAGCGGAGCGCAGTCTTCGAGGGAAGGAGCTGCAGTGTCAAGAAGAGAATTAAATTTAACCCAGTCTATGTTTTTTAAAGAAGGACCGTAAGTGGGAGGGGTTGAAGCTATTCGGGGAATACCAAAAGAGATTGAAATGGGGAAGTGATCCGAGCAGAGAGAATCGGATTCCACCGTCCAAGAGGAGAGAGGGAGAAGGTTTGGGAATATGAGGGAAAGATCAATTGCTGAAATGTTTTGGGTCGGCGGAGTAACCCGGGTGGGGGAGCCGTCATTAAGTAGGGTCAGGTCAAAGTCTGAATAGGTGTCGAAAAGCGAGGTCCCAGAAGAACAGTTGTTTGAGCACCCCCAAGAAGTATGATGACTGTTGAAGTCTCCAGCCACAAGAACTTTGTCAAATGTAGAAAGTGAATCGAAGAGCTGATTCCAATCTCTGTTGTGGGCAGTGAAAGAGTGACATTTATAGAGAGCGACTATCAGTAGGGAGCCAAGAGAAGTCTGTATTGAGATAGAAAGGGTTTCGATTTGTCCGGATTAATGATAGATGGTGCTTACCTCCGAGAACTTAAAGAACTGCTTAATGTAAATAGCGAGCCCTCCACCACGATTATTGATTCTATTTTTGACAAAAGCGTTAAAGCCGGTAATTGTTGGAATATGGGAAGAGCTGAGCCATGTTTCACACAAAATCAATACGTCGTATGAGTCCGCAACATTCAGCAGAAGGCCAAGCTTGTTACGTAAACTACGACAGTCCCACTGCAGAATTTTAATCGGTTTATTCGCAGCCATTTTGATGGATGTGATTATGCTGCGGTTGAGCTAGACATTGAGATAGCATTGACGGTATAGAATTGAGAATGTCTATGATTGGACTGAGAGATTCGGAAAGCCCGAACGCGGAAAGGGCTGGGACCAGCTGATCGATAATAAGCCGAATGATGGACGGGATAATGAGAGCAATGTGAGCAAATGGGGAAGAGGGATTCGTTTCATTGGTCTGAGCCATGATGCCTGTTGGAGAAATACGAGAGCCTGAAGGTGGCGAAGAAATGCGTCCATTTGGGGATATTAGCAGATTCGAATGAGCAGCCCGGGTTGCAAGAATAGCAGCTGACGGACCCGTTGGGTTTTTACCCCGAACTTTGGTGGGATAGTTATTGGGAGTGGTTGTCGCTTCAAGAAAATTATTTTCGACAGAATTATTATTAATTTCGGTGGAATGAAGGAGCTCGTTTACGTTTTGATCTCGTGAAGCATTTTGTTTTCTGAGAGCAGCAAGGGCATGAGCCGGAGTTGGGGCCGTTGCGGCAATCTGGCTGTATGAGTAAGATCGGGCACCTGGCGTAAGCTGATGGTGGTAAGAAGGAGGCTGAGGGAGTTGGAGCTGGCTCTGAGGGAGAGCCGGGAAGGCAGTATTTGAGCAGAGCGGCGGAGCCGTTGACGAAACGGCGAGGGAGCGGCGTGCCTCGGAGAAAGAAATTATTTTTTCAGCAGCCAACGCGTGAACAACTTTTTCGTTTTGAAAGACGGGACATGCTCTGTCAAGCGGAAGGTGCGGTTCTTGACAGTTGGCACAGCACGGTGCCCCATTCGCGTGAGAGCATTGCTCGCCCTCGTTATGCTCCCTCTTTCCACATCGAATGCATTTTCCCCGGCTTTTGCATTGGCTAGCCAAATGGCCAGGGATATAGCAGTGAAAACAGATTTTGACAGGTGCACACCAGGGTTTGACGGTGTGTCGAACCATGTAAAGCGAGACTTGGTTCGGGCGAGCTTTGCCTTTGAAGGTGAGGCGAATGGATTCTGTTGGAATAAGCTCCGATTTCTCATTTACTGTCGCTTTGCGATTTTGCCTGAGTGCAGCGAGAACTGGAACCTCCGAAACAATACTGTTGACAATCTCTTCCTCAGAGATATCGTCCGGGACCCCCTTAATGAGACCGAAACAAGTCTCAGAGGTGTTCGGTACAACGACACGCATATTCTTAGCTGGGAAATCTGGAAGATTAGTAATTATTTTTACCTGCTCCTGAGTGTTAAGAATAGCAGTACACTGGTGCTTGCCGGAGCTGAATACTTTGACACTTTGGTCGTTGCGGAAAATTGTAATCAACAGCTTACCAATGTTGGTCGCATTCATGCGAGGAGTCGTTGCGCTGGGATCGATCCTTTTACCACCTTGTAAGGACCTTTAGCGGGAATCGGAGAGCTTGTACTTACAATTTTATTTTGCGTAACAACAGCCGGGGTAATGTCAACTCGAGGCCTGGAATTATTCTTCGAAGCTTTGACAGTTGGAGATGATTCTTCAAGCACTCGTTTCTTAGAATTTCCTGGAAAGGCCTCATTTCTGAGGCTGGCAATCTGGGAGGTGATCGTAGCAGGATCGAGGTCCATAGCAATTTCATTAGGAGGAATCTCCTCCGGATTATCCCCAGAAGCGGGGTTTCCGTGCGAGGACATGCCTCGCCGAGCGAGGAAAATATCGAGCACCGATCAGGCGCGAAAACAAAAGTGAGGTTAGTCGACAATAAGTACAGATTTGTGGCAATAAACATTTACAAAAATCAATTTAAACGACAAACCAAGGTGGAACAAGACGATCCGAGCCAGTTATACCGACTTTGAAACCGTCAGAGTGACACCAAGAATTTACGTAAGAGAAACTTCAAGAAAGAGAAAATGCAACTACTATCGCGTTGAAAATCCAATCCGAAGTCCTTACTGGACCACTGACAATCTCATGTGTTGGGCCGGTGACGTTGTCCAGTGCTGCCCAATCTGTCGATACAACGAAGTACTTTGAACTTGCCACGAGTACTCGGCTGTACTCGGCGTTGTTGCCACCGGAGACGGTAGAACGGCCAGAAATATGACAGCGGAACAAACGACAATTCTGAAATACGGGTCGGAGATTCGTCGAACAGCGAGTTTCAAAAACGGCCGCTCAGAGCGCTGGTGAACGTAGAAGTAAATAAGGGTGTTATTAGGGGTGATGAATTACTATTGTAACAATTTGTGGCCAGGAAAGCCTTATGTAGTAACTTCCCAAAGGTCACGTGGGGTCCGTTGGACCCCAAATACTCAATGCTACAAATTAGAGTTCTCGTTATTTCGAAATGTAATAAAATCGAAATATTTTTATAATTATTTTAGAATTAGGTGCGGTTTGGTTTTTTCAAGAATTATAATCTCAACGTAGTTTCAATTAAGGCCTATTTTAACATATTTTAATACCAGAAATTAGTTTGAAACTAAAAATTTGAGCCGAAACGGAGATACTTTAGGTTCACATTTGACAGTGACGTCATCGACGAACGATCTTAATTAATCGATTGTTGTTTGTTTAACATTTTTAAATTTATTTATTCAATCATCAAGTGCGCATATCACAAATAAGAGTAGGATTCGTGTGCGAATGCCGTATCAGCTAAATATACATGTTCCTAATAAATATATATATGTATAGTCATTGGATTGCCATTTTAACTATTCAACAATTTTGAGTGTAGTGCAAAATTGTCGCCTCGCCCAATTATTCTCGTTGTTCAACGATGCGCTAAAAACATTTTCGCTTTTTTTATTGTTGTTGTTGTTTTTTTTTTTTTTTCAAAACTAAATTACTTTTTTTAAGTATCGTAAAACGTATTCGCACCGGTCCGAAATGAAGCGTAAGACGATCGTGACATCGTACATAATGAGAACTGAGGGAGGAGCTCGTACATTTTTCTACAATTTTATAGTTATCGATTTATTTATTTATTTCTAATTCGTTATTAATTCATATTGGTTATGCGGCGAATCGTCGTATAGTAGAATTCGTACATTTACTTCATCATTGTTATATCTTCGTTGTCGTTATAAGTAACGACGGAGAGTCAAAGTGTCAATTGATTATTCGAATGCGTCGTATCAATGTGTTTCCGCGTTTACATATGTTTTATCCGCCTTCAATTTGTCTTTTGCCCTGCGAATCTTAAGCTATGAGAATTTAATTTTTTTACGTTCTTATTCCGCAAAATGGTTCCCATTTTCCCTTTTTTTCTTAAAGTCATTTTTATTTCGAAACTTAATCGATAAATTTGTATATTGTATGGATTATATACACAAAAAAAAATCTCGTAGGTTTGATTCGGTGGATAATGAAAATAATCGTCAATAGCGAAAAACGTAGAGCTCATTCACCGGGGAAAGAAAAAATCGTCGATTGGCCAAAGTTTGCGCTGTATTCGAAAGTAAAAACGGTGCATGAGAATGAATATTATTGCGAATGATTGAAAATGTGGGGCTTTCCCGATCGTTGTACGTTTCGCGAGCATATTCAATGCCGTTTAAAATGCTGTGCTCTCGATGATTGGCCGAGGGCCGAAAGGGCTGACGGACATTTCTCCGATGTTCATTGAGGAATATCTCACGCGTTTTGGTTGGACGTATCATGAACCAAATTATGCATCGACCATCTTTGATACGAAAAATGTTATGCAAGTCACCGGACGCAAATAACCGATAAAGGTATTTTGCAATAACTTATTTGTTTCTAAATTTACTGTATTATTTTTAAAAAAAATAGAACAAAATAAATAAATAACTTTGAGAATAAATTAATTAGAATTTATTTAATGAATATAAAAATTAAATTAATCAGAAGAATTTCAAAAACGTTTGATCAGATGTCGACTACGAAATTTCCAATTGTGCTTAAGGCCCCAGACTTATTAATATCGGTCGAAAAATCAGCCATCCTTCATTATTTCATCTTCTCAAGAAATTCAATGGAAAACATTTTTTTCTGATTTTTTTTCGAAACATTTGAAAATGTAACGATTTAAAAACGAGTGAGATTTTCCTCGATGAAAACCCTCGACCCGATTTTCTTCCCCCAATCGAGATTGAATCATAAAGCCAATTTAATTGATACAATAATCATGAGCGCAAAAATTTTATTTACATAAGAATGTCGCAGCTGTAGTCATCGCCGTTGGCTCCGATTACGCTCGTTAATGCAATACTTACCATTATTATTATTATTTTTTTTATTATACATTTCCGCTTATTGTTAGTTTTATGAGTGTGCATATCCTTGCGGATTTTGAAGCGACAGGTCAAAAAAAAAAAAAAAAGAATTGCTTGTGCGCGCGAATTATTTTGTTTGTTTTTGTTTTATTGAGTTACACCGACTTGAGGCACGCGAAGCGACATTAAATTCGAAAAATTCTTTGTCTCGTATCGATTTGAGTGGATTTTATTGTTGTTAAGTTTTAATCGTGAATTAATGAATATTTTGTATGAACATTATACAGAAATACACAAAATGCCGAGAAATAAACGACGTAGCTTGAATTATAACGCCAAGGGTTTTTCCAAAATAAAAAAACCTATGATATTTTAATAATCAACAATAATCAATTGATATCGACATACTGGAGTGTAGATTGAAAGAAATTTATTGGTAAAATGAGCGTAGAATTAAAAAAAAATCTGAAAAAACAAAGTCAATCCTTCATTATGAGCAAACCATTGATCGTTTCCAAAAATTGTATGCTCCTGGTTGAATGTTTTTTCAAAGAACATGAGAATCATAGATTTTTCAGTCGTGATGGAATATCTTCAAATTTATTTCTCATTTCAATTAATTTGATCCAAATATTAATTAAAATTAATTTTATTCAAATTAATTAGGTTTTTAGTGTTCATGATTGAATATTTTTGTAAATTATTTATGCACAATGTTCATCAGTACGAGTTCACTAGATGAACAATTAAGAATAAAGTCGTTTGTTGGCTCCGTAAAACAACGCAGAGAAAGAACGAATTTGATGCTGTTTCGAGTGCCTCGAAGTGGTCCAACGACATCGAGTGAATCGTTGATATTTTTCGAGCGCTTAGTACCGATAATCATGTCCTCCGACGTTTCATCTCCGACCCACACAAGTTTTACTAATTTCAAACCGTACGATTATCTATTTTTTTGAGTTTCGAGCCACCTATTTGGATGACGATATATTAAATATATATTCATAATCGGAGACAGGTCGGAATGCATCGTCATAAAAGTATCCAATTTCTGGTGGAAACGAAATTGTTAAAGCTTCAAGTGACTTCCGATTGTTTTGTAAGATTATTTCCTTGGATAAGAATATATTCAAACGTCTAAGATTTGAAAAATAAAGATAAATTATTTTTATTCTTCGATTTGCAGACGTAAATAGTCTGAAAGAAATAAATAAAGGCCCTGAGGAAACAACAGCCTTATTATGCCAATAAAAACGAAGATTCGAACGACCAACGCTGGTCGTGGAATGTACGATAAAATTTTATTCGAAACCAGTGATTTGCTAGGCGTTGTGTGAAATTTTGAATCATCATGAGCACATATAACTATCGACGATTAAAGCTATATTCTGTTTCAAATAAATAACAAATTCACTAACTATATACTTATATTTATATATATCTGTGGTTTGGAGGAAATACCGAATAAGTCCATTTTTTTTTATTTAAAAAAAAACGATTAAATCAGGTCCATTCTATTTAGATTGTGGACGTCGTTTTTAAGCACAGAGAGGCCGAAAATTGCCCAGTCCAACTATTTTTTTTTATCCATAAGCTTATAGATTATTCAAATTTTACAGAATATTACGTTGAATGGTACCAAAAACTAAGTGCAACCAGATAATTATTATTTTTCGACAACTCTTACTATCGACTTATCCGGCTTTGTCTCCAAACTACAGATATATGGTTAGTGAATATATGTATGTATGTATTTTTATATATACATGCATATATATATATGGGGAGGGACGTCCCAAATCGGCGCATTGAAACCCTCCTATCTCCCTATGTGGTCGATGTTTTTTTTTTTTTTTAGTACCTTTTGGATCCTACGAACTCACCAATTCTTCTTCAGATTTTCAGACCCCGTTGATATTACCCTATCCCCCCTTTTATCGAGAGGTAATTGCTATTTCCACAATTTTTCATAAAATTGAAGTGGACATCATGTTCCTAATAATAATAATAATAGTAATAATAATATAATAATATTATTATAATAATGATAATGATAATAAATAATAATATAATAATATTATTATAATAATGATAATGATAATAAATAATAATATAATATCAATAATAATAATAATAAATATAATACTATTTCCGTTATATTAATAATAATAATTTAAATAATAATAATAATAATAATAATAATAATAATAATAAGAAGAAGAAGAATAATAATAATAATAATAATAATAATAATAATAATAATAATAATAATAATAATAATAATAATAATAATAATAATAATAATAATAATAATAATAATAATAATAATAATAATAATAATAATAATATTTTAATATAATAATATACAATAAAATGTGATATAATATTTTATTTATTAATTTCTTGCGATTTAAAAAAAATTCGAGTTTTTCTGAAAAATCCAATATTTGATAATGGTTTCCTATCTGAAAAAAAAAAAAAATCAGGAGTATCTTGCAACGAAAATCGATATTTAGATTATTTCCGATGGATAATCGATTCTTCTGATTATTTTTTTCATAATAAATAATAGAATCGATTTTTCGATGACTCTTTTCATAAGAAACAATAGAAATATGATCCAAAAGATACTAAAAAAATCATGGACCTCCTCGGGGGATGAAAGGACGTCGATCCGGTGATTTGGAACGTCCCTCCTCGTATCCACGTATGCATGGCTCTAAGAGATTAAGTCTTCGCTTTTCTAGTCTGTCTTCTCGAGGCTCCAGGCCTTATTTTTCCCTTCGTTTTATCAACGATAATTTTCGTTTTATTTACGATAATTAATCAATGCGATAACGCTAGCTCTCGCGATTTGCCTACCTTCCCGGCGCTAATTTACATCTTATTCGTTCGATAAATTGTCGCGAGTGTCTAGAAGCTAATCCCAGAAGCGCGGCCCTGTCACAACGACTCGTCGATTCGCAATTTGTCTCACTGTTTATTCATGTATCGATCTTTATTGAAGTGTGAATTAAAAGTAAAAAAATCTAAGCTATCTTTATTCATTCTTATAGAAGCTTCGCGATAACGTTCACTAAAATTTTCGAACTTCTAAACGCGAACGTGGTATCGCCTTTATCTACGTCCCATATCCACGCTGTCGTATTATTATTATTATTATTATTATTTTTTTTTTTTTTGGGAATATGCAATTTATCTTTTTCGTTTCGTTTATTCTATGATGTATTTTTTTATATTCTTTTCGCGTTTGTGTATACATATCGAAAAGACGATTGTGACGGTGTTGACTCGACGTAATTTCGTTCTACGGCTCGCTAATCCTCTGCGACTAATTAGCATCGTGTTTATATGATCGATCGTTTAATTATTCTGCTTTATCATTATTATTTTGTATACGTTTTTTTCTTTTGTTGTTGCTGCTATAATTTTTTTTATTTTTTTTTATCCCGAACCGCGAGACGGTCGTCTCTACTTTACAAAGTTATCGATGTTACCAAGTTTATCCGAGTACCCGTGTGGCTTGATCATGCTTCGATGTCGGAGCAACGATTTGTTTTTTGTCGCGTTGCGAAGTTTCATTTTTGTTTGGAAATTAATTATTTTTTTTCGCGTTGTGAAGTTTTATTTGCGTTTGGAAATTAATTATCATTTTTCGCGCTCTGGTTCTCGACTTCTTGCCTCGAGGAAGTTTTCGAATAATCGCACAGGCATTGTGAGACTGTGCAAGCCGTGCGATGATCGATTAAGGCCTTGCATACGCGATTTCGCCGATTTTCGAAGGTACTTTTCTGGACGCGGTTTAAAAAAAATGACGCATATATTGATAACATTTTTTTACAGATCATTTATGCACATGGTCAAGTACATGTAAAAAAAATTCAGGAATATTCACAAATGGCATTTATGTAATGACATATTTTACATAATAAAGCAATGTACTTTTTTGAACCTTGTGAAAGTTCTAACTTTTGAACGAAGGTTCAGATCGATTTGAAATTTTTACAACATATTCTTGGTATCATCACCTATCGTGTGAACCACAGAAACAAAAATTTCAATGACACCAAAAAAATATAAAAAATAAAATACCGATAGAAATTTTTTGAATCAACTTTCTGTCGGTATTTTATTTTTTATATTTTTTTGTGTCATTGAAGTTTTTGTTTCTGTGGTTCACACGATGGGTGATGGTACCAAGAATATATTGTAAAAATTTCGAAACGATCTGATCCTTCGTTCAAAAGTTAGATTTTTCACAAGGTTCAAAAAAGTACATTGCTTTATTATGAAATATCTCCGCCATTTGTTAATATTTCTGATTTTTTTTTACCTATACTCAACCATGTGCATAAATGATCCGTAAAAAATGTTGTCAATACAGGCGTTATTTTTTTTTCACCCCGTCTAGAAAAGTATTTTCGAAAATCGGCGAAATCGCGTATATAAGGCTTTAATTTAATTTTTCCTCAATTGTTCTCAGCGATGAATAATTCGTGTGAAAAAAAAAATCGATAAATAAAAATATTAGCTCTCCGCAAATATATTCTTCGTCGCGGTGGGATAATCGGTGGGTGAAACGTTCGATTGAAAAACGATGGGAATAATTGAAGTAACGATGAAATGGGTTCAATGAAATTACAGAAACGCGCGTTTTGCGATTATCACGAGAGCGACCAGCGCTCTGTCAAGGTCGCCCATCTGCTATCGAAATTAATTCGCAGAACCGAATTATGCCCTACCTTGTCAATCCACCTTTCGATTAAACTTTTTTTTACGGTAAATTTATTCACCGCAGATTTTTTCCTTCGCAAATATCGACGGTTCATTCTCCAAAAGCCAATGAAAAAAAAACAACAAATAAATAAATAAATAAGCAAATCGTCGGCCTCTCTTCCAAGCAGTCGAATTTTCAATGAAATTGAATCTTGAGCAATTTCAACTGCAAGTCGGATAGCATCGAAAAGATTTCGCAACGCTTCAAGTTGACGCATAATTCTCAAAAACAACAAATTAAAAAAAAAAAACTTTTTTCTCAATTCGAATTTAAAAAAATCCTGCGTTAAAAAAAATTTGATTTACCGAAAATTTTGCTCGATTCAACTCCATCTTTATCGACTTCGATCGATCATCATTTTTTCAACGAATCATCGAGCTAATCGATAAAATATTGATAATAACAAATATGCGTATAATCAACGATTTTCACCGATATTTCAATTTCATTCGATATTAATCTTTCGACCGTATAATTATGATAATGAAACGTGAAACGTTTTTCGTTCCCTTCGGATTGCGCCCGTATAAAATTATTACTGTTATCTTCGGAGATGTTAAATGTACGAACCTTGTCGAGTACATTAATCGCAATCACCTACGAGTACTCTCGGCGTCGGTGGCTCTACGGTGTAAAACCGATTATTTCCCATCGATCCCCGGCCTCCGTCAATTTCCCCGTTGCTTACATAAGAAGATCGACGATATCTCAACGCAACCAACCAGACGAATCAGCACATTTAGGTATTACGTATCTCTGCCTAATTAATCTCCGTTACGTTGCGTTTGATTCCCACCAACCGAAAAAATCACGAAATTCGCTATTGCAGCGCGAATTTCACGAATTTTCGAATGCAAAAAAATTAGTACATTGTGTATAAAGGGCGGAAAGTAGGCGATTACGCCGAGTGCGAAGTTGCCACGTGAGCGAACCGAGCGGGTGAAAAATAACTTTTTCCGCCCGGCAGTAGCGGGCGAAAAATTACTTTTCCGCTCGGCAGTAGCGGGCAAAAAAGATCTTTTCCGGCCGGCAGTAGCGGGCGAAAAATAACTTTTCCGCCCGGCATTGGCGGGCGAAAAATAACTTTTCCGCCCGGAAGTACAACAAAATTAAAAAAAAAAATAAAAGTCGGGCAAAAAAAATAAATCGAACGAACGAACGAATGAATAAAAATGATAAACGCGGGAGGTTTATTTGGAACGAACGTAGCGGGGAATATCGGAGAAGCGTAAAACCGTTTTCATGCACTGGCAAGCGACGAATCGCTTACAAGTTTATGTTAATATGCTGATTCGACTGGCCGGTTGCGTTGATTACGGTTCATTTTCTCAAACTATCCTTGCTACTGGCGCGGCTGGTGGAGGCTGTGCTCGATTCACCCGGGCCACCGGTGCCAACGGCATCGCCGTTTATGCTCGAACCGGCGAGCGAAGCGGTCGGGGTTACTTGAGCCGAGCGTCGTCGTACCTTCGTCAAGGCTTTGTCCAGTCTTTGAACGAACGCGTCGACGTCCGGCCTCTTCATCCCGAGAGCCGCGGCGGCTGTCAGATATGGTATTGGATAATTGCTGTTGTGCGCGCCCCAACCTGATAAAAATAACGACGAAAAAGGAAACTTTTCATCAATGATTAATAATTGAGATAAATCGATTTAATTTAATTAATTTGGGTCATTTCCGACGATAAAAAATATCGAATGTTCCGTGTTGTTTGGTTACTCGTGGAAGCTCCTTTGTACGGAGTTTCACGTATTGATTATGGTGATAACGAAATTATCATTCGTCGATGATCCACGAAACATTCGAGTTTAATTTTTTGACTTGAGGCTAGGTCAAACTTTTTGAAGGAAATTAAATTCCCTGGAGAATGGTATACGGTGGATTCAGTTCCAGTAGTTTTTATGAGCTGAGGTGTTGAAAGAAGCGAAAAATGCGAAAAATGCCAAAAAAAAACAAAACATTTTCCGAGTGTGCTCTTCGGAAGAATTATATTTAGGCCAGCCACTAGCTACGAAGACCATGCAATGCAAGAACAAAAAATAAGTTGTTTTTACGAAACATCATTTTATAATAGTGCAAGTTCGTGCCAAATTTTAGTCCGATATCCCGAAAATTGCGCCGGCTAAAAAGGGCACAGCGATTTTTGACACCTTTCAAAATTCATACGACTATGGGGCATCTTCCTATAGTCGTACAACATTGTACTGAATTCGAGCTCGATCTCTGTAAAATTGTGGGAGCTAGAGACCGAAAAAAAATTTTTGAATTTTTTTAAAATCGCGTGAAAACAAACGAACATGGAGTTTTCTAAAAATTCAATCGTGCTATGCGCCTTGAACCCTTCACACGTGTGACAAATTTCAGCTCGATATCTCAAGCCGTTATCGAGTTGTGAAAGTTCAACCGATGCTACACACATATACACACATACATCCGGACATTCCGTGTGAATGTGATTTTTAGATGTTTTGGGACATTCTCAACACGTTTTCACGAGCTTTTCGAACAATTAAAAAAATGTCACAAAAAAAAAAATTTCTCTATGAAAAAGCAAAATTGAGACGAAGCGAATAATTATAAAATCCGAACCTTCGAACTTGTGTGATACTATGTGCTTGACGTCGGTGGTGGTTATGACGCGGGAACCGCTGACGTTACGAAGAAAAAGCATGGAACCGAGCATGGTGACCTGTTTGTGATCGTGCTGATGACCGAGACACTGCAACGTCATTCCCATGGATATTGGATTGCCTTTGGTGTCGAGAAGACGTTCGCCGTGACGTGCGGCGAGTTTGCCGAGTTCTTCCTTCAAATAAGCGTACATCTCTTTGCGCTGGGCTATTAGCTGTTTGTAACCGGTCATACCGAGGCTTAGCAACGTTATCATTACGTCCATCGTCGAACTCGCGTTCGCTCGACCGGGATACATCTTCGAAATTCGATCGAGAAGATTTTTGTCGAACGAACCGATTACCGCACCCCCGACAGGTACCAAAAAATTTTTATCGGTGCTTTGAACAAACGCATCGACCCGACCTTTTCTCGATGCTTCTTGTATCAGATGCATGCATCTGGTGCTCTGCAAACTTTTCGAAACGAACGATCGGGATTGAGGAGTTAATTTTATCCCGTTTTATTCGTATTTATCCGTATTAAATAATTAACATAATTAATGGGTATTAATAATTACATAATAATAATACGTAATAATTAAAATAATCAATACGTATTAATAATAACATTAATTATTATTAATGTATTGATTAATATTTATTTATATCATTATTATTATTATTATTATTATTATTATTATTATTATTATTATCATTATTATTTATTTTTTATTGTTTGTATTCGATTGCTTTAGTCACTGTTATGAATTTTTCAGGTTTGACAGCTTTGGCGACGGACGACAATGTATTTATTTTTGTAATGTTTTTTATTGTTTGTGTAATCGAGTGGGCGAAACGTTAACTGAAGAAAAACGAGAGAATAAATACAGGGTCGACAGTCGCCGAAGCTGTCGAACTCAAAACATTATGGGGTTACATCTAGTTGGAATTTTTGAAAAAATTGATTTTTCTTTTTCGTTTTCGACGGATGTTCTTATATCGGGTTGGTAACTGACGAATTGTTATTAGACAGATTGTTTAACATGAATTGTTGTTAGACGAATCGTTCCAGACGAATTGTCTCAAAAGAATTGTTATTAGACGAATTGTTTCTCAGACGAGTTGTCATTAGCCGAATCATTAGCTGATTTAGACGAATTTTTCTCAAACCCAAAACGACGCCATTTTGACGGGTTTACGCGGGATATTTAAAATTCAAAGAGCGAAGGAGCTAACGCGACGCAATGGAAACTCACCCGTACGCATTGTTCACCAAATGCGGTATGTTGTATTGTGTACAGAGTGCAGCGATCGAGTCTACGGAATCGCACGCTCTTGGAGCGAAACAGCTCGTGGTTGTGAGAACGCAAGCGACGCTCTCACCGAGCGCGGCCATCTGAGACTCCAACCTCTGCATGTCCGTCTTCAATTCGTCACCGACTATGAGCATCTCGATGACGACGGGTTCCAAACCCGCCGTTATTATTGATTTGAAACTCGATTTTTGATCGATTCTCGGCCACAAAACGTATTTTGCCCGTGGCCGATCTTGTTTAAGGGTCAACATACACAGCACCAGACTCATTCCCGTTGCCATCGGCGACAAGAAACATCCGGCTATGCCCTTTACGCCTGAAAAGAACATTTTTAACATTTAAAAAATTCATTTCGACATATTAATCCGATCTACTATAAATTATTGCTTTTAAGAATTTTACGATAGTTATTTTTGTGTGGAAAGCAACGAGAAATACTTTATGCTACATGTCACCATCGTAGATGTCGTTTTATGATTGAAAATATTGAAAATTATGACGACGTACGTGATTTTACGAATTGTGCTACCGAGATGAGCCGATCACCCAAGGATATTTTTATTTACGATTGAGGATGATGGAAAAAATTCGCAATTTGAAGATTTGATTTGAATTTGATTTTTTTATCACGAGATTGCACCAAACTCAAGCCTTAATCCGTAAACGGAGATCACTCGTGCCTTGCCACGATGTGTGCGTTCTTAACGTTTTCGAAAAACGATCGTGAGCAAACTATCCGTCCGAAATGGTTGAAAAAATTACAGAACATGCTTCGAACATTCTAGATTATGTACAAAAAGTTTATTCATAAGAAATAAAATGGCAACGTGTTAAAAAAAATTCATGAATCGATGAAAACGGAAACGAACACCACCGGTCATGGGTTGATCGACGGGTGACCTTCACCCACTATGACGATGAATGGTTAAACAAATGATTATTACAGCAATGTAATCATTGATCCTTCACCTAAGATCGTTGATAAGATTTCATGAATTTTGTGGTCTTTCTAAACCCCTTTAGAGTACTTTTCAAAGCGCCAGACACGAGCGACCTCTACACAGTGAAGCTGCTTCACATCAAGAGTTTAATTCAATCCAACCATTATTAATTAATTATCTAGACTCGTTTTTGATTATTATTTTTTTCTTTTACCCATATACCGGATGACTTCGAGGACGAGGGCATTCGTCAATTTATACATGAGACTGCTTCCGGCGGCTTTCGGTTGAACTTCCTCCAAATCGCCGGATCTGCCGATTCCGTGACCCATCCGGAAGTGACGTCGGGCAACTATGTTCGATACGATTCTCGATTCTCGCTCGCCGACGCTGCAATTCGATGGAAAATTGTTGCTGTCCATTTGCGAAAGATCCGACAAAAATGCTTCGATCGTCGCCTCGTCCCATCCTTCCTCCGGCCATTTTCTCTGTGGCGACAAAATTTCGTGTTTAATTATAAGAACAGCAACAACGACAATTTTTCAAATCTTATTCCGAAATCTGCATAATTGTCAGCCCCTTAAAAAGACAAACAATTGACTCACATGTTCGATAAAGTGTCGAATGAGATTTTCACGTGTTTTCTTTGCGTTCAAACCCTGTTGAACGTAGGTCGAAGGAATGAGCCTTTCGGCCAAGCTGAACGCCTGGTTGTTCATTTTGTCCAACAAAAAAATGTCCCACGATCTCGTGGACGACAATTATCGAAATAACGTAACGTCGTTAATCAATGCATCCTTTTTTCCAGTTAATTTCTCGTATTCTCCTTATTTATTGTTAAACAATTATTGCATCCCCTCGACGAACATCGTCGGGTGAATTCTGGATAATTCGTGAGATAAAGAACAAGGACGTCAAGGATTCGTTAATCACACAAGGACGATAATACGCATAACCTAAATTATTTCAATGGTCAATGGCGGAAGAAACAAAATAAAACAACGAAAATGAAACATTAATGATTGTTGCAAATAATATATTTATTTATCAAAAAGCACGAACGAATAATAAATGAGTGACGAACAAAATGGTTGCGTAAAAACGTAACGTGAAACATTGAACGCAATGATAAATTATTCATGATCGACGAATAAAACAAACATCGCAATTTAACGATTAAGAAAACGTCACGGATTCACGTGAATAAACTCATCGACGATGATTCACGTGCGAAATGTTCGTAATCGATGACAAACGAATGACATTTCCTTCGGCGATCCCGCCAGTAACACAGCGGTCGAAAACGCGAATTTGAGGTTATGTCATTCTTCGTATCCAAAGGCAAAATCGAGAAAAGCTTTCTCGCACGACCCACAGACGGACGAAAGGTTGATCCAAAACCCAGACTCGTCGCGAATCAGAGAAAAAAAAATAATGATAGAAATAATAACAACGAATAATAATAATGAACAATAATAATAACAATGATGAGACAACTTGTTCCGAACAATGCCAAGAGCTTCCGCGAATTAGACACCAGGGCCAGTGTTTCACCTGTCGGGATCTCGTAAACTCGGTCAAGTTAGTAAGAAAAATTTCACTCGAAGAATAAAAAAAAAAAAAAAGTGGGGTTGGGCTCGGATACGAAATTCGAATGTACGAAGATTCAATATTATATTCTTTCGATTAAATTTCTTTTTTTTACGGTACGTCCGGACGTAATCGGGGAACGATAAACGTCGTTGCAATAACGCGAGATTTTCGCGATTCGCAATCGCGATGGCAACGTAAATCCATGATAACGTAAAACTCGAAGAATGCAACGACGTTGACGGAATCGTTGGAACTCGGGGAGAAAGTTTGGAGGTTATGACGATGTTCGAGGTCAACCTAAATCGGATTAATTTTACGCAATACGAACGGTAACAAACTCGGTTATTCGCTCGAGCGTACGTGGAGGGCCAGCGGTTTAATTCGACCGTTAAATCCACCAACGGTTTTTTATCCCGCGGATTGACCTTACGCCCATCGGCCCCCCCCCCCCCGCGGGAATTGTTGAAAAAATAAAAAATAAAAAAAATAAACGCTCGAGCGATGAACGTCGCGGACTCGTGGAGGCTCGCGAGACTCGTGAAGTTACGGGTTTTACCTAGATTTTTGGGTTACGGGACACAACAGCGGACGGACGTACTTCGTACGGCGCTTCGAACGTACGTCTACGTAACCCCCCCGGCTACTCCGCGTGTTGCTCGCTCTTCTACCATCCGGCAGGTGCAACATATTCAACTCGTTATTTTTCATTCGTTTGTTCACATTTTTTCAAATTATACACGTTAAATCCACCGTCCACGCAACCTACACTTGTTGTTTTGTCAATATTCAACTTTGCACGTTTCTGTTTTGTTTTTTTTTTTTTTTTTTTTTTTTTTTTTTTTTTTTTTTCAAATTGTTAAGTTGATATAAAAACGGTGAAATTGTTTTTTTTATTAATTGTTTATTTGCTCATTTGTTTATCTACATTTTTTTAATAATATACGTTAATTCCCCGCACATCCACCCGCCCTCGTCGTCTTATCAATATCAACTTTGCGAGTTTTTTTTCGTTTTGTTTTTTTAATTGTTAAGTTGATGGAAAAGCGGTGAAATTGTTTTTTTTTAATTTGTCTATTCACATTTTTTAATAATACACGTTAACTCCCCGCCCACGCAACCTACCTCGTCGTTTTGTCAATATCAACTTTGCACGTTTTTTTTTTTTTTTGTTTTTTTTAATTGTTAAGTTTATATAAAAGCGGTGAAATTGTTTTTTGTTTCATTTATTTTGAGGAGAATTCGTGTGAGTTGATGCGTTTTGTTCGCTAGGGGTTTTGGGTTGTCAGATGGTATTTTGTTTTTTGGAAATTGCACGAAAATTCGGTCTTGGATGATGGAGACTTTGGAAATTATGAATTTGGAGGGTGAGAATTTTTTTTTGTGATTTTTTGGTTTATGCGGAATTGTTTGGAGATGGAATGTTTTTATTGTTGAGAGTTTTATCCTGTGAGACGGTTTTTTTGTTCCTTTGGCGGTGCATAAAAGCTCGGTTCTGCATGATAAAGACTTTGCACATTGATAATTTGGAAGATAAACATTTTTTTGTGATTTATTTTTATATCGCCATTTCAGTTTCGGCGTAAAAATACAATTGAAAAGACCAATTTGTGAGTAATGTTATGTAATGTGATACAAATTCAGTATCACTATCGCTAGAATCCTCCGAAATTCCATTTGTCTATCAAAATCCCCTGAAAAATAATATGTCAATGTAGTTTAAAAACAATTCAACCATTCGACGTTAAAAGATTCTAGTTACAAATACGTTTTTCCAATATTTCTACATATACATTATACATATCATACATAAATTATATTATTTACATTTCATATAGTAAATTGCTTTTTACATCAAAGAAAAATTGAATATCTACATCATCTTCTCTTCCTCCCAATTCACCAACGGAACGAAAAAAAATGTCTCAGCATTGCCACGCGCCAGCAGATATAAAACTTCGTCATATTATCATGACTATACATCGAAACTCTGCTCCACGTAGAAGGTTGCGAGATTGTCGTGTGTCGCGTGGTTCGTCAAGTACTCCGTTAGACGTTTGATAATGACGTCAGCACCGCGTCGTTTAATCGACGGGACGTCGAGCAATTCGTCATCGCCTGTCGTTGATATAAATCATTGGCAATTAAATCGTTCGATCCGTTTATCGTCGCAGCGACGATCTATGCATTTTATTGCACTCCATGTATTTCATTATCATCCGTCCAAAGCGTACCGAGCTTACGGACAATTAAACAATTGTTCTTTGGCACGTCGCAGTCAATTCAGATACGTCGTTGCGACGTCGTGCGACCGCGGAGCGCATTTGAACGAGCACAATTGTTTCCCGCCTAAAACGGAGGCTACGAGCTAACGCGCATGCGCCGCACTTCTTGCCGACATCTTTTGAATCCCAAGCGCGAATAAAATGGCAGTTCGATGAATTTCGAAATATTAATTTCAAAAAACGGCTTCGGAATCCAGAATCGGCATTTATTCGATGAAAATGTATTCGAAATACTTTTGTTACTTAATTATCATAAATCATAATTGTGATTGAATATGATATTGATTGTTATTATTGCTATTGATTAAATTGCTATAGCATGGATTTTTATTGGTTTTAAAAATATTGGGATCGATTGTAAAACGATGATTCGTCCAAATTTTTAATTATTATTACAGAAGTGTGAAAATTTTGATTGATTCACTATAATTAATCTCATACACAACATAAATAGTTATATGTTTGAAAGAGCATTTTAAATACATCTTCATCGAATGAGTGACCATCATTGCTGAAGGATCTATCCGATGAAAAAGAAATCTTTAATTTTCAAATAGCTTTTCCAACATTATTTTTTAGTGTAAAATTTATGCACGAGCGGACAGCATGAGAAGAATCAAACGTTTAGCGAACATATGGCGAGTTTGACGTGAAAAAAATTATATTGTACGCATGGACGTCGGACCTAAACGTAAATAACGCTCCACAAGAACATAATATATCCCCAACTTCGATCCGCGCCCATTGCCACCCACCGTACCCCCCACATTCGCCGGCCCTGAAGCCAACGAACAATTGTCCCAACGCGCCGTCGTACGGCGAGCATCGTCACATGCATATGGACCAAATGATGCTGAGAAAAAAATAATAGCAATGGAAAGAGAGAAAACCATGGGTGGTTCTCAACCTCTCTCTTTCTACTCTAAGCCGATTGGTCGAAATCATCACGATATAGATAATTTCCACGAATCAGCTTCAACGTGAAAGATGGAGGTCCGGAACCACCCATACTCTCCTCTTCCTCGTCAAGATCGCGAGTCGCGTGGTGGGAAACGAAGAACGCGGAGTGGGATTAATTCCCCGCCGACGAATATCTCATTACCGGCCTCTCAATCTCATGATTCGTCTCATCGCCGGCAGCTAGCGCCACCCGTTATCTTCTTATCCGTGATTACGTGACCCCGCGACTCCACCGGGACTATCGGGAATCTTCGCCAACGCGTCGGACTTGCGGATGACAGCTCGTTGACGATTGTTACAAGTCGATCGCTCGTAGAACTCGACAACGTTCGCGCGAATCAAATGACGTGATCGAATTCTCACAAACTCGCGACATCGTTGAACTCACGCGATTACATTATTTCTGACACGCGATACAATCGTAATTTTTTTTCTTTTTTTTTCATTCGGTGAACCGAGAATAGTCGTTCGACCGGGGTTTTCCGGGAATATCCATTTTAGCTGAGACGGTGCCGCTGCTGCAACCGTACTTCTCGCGTCGACTGTATCGCGTTTTAGTTTTTTTTTTTTTTTCTTCTTCTTTCTATTGCTCATTCGGTGTCTATATCGTATGCTGCCGTGACTGGAAGTTTCGAGAGGTCTGCCAACAAATTATATTCTTCGTTGTGGCAATCACTGGCGTAATTGAAGCTTTTTTATTCATTGACGAATTTGGGAGGTTCATTCACGAGTCATTCATATTGGGGGTAGTATAGCTGTTACACACACACACACACACACGCATATATTTATATATCAATATATATCAATATTCGACTCGATGTTTGGTTCGACAAAGATATATCAATATCTATTTATTTATTTATATGTATGATATATATATACGTATCAATATTCGACCCGATATTTGGTTCGACAAATATATATTAATATCTATTTATATATGTATAATATTCCTATATATAAAGCTATGTTTCATATATATCTATATATATATATATACTACTGTGTACTATTTATATATATAGTCGGGAGTGCATTGTCCTCTATTGCCATCGTCGGAAAAAAAAAAAATCTTCGTGTTTAGCGTCTACATGATAATAGAACGCGACTCTAATCAGGGCCAAATAATTATGCAGTTCTGTTGTTTTTTTTTTTTTTTGGTCTGCTTGCGGCAAACAGCTGATCATGGAACTGGAGAATTGTCATCCGGAGCAGTTGAGTTCGGAAGCCTCGTCGCCCCATCACGAGGATCCCAGCGGACACAAGAAATGGTACCGGCAGGCTAGTCAGAGGTTCGTGAAAGTTATTGAGAATTGAATTTTTTTTTTTTTTTCGTATTTTCATATTGGCTCTATCGATTGAGGCGGTTATTTGACGTGGAAATGGCGATATATTTTCTATTTTCCGCAACGTTAAAATTGTTCTGGAATTTGAACATGGAAATTGGGGTTAATTCACGATCTTTGGATTACAATAGGAGGGTGAAAAGATTTAACGTCTTGTATGTTTCGTACTATTTTATGAAATTAATTATTTTAAAATACGAATTAACTCGATTTAAGAAAATCATGAATTTTCGTGTATTTTAGTCGCGAAAAGTAGTCAACCCCGGTTTAAGGCGGTTATTCATAGTTCAAAATGAATATTTTCCTGTAGTCTGATAAAAATATTTTTACGCTAAACAATTTTTTTTTTTTGCTATCAAAATGATTAATTTCAGCGTAAGTTCGATTTTTTTGAACATTTCTGAAATTTTGAAACGTGCCTTCGGTCTCTGATTACGAATTCGGGCACGGATTTAAAAAAAAAAAAAAAAAACAAATAGCCTGCTTCTTATTTTTTCGGCGTTGCAAATCATATTTCAAAACGAATAAAATTGGCGTCAAGGCCGCGAAACCTTGACGTCCCGGCGTTTCTCAGCGCCTCGTCGCGAAAATTGAACGTCTTGCGAATTCGTCCGATTACGAGTTCCCGATAGACAAATACTGATTGGAGTCGAAGTACTGACTACCTCTTCGACGTTTTACGACGAGGAATTTGCTGATGAAAATTGCAAAATGCTGACGCGAGCGAACACGCGCAGCGGCGAATGTATAGAAGAAGAAGTATAGACGATGAAACGGCGTGGAAGGTGCTCGACCTCGCGCGAGATAAAAAAAATGAGACTACTGACTGATTAAAAATCGATGAGAGCAAATACATATACGGCGTTAATCATTCGCTTTCGTCGCACGAAACGTCTTTGTTACGAATAAAAATCTTGATTTCATCGTCACGTCGTTTAGAATTTTTCTAAAAGCATTGGAGACAAAATATTTGTATCAAACCGTAACAAATCAAAAGCAAGATGATTAAGTTTTGGCCCTTCATCGTCGTTCGACCAAACAATATCACGATCGTCACACTTGAAAAAACGATTGCGAACAAACTATCCGTCCGAAGTGGTTGAAAAAATTACATAACATGCTTCGAACATTCTGAATGACGTGCGAAAAGTTTATTTATAAGAAACAAAATGGCTACGTGTTGAAAAAAATTCATAAAGAGATGAAAACGGAAACAAAAACCGCAAGGTCGACGGGTGGATTCCACCCAGTGTGACGGTGAAGGTTTAATCGTCTGAGAGGTACACTAAAACTACCAAACCAGTTGAGATAAATGGTTTCAATTGTTTAGATAAAAATCACTCGATTTCGTCACGTTGAATTTCCGCGAAATTTTTCCACGACTTTTATTACGATATTCCAGGGAGCAAACTATTGTAAAATTTTGGAAATATCTAATTTTTTTTTTCACATATTTCGTCTGAAAGTCGAATGGAGAAATTCGTAGAATTGGATTACTTACAATGTATGACCTGGATCGTGTAACTATGTCAGATCTTTCGCAAGAAAATTTCTGCAAGATCGACCGCAAATCGTGCGAGCAACTGACATTTTTTTACGGCGGCCATGACAGCAGTGCTACCAATCGATATGTATTCATAAAAAAAATTCTCAGCATACCTCAACATTCGTACTTTCGAAAAGGACAAACCCAGATAAAATCGAACGAATATTTTTTGAGATAATAATTCCTAAACTTCACCTATTTTCCTTGCTGTCCACTCGCATGTTTCCCCTTAATGTCCGTATTGCGACTCGATAGCATCGAAAAACAATTCGCGCGAGAATTTTTATTCGAAACGCTCTTTCGCTTAATCCTATTCGTCTTCGCACATGCATTTGCTTCTCTCCTCTTATTTTCAGGGTATTATCGATTATTAATGAGCAATGTTTTTTTGAGAGATCGGAGTTCGTCGCGTTCATGGTTCGTCCGATAAACCGAACCCCCCACAAACACGATACGATAAGCCACATCACGCCAGTGGCAACGCTTCGTTTAATTATATTTTGCATTTCAGTACTTGTTCATGTCGTATTTCTCATATCTGCGATTTATTTGAAACATTTAAAAATAACTGGAATGTCCAACGGGTTTTCCTTTCCCCTGAAATTAACGCAACACACCCTTAATAACGTTTTCGAACAACCGCAATTAATATAAGGCTCCGGAACTTTCGAATATTCTCTGTTTACGCTCGAAATAGTTTTTTTTTTAAATTAATGTTCGAACCCCTTAAAATGCCGAATTATATTTTTTATATTACCATGTCGGACGGAGATTCTACCCCTCTTTTTCTCCCTCAGCTTCCACAGATTCCAAAAACTCCGTTTTTCCAGCAAAGAAATAACTACGATATTAAAAAATATATAATATAGTCGATGTGGTTTTTGTAATTACTTTTTTTTTTTCATCGACTGTGACTTAATTGATTTTCGTAAATATCTAAAAATGTGTGTACAAGGCGTTTTCGTATCGTCCTATGACGTCAACAGAACTGACGCACGAAGAAAAAAGTCACATGCCTGTCGATTTTCCCTGGAATGGTTCATAGATATAAAATTTTTAAATACATCCGATCACAATTGTTCCAAATATCGAACTGTTCGGACACAAAACGGCTTCGCAGTGACGTTTCGTCCCCAAAAAAACTGCATTCCGGTCGCTGGTCCATTAAATTCCTCCTTCACCGCGGTGCTTTTATTAATAGAACCGCAAATTAATTGACCAACATCGTCGAATATAAATCGAAGTATCATTACTTCACTTTATTCCGATTATTCGTCGTAATCGGTAACTCGACGGTTTCATTTGTAAAACACGTCGATAAATACAGCTCGGTACAAAAAGTCGCGAACAAAAAAAAAAAAAAAGAACCATCAACGCGTGCCCGCTTATGCATAAATACGATCCAATAGCTGTTGCAATATTCTCGAGATTCCCATTTTAATTACCATCAGCATTGATTATTCGTTCCCTCGCATCGTCAATGTTTTTTAATTGCTTCGAAAATTTTATCAAAAGATACTCCCCGAGTGAACAAAATCCCATCCGGAAGATTAATCAGATCGAATAACGACGGATGCTGCTAATTTTTTCTGACAATTCGACGACGACAACAAAAATTCATGTACACCTTGCATCATTTGTCCCTCGTTATTTTCTCCTTTCCAAATCTCGGTTGAACATAAATCGTTCGGACATTGCGATTTAATCGTTCGAGAGTTTGACCCCTGATGATTACGCGGTCTTCTTATCTCTGAACTGTTTTCGTCGGCTGTTTCGCGTTACGTTTTTCCGTTTGAAATGATGATTAACTGGATGCAAGACGAAAGCCAACGTCATTCGTCAATTGACGTTCGAGTTGGTCGGTCGTGAACGAATCGGTCGAGAATTTTTCCAGTTGGTCCAAAGTTTACGGCAGCACCGCAGGCCGATCGAAATCACCTGAATTTGCGTATCAGTGCTGTTTGCCGGGCGCAAAATATAACAATATCGTTCGAATCGGGATAATGAGCGGACGAAATGCTGATCTGGGAATCGCCGCGTCTATCAACCCCGGTAAGGTTTTATGACATCGGCGATCGTGGAAAGTTAGTCCTATATATTCTTCGTATTAGAAAGAGAAACAATAAAAAATTTTTTACTTATCCGTGCTGTATTCGGCGGTACAAACGGTTTTTCAAATTTATTCGTATGAAAAAACGTTATTTTCCATTATAATTTTATGACAGTCGAGACAGGATTGATATCCAAGTGCATTGTTAGAATCTACCAATCATAATTATTGCCATTGGCAACCGAACTCTGCGGTAGAATATTCACTAAAATTCTATTCTATTCATAAAAATTCCAACCGAATTATTACCGAACGTTTGAAACGAAATTTCCCAATTCTTTTATTTCGTCATAATAATGACGATTATATATTATTATATAATAATAATAATATATATATTATAATAATATATGATTGACATGACAAAGAATTATATATTATAATAGTAATGAGCAAAACTTCAATTAACAATTAATTTTATAATTGTTGAGTTTTCGCCCTTTCGAACTGCGATGGGCAACACTCAAAATATCCATCATTCAAATTACTTTGTTCAACAAAACAACAACGATTACGACAATAATAATCATCCTAAAATTGTTTACGTAAAAAAATGTCGAAACATTTTCAACGATTATTAAAAAAAAAAAAAAAAAATTTACGTCGACGATGGAAAGCAATTCGAACGTCGTCACGTGAATGACGAGTCAATATTTGAATTCGAAAAGCTTGTCGTGATCGAATATTTATTTTTCGAAACGCAGCGGTTAGAGGAAGATTACAAAAAAATGTTAATCCGGAGGAGAGCCTTCAACGGGCGATGGAGACTCTGGCGTTGCAATTGCCAGCCGGAATGACCGGGCTCAAGAGAAACGATCGAAGCGAGCACGACTTCGACAGCTACAACGAAGGCGTGCATGCACTTCGTACGGACAAACGAGAACTAGGCCACAGGTACGCCTACGAATGAAAATCTTCTACGTATCAAACATCTTAAAAATTCAATTTCCGCGTTTGTTCGAAAATTTGACGTTCTTCAATTGAAATCTTCAACGTTTTCGGTTGTACGATTTAATCAAAATGTGTGCATTGATTATTGTTTTTTTTTTTTCTTTATTTTGTGATTGGTGCATCGATAATTGATGTTGCAATTTTTGCTGAGCAATTTTATTGAGAATTTTAATCCAATTTCGCAATTTTTGCGGAGCCATTATACTTTACTAACAATTTTTATTGGAACTACGCAATTTTCGGGAGTACTTTGAGGTGGATTCTTGTGTTAGCGATCGTGAAATTCTGGTCTTCGGTGCAATCGTCGGGTTTTTCATCGGGAATGATTTCACGCTATGGAATTTCATTTTTTTAAGACGCTGAGTCTTCCATCGAGATGCGATGACTGGAAGATTCTTTGAAAATTTGAGAAAAACTGGCTTGCTCAATTAGCCCTTGGGCTACCTAATAGCCAAAATGGAGTCAAGATTAAAGAAAAAAAATTTGATAACCAAACAAAATGATCGATATAAATTTCGAGCCACCCAAATTCGTCCCCAGAGAAATAAAAAATGGCTTCTCGTATCTTTCCAAATGCAAAGTTCATCCGTAATTCTTTCCAACTTCGCATATTAACGCTGATCTGCGATAGATTGGATTCCAAAGAATGAGTCAAGACGCTAGAGAAGCATTTTATCGATCTTGTTCGCATTAAAGACTCGTTTTAAGTAGCGTCCGACGTCATTGACTGTTGAAAATGACTTTCGATGAATTAACCCGTCAATCTGGAAAAAAAAAAACTTTCCACGTGTATTCCGCGGACTTCTGACTCGGCCCTGCGAATGAGAAGCACGTTGGCATCGAGTCAAAAATATACGGCACAAAAGCTTCATCGAAATCGGGTCATGGTCGTAAAAACTGGAATTGCGCGACGATAGTTTATGATGTCGCACTTTTTTCGTCCTCTCAGTTCGCGCATGAGAAATCTCTCATGTGGTATTTTCTATCCTGCTGGCATAGTACCGACAAAACGCGTCCTTGTACACGAAATACGTGTATGACTCGGTGCAATCGCAACATTGTACGGGGAATCCGCAACAAAACGAAATTACTTAGCCGAAAATGCGTCTGGAACGCTAGCAAATTCATAAATCGCTGCTTGTTTCTGAAGAATTAAATTATCAGCGATTATACAGGGTGTTTTGGAAGTTCTGGAAATTCTTTAAGGGGTAGATCGGTCGTTTCCAATAAAATAAACAAAACGTACTTTTCCTAATATTCCTAATATTCCTAACATTCCTAATATTCCAAATGTTCCTAATTCAAACTTCTGTTATTCGTTATATCCTCCCAATATCTATAATATTCCTAACATCCCTTAATCTCTTTCCTCATATCGTCGTCCGACAACCAAAATCAAGTTATTCCAATTGATGACCCGAAAACAGCAATAATGACACTTTTGGAAAAATATATTTCTCCCTCCCTTCCCATAATCCAAGAAGTGTACTACAAATTTTTTTCTACTTACCCCATTGAATTAACGTGTCTTTAAAACGTGTCTCCGAAAATGCAACAAAAATAAGACCTCTTGATTTTAAACTTTCAGTCGCGAAATATTTAATTTCAAAGTCGTTATCAAAGCGACTCCTTTCCAAGCCAATTTGTCAAAGTCAGATAGCTCTTTATACGCATGATAAAAAGTTAAAGAGGACGTTAGTGAAAATAACCACGGAACCCTATCGTGAACGATACACACCACGTTCTTGGACATGTTTTCACCCCTGTAAAAAAAAATATTGTCGACTCGCGACTGTTCCCGAGCTTGTCTCCATTGGCCACAGTCACGGCCGCGAACCTGTCCGAATCGGTTGTGAGCTCTCGTTTTAGGTGAC
>OZ020174.1:2823498-2998534 GCA_963971145.1 Sussaba pulchella | reverse complement strand
AGATAGTTTTTCAAATTTCGTTTTAAACTTATTGACATTGTCCTCTATATTTCTTAATTCTACTGGTAACTCATTAAAAATTTTTAGCCCTTCGTAAAACAGCTCCTTTTTGCCCCGTTCTTGTTGTTCTTAATCCTATTTGTATTTCATTTCTTTGCCTTGTATTGTAATTGTGCCGGTCACCCACTTTCTTTATTTTACCGCTTAACCCACCTGCATTATTGCCGTTTACTAATTTATATATAAATATACATACATTGTATTTGATTCTCTTTTCGACATCCATGATTCCCAACACACTTCTCATTTGTTCGCATGGGGTATACACTGAACATTTTAAGACAGTTCTCATAGACCTATTTTGACAAATTTGGAGTTTTTCGATTTCCGTTTTGTTTAGTCCTATTAATAACGTTGAGCAATATTCTAGATGCGGAGCGACGATTGCCTTATATAATACGCTTCTGACATAAACTGTTAAATCCGCCCCTACTCGTCTTATAAATTGTGTTTTCGCGCTCATTTTCCTAATAATCTGCTGAACATGAGGTTTGAAGGATAGAACAGTATCAATTATCACTCCTAAATATTTGTGCTCATTTACTTGCTGTAATTTTTCATCCGCGACTCTTATATCAAAATTACTTTCCCCACTGTATCTAATACTTCTTATCAACATGGATTTACACTTCCCCCCATTTAACTTTAACTTATTCGCACACAACCACACATACATTTTTTCCAATTGCTTATTTATCACATATTCTATGCTATCTAATCTCCAGTTTTCATAATATACAATTGTATCATCGGCAAACATCTTGACTTTGCATCCAAGTATCCCCGTATTCACTATGTCGTTAATATATAGTATGAACAAAAGAGGCCCAAGAACAGAACCTTGAGGCACTCCGTTTTTCACTTCTTTCGCTTCCGATGTTACATTATTATATTTAACTTTCTGAAATCTGTTACTTATATAATCTTGAAGCCAGGATATCACAGTATCTTTAAAACCATAGAATTCTAATTTCGCAATTAATATATTTTTATCGATTGTTTCAAATGTCCTACTGTAGTCCAAAAAAACAACTCCAACCATTTTTCCCATACTAATCGCACCTTTCCATTCCGTTATCACACTTTGAAGAGCTGTTTCACACGAATAACTACTTCTAAATCCCGATTGGCAATTCGAGATGATATTTTTCTCCGCACAGTACTTATCAAGTTGCATTTTCACAACGGTTTCCAGAACTTTCTCATAAATAGGAAGCACATTAATAGGCCTTAGATTTTTTGCTTCTATCGATCCTGCTATTTTAGCTATGGGCACTACTGTCGAGCATTTCCACCTTGATGGGAATATACCCTGCTTAAGCGACATATTAACGATTTCAAGGAATATTGCACGCATTGTTTTATATGCCGATTGTAATACTATTGTACTAATCCCTTCTTCAGTACCCATCTTCTTTTTTAGATTTGTAATAACTTTCTCGAGTTCGTTATCTGTAACTTCATTAAAACTATTCATTTCGTAATCTAACTTATTTTGTAACGTGTCAAGGAAAGATGTGTGTACTGTTTTAATTGACTCTACAATTTCAACAATACTATCAATAAAGAATACATTCAGGTTATTCGCTATTTCTACATTATTTACATATTTTCTTCCATTTATCACTACTCCTTGTTCAGTCTCTTCCGTTTTATATGACTTTGTTATATCACTTTTGATAGCTTTCCACAGTTTATACGAATCATTCTTATATTTATCAATATTCTCCACATAGTGATTTTTTTTCCTCTCTCTGATTAGGTTAACAGCCCTGTTTCTTAGTGTTTTGAAATTCTCCCACTGTTCCCTTGTTCTAGAATTTATAGCCTCTTTATACGCTCTATCTCTCGCTTTGATCGCTTCTAGTATTTCTGTATTGAACCATTTATTATGTACCCATTTGAGCGGTACTTCAATCTCTCTAATTGGTGCAAGCTCATCCACTGCATCGACTATTATTTGTACAAACCAATTGGCCTTAAAATTAATATCACAATTTGTTAGTTGTCTAGCTTTAAAGTCTCGTTTTGCAATTCGTAATAAATAACTCAATTCTTCAGGATTTATATCCCCAATGGCTCTATTAACAACTTTTCTTTTTCCATTTACTACTTTGCCTCCTTTAAGTGCTACCGTTAATAACGCATGATCAGTTATTCTTGGAGCGTATAATACCTCGCAGTCCACTTCTTCATTAGCATAAATATGATCAATTAATGTCTGAGATGTTTCCGTGACTCTTGTAGGCTGTTTTACATATTGCATATACCCTAATCCTGTCATGATGTCTTGTATCTTTTTTTTATACGCACTTTCTTTTATCAGATCAATGTTAAAGTCCCCAACGATTAGGCTTGTATAACTTGTAACTATCGATTCACATGTTTCCTCAAGTATTTTTAAAAATTCCGCATCACTCGAACTCGGCGAATGGTATAGTGTAGAAATACACATATTCCTATTATTTATGATGCATTTTATCGTGATTATCCATGTATTTCTTTCGTATTCCTTATTATATAGTAGCTCGTATTTAATGCATTTCTTGAGATACACCATTACTCCTCCAGTTCTATTCGTCTTAGTATTACACCTTACAATATCATAACCCGGTATATAAATTTCATTATTCCCCACCTCTTCTGTTATATGTGTTTCAGTGAAGCAACAAATCATCGGATTAACATCTTTTATATACATGACTATCTCATCGTAATGCAGTAAAAACCCTTGCGCATTCAAGACAATTATATTGTTACTTAGACTATTAATATTAATATGCAAGTGAGATTGACCTATACCCTTCTGTGGTTGCTAATCCCCGCATGCATACTTTATTTTCTGCCTCTCTTTTTCCAGTGCATTAACGTAGCAGGGACAGTTTCTATCCGTGGCTCTATGTCTGATATCCAATCTGTCTTTGTTGATAGCACGATTCCTTACTATACAGTTGACACATTTGATTTCGCTCTCGTCATCCTTCTTTCCACAGGCACCAGAACTGTGCTCGCCCGCACAGTGCATACACGTTTCATCTTTTCTACAATCCTTCGCCATATGCCAGAAGCCCCAGCATTTGAAGCATCGTAATACTCCAACGAAATCAACAACTTTACAATTGTTCCAATTCACATTCAGCCTTTCGTTTTTCATTATTGCCCCATGCCAAGTAGCACTTATTTCGACAATGATCGAAACGTCACCGAATTTTTCATTATTCATTCTTCTCAATATTTTCATTTCTGCATCCTTATCTTGCGTCCCCAAATTTTCTTCATTTTGTGTAACGATCATATTTATTAAACTATCATCGTCTAATTCGCCTTCCTCTTTACTAATACCTATTATTTTTATTTTTGGTCTTTTCAATGTTGGCGCTTCGATACGATAGTTGTTCCCTATCGCTTTCTCGATACTTTTTTTCAGACAGTCTCTATTCTTGCCTTTCTCACAGCTGATGATGATCGACCCATGATTTCCATTTCTCACCTTATTAACGCCAACCCCTAGTTTCGCTACATTCACCTGTTTAATGTCTTTTTTTGTCTTTTCGCTAAGTTGTTCCACCAACGGCTTAATTATTAAAACCTCGTCGTTTCGTACCGACTTTAGCTTGCTCGCATAGCTTACTATATCTCCCTTGTCCCTTTTCGAAATAACTTTTTCTTCTCTCAGAGCCTTCAGTTCACCTCGCAGGCTCTCATTTTCACGAATTAAATCCGCAAACCTCTCTTCTATAATTTCGGCCACCCATTTCTTCACTATTTTTTCCGAAATTTGATTTTTACTAATCTGTTTAATTATCATTGTCATATCATCAAGTTTCTGTTCCAGACTATTAGTTATGTCTTCACTTTTCATGTCCACGTTATCGCAATCATCATTTCTTTTCGTCTGCTTTTTTTTTGTTTTAATATTCTTCTTTGGATTAACTGTACTCGCATTGTCACTCATGCCTTCAATCCCACTGACGCAACATGTCAAATGTCCCGTTGCACTCAGAATTTTTTTATCTCTCGCACATCCAGGATGGTACGCCATATCACATAATTCACATGTTATTGGTTTAGCCACGCTCCGATAGCATTTTGCACATTGCAGTGTGTCTGCCTCCGAGGTTGCTGACATATCTGCATCGATTTTAAATCTCGTACAATCTATATTGTTTCTCTAAACTGTCGCCTATTGGCGCTACAAGCGTAAGTCCTTGATAGCGATGCCCGTAGTTACCACCGCCGTCGAAAAATCGCCACGAACGCGCGACCTTGTCAGTGATGTTCGTTTAACCCACCAATCGACGGTAGTCGCCAAAATCGCTCGACATTATCAGCAGTACCTGTTCTTGCCACTAGTTGCCGTTAGTCGTCCCGTACCGCACGTTCCCGACAACGATGTAACGCCACGGCGGCCGTAACGGTCTTTTTCACCCGACGAATACACCAATTCATTAAATGTTAATAAATTCCGTGTTTTTCCAAGGTGCCCCACTATTCATAAATCAGATTGATCGTCACATAATGCTGGTCAATCTGACATAGTTTTTGACTTTACACCACCGATACTACACAAGCCACTTGGTTCGAAAACAGAGCGCAATTGACACACGTCAGATCGATTTGAGAGCGAGAGCGAGAGCGAGAGCGAGAGCGAGAGCGAGAGAAAGAGCGTAAATAGCTGCGCTTCTTTCTCTCAAACATATGTTCCGCTCCTTTGCGTTCGGAAATCTCACCCAAGTGATCTGAAACAGACTCGGCAAACATCAAAATTCTCCGAAAATTAAGCCTGATTTACAGCAGTTCACTTCTATATAGATTTTTCACGGCTTTATTTCATTTATTTGTTTCATCTTTATCCTATTCGCTTCTCAAGTTTTTTAAAGCTCGAGAACCTTAATTTGAGTAATCTTGCTAGCATTCATGTTATTTCGTCGACGAGCTTTGGATCTTGGGACTTAGTATTGACGATTACAATAGGGAGTCAGCAAAGACAAAGGTTAGAATGTCGAGGGCATGGTCAGCGAGCCAATTAATGACGTTCTTTGTGGGATTGTCTGCTGGATGAAAATTCAAATTATTCGAAACTTGTTTTTTAAATAATGACCTGAATAATTTGAGGAACTGCTTTTACGATAATCGTTCGAATCGTTTGAGCTCTTGTCTTTGAGATAACCATCTAAACTATTCGGGCTCACTCGAAAGTATATATGACGCAAACGCCTGCATTCGTCACCGCGGAGAGTTTAAACTGTATCACTGTATTAAACATGATAGTCTCTCGCTGAGCGAAGATACCTTTTTTGTCCTGGAGCTCTCGGGAATTCCTTGTACTGAAGATACGCCTTGGGTCATACGTCCGTTACGATCCGCTAATACAAGCATCAAAAAAATTGAAGGAGCCGAAAATTTTTCCATTTTTTTTTCGTGACTTTTGCGTGACTGGAACTTCGCAAAAAATTGACGTATTAAGATGAGTGGAATAGCATTTTTAAGCTTGACATGTCTAGTTTTGAGATCTTACGATGGCATTTTTTCTGGCCATTGGTCATGGCACAATCAAGAGAAATTCCGCAAAGAATTGTTTTTTCTCCAAATTTCGCGTTTTTTAAAGAGGTCCCCCGGCTCGAGAACATTTTTTCTGACCTAATCAATAACACAGTCACTCAGCCTAATTCTTTACCTGCGATTCCATTTTTTTATTTTTTCTGTACGACACTTTGTCGCTCCGATATTGGCCGGTGAATGAAAAAACATCTTTTTTCGTTTAATCATCGATATCTCATGAACCGGTAATTCTATAGCAAATCGATCGGCAGTTTTGGTAACCTAAATGAATTGTATATGAGGTTTATTTATTGTTTAAAAAAAAAAAAAATTTTTTTCACCCTCTGCGTTCACTTCAAAAGTGGCAAAAAAACCACTTTTTCTGGTTATTTATAAAATTCACCAGAACTTTGCAAAGATTGCTGATTGTGAGAGTACAAATGTTTGTGGATGCCTTCTTACCTCAGTGTATCCCCAATAAACCTATGAAATTTCGAATTGAGCGGCCCGTCCGCTTTTCTACCCCGAGGTGGCAACCTTTAACAAAAGTTAAAGGAATACCTTTTTTGCTCTTTAAACATCATCCGATCATTATTGAAATGAAAAAAAAAAGTTGCGTTGTCCCTCACAATTTGACATTGAGTACTCAAAAGTGCGCGGCAGGAACTTTTTTTTTCTTTTCCCTAACCAATTTTCTATCGCCAGCATTACCCAAAGGTACCACGTACCACGTAGAGGTTGCATGACCGAATTTTCAAGCTAGAACATTTAAAAAAAATTTTTTATTTTTTTTCATGAAAAAAAAAATGTCATGGGTATTCAATGCCAAATTGTGAGAAAGAGCAAAATTAACGTCCCGATTATAGGAAAGTTATTGTAATGACCCCGAAAATCGATAATCGTTTTTTCATCAGATTTTCACGTTTCGAGGTCGTTGGGGTCATTTTAGCCTATTTTGAGCAAAATGTTTGTGTGTGTGTGCGTGCGTGCGTGCGTGCGTGCGTGCGTGCGTGCGTGCGTGCGTGCGTGCGTGCGTGCGTGCGTGCGTGCGTGCGTGCGTGCGTGCGTGCGTGCGTGCGTGCGTGCGTGCGTGCGTGCGTGCGTGCGTGCGTGCGTGTGTGTGTGTGTGTGTGTGTGTGTGTGTGTGTGTGTGTGCGTGCGTGTGTGTGTGTGTGTGTGTGTGTGTGTGTGTGTGTGTGTGTGTGTGTGTCTGTGTGTGTGTGTGTGTCTGTGTGTGTCTGTGTGTGTCTGTGTGTGTCTGTGTGTCTGTGTGTCTGTGTGTCTGTGTGTCTGTGTGTCTGTGTGTCTGTGTCTGTGTGTCTGTGCGTGTGTGTGTGTGTGTGTGTCTGTGTGCGTGTGTGCGTGTGCGCGTGCGTGTGCGTATGTGGTTAAACTTATAATACGATTACAATTTTCAGAAGTCTCTAGTAGTTTAGTAGTTTTTTAGTAAAAAATGAAATATTGCAGAAACGCGATCTACACGGGAGGATTCAAGTTAAGAAGGGAGCAACTGACAAGGAGACTCTACGGTCGATGGGTATTTGTAATTCTTTATATTTATAGTACAGAAAGGACTAGACCCAAAGAACAAATCCCCAAAGGTATAGGGCTAGATATCCAGAAGTTTTCGAAAAAATTAATTTTGAAAAATGTCCGAAAATTACGAGTGAGGCATATACGCTGAAGTTAAAGCATTTGACAACTGAGCTCGTGGATTAGTAAGTAGCCCAGGAGTCTAGTATCCCGTAGATCGATGGATCGAGTCCCACTGATGATCGTTTTTTCTCTAACTCTTTTAACGCCTATACCCACATCACTTACATGAGAATGTTTATAATGAATGGCCTTTTTTATACAGAAATCAAAAATGTAATGTAGAAAATTTGTTCATTTTATATTTTTTCTTAATTCTAACAAACTAACAGTACAAAAATAATCGTTACATATTGGCGTTCAGTCTTTTTCATTGCATTCTAGTTTTTCTAACAATCGTGTAATCTTTTACTCTTGCTCCAAAGTTTCACAGAAGCCCGGATGATATTTGTCGTAAAGGCAAGGAAAGCAAAACGTTTTACGGTGTCTTGCAGACTGTATGAATGATGCATTTTTGCAACTACATTTTTTTTAAAATCTCCATCGAAAAACAAACTTCGGTCACGTTCATGAAAACTTCCTTGTCGTTAATGATTATATTAGCGTGCCATGCGTACCGGATCATGTTGCGGAAGATTGAAGAGGACAGCTGGGGTTGTACGATACAATGAATTTTTAAGCAATCCTCTCTAGAGTTAATTTCGCGTTTCCGTTCGATTAAGTAGGGGCAGTTCTGCAAACGCTTTATCAAATTTTTCACCTGCCGTATATCATCCGGGCTCCTGTGAAACTTTGGAACAAGAGTAAAAGGTTACATGATTGTTAGAAAAACTATAATGCAATAAAAAAGACTGAACGCCAATATATAACGATTATGTTTGTACTATAAATTAATTAGAGAATCAAGGAAAAATATGAAATGAATAAATTTCTTACATTACATTTTTTATTTTTTTATTAAAAAGTTCTATTATTATAAACATTCTCATGTAAGTGATGTGGGTACAGGCGTTAGACGAGTTAGGGCAAAAAAAGGTTTATCAGTGAGACTCGATCCAGCCATGTACGGGATACTAGACTCGTGCGCTATCCACTGAGCCACGAGCTTAGTTGTCAGATGATTTAACTTCAGCGTATATGCACCGTACGTAATGTTCGGACATTTTTCAAAATTTTTTTTTTCGAATACTTCTGGATATCTAGCCCCATGGCTTTGAGGATTTGTTATTTCGGTCTAGACCTTTCTACACTATAAGTATTAAAAATTACAAAAATCCGTCGACCGTAGAGCCCTTGTAAGCAGCACTGTCATTGCTGGATTTAAAAAAAAAATTAAAAACCGAAATTAGACGAATTAGAAGGTGTATAAACCTCGCACCCCCACCAAGCCGCATTTTTTCTTTGAAGAACTGGAAATAATAACCTTCATGGTCGCTTCAACCCCGCTTAAATAAAGTTTAAGCGCAGCCCGTTTTCGAGAAAATCAAAATTCAAAGCTGGGGGTGCCAGCTTTGTATCAAGCCAGCGCCCACTTTCTGATCTCAAAGCCGGAAACCAATTTAAACGGCCCTATATTTATCAATTTTTCATGATCTTATCGAATGTGTGATTTTTTTATTTCATCGGAATTATTCCTACTAAGATAAGGGTAGCTTTTTAACTATTGAAAAACTCGAAATTCAATTTTCGGGAGCAAACTTTGCTAGGTGTTTATGAACTATCTATGATTTTTCAGAAAAGCTTTAGCCAGATTTTTAACTTCCTGCTTTTCTAGGGAAGTTATTGTAATGACCCCGAAAATCGAAAATAGATTTTTTGGTAGATCTTCACGTTTCAAGGTCATTGGGTTCATTTTAGCCTAATTTGAACAAAAGTATGTGTGTATGTGGGCGTATGTACGTACGTTCGTACGTATGTGATCAAATTTTTCGTTGACGTTTTCTGGAAAACTAATGACGCGATCAGAATGATAGATGATGCAACCGATCGATAACTTAGAGCTGATAACATTTTAGCCCAATTTGGTTGAGAAGTCATTAAGTAAAAAGAATGAAACATTTTTTTTCCCATAGAATCCACACGGAAGGATAGAAATTTGAAAGGGTGCAACTAACAAGGAAACCGCGCGATGTGTCCCCCTCCGATTTTGATGAAACTTTGCAAACATTGTAGAGCCGGTCAAAATGTTCGACATTTTTTCTCGACATTATTATTCGACGTGTTTTTTTAATCTGCTGAATCCCAAATCTAGGGGGTGAAAACTGCTCTTGAAAATCGAAGGATTTTTCGTTTTTCGATTATAACTCGCACTTGATGCGCACTATACATTCGTGATAAGAACGATCAATTAATCCAAACGATTTACCATTATTTATTTAACAATGTTTTTTTACATAATTCCGAGGGTTTTGGTTGGATCGAAATGTGACTTCGTTAATGTATACATGATGGAAAAATGAAGTTTACGTGTTTTTGGGTTTTTACATATCTTGCATATAAAGGGGTGTGAACCATCACTGAAGTTTTCGATGATATTGTATCATAATTGGTAGTTTCATTCGTTATATTTACATCATTTAATGCCCGTAGCAAGGGTTGCATTATAATTAAACATTTAGGACTGCAATTTAGCAGACCGACCCTCTCAGGGGCTGAAAACCACCCCTGAAAATCGTGAGATTTTTCGTTTTTCGCTTATAACTCGGAAGCGGGATGAGATAGAAAAAAAATTGCAATGGCAAAGTTATTGCATTTTACGCGCACTTTTCATTGGTGGTATGAACGAACAATAAATTTAAACAATTGAATATTATTTATTAGTAGTGATTAAAGGAGCGTTTCGTTCCAAGGTCCCTACTTACCGACGTTACCGACCGAATTCAGCTGAGACTCGAACTCTTTTTCACCGACCACCCGGCTGATCTCTCCTTCACCGACAGCCGACGGGGGAGCTCTGGAACCCCTCGACTAGTATTTGGAGCACCCTCCCTTTTACTGACAGCTGGTCCCAGCGCCATCTTGCCCTTTTACCGATAGCTGGTCATCTTGCAGGTCCTGGCATCCGATACCTTTTACCGACAGCCGGCCTTCTTGCGGCGTCCTCTCGAAGACCCCTTTTACCGGCAACCTGCGATCGCTGGCGCCATCTTGAACCTGCCCCTGGTATGACAGAGCAATCCGACAGTCCGCCATCTGGCGCCCTCCTGCAGACCCCTCTACCGGTATTGCGGAGCAATCTGACAGCCGGCCATCTGGCACCCTCCTGCAGATCCTTTTACCGAGATAATCGTTGATCGTTCGAACGTTGAACGATGAACCATAAATGTTGAACATTGAACGATGAACGACGAACGATGAACGTTCTTCTTTACCATCTACCGACCCTCCCTCTTTACCAATCGACGGACGATGAACGTTCCTCTTTACCATCGACCGGCCCCTCCTCTCTACCATTTACTACTACCAACCTTTTTTCGACATTACTAACGTTGAACGACGAACGTTGAACGTTGAACGACGAACGTTCGAACGATGAACGTTGAACGACAAACGTTCGAACGTTGAACGTTGAACGACGAACGCTCGCACGATAAACGTTGAACGACGAACGTCGAACGGAAGTTTGAAAATTCTCCAAAAATCTTCGAGTGTGAACGAGCAACGTTTCAACGAACGATGAACGCTGAACGACGAACGTTCGCACGATAAACGTTGAACGATGAACGTTCGCACGATGAACGTTGAACGACGAACGTTCGCACGATGAACGTCGAGCGACGAACGTTCGCACGATGAACGTTGACCGACGAACGTTCGCACGATGAACGTTGACCGACGAACGTTCGCACGATGAACGTTGAACGACGAACGTCGAACTGAAGTTTGAAAATTCTCCAAAAATCGTTGAGTGTGAACGAGCAACGTTTCAACGAACGACGAACGTTCGCATGATGAACGAACGTTTGAACATTGAACGCGTCTCACTTTTAACATAGAAGGATCGTTTTCACCTAAATCATTGAATTGTTTTTCAAAACGGAATTGCGGAGGCAAACGGGTGGATCGTTCGACCGTTGATCGGAAAAAATCATACTTATGGTAATCTGATGAATTTGTTGATATGTCGGTTAGATGAATCGACGGCGGCGCGTCTCACGAAAGGATTGATAAACATCCGCGGAGGAGTGTTCGTTGAATCATTGCACGTCTCTTTCTCTGTCTTATCCTGCGGTCTTATGCCATTGTTTGCAAACGTCTATGACAACGATGACCGAACGAGGCCATGCATGGAGCGGGCATGGTGAAGAAGCCTGCCGTTGCCTGCTCTATCAGCGCGGAAGATGTGAGGATGAACTTTGATAGGATTTCTCATTCAACTGAAGCAGCAGGCTGCAGCAACGATGATACACAGCTTATCCACCAGAGTGATTCAATCATTATGGATAAAAAATGATTAAACGCGTGTTACCAACAACTTTAAAGAATTATAAAAACGATAAATGATTAAAGTCTTTCCCATCATCGAGAAAAAAATTATAAAATTATTTCTCCCATGCACAATGCATCTTGACAATGTTGCATATCTATTTTGAGATAAAAAATTTTAAAAATCTGATTATTTTATGCATCAATAAAATTACTAACAATATAGACATTGCAATCACAGGTCTGATTTATCGATCTAGGAATTATCGAACCCCCCCACCCCCTACTTCACAAATGAGCTATGATAGCTTGTTAATGTGAAATGAACAAAGTCTTCGAAAATGCTGGCCCGAAAATTCTTGAAAAAAAAATGTCTGAGCGTGCAACGTGTGTAATTAAAGCAAATTAGAAAATTTGAAAAAACTCCCGGCTGCGAGCGTTGTCTTGCATAATAGATTACCTTATTTACAAAATCAAAAACGATGAAATAATTCGCGGTATTATCTCAGTTTATTAATAGTTTAACCCGTAGACACTACACTCCCTTTGAGGTCACGCACTCACCATACTGGTGCAAATTTGCACTTCGACTTTTCAAATCTTTGTATTTCTTCGATGAAAGTATGGAATTAATCTTGAAACCAGACTTTTTGTGAGTAGAAATTCCTTAGTAATCGAATGCAATCATGTGAAAAATTAAAAAATTAAATTTTATTGTCGAAAAATGGCCAAATTGAAGAAAGGAATTTTGAAAACCTGTTTTTTTTTTGTTTAAATGCCATTTAAATGCTAATTAAGATATCGGCATGGTTCTTGCCCTAAATGAAAGATAAAAAGTCATATTTTAAGGAAAAAAATAATCCAGAATGATTGTAAGAAATTAAAGATTTTTTCAGCGTGCCTGAAACTGAGGTAATTTTTTAGGGGGAAAACACGTCTAAGTCGGTATTTTCGAACGCAATTTTTTAATTTTATTTGACAAAATGCTTAAATTTTAGACGCAATATTATACTAGTACATAAGTAATACAAAATAGTATGAAAATACTTTAGTCGTCGTTCGCAGCGCATTCGAAGCATGCACCTGACCGATGATCGTCGCAGATTCGTCGCCGGCAGGTATGGCATCTCATGCGCGTGTGCTTTGCGTTGTCTTTGTTGCAAAGTGCACACCGAGCACGAGATTCATCTCGAATAATTTCTTGACCACTCACCGGTGGTGGATCCATTTTTTAAATTTATAAAATGAGGCGCTTTACAGAAACGCGCAAGGTGCAGCTTTCCAACCGTCGCCTTAACTGTGGCTCTATCAGCTGTAAGCTAGCTTCTTCAAAAAGTGGTACCGATTTAGTTTTTCATTTGTATCCATCACATTGTAGAAGATACAAGCATTGATTGATGCTTGATTCAACATATTGTAAAAAAATATCTTTTTCGTTGTGCCATCCTGCATAAAAAATAATAATTATTATACTAAACTCGTTAATATTAGTAAATATTGCATTTCCATGATATTCCACTCGATTATGGTCTGATAAACAAGATTTCAATATTAGAACAGATATCATCGAATTAACGGTCACCACACTGGTGCAAATACGCACCTTTTTGACATTCTGATGTTCGCTCTTCGGAGACAAGTTTCCGACCGGCAACGCTACTCTGCTAGATGGAAGCGTATACCCATAGACATATTTGCCGTGGAGGGGAAAGGGCGCTAGACCACGCAGGTAGAAAGCTCTATACACTTGAAATTTTCGTGGGTGCAAATTTGCACCAGTGTGGTGTCTACGGGTTAAATTCAATAGCCGGATGCAATAAGGGCATACGCCGCTCGAAGCGGCTCGAATTGGACAATACTTCTTCCAAAACGGGTGAAAATCTTAAAGTTGTCGAAATTCAAAATAAAAAATATAGTGTTGTAGGGCTCAATGTCGCGCATGTTTTTGATGCATACAACTTTATTGTATGATTGGTTTTTTCAGTGGCAATAATTAAAAACCACAAAAGTTGCGAGCATGGAACATCAATGTTTTTCAAAATATAAATTGCCGAACCTCCGTTGTTTTTTAATCAATTCAATCCGGATTTATTTGACACATTACTCTTAATACTCTAGCGTCGCTGTCAAGCAAAAAAAAATTTCGGAAAAAATTATTTATGTAATTGATTTTTAATATCAAAGCCGTGACGCTTAGTACTTCTGTATTGCGAGCTTCTCGAAGAAAAAGAGTCGAAGAAAGTTTAAGACTCAGAAAACTTCCAACGGGGAAGCTGTTCCATAGGGTTCAATGATGTTTTCGGGAAAATTTTACGTGGGTATCTCAAAAATAATAGAAATGGCGATAAGTTTAACACTAAGAGCGCGAGGCGGCATCGCACGATCAAGCAGGATCGTGTGATTGTCATTACACAAAACAAAATAATGATAAAACAATAAGACTCCCGGTCACTATGGTGCACAGCGCAGGGGAGTGCTTGTTGAATTTTATTACTTTCAAACGTGTTGTTAAAAGTTATGGCACCTGTTTATTCAACATTAGGCCGAAGGCGGCCGAAAAACGAAAAAACGTGGGCGCGTAATATGTCGAAAAAAAATATAAATATCCCGAGTAAAAATATTTCACTGGCTAGGGTATGGCTAGCATCTGGCAGCTCGTTGTACGCTTCCGCGGAGTCTGGGCAGCATTTGGCGGCTATTTGGCTACGCGCTGTCTTTTCAAGCAAGACTTGAGACTCGCGTCGGGTGTCTGGCAAGTGTATGACAGTGCCAGACGGTACCAATTCGCTCGCACCCGTGAGCGCGTATGGTGTATGGCAGGTGTATGGCAGAGCCAGTGAGGTGCGTATGGTGTATGGATGGTGTTTGGCTGGGGTATGGCAAAGCCAGTGAGGCGCGTATAGTATATGGCTAGTGTATGGCAGAGCCAGCAAGGCGCATATGGTTCTTGGCTGGGGTATGGCGGGTGTATGGCAGAGCCAGGGAGGCACGTATGGTTTATGGCTGGTGTATGGCAGAGCCAGTGAGGCGTATATGGTGTATGGCTGGTGTATGGTAGGCGTATGGCAAAGCCATAACCGAACTTATACAAAAGTAGAAACACTCTAGACGAAAATGCCAGAGAAGAACTACAGTTTTGTTCAATGCTCTATAATATCTTATCCTGATATTACAATACTATCGAAATAAATAGACAGCGGCTGCAAAAAGAATTGACGGTGTAATTTGGGAACATATAATGAGGCATACGGAATATAGTAATATAAACGGTTTGACATACGAAATAACAGTATCAGCTGTCGTTGACGTTACTGGTAAACACTGGCAACTGTCAATTAAGGTTCTTTCCATTTATTTCGTTTTCTTTTTTTTCACGTATTCTTTTCACATGCCCACGCTGTTAAAAAGTATATTGAAAATTCATTTTTCCACGTGAAATTGTCTTACAAAGTGACAGGATGTCATTTGCATTTTTGTCATTTTTGATACTTATCGTACTGAAAAGTCAGCCCTCGAATAACAATTCCCCAAAGCCGTTGGGCCAGATAGCCAGAAATTTACGAGAAAATCGACTTTGAAATATTCCGAGCAGCTTCTGACGACGAATGAAAAGACAATTTCAAACCGACCGCGTAGCTCAGCGGGTAATGAGCACGACTAGTAATCGGAGCGTCCCCTGTTCAATCCCTGCCGAGGGGAGTTTTTTTTCATTTATTTTAGTTTTCCCTAGTATAAATGTGTTCTTTATTCTCTGACGAATAATAATCATAACGCGAAAACAATGATACAACGTATCGCAACTTTTTACTCCGCTGCTGTTTGGGCCCGCCAGACCCTCGCCATCGCGCACCGCCATACCTTTCCCACGCACGGGTCACAGACCACTAGTCAGACCCTTCCCATACGGCAACCAGCTATCTGGCTGCTGTATGGGGTCGTCCGCTGAGCGCGACCCTTGCCATACCCCTGAGCCAGACCCACGCCAGAATCTTCCTAAGCATTCCCCATACACCTGAGCCAGACAGTAGCCAGACGCTAGCCATACCCAAGCCAGTGGGCATATTTTTACTCGGGTAATTTCGAACTGGTACTCGGCGAGAGCAGTGTACCAACGTACTACTCGCGGATTACTGGTTTTATTCGCGTTTAGTTATACCAACACCTGGCAATCCCTCACTGGCGTGAATCTAATCCCGATTAAAAAAAACCTGTAATTTCTGAATCGACCAAATTATCTCCATTAGCTCGAGCTTACCTGACGGGTAGTGTCGCTCGACGTCCGTCGTTCACCTACTGACTGCGTAAACTGGGTGTAAATCGTTATCGTTCGTTTTGGGATCCGCTTGCAGAAGTATTACTGCAATACCATCTGCGCTCGCATCCGTATGTAATTCCGTTCGCGGAGCTTTTGGATTGTACGCTCGTCATATCAGATCCGTCGTCAAAACCCGTTTTATCGCGTCGAAGGCTTTTTGTTGGTCCTCGCCCAACTGATACCTCTCTCCTTTTTTTGTCAATCGAATTTAGGTACAAATCGTCTGAAAAATCCAGCCAACCCCATAAATTGTCGGACTCCATGTGCGTTAGTGGGTCGCGGATACAACTCGATCGCGGCTACTTTTTGTGGCCCTGGCTCTATCCCTTTCGCGCTGAGTTGAAAACCCAAGTATTCAACCTTTCGCATTCCGAATTGACACTTTATCAGGTTCAACGTTGAACCGGCTACTTTTAGTGCATCAAATGTCTGACGCAGTCTAACCATCAGTTCGTCCCAATCTAAAGCGAAAATGAAAATGTCGTCCAAGTAAAATAACAATATTCGGTTCCGCAATGGCCTTAGGACGGTTCGTATGAGTTTGGAACAATAAAATGGAGCATTCATCAGACCGAATGTCGTACGTGTGAACTCTCCGGTTTCGTCCTGCGTGATAAACGCTGTTTTGCTACGCGCCTCTTTCTTCCGTGGCATCTGTAGATACCCATTAGCTAGATCCAAAACTGCAAATATTTTAGCACGATACAAAATCTCGGCACATATGTCAAAATTGGGTAAAGGGTAGCTTATCCGCGCCGTCTGCTTATGTAATTTTTTATAATCGATTACTAAACGCCGTTCCCCGTTTTTATTTTCAACGATGAGAACTGGACTCGCGTGTGGTGAGTTCGTCTCGCGTACGATTCCCTCATTTTTCCAATCCGCAAGGATTGTTTCAATCTGTTTGCGTTCTAACGGTGCTGCTCGATACGGCTTGCTACAAATAGGGACACTCCCTGGATTTTCCCGAATGTCCATTTCGAGACGATTGGTCTTACCTAACTCGTTGATACTTTTTGCGAAACAAATTCGGTACTCGTTTACCAATTTGTCAAGTTCTCGGCGTTTTTTCTCGGTCCTTGTTGCGTCAATGTTCAATTCGTCTGGAGTTATTTCCTCTCTTCTCGGCGTTTCCAAAGATGCTTCCTCGGTCTTCTCGTAAATTCGGTCCCAGATCTCGGTCGTCTTGATAACTCGTGATTCATCGATGTTCATGTTCAGCAGAGGCAGACATAGTGTCTGCTTCCCTACTTCAGTTTCCACGAAGTTGATCGTTTTTGGTGGCAATTTACATTCGATCACGACCGTCACTGGAACAGGAACGTCGTTTTTTTCCTGAAAGCTGATGCAGAAAGCTAATACGTCGGCGTACCTGAATGTCAGTTGATTTTCATGTCTGCAATACGATAATCTCGGATCTGCGGTGTAAGAACGTCCTACAAACACATCATACGGCTGGACATCATCCGGAACCACCATCAATCGCACTTTTTCGAGTGTCACGTCGTCTACAGTGATCGATTCGTCGATCGCTGCATAAGTTTTGATGACATTGCCCTCACGTCCGAAGCCTTTTAGTTTTCCAGGTACACGAAAAATCGAAAAATTTTTACGCAGCACGTACGAAGCCTTAATCGTGCACGTCGAACATCCCGGATCGATCATCGTTGCAATTTCTCTGCCGTCGACCTTGATCTGTTTGATCTACTTATTCGCCCGTTGCACAGCCTCTACTTCTACTGCGTTTACGTTGTCTTCTCTCATGCTTTGCGGTCTTTCGCAATCGTTAGTCGAGTGACCTTTTTCGCCACATCTTTTGCAATGACGCTCCCTTTCAAGCTGAGTACACTTACGTGCGTAATGCCCCAATTCGTTGCAATTATAGCATTTGATCGTGCACGTCGAACATCCCGGATCGATCATCGCTGCAATTTCTCTGCCGTCGACCTTGATCTGTTTGATCTACTTATTCGCCCGTTGCACAGCCTCTACTTCTACTGCGTTTACGTTGTCTTCTCTCATGCTTTGCAGCCTTTCGCAATCGTTAGTCGAGTGACCTTTTTCGCCACATCTTTTGCAATGACGCTCCCTTTCAAGCTGAGTACACTTACGTGCGTAATGCCCCAATTCGTTGCAATTGTAGCATTTGATCGTTGACTTCTCTGTCTTACTGTATTGCTTGTCGTCGCTGTACTCTGGATTTGTCGACTTATACGTATATTCCCGCTTATTTTCAAGACGTTTGCTCGGTACTCGAACCTTCGAATTTCCGAACACCTTTTCAAGACGATCAAACGAGCACACGTGATTAAACAAATCGTCCTCGTCAACGTAATCGCGGGCGTACTCGCGTGGGTGTCGCCCCAACTCTGTTGAGAGAAATTCCCCGAGAGTTCTTCTTTGATATCTGTAATTGGTAGTTGTAATGGTTTATACAAACGTATCTTGTCCAATACATACGATTCCTGCCTCTGCTTTCTCTTTCACCTTCGATCCCACAGTTCTCCCCGACTGGGCTCTCGCACAAATCGTGGGCATCGCCAAAGGGGGGCAGGGAGGGTCAGCTGCCCCCCTCCCCCCCTAGAGACTCGGGAAAATTAAATCAAATGCTGTTATTTACTGTCCGACTTATCATTTCCGCGCGATGCGATCTGAGCACACATACGTGCCGCGCAGATCCGCCAAGTGACCGACCGCGCAGTGCCGCTCAGGGGGGGTGGCACAGAGTACGCTCGCTAGCTTCGCAATAAGGCCGGCCGCTGTATGGCGCTGGTATTCTTGTGCGCGGTGTAGACGAGGTCTGCTGTAGCCCGCTGCACGATACCGAGTGGGTCCCGAAGTTTGGAATTTTCGATGTTTGTCGGGTCCAAAGTTGGGAAAATGTATGTTCCGACCGGCGATGTTTGGACCGTCTACGGTTTAGAAAGTCCATAGATCTGAACTAGCAAAGTCTCCAGCGGTCATAGTTTGGAAATAAAAAAATTCGGAATTCAATGTATCGAAAGTACAATTTTCCGACGGGTCACAACTCGGATTCGCCAATGTTTCGAAAGGGCAAGAGTTTGAAATTTTAATGAGTTGAAAGTCTGTCGTAATTCACTGACAGTGGAAATGATTGAACGGTCATTTGTTTGAAAATCCATGGAATAGAAATTAACAGTTCCGAATGAATATGGCTCCGAACGGTGAATCTCCGAATTGGCAAGGTTTGGACTGTCAATGTTTTGACGGGCCACCGTTTGGAAAGCCTATCTATAGGTATAGAGGCGCAGCTAGTTAATCGCAATAGAAAGAGAAGAGACTATGTGTAGCTCTGTACCTATCTCTCTCCATCCGAACCTGCGTGGCTCACTGAACCGCGTGAACATAGCAGACCTTCTGCATACATAACTGTTAGATCATTTGATCATGTGACAAATCACTGACGTTATGTTCAGCTCGCACAACGTATTTATCTTGTTTCTTGTTGTCAGCTGTTTTTTACCTCAATCTCTCTCAGATTGATTTTCATTGTCAGACGTAAAAAGCCGATGTACCAACTTTGTTATAAACACCATATTATACTTTCTTGCTATTAATAAAACCACTGCTAACTCACAGGTTATGGGCCCAGTGAGAGGGTACAGCGGCAAATCTGAAATTAATTGAGTGTTTGATACGTCAAACAATTTTTTTTGGTGTTACAAAAGTTTGTCGCCATTACACGGTCAGCAAGAGACGGCTTGCAAAACGTGCAGACGAAAATAGAAAGGAAATAATAGAGAGATTTTCGAATAATCATGGCAACCTCATCCTCATCAGACGAATATAAGATCCAGAAGTTGTCGACCGAAAACTATCATGCGTGGTCTATACGAACAAAAGCGGCTGTGGTGCAAAACGATTGCTGGGACGCTATTGACCCTGGTTACGCCAAACCGTTGACCGCAGAACAGAAAAAGTTAAATAATCGTGCGTTGACGTTTCTTTTTCTCGTCGTGGAAGATAATTATTTAGACGACATTGAAGCAAGCACTACAGCAAAAGAAGCATGGACGTCTCTGAAGGAAATTCATTCAAGGTACGGCTTACTTCATACGCTTCAGTTGATGAGAGATTTTTTCAACACAAGGATGAGAACTGACAAAAAAATGGCCGATTATCTCAGCAGAATATTGGAATTACATCGTAAATTAGCGAGCGGCAATCACGGATTCAAGGATAAAGAAGTAGCTCTCGTTATGTTGATGGGACTGCCCGAGAAGTACGAAACATTGATATTGAATCTCGAACAAGACGAAGACGACGTCACTACGGAGAAAGTAAAATCGAGGTTACTGGTAGAAGAGAAAAGAATAAATCGTCGAGAAGAACAAGATGACGAAGACAAGGAAGACGGTTCAAAGGCTTTATTTACAAAAAATAAACGTGGGTCCGGCTATCACGGCCGAGTAAATTTCAATGCAGGAACAAGCTCCAATGATAATCGGAAAGTAAAGTGCTTCTGCTGCAACGAATATGGGCATATCGCACGTTTTTGCCCAGAAGGACGAAACAAAGAATCAAGAGACGAAGATAAACGGGAACAAAATACATATTACGAAGCGAAAATAGTGCAAAGGGCATTATGTGTAAAACCGGAGCGAATTGAAGATTCAAGGACATGGTATCTGGATAGCGGAGCTACAGATCACATGACATCATACTTGGAAAAACTGACGAACTTTAAAGAAATGGAATCAAGTGCGAAAGTTGCAAACAAAAATATAATTTTTAAGAGTTGACGGTATTGGACAAGCAACTCTTGAATTTCGAGACAAGAATGGAGGGCTAAATGCCACTTTAAGTGATGTCTTATACGTGCCTGATTTAGATGGAAATCTCTTATCAGTTGGCCGAATAGGAGAATCAGGTTTGAAAGTACATTTTGCAAACAATAAAGCCAAAATAATTGATGAAGTTAGCAATACTTTGCTCGCAACAGATCGCGTAGGCAGATTATATCCGATTAAAGAACGAGATTACACAGCAAAAATTTCTCGAACTGTTGATGACGTTTTGTGGCATCGAAGATTAGGTCATTTAAATTACGAAGCGATGAAACAAGTTCATAACGACAATGAAGAAAACAAGAAATTGAATGCAGTACCATTCGCAGCTTGCCCGACATGTAAAATGGGAAAAAGGAAACGAAGCTTTCCAAAAGATGAGGCAAAACGAGGAAAAGTACCACTGGAATTAATTCACTCCGATGTAGTGGGGAAGATTGATCCAACGTCTAAAGGAGGATCAAAATACTTCGTAACGTTTATAGATGAATATTCCCGGTATACAGTTGTATACCCAATGAAAAGAAAAGATGAAGTTCTGACAAAATTTGATGAATATCGATGCATGGCCGAAAATTTTCACAATTGAAAAATCCAAACGCTAAGAAGTGATAACGGCGGCGAATATCGAAGTAAATCGTTCGATAACTACTTAAAGGAACATGGAATTCAACGACAATTGACTGTGCCAGGAATGCCACAACAAAATGGAGTTGCTGAAAGAATGAATCAAACTTTGCTAGATATGGCAAGATGTTTGCTTATTGAAGCAGGACTCTCAAAGTCGATGTGGGCAGAAGCTTTAAGCACAGCTTGCTACATCAGGAACAAATGTCCATCGAAGGCAATTGAACAGAAAATCCCAGAGACATTGTGGTCCGGAAACGAAGTCAGTACAAAACATCTTCGGGTTTTTGGATGCAAGGCGTGGATCACAGTGAGGACAAGAGCGACACGAAACAAACTTGACTCGAAAGCGTACGAATATATTTTCGTAGGTTACCTTAATGGTGTAAAGGGGTACAAGCTATGGGACCAACATAAAAATGAGTTTATACTGAGCCGAGACGTTATTTTCGAAGAGGAAGTTTTTCCATTTAAGAGAACAGGTACAGAACAAACAGTTCAAAAAGAAGATCGGACCGAAGAAATTATTTTTCGAACACAAGCTGAGAAAGAAAACGATATTGAAGACGAAGAAAGTGAAATAAATGGCGTGAATACTTACGACTCATGTTCTCTACAAAACCATATCGTAGATTTCGAACGAAACGAAATACCTGCTCAAGACTCAGAAGATGACGGAGCTGCATCTATAATATCTGAAGGTGATGAATTATCAGAAAATCGTCCGGAACCAACAGACGCAACACCTGAGGAAGTTTCAGAAATCATACAAGCACACCCGGTACGAGGTTCTGGCCCTAAACCTCGTGAGCCTATACGACGTTTTGAGAGACTGTTAGCAAAAGAACGAACGAAAAACGTTCATGCGCGAAGCGCCATCAAAGGTGAAGACGCGTTAGACGATCCAATGACTCTAGAAGATGCTTTGTTGAGTCCCAACGCGGAAAAATGGAGGCTAGCAATGGACGAGGAACTGGAGAATTTGAGAAGAAACGACACGTGGGTTCTTGTACCACGACCCAAGGATAGACGAATCGTACAGTGTAAATGGATCTTTAAACAAAAATTTGACAAAAACGGAAACTTGGATCGGTATAAGGCAAGGCTGGTCGCACGTGGTTTCACTCAGGTAGAAGGAATTGATTATAAGGAAACCTTCTCAACGGTGATAAAGATAAGATCGATTAGAATTTTACTAGCTTTAGCAGTAGAGCGAAATTGGATTATCCATCAATGAGATGTTACCGCAGCTTACCTTAACGGCATATTGAAAGAAACAGTATATATGGAGCAACCGAAAACCAGCAATGAGACCAAATCTAATCGAGAAGTATGTTTGTTGAAGAAAAGTTTATACGGTCTTCACCACTCACGACGGGAATGAAACTTATGTCTAAACGAGTTTCTGAAGTCGATAGAACTTGAGAGATCAAGAGCGGATCCGTGTACATATTTCGACAAGAAACGCGAATTAATTGTGGGAGTATACGTTGATGACTTTCTTATGCTGTCAAAAGATAAAGAAAAGATCGAAATATCCAAAACAAAAATTAACGAAGTATTCAAGGTAAAGGACCTTGGTGAGGTGAGTCATATCCTATCAATGAGGGTAGAAAAATACGACGACGATACTTTGACCTTGGATCAAATCGCCTATGCGAACGAACTGCTGAGAATTTTCGACATGAGTGATGCAAGAGGAGCCGCAACTCCTTTAGATCCCGGGACGAAGTTTGTTAAGAAATTTCAACCGGACATATTAAATCCAGATGAAGCTCTTAAATATCGACAAGCAGTCGGTGGACTTTTATACTTAGCCGGGGGTACAAGACCCGACTTATCATTCGCCACGACGTACATGAATCAGTTTTGCAGTCAGCCAGGCAAAGAACATTGGGCTGGAGTGAAGCACATCCTACGGTATGTGAAACATACAAGAGATCTATGTTTGATTTTTAAACGAACCGGAGAAGAAGCAGTCGTATATTGCGACACAGATTGGGCTGCAGATAAGATCGACAGACGGTCAATCAGCGGTTACATATTCAAACTAGCAGGTATAGCAATATCTTGGAGTAGCAAGAAACAACGAACAATTGCACTTTCTACTGTAGAAGCGGAATACTTAGCCATGTGTCATGCAGCCAAAGACGTGGTATGGACGCAAAATTGTCTGGCTGAGATTGGAGCAAGCGAATTTATTTCACTACCTCAAACTATATTAACGGACAATCAAGGCGCTATTGCTCTGGCGAAAAATCAAACCACATCAGAAAGAAACAAACATATCGACTTGAGGTATTTCTTTCTCCCCGAGAAGAGTGAGATGAAGTTGTTGAACTTCGATTATGTTCCCACTGCTATAAACCTTGCCGACATGCTGACGAAGATTTTAGGAAGACAGAAAGCAGAAGTGCATCGAGTCAAGTTGGGAGTGAGCAAGATTAATCATAAAAGAAATGAAATAAGGGTTGATTAGTCAAGGGTAAGTGTTAGATCATTTGATCATGTGACAAATCACTGACGTTATGTTCAGCTTGCACAACGTATTTATCTTGTTTCTTGTTGTCAGCTGTTTTTTACCTTAATCTCTCTCAGATTGATTTGCATTGGCAGACGTAAAAAGCCGATGTCCCAACTTTGTTATAAACACCATATTATACTTTCTTGCTATTAATAAAACCACTGCTAACTCACAATAACTATATCTATATTAGACTGGCCCTTATTCAAGTGACTTTCGAATTTTGACGGCGCTCACCGATAATATGTTTCCAAATAATTTAAAAAAAATCCTCCCAAAAGTACTCCGCTCTGTCTCAATATTAAGGGGTGCACCCGGCCTCCTACTTTTCCCCATTTGATTAACATAGGATTTTTATCGACTTTCTTTCATAATTATGTAGCACTGCCAATAAACATGCGAAAAATATGAACCTAGTACGGTTTTTTAGAGAAATACACGTACTTTTTCAACAAATTTTTATTTTTTTTAAATTCAAAATGGCGGATCCAATATGGTGACTTAAAAAATCGATATTCATCAAATGGCACAAGATTCCATTGAAACTGGTTGTACATGGGGTTTTTGGGTCCCTGGAGTGAAATTTTGTATCGAAAGTATAAATTCAACATAGCCGAAGAAACTAAAATTGTCCAAATTTGGTCATTCTTCATATTTTTGATATTTCTTAGATTTGAGTGACGCGCCTGTGCGGCGGTAATACAAACCACACCGATTTATTCTATGATATAAAATAAATACAAGCTTTTTGGAGCTTGATCCAGCTCTGTGGCATCTGAACGAATTTTCCCAGTATAAAGAGATATTTCATCACCCCTTCTTTTTTTAATAGATATTATTTTGATAATTGTTATAAATTTGGAATTTTCACATCATTTTCCGTAAACAGATCGTAATAAACGTCGCCTGTGCGTCACTCAAATTTAAGAAATATCAAAAGTATAAAGAATGACCAAATTTGGACAATTTTGGTTTCTTCGGCCATATTGAATTTATACTTTCGATACAAAATTTCACTCGAGGGACCTAAGAAACCCATGTACAACCAGTTTCAATGCAATCTTGTGCCAAATTTGATGAATATCGATTTTTTAAGCCGCCATATTGGATCCGCCATTTTGAATTTAAAAAAAATAAAAATTTGTTGAAAAAGTACGTGTATTTCTCTAAAAAACCGTACTAGGTTCATATTTTTCGCATGTTTATTGGCAGTGCTACATAATTATGAAAAAAGTCAATAAAAATCCTATGTTAATCAAATGGGAAAAAGTCGGAGGCCGGGTGCACCCCTTAATATTGAGACAGAGCGGAGTACTTTTGGGAGGATTTTTTTTTAATTATTTGGAAACATATTATCGGTGAGCGTCGTCAAAATTCGAAAGTCACTTGAATAAGGGCCAGTCTAATCTATATACACTCGGCAAAAAAATTGAAGTAACAGAAAATTTTTCCATTTTTTTACGTTATGTTTGCGTGACTGCAACTTCGTAAAAAATGGTCGTATTGAGATGAATGAAACAGTATTTTCAAGCTTGACATGTCTCGTTTCGAAATCTTATGATAACATTTTTTTCCCGGCCATTGATGGCACAATGAAGAGAAATTTTACAAAAAAAAATTTTCAAAAGTTTCCCGTTTGTCAGAGTTGTCGCCGGGATCGAGAAATTTTTTTCTGACTTGATCAATAACACAGTGACTTAGCCTGATTCTTCATCTCCGATTCCATTTTTTTATATTTTCTGTATCACAACTTTTCGCTGAGATATCGGCCGGTGAATGAAACAACATTTTTTTTCGTTTGATCATCGATATTTCATGAACCGGTAGTCCTATAGGAAATCGACCGACAGTTTTGGAAACTCAAATGAACTGCGGACGAGGTTTGATTATTGTTTGAAAAAAAAAATTCCACCTCTTGCATTCACTTGAAAAAGTGAGATAAAAATCACTTCTAGTTATCTAGAAAATTAACCAGTACTTTGCAAATATTGCTGGGAGTACAAATGTTTATGGGTGCCACGCTACCTCAATATATTCCCAATAACCCTGTAAAATTTCGAATTGATCCGTCCGTCCGTTTTTTACTCCGAAGTGGCATCCTTTAACGAAAGTTGATCGAACACCTATTTTGCTCTTTAAACATCATCGGATGATTATTGAGATAAAAAACAAAAAACAGTTTGCAGACCCGCGATTCTTGCGGAATCTGGGCAACTCCTTATTAATGCAATCAATTCAAACTCGATGAATGATGGAACGCAAAAGGAGAATTTCATAAAAACTGAACGGATACTGTTTGCATCAAATTTTCTGAAAATTTTCAGGAGAAAATTTAAAAACAATTAAAAAATTTCTTTAAAAATGGAAACAAGGAATTCCATGAGTATTCAATGCCAAATCGTAAGAATCAGCGGAAAATTTTTTTTTTTTCATCGCAATAATCATCCGAGCAAAATAGGTGCTCCTCCAACTTTCGTTAAAGGTTGTCACCTCGGGGTAGAAAAGTGGACGAACCGATCAATTCGAAATTTTATAGGGTTATTGGGGATATATTGAGGCAGCGTTGCACCCACATACATTTGTACTTTCAGCAATATTTGCAAAGTACTGGTTAATGTTCTAGGTAACCAGAAAAAGTGGCGTTTTTGCCACTTAAAAAAAAAAAAAAAATTTTTTGAAATTTTTTTTTCGTGAAATTTCTCTTGATTGTGCCATATCAATGGCCATCAGGGAAAAAATTTCATCATAAGATTTCAAAACTGGACATGTCAAGCTTGAAAATGGAGTTTCACTCATCTCAATACGACAACTTTATCCGAAGTTACAGTCACGCGAAAATCACGTAAAAAAATGGAAAAATGTTCTGCTCCCTTAATTTTTTTGCCGAGTGTATATGTTTTTCAGCTGTTGATCCTTCAAAACATCGACCCCTCGAAACATTAACCTGTCCATGTCATGCCGAACGGAACGTTTGACTCAAAGTTTTGGACCGTCAAACATTGAATATTCCAAATTTCGAAATTAAGAGTTATGGACATTATTTGAATTTTCCAAATAAGAACCGTTTAAATCATTGACGGTCGAACTCCAGCAGTATCGAAACCTTTGACTCTCAAAGTTTTTGACCGTCAGACATTGGATATTCCAAACTTCGAAATTAAGAATTATGGAAATTATTTGACTTTTCCGAATAATGACCGTTCAAATCAATGACGGTCGAAGTTTAGCAGTGTCGAAACGTTTATTTTCGGATCGTTAAGATTTCGATTTACCGCCCTCTCGGACACTCGAACGATCCAGTTTTTTTAATTCGGCGATATTACGAGTCAGAATAATAATTTTCGGAGATTGTGATTTTCAAAAAATTTTAATTCCAATAAAAAAATGTCCAATCCATGGGCCTTCAAAACCTTCTTTCCCAAAACGGCTAAGGCTTTAAAATTTTTTATCACTCTACCGTGCACAACGTGTACTATAGAGCGATCATTTACCAGCCTGAGACGAATTAAAACCTGGCTAAGAAGTACGATGGTCGCAAGTCGCCTCAATGGTCTTGCAATGATGAGTGTTCATCGAAAGATTATCACTGAGAACCTTCAAGATTTTAATGATGAAGTAGTCGAACAGTTCACAAAAAATCCACGACGATTATGTTTTAATAAAGATATTCTTTTTCCTGTAGTAAACGATTAAAGTTTTACAAACTTTATTGATTTTACCTATCTCATGTGATTTATCTATCATCTTGCCCAGCCCCCCCCCCCTCCCCCCGCCCAGCTAATTTCCTGGCGACGCCGTTGGCACAAATGTACTCTTGAACGCTCTTCGAAAGACTTTCCAGCTGATGAGAGTCGGTCGTTTCATTTGTAGCCAACTACTTGCGGCTTTCGTAAGATGACTGTACGCCGTCTCCAGCGTGAAGACGTCGGGCCATCCGTTGATCGCGGCTGTCACCTGGAGCTGTTCTAACCAACGGGCAGCTTTCCCTGAACCCGATTCGCCGTCGAATGTTCCTACACTCTTCGTCAAATCCGGCATAACGTGAAAGTCTCTGGTCGTATCAATCACTGGATGTTGCGATCGCGCACGCAGCTCGTTATTCATATTGACCAGTACCTGAAAAATCGACGTCATTCTTGGATAAGTTTGGCGTGCTTATACTGAGTTCGTATTGCGCGCGTCAACGAACGTTCTAGAAGGTTCTCGACGTTCCCCCTATGTTCCCCCTCCGCTACGAAAAACATGCGAGGCGCTGCTGATAGTCCGTTGATGTGTCAGTATTCCCATAGAGCTAGAGGAAGAATGACGTGTATCCGAAGCCAAAGAAAAGAACGCTTTATTCTTTTTACGATCGTTATATTCTCGTTAATAAAAGTACGTGTTTACTAAGGTGTCTTTTCTTCATTTTCGTTTTCCGTCTATCCTCATCCTTCTTTAGAACAGGCTTGGCGCAACAGTCATTGTAGCTGCGTCGAAATTTTCTCGGTACGCACCTGTGTTTCGATTGTCATTGTTGACGTTTTTCAAAGCTGTTCTATCCGCTCGAAATTTATTTTCGATTACGTCGCACTTTCGATTCCATGAATGTCGTACCGTCAGCGTTGTTGTTGTTGTGCAAATCCCCACCGATTTGTTTTTTTAACCTCGTCTGTGAACGTGTCACCACTGCCGCGGTATCAAATTATTTTGTTATCGTTCCCGAACTCAAGGTTACGTTCTTCGTCTCATCGATTTTCTGTCCGTCGCGATATTCATCATCGTTGCGCTGTCGTTCACGTTCCCTAACTACATCGTCTGTCAACAGCTTCGTTTTACACGCGAACGCATCGTCTTTATCTACGTTGTGCGCCATTTTCATTGCGTCAGCGCCACTTGCGGTGAACACTTCTATCACTCTCGTGGCAACTGCGCACTTATGCTACTGCGTCGTTTTGTTTAATCGCAACCGTAGAGCTTTGTCCACTTTATCGCGTCGCATTAACCATCAGCTTCATGATTAACCCTACGTTCATCACTCTGCTCATCACTCTGTTTATCCCAATTCTGAAATGTTATATTAAGCTTTTTTTTGCTAATTTTATTGTCAGTTGTCGTATGGCTTGGCGGGAGAGCGGTGACAGAAGAGTGTGGGGTAATCACGAACACACGTCGTAATTGAATAATTATAGTAAATGAACTTTATTGAAAATGGAACGTTCCGACTTAACTTTCTCCTACTCGCCAGTGACCCAACTTGACCGGCTCGAACCGTGACAAATCTCCACCGACGTAACTTGACTGGGCCCCATCTCTCCAGAACTGTCCATAATGAATTATCGCTTCGTGCGTTTCATCTAGCCTCGAGCGTACCAGCCCGAGTAAAAATATGCCCACTGGCTTGGGTATGGCTAGAGTCTCGCTACTGTCTGGCTCAGGTGTATGGGGGATGCATGGGAAGACACTGGCGTGGGTCTGGCGCAGGGGCATGGCAAGGGTTGCCCTCAGCGGACGATCCCATACAGCAGCCAGATAGCTGGCTGCTGTATGGGAAGGGTCTGGCTAGTGGTCTGGCCCGTGCTTGGGAAAGGTATGGCGAGGGTCTGGCGGGCCCAAACAGCAGCGAAGTTCAAAGTTGCGATACTTTGTGTTATTGTTCTCGTTATGATTATTATTTGTCAGAGAATAACAAACACATTCATATAAGAGAAAAGTAAAATAAAAAAAAAAATAAAAAAAAAAAAATTCCCCCGGCAGGGATTGAACAGGGGACCCTCCGATTACTAGTCTGGCTCGTTACCCGCTCAGCTACGCGGTTGGTTGGAAATTGTATCTTTTTTTGTCGTCATGAGCTGCTCGGAATATTTCAAAGTCGATTTTCTCGTAAACTTTTGCTTATCTGGACCAACGGTTTAGGGAATTGTTAGGGGGTTATTCGAGAGCTGACCTTTCAGTACGATAAGTATCATGAATTACAAAAATGCCAATGACATTGTGTCTCCTTGTAAGACAATTTCACGTGGGAAAATGAATTTTCAATATATTTCTTAACAGCGTGAGCATGTGAAAAAAATACTTGAAAAGAAAGAAAACGAAATGAATGGAAAGAACCTTAATTGACAGTTGCCAGTGTTCACTAGTAACGTCAACGACAGCTGATACTATTATTTCGTATGTCAAACCATTTATATTACTATATTCCGTATGCCTCGTTATATGTTCCCAAATTACACCGTCAATTCTTTTTGCAGCCGCTGTCTATTTATTTCGATAGTATTGTAATATCTAGATATGATATTATAGAGCATTGAACAAAACTATTGTTCTTCTCTCGCATTTTCGTCAAGAGTGTTTCTATTTTTGTATGAGTTCGGTTATAGCTCTGCCATACACCAGCCACACACCAGCCATACACCGTACGCGCCTCTCTGGCTCTGCCATACACCAGCCACATACCGGCCATACACCATACGCGCCTGCCTGGCTCTGCCATACACCAGCCACACACCAGCCATACACCGTACGCGCCTCTCTGGCTCTGCCATACACCAGCCACACACCAGCCATTCACCATACGCGCCTGCCTGGCTCTGCCATACACCAGCCACACACCAGCCATACACCGTACGCGCCTCTCTGGCTCTGCCATACACCAGCCACACACCAGCCATTCACCATACGCGCCTGCCTGGCGCTGCCGTACACCAGCCACACACCAGCCATACACCGTACGCGCCTCTCTGGCTCTGCCATACACCAGCCACACACCAGCCATACACCGTACGCGCCTCTCTGGCTCTGCCATACACCAGCCACACACCAGCCATACACCATACGCGCCTCTCTGGCTCTGCCATACACTAGCCATACACCATACGCGCTCACGGGTGCAAGCGAATCTGTACCGTCTGGCACTGCCATACACTTGCCAGACACACGACGCGGCTCCTAAGTGTTGCTTTAAAATACAGCGCGTAGCCACACAGCTCCCAAACCCTGCCCAAACCCCGCAGAAGCGGGCAACGAGCTGCCAGATGCTAGCCATACCTTAGCCAGTGGAATATTTTTACTCGGGAGGTCGCTACCGACCCAACTTGACCGGGGCGCGACCTGGCCTCCCTAGCGGCTACGGCGATTGCCGAGCAGTGCGCTTCAGCCTTCGGCTCCTCATTTATGTTCACTAAACAATATTTTTGATACATTATCGAATTATTTTTATACTGATGTCACACACGTATATATATATGGGGCATTCCAAACCAAACCGTGGGGTCATTTCCCTCGGGTCCAACGATTGTTGCATAATTTTATTTTTGACTTTGTTCCGACTCAAAATAGACCCTAATTTTTTTTCAAAATTTTTGCACCACTCTTTAAGGTGATGGGCGCCGATTGTTGCATAAACTTGCATATAGTTATTTGCATAGAAAGAAATTATATAATTTGCATACGATTTTTTTTAAACTTTGTTCTGACTACAAACGGACCCTAATTTTTTTTCACAATTTTCCCATCACTCCTTGAGGTGATGCGCGCGCATCTAAGTTGCAAAGATAAGAGTAAGCCGACGAAATGGCCATTTTTAAAAATTTGATTTTTTTTCTACAAATGCTATGTTATAAAATAATAGTTTTTTTTCTAATTTGGGAGTGGGACGCAGCTTGCTTGTATTTTAAAAAAAAAACTTTTTTTTTTTCAAATCTTTAAAATCGTAAAAATTTCGAATTATAAAAATCATTACACATGTGAAAAAAAAATCAAAAATATAACGTATCATGAAAAATGTTGATATTTTGCATATTTCGTATCTCGATTTTTCACTTTGCTGTGCTCAGAGACGGTCACGTGCTCTCCCCTCACGAAATATGAAAAATATCAACATTTTTCAAGATATGTTTTATTTTTGTTTTTTTTTTCACACGTGTAACGATTTTTATCATTAAAATTTTTTACGATTTTAAAGATTTGAAAAACAAAGAAAGTATTTTTTTAAATACAAGCAAGCTGCGTCCCACTCCCAAATTGAAAAAAAAACTATTCTTTTATAACACAGCATTTGTAGAAAAAAAATCAAATTTTTAAAAATGGCCGTTTTGTCGGTTTACTCTTATTTTTGCAGCTTCGATGCGCGCGCATCACCTTAAGGAGTGATCGGAAAATTGTGAAAAAAAATTAGGGTCCGTTTGTAGTCGGAACAAAGTTTAAAAAAAAATCGTATGCAAATTATATAATTCCTTTCTATGCAAATAACTATATGCAAGTTTATGCAACAATCAGCGCCCATCACCTTAAATAGTGGTGCAAAAATTCTGAAAAAAAATTAGGGTCTATTATGAGTCGGAACGAAGTCAAAAATAAAATTATGCACCAATCGGCGGACCCGAGGGGAATTACTCCACGGTTTGGTTTGGAATGAGCCATATATGGGTCATTCTTTTAAAACCCGACACACTTGTGGACCTCATAGTGCTCGATCGCCTTGTAACTTTGACATTCATTTACATATGTCAAACAGAGGACACTCAATTTTTTTCAGATTTTTCAAATGACATTTATGTCCCATAAAGGTCATTGATCTTTTGGCATTTTTTCAAATTTTAAATTATAAATGAATTTTTTCTGCATATAATCGTGGAAAAGAAAATTCTGGACAGAATAGTTTTTTATGTAAAAAATCCTCAGCTTTTCAATGAAAATATTGTCGATCCAATTCGTTTTCAGAAAAACACTGAAAAATGCGAAAACAAATTAAAAAGTCGTTTTTCGTGACAAGCCTTAAGGTTTAGATCAACAAAAGTATTTTTTTCGGATTCCTTGGGGTGTTTTACGTATTTAGTGAAGTTTTTAGACTGGGGTAAGCAACTGGGGCACTGCAGCAATAGTTTTGGTCAAAAAACGAGAATGAAAAAAAAAGTTACGCAAATTTTATCATGTTTAAAAATCGCTTTATTTGTATGTGATTACTCTTTTCAAAAAAGAAGTGATACGTCGATAATCAAAACATGAAGTCATTGAATCAAAATAGTGAAGCCAGTTTGTATGGCCAATCGGGATCGTTGAGATCTGATTTTGAAATCCAAATTCATGTGGTTGAAAAACTTTTCTATTTTGCGGATGGTGCACCGCAACAATTCAAGAACAAAAAGGCCTTCGCGAATTTGTGTTACTACGGTTTTGATTTCGGAGTTCAAGCAGAATGGCATTTATTGCGACTACACACGGGAAAGGGCCCTGTGACGGACTGGCTGGCACAGTAAAACGTCACGCAGCACGAGCCAGCTTGCAAATGGGCACAGGGACGCAAATTTTGACATCCTCTGATTTGTTCGAGTGGGCATCTAATACTTTCGACAACATCGATTTCGTTTTCGTCGGAAGGGATGTATATGATAGTACAACGAATTTCCTCGAAGCACGGTTTTCTCAGGCGATCACTGTCAAAGGCACTTAAAACTATCACAAAATAGTATTATGCACTTCACAAGTAGGTTACGTTCAGGCGAGTAAATGTTCGACGTCTATACACTTTTCCACTGTTAAAGTGCTGAAACAGTGAGAAAAATCTATTTATACACATTATAAGACAAATAAAGAGATTTTTGCTTTTTTTGTCATTCTCGTTTTTGTTACCAAAACTATTGCTGCAGTGCCCCAGTTGCTTACCCCAGTCTAAAAACTTCACCAAATAGGTAAAACACCCCAAGGAATCCGAAAAAAATATTTTTGTTGATCTTAACCTTAAGGCTTGTGACGAAAGAAGGCTTTTCAATTTGTTTTCGCGTTTTTCAGTGTTTTTCTGAAAACGAATTGGATCGACAATATTTTCATTGAAAAGCTGAGGATTTTTCACAAAAAAACTATTCTGTCCGGAATTTTCTTTTCCACGTCGATATGCAGAAAAAATTCATTTATCAGTTAAAATTTGAAAAAATGCCAAAAGATCAATGACCTTCATGGGACATAAATGTCATTTGAAAAATCTGAAAAAAATTGAGTGTCTTCTGTTTGACATACATAAATAAATATCAAAGTTACAAGGCGATCGATCACTATGAGGTCCACAAGTGTGTCGGGTTTTAAAAGAATGACCCATATATATATATTAGGGTGGCTTGAACAATATTTGTCGTGTCTGATTTCAATCAAAATACATTCACTGCAAAGTATCTTGAATCCGGAAAATTCACCCCAAAGATGAAACCGATCGGACCATTTTCACGGGTCGCGCAAGATTTTTCAAGTTTTTCTATTCGATTAACATGGGAAGAACGGAAAGTTTTCATCCAAAAAATCGTAGCTCCGCTAACTTTTCTAGCTCCGTTGATTCCGTACGTTCCATTTGAAAGCTCTTTAAAATCTGCTCAAAATAGCGTGCAGACTTTTGGGATCCGATTACAACTTCCGTCGATAATTTCGTTTTTTCGTAAGAAATTATCGACGGAAATTGCAAGCGGATCCCAAAGGTCTGCATGCTATTTTGAGCAGATTTTAAAGAGCTTTCAAATGTAACGTACGGAATCAACGGAGCTGAAAAAATTAGCGGAGCTACGATTTTTTGAATGAAAACTTTCCGTTCTTCCCATCTTAATCGAACAGACAAACTTGAAAAATCTTGCGCGATCCTTAAAAATGGTCCGATCGGGTTCCTCTTTGGGGTGAATTTTCCAGTTGCAAGATACTTTGCAGTGAATGTATTTTGATTGAAATCAGAAAAAACAGATTTTTTTAAAGCCACCCTAATATATACGTGTGTGACATCAGTATAAAAATATTCAGATAATGTATCAAAAATGTTGTTTAGTGAACATAAATGGGTGGCCGAAGGCGAAAGCGCACTGCTCGGCAATCGCCGTATCCGCTAGGGAGGCCAGGTCGCGCCCCACTCAAGTTGGGTCGGTAGCGACGTGGTACGCTCGAGGCTAGATGAAACGCGCGGGAGCGATAATTTATTATCTACAGTTCGGGAGAGATGGAGCTCAGTCAAGTTGGGTCGGTGGAGATTTGTCACGGTTCGAGCCGGTCAAGTTGGGTCGATGGCGAGTAGGAGAAAGTTAAGTCGGAACCTTCCCAACTTCTTTCACAGGCTACGACCTAGCGAAAAACTCTCTCTTCGGACACCGGCTACAACCGCGTCCAGTTCCTGAATGCCACGCGTCCGCTTACATCCGCACGTAGCGCCCTCGCTCTCGCTCACTCATAAGCCTGGGCGGGCTTTTCAAACAGCAGAAATATTTTATTATAACATATGTGAACTGAATCTCGAAAAAACGTCTTTCTGGACCTTCTGTAACCCTGATAAAACATGTTTTGCCGGATCGTTAATCTTACTGGACCGGAACTTTTATTCTAACTCGTCCATTCTACGAATCACAGTAATGGAACGAAAGAGTTGTGATTTCTTAAAATGTTTTCGGTCATATGCGAATCAATTGTTGTTCTGAATGTATCGAAGTTTCGTCGTAAACACCAGAATCTTATCTTATCAAGAATCATATCTACATTATAGCGACTACAATTTGTTCGTATAATATGGGAACGCATAATCCGACCGTACATTAAATACGGGCTATTGCTAGTTCAAAATACGTTTGCCGATCCCGCAAAGAGATGAATACAGTTTTGTGAGGTTTTGTATTACCAATGAAACTGCCAATTATGGTACAATATTATCGAAAGGTTCGAGAGCGGTTTACACCCCCTTAAATGCAAGTTATGGAAAACCCCGAAAACACGTAAGCTTTATTTTTCAATCATTTATACATGGACAAATCTACATTCTGATCGAACTTAAACCCTCAGAAATATGTTTAAAAACCCCCATTTTTTTATGAATATGGTAAATTGTTCTAATTAATTGATCGTTCTTATCACGAATGTCTAGTGCGCCTCAAATGTAATAACTCCGCGGTTGAAACTTTTTTCTATCTCCCTCCGTTCACCAGTTATAATCGAAAAACGAAAAATCCCTCGATTTTTAGGGTTAGTTTTTACCATGGATAATGTAAAAAAACACGTTCCGAATATTTTGACCGACTCTACAATTGTGCAAAGTTTAATCGAAATCGGAGGGGAACACATGGCGCGGTTTCCTTGTCAGCGGCTTGTCCTGATATTGCTATCTGTAGACTTTACTTGGCAGCGGAAAATATATGAAACACCTGAGAAATTTTCGTAGAGATGGTCGATCGAATTCAATTTACGTCCTCGGGCGTTTGACGCAATCAATGAATTTGCAAGGAATGATAAGTGGTTGAAGGAGGTTCCATTCAATTTTTCATGGCTGCAGATCTTCCCGGAATGGTGCAGGAACGTGGGTCCGGGCTCTACCACCGTCGCATTCGTCAATCAAGGATGTTCAGCAGAGGGAAATTCACGAGATTTCCGGTGACGTCGTGCCTATCAACATGGTCAAAGGCATCGGTCATCTGAGGGATCCCCGACTTAACAAGGTATTTCATTCTCAATATTTTTTTTTTCTTCATAAAAGGAAATTTATTGTGGTAATAATGCTGTATCACAGCTTTTCCGAATCTTATGGTTTTCACATTTTTTTTAAGATTGTGTGTTTTGTTTTGAAGGTGAGGTTGCCGATGGGGGAGGTGAGAAAATGATAATGGCAACATTCATTTTAACGTTTTTTCGAGTTTTTTAAATAGAATTGTCCATGGTCATGAAACTCTGCGTAATTTTATACTCCACAAAAAAAATTGAGTGTATAAAAAGATCGAGATAAGTATATTTATATACCTGTGGTGCCCCGCATTTTTATTGAGTTTTATTGAAACAATTATATGCGAGATATAATTGTTCCCCATAATCGAATCGCTGACTACGAATCAGGCTTCGAATAAAAATCGCTTGCGCTCAGTAACGGAAATGAGGCATTTCCGTTACTACAATATTCAGTCTAATTATTTAGCTCTGAATTCACGTCGCAAAGACCGAGTTGCTTACCGAAGCATTCTCAGCGACTTCAAAGTCAAATCAAGGACAATGCTGACAAAACTGTCAGCATTAAAATAGACTCTCGGAAGGGAGTCGTAATGGGTGACATAGCGACCACCCGACAGCCAGTCTTCAGTAATTATCAGAAGGGTAAACAGCCTTCAGCAAGACCCCGAACCGCGGAATTACGTTCTAGTTCGAACGTCTAGGGTTAGCCAATTCTACGCAGTCCGGTCAGAATTAAAGTCTTGAGTAATTATCAGAAGGGTAAACTGCCTTCAGCAAGACCCCGAACCGCGGAATTACGTTCTAGTTCGAACTTCTAGGTGTTAGCCAATTCTACGCGGTCTGGTCAGGATTACAGTGAGTCTTAAGTAAAATTTCGAAGGAATAAATTGCCTTCAACACGGCTCCCGAATCGCGGAATTACGTTACTGTTCGACCGTCTAGGTGTTAACCAATTCTACGCGATCCGGTCACTATTAAAGTTAAAGTTAAAGTTAAAATCAAACATTGTATCAATTATTGTAATCCATCAGTTTTTATCACAGTGAATAAATTAATCGTTTAACTTTTTACGTGAATTCTAATTCTTCGTGGCTGGAACCCACAAACAAAAATAAAATAATCGTCTAACCGCTTTAACACCCGTTCCCTAGCGATCACGCGGTGTACCGGCACAACATACCCGATAAGTGTACCCGAGCACGCTACAACTATGCAAAATGCATGTATTCACATTGAGTAGGGTGACTACATTTTTGTAGAGAATTCAATTCCCTGCAAAATTGACAATTGAATATCCGACCGTTTTCGACGAGTTACGCAATAAATATTACGAAAATTTTTCTTCTCCGTGTTATTTAGGGTAGTTTATGCACGAGGGATCGTATTTCGTGGGTGTCTAAATGGGGTGGATTTTTAATTCTCAATTAAAGACAATATTACTTCAAATTAATGTCAGAGTTATCAATTCGATATTGTAAATCATTTTTTCAACTTATCTTTTGGCGAATGGAATTACAAGCCATTAATTAAGCGTGGATCCATCACTGAGTGAACCCGAAATTTCATTCGTTCCTGGCTAAAATACAAGAGTTTTCTGTGTATAAAATCGCTGTAGAAAACGTGGCGACATCGCAGGTTTTCACAAGTATGCGAGCGTGTCTGTGAGATATTTGAAATGTCAGATAAACAAAAACACAAAGGGAAATGGATCTAGAAGAAAGTGTTGAAAAATAGACAGAAGCCTGTGACAGGAATGGCCCAAGTCAAGAAGAAACGAAATACTGAAAGCAAAAGTGAAGTTATGAGTGCCTGTAAGGGTAGCCGCATCGTCGATGTGTCAGAGCCGAGGCGACGTTGCCACAGTTATGTGAGATATCATTCATTACCAATTTCGTTCAATCTCTAACGCAATGTGCACTCAACCATAAAATTGAAGGAGCAAGAAATTTTCCCAATTTTTTACGTGTTTTTTTCGTGGCTGTAACGTTGCGAAAAATTGTCGTATTCAGATGAATGAAAAAGCATTTTGAAGCTTGACATTCCTAGTTTCGAAACCGTATGATGAAAGATTTTTTTTGGCCATTGGTCATGCCACAATCAAGAGAAATGTCGCAAAGAATTTTTTTTTTCAAAATTTTCGTTTTTCCAAGTTGTCCTCGGACTCCAAAAATTTTTTTCTGAGGACACCAACAACAATCAAGATTGTTTTTAAAATAAAAAAAAAAAAAAAAACTAAATTTTTCATTTGAAAATTTGCAAAAAATTCGATGTAAACGGTGTCCGAACATTCTTAATACTCATTAAGATTGAGAAATTTTTTTTTTTCAAATTTCAAAAACAATTTTGATGAGTATTCAATGCCAAATGTTGAGAAAAATGGAGAATTTTTTTTCTTTTATTGCAATAATCATCCGATGATGTTCCGGGAGCTAAAAAGGCGTTTTTTCAAGTGAAGCCTAAAATTCGAAACAATTCGGGGTAGAAAAACGGATGGACGGATCAATTTGAAATTTAATAGGGTTATTGGGGATACATTGAGCTAACAAGGGGAAGGCCTCAACCATGAAACTGACTTTTCAATAAAACTATCATAAATCGATAGTACATTGGAAATTATTAGACACCTGTCCCGGCTTCGTTATAGGTGGGCCCTAGTTTAATTATTATTAATTTTTTTAAATCACGGTTGCGGTGGCAGATGAACGAGGTGCCAGTCGCGTGCTGTTTTCTCACCAAGCGCCGATGGCGCAGAGAGAAAGTGTAAGTCCAGCAATCATGATGTCGCTGGTTCGGATCCTGGTAATTTCATTTTTTTTTTTTTTTTTTTCAATTCTTACTATTGCAATCGTGCTAACAATTATTTTGTGACGCTCCCCCGGTGATTTTATTTTCTATTAATAGTGAGATTAATGGAAAATAAAAATCATGCAGACACTTTTTGGATTGCTTCGACGCTTGGTATGCGTCAAAATTGTTGCCGGACAAAATTGCTTTTACTAACGTGAATGAAGCTTGCTTCCCGCTAACGCTCACCCGAGAAAGCTGCAATTGCAACGGGGTTGCATTTTTAAAATGCGCTCGTTGTAGGAAAACGTTGTGCTTTAAATGTTTGTACGATGACTATCATCCACGAATATGCAAATAAAAATACATCACGATTTGTTAAATGTTATTACGATATAATAAATTATATATTGAACGTTATTACGATATATCAAATGATATATTAAATGTTATCACGACATATTAAATTATATGTCAAACAATATATTGAATGTTTCTACGACGACTATCATACATGAGTATGTGAATGAAAATAAATCACAATTACGTACGAAAATAATCCAAAAAATGTCTGCATGATTTTTATTTTCCATTAATCTAACTATTTAAAAAAATTAAATCACCGGGGGACCATCATAAAATAACTGTTAGCACGATTGCAATAATAAGAATTGAAAAAAAAAAAAAATTGAAATTACTAGGATCCGAACCAGCGATATCATGATTGCTGGACTTACACAGCACGCGACTGGCACCTGGTTCATCTGCCGGCGCAACCGTGATTTAAAAAAATTAATAATAATTAAACTAGGGCCCACCTACAAAGAAGCCGGGACAGGTGTCTAATAATTTTCAATGTACTATCGATTTATGGTTGAATTACAGTTTCATGGTTGAGGCCTTCCCCTTGTAAGTGCGGACGCACAAACGTTTGTTCTAACCACAATATTTGCAAAGTACTGGTGAATTTTCTAAATAACCAGAAAAAGTGCTTTTTTGCCACTTTTTTAAGTGAACGCAAGGGATAGAAAAAAAAATTTTTTTCCAAAAAAATAACTGAAGCTCATACGCAATTCATTTGAGTTTTCAAAACTGCCGCCAGATTTGCTATGAGATTACCGGTTCATGAGATGTCGATGATCAACCGAAAAAAGATATTTTTTTATTCACCGGCCGATATCTCAGCGACAAATTGAAGTACAGAAAAAAAATTCAAATCGAAGGTTAAGAATCAGGCTAATTGACTGTGTTATTGGTGCCCTCAGAAAAAAAATTTTCGAGTCTGAGGACAACTTCGAAAAACGGAAATTTTGAAAAAAAAATTTCTTTGCGACATTTCTCTTGATTGTTGCATGTCCAATGGCTAAAAAAAATCTTTCATCATACGGTTTCGAAACTAGAAATGTCAAGCTTCAAAATGCTTTTTCATTCATCTGGATTCGACAATTTTTCGATAAGTTACAGCCACGCAAAAACCACGTAAAAAATGGGGAAAATTTCTTGCTCCTTCAATTTTGTGGTTGAGTGTATCTTTATTACTAGTAAGACAATCGTCTCTCACTTTTTCCCAGACTTTCATTTGTTGTGTCCCCGGATGGCCCGGGTCTCTTTAGACTCTTGGATTACGGGTCAGGAGGGATATGTTGTTTTGGGATCACTTGCCAGTTAAGAGTATGTATGTATTCTTTATTGACTCCCCTAAGGGTTGCAACTCCTTCCGTTTCCCTCTTTACATTTTTCTCTTTTACAATTTCTCTTTCTTTCCTTACATTCTAACTTATTTCTATCTACCGCTATCGCCCGCTTCTTACTTCCTCTTCCGTCGCTCGCTCGCCCTTCGCCGCTCGCCCCTCGCCTCTCTCGTCTCGCCGCTCGCCTCTCTGCCTCTTTTTTACATTCCATTACATTTTTTACATTTTATTACATTTCTTTTTCGTGCCCTGTCTTTTACATTTTCTTTCGTCTTATCTCTCTCCTTCCTCGCTCCTTTTTTCCTCTCTGTATCCTCGTCTCTCCTCCGCCCTCTCGCCTCTCTCCCTTCTCACTTCCGTTTCCTCTCATTCATACCATTCCTTTTTTCATCCCTCCTCCTCTTCTCTCCTTCCTTCCCTACCCTTTCTTTCGTTCTCTATTTCTTTCATCCATTCCTCCCCCCCCCCTTCATCTAATATTTCCCTCACTCTCTCTCCTATCCCCCTCTCTATTTCTTCTTCTCCTCTACACCTATCCAAGATATGCTCCCATGTTTCTCTCTCCGCTTCACATATCCTACACATTCTTTCCTCCTCCCTTCCCCAGTATCTACCTCCTCTCATTTCGTTCCCCATTCTAAACCTCGCTATTCTCCTGCACCTTTCTTCGCTCCATCCCTTCTTCAGATACTGCGGTACTCCCTCTACCATTATCTCCCTGTACCATCTGTTGGACTTCGACTCTTTTATTCTTTCTTCCCTCTCCCTTCTCTGCATCTCCTTGTCCTTTCTTTCCCATTCTTCGTATCCGTCGCCCCTTCCCTCCTCCGCTCCCTCTGCCCCCCTGCAATCTATCCTCTCCCTCTCCCACCTAGTTATGCCCTCTCCTCTTCTCGCTCGTTCCTTTATCTCTTCTAGGCACACTCTCGCCAACTCGCTTCCTCCTCCCCTGCTTAGCTTTTCTTCAAACCTCCATGCTCTTTTTCCTGCTCTCGTCCTTATCTTTTCTCTTTTTACTTCTTCCCTCACCATATATCCCGGTGTCCATCTGTCCACCCCTAACGTCCACCTGATGTATCTTTCCTGCGCTCCTTCCACGTCCTTCCTTTCCTTCCATCCCCATATTTCTACCCCGTATCCCATCACTGTCCACACCAGCGTGTCGAACATCCACATCTTCCTTCCCCAATCCTTTCCAAATTTTCTCCTTCCGATCCCCCATACCTGTTTCATTATTACTTCTGCTTTTCTCACCCTGTCCTGTATGTGCGCTTCCTGTCCTCCGTTCCTCTTGAATACATACCCTAGATACTTAAACTCTTTTACCTCTTCTATCTTCTTCCCTTTCCATTTCCATTCTACTTTTTTTCCCTGCCTCCCCCCTTTCTGAACCTCATTATCTTAGTGTTCCCTACGTTCACCTCCAGTTTCTTTTTTTCGAAGTATTTTTCGAGCCTCCTCACCATACTTTCCATCTCCTCTTCCTCTTTCGCCAATATCACGACATCGTCCGCGTAAGCCAGTGAGCATATCTTTCGGTCTCCTACCTCCACTCCTCCCCATCTTCCTTTCCGAAGCTCCTCCTCCATGTCCGCCGTCACGAGGTTGAACAGGATCGGGCTCATCCCTGCCTTACTCCTTTTGCTGTCCAGAACCCCTCCCCCGTCCCCCCTCCCGACTTCACCCTACTTTTCGTTTCCCTGTATACCTCTTCTATCCTCTCCCTTAGTCCCTTCCTCACTCCTCTCTCTTCTAATGCCTCCCACAATACCCTTCTGTCCACCGAGTCGAATGCCGCCTTCAGGTCCACGAACATTGCCACCAGCTTTCCTTTTTCTTTCCCTATCTGTTTGTTTACTATGTAATTTAATACGTAGATATTATCTACTGTCCCCATTCCTTTCCTGAACCCGGTCTGGTTTTGCGGGATCATCCTTTTCCTTTCTGCCTCCTCTTCTAGCCTGTTTGCCAACACCGTCGTGTACACCTTGTACAGCGACGGCATCAGCGTGACCCCCCTATAGTCATCCACTTTCCTCCCCTCCCCCTTCTTCACTATTGGTGTTATCACCCCTTCCTGCCACCCTTGCGGCCACCCCTCCCCCCTCCATACCCTTCCGCATAACTCCCATGCCACTTCTATCATTCTCTCGCCCCCATGCATCCACGCCTCGTTTGGGATCTCGTCCCCTCCCATGGCTTTCTCCTCCCTCATTCTTTTCACCGTCTTTCTAAGCTCTTCCTTGTTTATCTCCGCTTCTTCCCCTTGCCTCTCTCCTCCCCCCTCTCCCGCTCTCACCCTGCCCTCGACCCCCCCCCCCCCCAGCAATCCCATAAAATACTCCTTCCACTCTTTCCCCTCTATCTCCTCGTTCCTCCATTTCCTTTCTTTCCTGCCCCTGTTCACTATCTCCGAAACCTTTCTCTCCGTCCTCGCCTCCCCTACTTCTCTTACCAGTCTTTCTTTTTCCTCTTCTTTCTTACTTCTGCATAGCTCTTGATATTCTTTTTTCCTTTCCTTGTACGCCTCCCTTGAGCCCTTCCCTCCTCTCCATTCCCTTAGTCCTCTCCCTACCTCCGCTTTCTTCTCTTTGCACTCCTCGTCCCACCATCCCTGCCTCCTTTTCCTTTTCTCCCTGCCTCCCGCTTCTTCACTTTTTCCCATTTCCATTTTGACTTTCCCCTCTATATTTATCATCATTTCTTGCAGCTGTTCCCCTTCCACTCTCATATCCTGCACCCTTCTTTCATATTCCGCCTTCATCTGTTCCGACCACCGTCCATTTCCCGTTTTTCGTCCCCCCTTCTCTACCTTCCTCCTTTCTATTCCCACCTTCTTCATCGTGACCACCAGTGGGTGGTGGCCCGAGTCTACACGGTCCCCCACCTCCATCTTCCTTATACCATTTCTTGTCCTACTATCTCCTATCACGTAATCTATTACCGTTCTCCCTTCCCCCCTGTACACGTGTACTCCCCTTCCTCATTCCCCGTGATATTTCCGTTCATTATCTCCCACCCTACCTCCCCTAGGGCCTTTATCAGTTTTTTTCCCTCCGCGTTCTCCTTTTTATCCTTCGACTTTCTTCACTCTTCCTCTTCGCCAGTTAAGAGTAAAACTCAAATAATAATTAGTATGGTTTAGATTTATTATAATAATGTTTTCTGGAATTTTGTGTACACGGGTTGACCGAATTTGGAATGCGACATCGTCTTACACGCCGTGACGGTATCCGTTCAAAGATTATAATTTATTCACAGATTCCTCGATTAATTCCTTCGTGCTGTTTTAATGGGAAACCGAACCGTCCGCACCGGTTCGCGTTTGATTTAGAACACGCACTCACGTAATTTATTATGTTATTTCGTTAATTGCGGCGCGACGTACTGTACGATTACCGTGCCGCGAGTTTATCTCAGTGACTCACGCTCGCGTTCCTAAGACCAATGTGCAGAACTCTGTCACGGCACGGGAGTCTACTTTGAGGAGGATCACTCAATTTGATGGTTCCAGTAAGACTGACTTTTTGATGGTGAGCTTTCGGTTGCTCGAGGCTCGTCGTCAAAAAGCTGAATTTTCAATTTTGTGGTCTGACCGTTGCCAGCCAATCGCTTGATGCTTGGTCAGCACGGTCAATGCTCCCTCTTTTGAAATGAATTATTTGATCGAATATTGTTGTAACGGAAATGCCGTATTTCCGTTACTTAGCGTAAGTAGTTTCGTTTAAATCTGATTATTTTATGAATAATGAATTTTGCTGTCTGTAACGGAAATGCCATATTTCCTTTCATATCGCCTGATTCGGAATCAGCGATGTTCGATCGTGAGAAACAATTATATCGTGCATATAATTGTTTCATAAATTTATCCTGTAGCTTTTTAATGAATTTTTAATGACAAAAATGTAATGAAAATTGCGGGGCACAGCACATTATATACTTTATTGTGATTGTGTAGTTTTTATGAACTTCGTAAGAAGCGTTCATTCTCTCTATGGAAAGTTATACGATTCTGTACGCATAGTCCCTATACCCCTGTGTATTTTTCTTCATATTTAAATACATTTATCTCAATAACCAATAAGACGAATCCTTTAAAATTTGACATGCGTGTCAGTCGACTATCCATTTACACTCTGTGTAAATTTCAAGACTTTCTTATGAAAATCGTTTCGTCACTGAACTGAACCTTAGCCCTTTCGGTACGAGCGCCGTGATACTCCCGCTGTACGAGGTGCCCCGCCGAAAACGCGCACATAACACATGGTTAGTCCTCCTTTGTGTGAAGACTTTCCTAACCTTATGATATCCTAATATAAGATCTATGCTTAATTGAACAATGCTTTTTTCCAAGTGTTGTCTGTAACTTTAATATTAAGAGATAGTTATAGAAAAAATGCTACGTGGATGCCGGATATATCCGGCACTCGTCCACACAGGTCATCTGATGGACGCCAGATATATCCGGCACTCGTACCAAAAGGGTTAAATGGAAAATAGACATACCCTATAAGTGACCTTTTAATTATTTTTGAATAATCTGGTAATTTTATTTGTGCATTTGGGGTTACTATCCTACTATATTATGGGATTGTTGGGGGAGGGGCGGGGAGGCGGGGGGTCGAGAGCAGGGTGAGAGCGGGAGAGGGGGGAGGAGAGAGGCAAGGGGAAGAAGCGGAGATAAGCAAGGGAGAGATTAGAAAGACGGTGCGGAGAATGAAGGAGGAGAAAGCAATGGGAGGGGACGAGGTCCCAAACGAAGCGTGGATGCATGGGGGCGAGAGGATGATAGAAGTGGCATGGGAGTTATGCGGAAGGGTATGGAGGGGGGAGGGGTGGCCGCAAGGGTGGCAAGAAGGGGTGATAACACCAATAGTGAAGAAGGGGGAGGGGAGGAAAGTGGATGACTATAGGGGGGTCACGCTGATGCCGTCGCTGTACAAGGTGTACACGACGGTGTTGGCAAACAGGCTAGAAGAGGAGGCAGAAAGGAAAAGGATGATCCCGCAAAACCAGACCGGGTTCAGGAAAGGAATGGGGACAGTAGATAATATCTACGTATTAAATTACATAGTAAACAAGCAGATAGGGAAAGAAAAAGGAAAGCTGGTGGCAATGTTCGTGGACCTGAAGGCGGCATTCGACTCGGTGGACAGAAGGGTATTGTGGGAGGCATTAGAAGAGAGAGGAGTGAGGAAGGGACTAAGGGAGAGGATAGAAGAGGTATACAGGGAAACGAAAAGTAGGGTGAAGTCGGGAGGGGGGACGGGGGAGGGGTTCTGGACAGCAAAAGGAGTAAGGCAGGGATGAGCCCGATCCTGTTCAACCTCGTGACGGCGGACATGGAGGAGGAGCTTCGGAAAGGAAGATGGGGAGGAGTGGAGGTAGGAGACCGAAAGATATGCTCACTGGCTTACGCGGACGATGTCGTGATATTGGCGAAAGAGGAAGAGGAGATGGAAAGTATGGTGAGGAGGCTCGAAAAATACTTCGAAAAAAAGAAACTGGAGGTGAACGTAGGGAACACTAAGATAATGAGGTTCAGAAAGGGGGGAGGCAGGGAAAAAAAGTAGAATGGAAATGGAAAGGGAAGAAGATAGAAGAGGTAAAAGAGTTTAAGTATCTAGGGTATGTATTCAAGAGGAACGGAGGACAGGAAGCGCACATACAGGACAGGGTGAGAAAAGCAGAAGTAATAATGAAACAGGTATGGGGGATCGGAAGGAGAAAATTTGGAAAGGATTGGGGAAGGAAGATGTGGATGTTCGACACGCTGGTGTGGACAGTGATGGGATACGGGGTAGAAATATGGGGATGGAAGGAAAGGAAGGACGTGGAAGGAGCGCAGGAAAGATACATCAGGTGGACGTTAGGGGTGGACAGATGGACACCGGGATATATGGTGAGGGAAGAAGTAAAAAGAGAAAAGATAAGGACGAGAGCAGGAAAAAGAGCATGGAGGTTTGAAGAAAAGCTAAGCAGGGGAGGAGGAAGCGAGTTGGCGAGAGTGTGCCTAGAAGAGATAAAGGAACGAGCGAGAAGAGGAGAGGGCATAACTAGGTGGGAGAGGGAGAGGATAGATTGCAGGGGGGCAGAGGGAGCGGAGGAGGGAAGGGGCGACGGATACGAAGAATGGGAAAGAAAGGACAAGGAGATGCAGAGAAGGGAGAGGGAAGAAAGAATAAAAGAGTCGAAGTCCAACAGATGGTACAGGGAGATAATGGTAGAGGGAGTACCGCAGTATCTGAAGAAGGGATGGAGCGAAGAAAGGTGCAGGAGAATAGCGAGGTTTAGAATGGGGAACGAAATGAGAGGAGGTAGATACTGGGGAAGGGAGGAGGAAAGAATGTGTAGGATATGTGAAGCGGAGAGAGAAACATGGGAGCATATCTTGGATAGGTGTAGAGGAGAAGAAGAAATAGAGAGGGGGATAGGAGAGAGAGTGAGGGAAATATTAGATGAAGGGGGGGGGGAGGAATGGATGAAAGAAATAGAGAACGAAAGAAAGGGTAGGGAAGGAAGGAGAGAAGAGGAGGAGGGATGAAAAAAGGAATGGTATGAATGAGAGGAAACGGAAGTGAGAAGGGAGAGAGGCGAGAGGGCGGAGGAGAGACGAGGATACAGAGAGGAAAAAAGGAGCGAGGAAGGAGAGAGATAAGACGAAAGGAAATGTAAAATACAAAGTGCAAAAAATGTAAAAAGAAGCAAAGAGGGCCTACTATCCATCACATATCATGTGCCATTGAAAACCAAAAAATAAAAATAAAAATCAACACACCCTAGTGTGCTTTGCAAAATATTTTTACAAGTTTTTGTGGTGTTTTTGTGTAGGATTTGACTATTCTTTGCGAAGTTAATATACATACTTTTTATTGTGCAATAGGTTTGAAGTGGGCACAATTATTACAACTAAACAATATTTTTTTAAATATTTATTTCCTACAAACTCGGGTAACTCGAACCATTATCAAATTATTTACAATGCTACCCCTCTAACTTACTGTGTATAACTTAACAACTGTCGTTAAGTCTCGTATGAATATTCCACGTAAATAGTGAATGAATTTGTGGTCAGCGAGTCAAGTCATTTTTTTTTCTTATGAAGAAATCCCTGCATCGTCGAATGGTATCGATAACTAAGTTAAAAGTCGAAATTTGCCTCCTTCGAATTCTCGGTAGGGCATGAAATACTTTCATGACTGAACAAATTTGAAAATTTTTAAAAACTCCTGACGGCTGAAGTTATCTTGCATAATAAATGAGCTAATATAGAAATTTAAAAAGGATGAAATGATTCTCGACATCATGTTAGTTCATTAATAATTTGAATTGTGACCGTTCATGTTTATATATTCTTCATGACTCTTATAAAGCCTTCAATTCAGTCGTGAGGCGTCGTCTTCTGCCTCTTAAAACACTCACATTGCAGATCATCGGACTGTTTATGACGTTATTGACGTCTAATGACAATTAATGACGTCTCACCACTGACTTGAAGGCTTTATAAGAGTCATAAAGGATATATAAACATGAACCGTCACTATTAAAATTATTAATGAACTTGTGTTAATTATTAATGATTTCCCCGAAAGTTGTTCTTTAGATCTACGCCCGCTTGTAATTATTTTATGATATTGACAGATATCATAATTTTTCATGCAAAAAATGTTCCCCCATGTTAACGAAATTAAATATTCCGTATCGCAATATACACGTGTGAAAGTTGAGTATGTAACCATTTGAATGGTAAAATATGGACATTGAATGGCTGCTAATTCGTAGCCAAGAGTAAACTTTGACAGTTATTTTAGTACGAAATATTTTATTTTTTATTCCCAAAATTGAGACAAAAAATATACAGTTCTTATTATATCGTTTACAAATATATATGGGGTATTCCACGTCAACTCAGACAGCTTTGGCCCTTGGGTCAAAATGTTTGCCTCCTAATTTTTTACATGAATATATGTCGAAAATAAAGGGACACGTATTTTGAAGTTTTTCATTTCAAGGCCCCGCTTTGGAGATACAGTCAAATGAAGATTAAAAACGATAATTTTGAGACATCACCGGAATTGGGCAGCGGCTTCGTTCAAAAGTTACAGCTTTTTAACGGGTTCACCGGTTAAACAACCCGATGTATCTCAGCAACGGTTAGTGATAAATTGAAAAACTATTGGTGTTTTTTTTTTTTCATTTTTGCACTCTATATATGATAAAGTTATTCATAATTCTGTTGCACCCATGAAGCAATTGTTATTAGCAATTAAATAATTAACAATTGTATAAAACTAAAAACGCTCATTTTATTTTTACAAATTATTTTTTTATGGATCCTTTGAACAAAAACAAAAATTTTGAGACCTTACAGAGCTTGGTCCGACGTTCCGTTCAGAAGTTATGGTTTTTTTTCTCATGAAGAACACGTTTGATGTAAAATAAACACATTAAAGTTATAATTTGGGAACAAAACGTCGGACCAACCTCTGTAAGGTCTCAAAATTTTTGTTTTTGTTCAAAGGATCCATAAAAAAATAATTTGTAAAAATAAAATGAGCGTTTTTAGTTTTATACAATTGTTAATTATTTAATTGTTAATAACAATTGCTTCATGAGTGCAACATAATTGTGAATAACTTTATCATATATAGAGTGCAAAAACGAAAAAAAAACACCAATAGTTTTTCAATTTATCACTAACCGTTGCTGAGATACATCGGATTGTTTAACCGGTGAACCCGTTAAAAAGCTGTAACTTTTGAACGAAGCCGCTGCCCAATTCCGGTGATGTCTCAAAATTATCGTTTTTAATCAAGAAATTAAAGAAAAAAAAATGAAAAAAATTAAATAAGCATTTTTTGTTTTATTTAACTTCTAGTTTTCAATTGTTAATAAATAATTGTTACATCAGCGAAACATAATCATGAATATCTTGATCGTATAGAGGGTGAAAAAGCAAAAAAAAAAAACACTTGTGGTTTTCTCTTTTATCATTAACCATTGCTGAGAAATATCAATTCGAAAGACCAAAAACAGTCAATGGTTGAAAAACTTCATTTGACTGTATCTCCAAAGCGGGGCCTCGGAATGAAAAACTCCAAAATACGTGTCCCTTTATTTTCGACATATATTCATGTAAAAAATTAGGAGGCAAAAATTTTGACCCAAGGGTCAAAGCTATCTAAGTTGACGTGGAATACCCCACATATTTCTGTTAAATAAATTATCTTTTTTTTTGGCCAAAGTATCCAGGCCCATGAACGAGTTGATCTTCCAACTTCCAATCATAGATACGGCTGGGTACATAAGGAAGGCTCACGGCTCCTTGAATTTAAAAAAAAGCAACAAAATTAGTTATCTTAGTGTATTGTATTGCGTCGGAAGACGAAGGAAATGTATACTTATCGTCAATGAGAGCCGATGAACTCTTGCTTGTACATGAGGTAGTACATACCAATTCAACAAGGTTTTTCGATTCAGCTTATTATTTTATATGTTTTTGTACCAACTAAACGGAGTATTCATGATTGTTTTCAATTTTTTTTATGGAACGGTGCAAAAGTTATGATTGTTTTTCGAAATCCTACCTTTTTTTCAAACGCTCAGAACTTAGGGAATGATGGCTTACATGGAATTTTTTTTTTTTTTTATGTTGGGTTTTTTTCCAAATTGTTCAAGAAAAAATACTTGAAAATGTTAAGAACTTTTGTTGACCTTTATTTTTGGCTTTTTGACATTCACAAATTTTTTTTTCGAAATGTATGTCATAATTGATTTTCTTGAAAAATGTATATGTTGAAGTACACATAATTTAACATATTCTCTGTAATTTTTATGATGATGTTCGGCCCCGTCTTTTTTAAATTGAATTTTGAATGTTCTAAAACAGAATTTTATTGGCTTATATGAGCCTATGCAATTTGGTAACTTTTGAAAATTTGGAAAACATTTTTTTATAATTTATAATTTTGATGTATGGATCATTAGAAAATACCGAAAATTGTTCGAGTTATTGCCTTTTAAAAGTTTTGTTGTTTTCAAATCAATATATCCAGTCGTCGTCCATTATAAAGTTGGAACTAGTCATGCTCACAGAAGCTTAGTCATAGCGTCGGACTGCAATAGCCACGACGCTGTAGCAGTGTACGCGTTGTTCAGAATAATAATTGATTTCGTAAAAATCATATCGGAAAATTTTACAAAATTTTTTTACTTTTCCGGCGGGGCGCCCCAACAATTCAAAAATTATAAAAATTTTACTAATTAGTATTACCATGAGCACGATTTTGAAATATCGGCTTTTTTGCCAATGCTCATGGTAAAGGAGCTTGAGATGGTATCGGTGGTACGTTTAAGCGAATGGCAGCAAGAGCCAGTTTACAATTACGTATGGACCAGCAAATAACGACTGCTCAAGAGTTGTTTGAGTGGGCTAATAAACCTCACAACTTACCTAACATTACGGTAAAGTTTTCATCGTTGGAAAACTATCAAAGTGCTGCAACAAAATTAGTCGATCGATTTAAAAATGTAGAACCAATTAGTGGCATAAATAAATTACATTCCGTAATTCCGGATAAAAAAACTTATGGTTTTTGGGTAAAAGATTATTCCGCATTCAGTGAAACTCGTTTATGTAAGATTTTTAAGCGCCAACGAAAATAAAATTTTTTTTTTTCTTCTCAATACAGCATTCGCTTAATTCACCTCTCGAATTCATACGAATGATTATCATTCGTGCTATTCTAAATTTGCACAAACGATTTGAATAAAATAATTCTAATCAAAATATGATTAACTTTAACAGTTACGTTGATAATATTTTTTATCTTTTCGAACTCTTCTATGTGGTCGTATCGATAGCTGAAGTTCTGAGCAACGTTTGAAAGAAGTGTTTGGAATAATAATTCGATGGATTCTTGGCATATTTTAATAAATCATACTTCGAAATACTCCTCAAGAATTATAGTTGCAAATAAAATTATAAAAAAATGTTTTCAAAAATTCCGTTTTGAAACATTCAAAATTAAATTTTTAAAAAATTACAGACAATACGTTAAATTATGTGTACTTTAACATATACATTTTTCAAAAAAATCAATTATCCCGTACATTCCGAAAAAAATGTGTGAAGGTCAAAAAGGCAAAAATACAGGTCAACAAAAGTTCTTAACATTTCCGAGTATTTTTTTTGGAACAATTTGAAAAAAAATCCCAACATTAAAAAAAAAAATTCCATTTAAGCTATTATTCCCTAAGTTATGAGCGTTTGAAAAAAAAGGTAGGATTTCCAAAAGAAATCATAACTTATGAACCGTTCGATAAAAAAAATTGAAAAAAATCATGAATACTCCATTTAGTTGATACAAAAACATATAAAATAATCAGCTGAATCGAAAGGGGTCAGGGAAAAATCTTGTCGAGTTGGTTTGTACTACCTCATATAAAAAACGACCAACGATCTTGAATACTGTTTTGAGTCTGCAAATGGCTGCATCCAGTTATTTAAAGACAGCAGACCGACGGACTTCTTGAAGAGACTTCCCTGTTACTGAGAATCCCGCACTATCGAAGACGGCGTATGAACGAGGAATGGACCTGAAAACGCACCAAAAAATATACAGATAAGATAATAATGTATTAATGAGTTCTGTAAAATGAATTAATAACTTGCAGTCACATAAAAAATAATATGAAGAGGCAGAGGATAGAATTGAATAGGTAATATCTGAAATCACTATCTCAAATGGGTCTATCTTGAAATATCTACTTCTATTACATTCAGGAAACTTAACTTCAAATTAAGATTCATTTTTTAACTCACTTATTCAATTATATTTGTTAGGGAAAATCGTCTTTACCGACCGATCCACTTTCTACTTAGACTGATACCCTCCAGGCAGTTGCCAACCATCGTTATTACTTACTCTATCTATGGCTGTTGAATCTGCGCGAAGCACGATGTACCTTTTCGTATTAACAAAATTGTTTATTCAATCACACATCCGTACTGGAAATCAATTGCGCTAAAACACAACCGACAACAGGTTATGGGCCCAGAACTAGTGTGAAAGATATTTTCGAGGAAAAAGTGCGTCGTAGCGGTGTTTCGTGGAAGTTCGCAGACGAGAACATTTTGAGGTTATCCCCGCCTCGTGCAACAGTGGAAATATAACCGTCATGATGGAGAGTAAACTTACCAGAGTGGTTAAGCTAACGAGCAAGGAGAACTTAGCCCGATCATCCTAGCCCAAAAATGACGATTTGAAAAAATTAATTTGATCATCCAATTTTTTGACGCAGTTAGGTATTAATGATGTAGTAGAATATGAATGCACGGTTTTAGACCAAAATTTGTGACGGGAAACACCTTTAAATTTGGATTTTGCATTTTGTCGATTTGCAGGCGTATTTTGCCTTTCTTGCTGAAAATGGTGAGCACGAAATTTATAGAGAATTAAATTCTCTATCTTTTTTATAGAAACAAGTTTGTTGTAAAATAATTATTTGTTGTTAATAATAAGCAAAAAGTGTAAAAAATTAGGACATTGGCCCAGTTTTTTCAACTTTTGGACCATTTATATTGAAAATAAGTGACATATTTAAATGGCAAAGCTATAGAGGACAAAATTCTCTACAACTTTTGTACGAACAATTTTTTTGTAGGACGGATAGTACACGTCTGGGAACGCGGTCAACACAGCGGATTAAGGAAATTTCCGCGCCATTAACCCATTAAGTCCGAAGAATTCCGATTTTGAAACTTAATTTCAAGCCTCGTTATTGTGATTGAGGAGTGAGAATCCCTTATCCAAAACCATGCTCCCTACTATTTTTGGGTGTGCTCTTTCAGAATCTGGGCTCAAAATTGATATGGATCTTCTGGGAAATTGAATATGGCGATTTTTTCCTTGAAAGTTTTGAAAAAATACAGGTGTGTGGACGCTTTCCTCAGATTCCAACAATCAATCATAAAATTGGTTATTTTTGGGTTAATGGCGGGGTTCCAGGTACTTATACCTCGAAATTTCTTTAATCCGCTGTGTTGACCGCGTTCCCAGACGTGTACTATCCGTCCTACAAAAAATTGTTCGTACAAAAGTTGTAGAGAATTTTGTCCTCTATAACTTTGCCATTTAGATATGTCACTTATTTTCAATATAAATGGTCCAAAAGTTGAAAAAACTGGGCCAATGTCCTAATTTTTTACACTTTTTGCTTATTATTAACAATAAATAATTATTTTACAACAGACTTGTTTCTATAAAAAAGATAGAGAATTTAATTCTCTATAAATTTTGTGCTTACCATTTTCAGCGAGAAATGCAAAATACGCCTGCAAATCGACAAAATGCAAAATCCAAAATTAAAGGTATTTCCCGTCACAAATTTTGGTCTAAAACCGTGCATTCATATTCTACTACATCATTAATACCTAACTGCGTCAAAAAATTGGATGATCAAATTAATTTTTTTTTAATCCTAGATTGATCGGGGTAACTGGCCGGTTTGGAAATTCCATATTCGAGTTACCCTCAACTCGCACGGTGCATTGGAAGTGGCATCGAGGGAGAACGCTAAACCGCAACTCGCAAACGACGCGAACGAGACCGCGCGAGCCGCGCACACGAAAGACCTCGTCGCTCGGAAGAAACTCGACGCGACGGCTCAAAACGTAATCGAGACGACGCGACGGTCGGGCCGCAGCCGACGCTCCACATCATAAACTGCGTTTCAGCGGCTGAAATGTGGGTAAAGCTATCCTCAATCTACGAGCAGAAATCAGAGGCGAGCGTGCACATGCTCCAACCGGACTGGTTGAACGCTGCGAAGCAGAAGTCGGACAACATATCCACACATATTGCAAAGCTTGAGGACATAGCACACAGGCTCAAACTTATGGGGGAGGAGATTCCGGATTCGATGACCATCACGAAGATTCTAATGACCCTGCCCGAAAGCCTGCGATACTTTGTTAGTGCATGGGAGTCAGTGGGAGAGCGCACGCACGACAATCTAAAAGCGCGGCTCGTAACCGAGGAGTCAAGAATTACGGTGAAAGCAGACAACAGGGGTAACGCTCTCACATCCCACACGCAGCCCGGTAAATACAAGAATAGCCGAGGTGGAAAATCAAGGGGTGCGTCCAAAGCCTCGTCGAAGCCAGCGAAGTGCTACGCCTGTGGAGAATTTGGACATTGGGCTCGAGAATGTTCGCAGAGAAAAGGAGACGACGATCCAGTGGGGTTCGGAGTCAACAAAACGTCTGGGAAGAAACCCTGCGGCAAAGGTCTAGTGCGTGTAGCCCTCCAATCTGCGTCGGTGCAACCCATGAGCATACGAACCCTTCGATTCCCCTGCGCCTGTGTCCATCGGCGACGGGGGTCACATCGAGGCCCATGGAAAGGGCTGCGCCAACGTTAGCATGTTCAACGGAGAGACCTGGAACGAAAATCATCTCGCAGACGTGCTATACGTACCAAAACTAAAATATAACCTTTTTCAGTAGGCGCAGCACTCGACAAGGGACTCGAGATGCAATCGACGAGCACCGCCTGCGAAATAACGCGGAACGGATGCATAATCGCAATGGGAACACGCCAGGGAAAACTATATATGATGCGTTCCAAAGTTTAGAAGTCGCAAAGGCCGGAACGAAGACAGGATCCGTCACAAGCGTGCGTGAGTTCGATGGTTACATTACAGAATTGGTATGAAAAAATGGCTCACCAAAATTTCAGACACGTGAGGCAAATCCCAAAAGGATTCAACATACCGACCGAGGCGGGACGGGACCCGTTCTGCGAGGCGTGCACCGTCGGGAAAATGCACAGGCTTCCGTTTCCGAAAAGCACATCGAGAACCAAGAGCATCGGCGAAATCATACACGCCGATCTCTACGGGCCAATGCAAACAAAATCCCTTGGAGGGTCGAGATATTTTCTCCTACTAAAGGACGACGACTCACACTATCGTGAAGTGCGTTTCATCGAGTGTAAATCCGAAATTACGAGCTGCGTCGAACAATTCTTCAAAAAGGCTGAGAAACATTGCCCAGGAGGCATTCGAGTATTCCACACGGACAACGGGCTCGAATTCAAAAACAACGACATAAAGGCGTTGACGGACAAACTCGGCATTCAACACCAGCGAACAGTAGCGTACACACCGGAGCAGAATGGCTCTGCCGAAAGAGATAACCGCACCCTGAAGGAGGCAGCACGGATGCTTATGCATGCCAGAGGGATTGGTGCGAAGTTCTGGGCGAAAGCCATTAACACGGCCGTAACCACTTTCAATTTGACCGGGGACCAGCAGTGTAAAAGGTGCAACACCGTCGGAGCAATGGTTCCAAAAGAAACCGAATGTTAAAACTTTGCGAATTTTCGGCGAAGAGGTATTCGCGTACGCACCAAAGGAAAAACGTCGCGCACTCGACGCAAAAGCGAAGAGACCATATTTCATCGGCTACGGCGAAGAAACGAAAGGATATCGCGTATGGTATCCCGGCGAAAACAAAATCGCAACGGTGAGGGATGTCGTCTTTACAGGAAAATTTGACCGAGCGTCCACACAAATGACACGAGAAGACGATCAAACATGGCTGCACGAGGAACGCGACACGGGTGACGAAGAAAATTCTAATAATCACGACGAAGAGACGCCCGACCTGGAGCGAGACGTAACGTCAATCGAGCAAGACGAACCTCAAGTCGATCCCGAGGCAGCATTGGAGAAATCAAAACGCAACGATGAAAGAGACAACCATCAAGATGAAGGTTACGGACTGCGAGACAGAAAATCGTTGAAACCCCCTGGAAGATATTGTGATCTTATCGACAAGATATTCTTAGCCGAAACCGAGGAACCGCTATCGTATCGCGAAGCAATCAATAGCGGAAAAGCGACGGAATGGAAGAAAGCGATGGACGAAGAATTTGAGTCGCTCAGTCGAAACGAAGCGTGGAAACTCGTCGAAGCAATTGACAATCCGCGAACAATCGACTGCAAGTGGACCTACAAACTGAAAAGAGACGGAAATGGGAATATTCGCCGTTATAAGGCGAGACTCGTCGCGCGTGGCTTCAGGCAACGAGAGGGAGTCGACTACCAGGAGACACACAGTCCCGTGGTTCGCTTCGACTCAATTCGAACCATCCTCGCTATAGCTGCAAACGATCGCATGCATATACAGTAAAACCTCTCAATAGTGGAAAGTCGGGGGTATAAATGGGCGGGATTCCACTATTGCGAGGTTGACCGATTAGCTAATTGAAAAACAGTTTGATGTATTTGTGTTAGTGTCTGCCGACATGAAACCAGTGACTTTCAAATCAAAGCGTTTGATGGGTTTTGAATCGGTTGGGAATTTACAAAAAAATAAAATACTGATTGAAGCAATAGAAAATGTGATATGTGAGGTAAACCGACCGAAAGGTAAGTGCAGAGTTATAAAAAAAATTACAATTTTTATAATTGTTACGAACTGTCTGATGTTGTAAGAATCTAACCTACGAGTTGCGCATAACCTACAAACGGCCATATGAATTGATTTATGGTTTTATTTATTTTTCCAGACTGAATGATTATGGCTAGTCAGAATAAAATACACCGCCAGAGGGTGCCCTTACAACAAAAAATAAAATGTCTTCAAGATTTTGATAAAGGGAATTCAATTGAAGAAATAGCTGCAAAAAATCAAGTCTCGAAAAATACTGTTTATAGTTGGCTAGCAAAACGCCAAAAATTGAATGAATGGCATGACAAATCTTTGAAGTATCCTCATTTGGTAAACCAAAAAAAAAACACAAAAGTTTTACATGAAAAATTAGAAGAGGCATTGCTAATTTGGTTTGGTGATTGTCGCAAAAAAGGATATCCCATCAGTGGCCCCCTGATTCAAATCAAAGCAAGATCATTGCATAAAAAGTTGGGTGGAACGGACGATTTTACTGCGAGTAATGGATGGCTGGAGAAATTCAAAAAAAGAAATAAAATAAAGATACTAACGGTTTCCGGAGAAAAATTATCAGCCAATCACGAAGGTGCCGCATAGTACATTAGAAAATTTCAAGCAAAGGTCGAAGAAAAGCAACTCAGCAAAGATCAAATTTTCAACGCCGATGAGACTGCATTGTACATGAAGTTGTTACCTACTAGAAGTTTAGCCGTTGAAAACGAGAAAGTTGCTTGTGGGTTCAAAAAAAATAAGGAACGGTTGACGGTCATGGCGTGCAGTAATGCATCAGGATCGTTGAAGCTGCCATTAGTAGTGATAGGAAAATCAGCAAAGCCCCGAGCTTTGAAGAATGTGAACGTGCAGAAGCTTCCGGTCTTTTATCGTAATCAGAAGAGTGCCTGGATGAATTCAAAAATCTTGCTATCGACGACGCTCTCGAAGAAGACATTGAGCTTCTTGATTATATGAAATCAGTTAGTATAAAAAATGTCATTGAGTGGTTGGATCAAGCGTGGAACGAAGTTTCATCTACGACTATCCAAAAGTCCTGGTCAAAGCTCTACGGCGGAAATGAGCCAGCTGAACCAGAATTTGACAGACCAACTGATACAAATTTTTTGGAATTACTCCATCAAACAAAGATGTTCGAATACTCCAATGCACCAGAAATATAGTGCTGGCTCCGTACGGAAATTGACGAGATGTATACAGATGACGATCTTATTTCGTTCATGACGTGTGACCAAAATTCTGCTTTTATTGACAAAGAAAATGCTCCACCACCCGAAGAAAACTTGCCGCCAATGAAAGTGAAGAATGCATTGTCAATGAGTATCAGATACTTTAAACGACTCCCCGACTTCCCACAAGAAGATCTGATGGCTCTTCGTCGAGCTAGACGCAGAGTATCGTTAGAAGTAACCAAAGACGAGTAGCATTTTACGTAAACTGTGATTGTAATTGTAATCTCTTTTTTTGAAATAGTAATTAAGAAAGTCTATACAATATTTAATTAGATTATTTACTATTTCCAGTTGACCTTAATTATTTGAAGTTTCAGTTGAAAAAAAAACTTAGGTCGAACGCAATTTTAGAGGTTACGATTTTTCCGTCATTGAAAATAGTGATACGTAAACTGTGATTGTAATTGTCATCGTTTTCTAAAGAAATTTAGAAATTTTACTCGTTATTTCATTACATTATTAATTATTTCCAGTTTAACGTAAGTATTCAAGTTTCAGTTTAAAAAAAATCCTAGTTAGGTCGAACGCAATTTTAGAGCTTACGAGATTCGCGTAATTGAAAACGGTGAAACGTAAGGGAAAGTTTGCTGAATGGGCTTCTTCAAGCGAATAAATCCTGCGAAAGAAGACTCACATATGCATTTTAAATGCATGTACAATTTAGACTGACACTAACATAAAAAGTATGTTTATCGAACCTTTTATAAATAGAAAATATATTAATGTTCGATTTAGATATTAAGATGGTTGTGCAAGCATATCCAAAAAAATGTATTTAATAAAAGTTAAATTCGGAAAAAATATATGTGCAATTATTTTATATAACAGGTCATAGAGGACCACTTTAAAATAATAAGATTTTTATAACATTTTGACAAGACAATAAAAATATGATAAAAATTGTTGAAACTTTTTGTAATATATACCAGTCTGAAGTGAAATTTTTCTAAATTCGGAAAGACATTCATACTACTATTGAATTCGCATTTTTAAATCCGCGCGTTTTCGAGATTACATCTTCAATCACTTCCAATTGAGCATCACTGTATTCGTTCACAAGATATTCCGCGAGAGGCGCTCTACTTTCCACTATTGAGAGGTCCACTATTGGAGGTTTTAGTGTAAAGCAATTCAACGTGAAAACGGCTTTTTTGTACGGCCATATCGAAGAAACTATCTGTTAGATAAATTCGGCGTGTTTGTCGTTGCGGTGTGAACGCGTAACGAACGCTTCTGCTTCTCGAACTTTCTCGTCGTCTTTGTTTTTTCATTTCCCCTCCACGAGCGTCCGATACGCCGGCGTTAGAAGCCAAGCGTCTTCAGTCTTTCTTTGAGAGCCAAACCAAGTACAAGGGTTATGTCTAAATCAAACCAAGCACAAAGGGTTCTGTCTACTACTATAACTCCGTCGAATAAAACGAATCGAACCAATCTATTAATTGACGTGTATTTCTTTTCGTTTAACCAAGACCATTCCTTTCCTCACGGCACACACGAAAACTGCGCGACACTATCCACATGCAGCAACCAGAAGTATACGAGGACGGAACCGGAAGAATTTGCAGGCTAAAGCGAAGGTTATACGGTCTCAAACAATTTTCCCGCTGCTGGAACCGACGTTTTACGGATTTTCTCCAGAAATTCGACCTGAAGGCGACGGACGCTGACCCCTGCGTGTTAACGAGTCAAAGCAAGAACGAGAAGCTAATCTTAGCGATCTACATAGACGATGGATTGATCGTTTCACCGCACCAAGCCCTGGTTGGCAAGCTTCTCGACGGACTCCAGACGGAATTCGAGATCACACACAACGACGCAAATCTGTTCTTGGGGATGAATATAGAGCGGCATCGGACGGCTCGATCTTCCTACACCAAGAAACTTACACGAAGAAAATCTTGGAGCGATTCAAAATGGAAGAAGCAAATTGTGTGACGATCCCTGCGGACCCACATCAAGAATTAAGCCTTCTCGCGCAAGCGGGAAAACGGAGCGAATCGACGACGGCCCCTTTTTGCGAAGCTGTTGGAAGCCCTATGTACCTGTTGGTAGCAACGAGGCCGGACATCACCTTCGCCGTGCACCAAGCGAGCCGGTACCTGGAAAATCCCACGACGATGCACTGGAAAGCTGAAAAGCGCATCCTCAAATACCTGAAAGGTACCGTCGGACACGGTCTACACTTCGGGTGTGGCAAGAAAAAGGAGCTGCTCGCCTACAGAGACGCAGACTACGCCGGGGAACTGGAGACTCGGCGATCGACGACGGTATTTGTTTTGAAATTCGCCTCGGAATCGATCTCGTGGAATTCCTAAAGGCAACGATCCGTTGCCCTGTCGACGACGGACGCGGAGTATATGGCCGCCTGCCAGACCGCACGAGAGATCGCGTGGATGAAGTCTCTCATCAAAGAATTCCTCAACATTAAGGACGTTCGCACCACATTATACATGAACAATCAGAGCGCCAAATGCCTCGTGAAAAATCCCGTATTTTACAAACGGGTTGAGCACATTGACATCCGATTCCACTACGTGCGAGAACGATATGCTGAAAAGGAGTTTTCAGTGGAATACGTAGCTTCGAACGAGCAACAAGCGGACATTCTGACGAAACCACTGTCTCGACAGCAATTCGAACGCAATCGAGATGGACTGAAGGGTTCGTGGGAACACGAATCGTTGCAGAGAAGAAAAGAGAAATCGAATCTAATCGATAAGGCTAAAGCGGGAGTGTTGGGGAAAATCGTCCTTACCGACTGATCCTCTTTCTCCCTAGACTGATACCTTCCAGGCAATTGCCAACCTTCGTTATTACTTACTCTATCTATGGCTGTTGAATCTGCGCGAAGCCCGATGTACCTTTTCGTATTAATAAAATCGTTTATTCAATCACACATCCGTACTGGAAATCAATTGCGCTAAAACACAACCGACAACAATATCATCTAAGGATTCTATTAAAACACAAAATGGCGATGATAACGATTTCGAAAATTCAATTAATCAATAGATATCACTATACATTATTTAAAAAATGATGACAGACGATTTATCTGTCAAAACAGTACTCACCTGTTTAAGTATGCTTTCGCAATGAGAACCAAGTTCCATATCCTATCACTTGATATATTAACAGGGAATCGCCGCAGCCAGCGCCGCTCCGGGCTGCTCTGTAACTACACTGTCGTTCCGATTTTCGTCCATGATTTTGAAATAAAATCTGAGCAAGTTCGGTCTCTTTTCCTCCAGTCTCCCTGGTTATAATATTGTTGCATCAGTGTGACTACCTAGGCGTATATCTTCGTCGTGGGTTTGTCCGGTGCGACTATATCGCCTAGCGTGCCGTACGCCTCCGGACCCATGAAACGGGGTAGATAATGTAGCCATGCCTGGCCGGGGTTACGTTGAAGATTGTGAATGCCCCCTCCAGGCGTTCCACCCATCGATCCCATTGAAACTTCGAGTTATCGAACGTCTCGATTGTGAAAACGCTCTGCACCGTGCCCTGATGGAAATCATTTTCCAACCCTGATGGAAAGCATTTCAGAATTCAATCAATTTCGTTATAAAATGTTACATTTTTACGGGAATTCGTCGAATTTTCTCAGAATGTATCATATCATATTAAAAATTGGCCTTTCTTTATCGAAATTTGTCGTTTTTCCATCGTTAATTGGAACTCCATTACTTTTTAATGAACAATGATAACTTTTGACATTTTTCTGACAAAAAGTGTCCAATTTTCTGATTCTGAATGAAAGACATGATTCTGAAATAAGTTCTCGTATTTCTAGAAATTATGCGATATTCTGACAAAATTTGCGAACTTCGTCATTTTTTTAAATTTTCTGTAACCATTTAACGATTTCCGTTGAATTATGAGATTTCGATTTCTATCAGGGTGGTAGCCGTTGCCGGCGTAGGGTTCGTAGCTGCGGTGTTCGAACACATTGTTATTGCGTGTGTTCACGCGGTGCCTCTGTGTTGGTGCGACCCGCGCCTGACAGTGGTCGCAAATGCCCGATTTGAAGAAAAACCTCCCAAACCATGAAGTTATGTGCCGATTGAGATGAAATTTAGTACAGAGATGTAGATCGGTGACCCAAAAACGATAACATTTTAATTAAAAAAAACATTTTTACCCCCCCCCCCCCCCCCCCCCTCCTGCCGATTGAGAAGTGTACTCAAAATTTGTTTTCGCTCATCCCGTTGAGTGAGGTGTCTTTGAATAAGTCTCCTCAAATGCAACAAATAATCTTTCGGGACCTTTTCATTTTAACCCTTCAGTCACGAGATATTTGCTTTCAAAGTAGTTATCGGAGTGTCCGCCCCTCTAATTTTTAAACTATCAATGCAAAACATTTGACAAAATTCTAGAATGTAGCTCTTCATTAGTACATACATTTAATCAAAATTAATCAATAATAATTAATAATGATTTATTTATATTAATGAATATTAATAAATAATTAATAATGAATAATTCTTTCGGAAGCAAGCTAATTTATCAAGGTGAAATAACTTTTATCGCGTATCATAAAATAGCTTCAAAGAAATCTCAAAGTTAAATAAATTACGGCAGCGATCCAAATGTCTACGAAATATTCCAAATCGTACATAAAAATAATAAAAACAATGGCTACGAAACCCTATCATGTGCGTGCCCAACACGCAACTTGACTACTTCTTTTTATATCGAATTAACCTGTAAACCTGTAAAAACCTGTAAAGAAAGGTAAAGAAACCTGTAAAATAGTAAGGCACTGAGCGGCACTGAACTTAAACGGCCACCGAAATGAAGTTAGCGCCGATAAAAATGAAGCGAATGCACCCCGGAAGTGACGCCATATTGGTTATGCCACAAATTCAAATTCTTTGTTATTATTTCGTGATAATAACAATCTTGCTAAATAGAATTTTTCAAATTTACTTAAGACGATGCAAAGTAGAACTTTGCATATTGCTTTCTGATTATTTTTTACTTTTTACAAAGCTTCTACTTTGCATACTACTGTTGATTTCGAAATCTTGGATTCCCAGATTCCCCTTGGAATCGAAAAATCGAAAAGCCCTCTGTGCCAATGAGATGATAAATGAATCGTCGCACAATACTTTCATTTCGGTCTACTTTTATTAAAGGATATGGTGGACTTCCATCAATCGATGCAGGGGAATCATGAAAAAAAAGAAATGCAAGTTGCTTGGAACTCCTCTTTATTTCATCTTTGGTGTCCAATGCCACGTCGGTTATTGTTGTAAAAATCACGGGAATCACAATGTAATAACAACTGTAATAAATTTCAAAGAATAATTAAATACATCTTAATTAGTTCAGTAAATTCATTCTCAGTGATGAAAGATCAATACGAGCACGAGAAATTTGCCTCACGTTGGGCGCCAATAATATTGTAATAAATTTCAAAAGGGAGCGTACAAGTCGGTTTCGATCCACCGGTCCCATCAATTTTTTAAAATATCTGCGTCATTAAAATGCAACTCGCACAGATGCTCTTTATCGGTAAGTGCACGACCCATCACATCATTCCATAAGCGTCTGTTCTTTGGGAACTACAAATAAAAATGATAATCAGCCCACTTCAAATATTTTAAATAAGAAGTATAATAATAAATGTATTGATAATTCGTTTATTAAGGGCGGGGGGGGGGGGGGGGGGGGATACGGTTGATTCAGCGAAAAAGAAGCATGTTTTTAAGATTTTTTTTCTGGCGATACAAATAGTGTAAATTAATTTAATCAATTTCCATACATTAATACAACATTTCAAGAATATTTTTCTTAATTTTCATTCCAAAATATTGAAAATTAAGCGGGTGACATTGAATCTCCGGAGGCGCTTCGAAAAAGTCCGTGTTCACGATAACGCAAAATCTACTGGACCAATCGTTTTGAAATTTTGCACACTACTTCTTCACATAATTCACCAGGTATTGTCGAGAGCTTTTTTTTTTAAATAATTATTAATTTTACAGCAAGAAATGTGCTGATTTTTATAGTGAAAATCGGTTTTTTTGCTTCCAAGTGCTACGAAAAAATCAAAATTATCAAAAATAAAAAAAAAATTCCCTCGTAATTACCTCGAGAAACGTTTCCTTTAACGAATGGTTTCGATTTTTTGTTTCAGATGATTCTTTTGCGAGTTATGGTGAACACCGCAAAGCAACTTTTTTTCGAGGCGCCTCCGGAGATTCACTATTACCCGCTTAATTTTCAATATTTTGGAATGAAAATTCAGGAAAATATAGTTTAAATGTTGTATTATCATATGGGAATTGATTGAATAAATTCACACTATTTGTATCGCCAGAAAAAAATCTTAAATACATGCTTCTTTTTCAACGAATCTATCTTACCCCCCCCCCCTTTAAGGGTAACGATTTCTCCCCTGTTATCCTATGTCCTTCGTAGCTTGAGTTCTCATCGAGCAAGGTCCTAAAATCAGCTCTTAAGGTAGTTTTGTCGTGTAGTTCATTTCGCATAAATCTGAGAAAAATGAGAGAGAATTACAAACACATCTCGATGGTATAGAAATCTGAACAAATTCATGCACATTAACGGCACTGAAAAGATTATTTTCGCATAATAATAATTAAAAAATGTTATTAACAAATTAATGAAAAAAAAAATTGTTTTACAAATCACCGGGTGACCCAAATTTTTTTTTTAATTAAAACGATTCCATCGCTTTTCTGAATACGTACGAATTTTTTCAGATTTTTCAATTTACTTCGACATTTGTGTTTTTGCACACATTTACTGTATGACAATCCCAAAATTCAAAGTGAATTTAGAAATCTGAAAAAATTCCTACGTACCCTAGCAGATTGAGTGCCTATCAAATCACCATGAAAACGCCTAAGGCGCATCTTGGTAAGCAATTTGTTCAAAACGTGCCCGTAAATGATTATCATCCGAAATGCCGAAAAGTGATGACATTTTTTAGGCACTCACCGGCATTTTTAGGCATTCACCGCCATTTTTGGGCATTCCCCAGCAATTTTATGCATTCACCGGCATTTTTAGGCATTCATCATCATTCTATTATGGTTCAGTTTGTGTGCGCATTTACCTACAGCTAAAGTGTGAGTTTGAGAGACGGATTACAATATAAGAAATGTAACGCTCGACATGTGTATAAATGAAAAAAATTACGGCGTGTCGAAAAAATTTCATGAAAGTTGATTCCTTTTTTCCGGGTTTTTTAAGTATTGTATTAAGAGACCGCAGGAGGGTCTAAGCAGATAGGACCAAACGTTAGAGTTTTTTCCCACCCCGATGCTTCAAGTAAGCACGAGCGGACGAGTTGAAGAAGAAATCGCGCGATAGAGAAGGAGTAGTGGGGAGTGTAGGTGTGACGAGAAGCAAGAAGAAGAACGAGCATGTGTAAGAGAACTGAAGAAAACAGCATCTGCTATTTGTGTTTGTCTTACCCCCTTTCTGTCCCTTCACATCCCCACCTAACTCGTGCAATTTCGTGCAATTGTAGTTCGCCGCCAGAGGTGCCACTGCGCTTCTCTAACCGACTTTTTACCCGTGCTTAGGCCACCCTGGGAGACCGGAAGTAGCCGAAGTGTGTGGACGTGTTTTTGGTAGGGCTGCCTTAAAAGGTAAACAAGTGCGTATAGGGGAGTAGCTATGTGTCAAAAAGTATTAAATAGGGGACGCAAAGATAGCACCTAGAAAAGAAAGAATAGGCAAGGTTGAGGAAGGCGAGCGAAAAGTATCCTAGGGTTGAGAAAAGTGGTGGATTCTTTGGGGTTAGCTCAAGCATGGTCTGAAAAAGGGACGGGAACGCCGACGAAATCCGACGTTGGAGGGACAACGGTCGGATGACGAAGCTGAGCGGACGCTTATAGAAGACAAGGAAGAACGTGTGGTCAAAGAGTGTGAAGTAAAGAATTACGTAGAAGTAAGAAATATGGAAGCTATAATGTGCAAAATTCTAAAGCCTGCTGGGCAAGAATGGATATGTTACTAATAAAAATGAATAAAAGTATTGTATTACTCGTCATGTCTATATGTTGAATAAAAAAATATGTAAGAGTAAAATGCAGTTGAATGCGTTCAAATTCCGGGGAAGATCATAGAATGCCTGAAAATGCCGGAGAATGCCTGAAAATACCTACAAAAAAAGAATGCCAGTCAATGCCTAAAGAATGCCTGGAAAAATATAATGCCGGTAAATGCCTTAAAAAAATGCCGTTGAGTCGGCTCTTGGGTAGAAATTCGGGGTCGGTGACTCTTAGGCACTTACCGTCACGATTGAACAAAATTGTCTACCGAAGTGACTGTGAACGCCTCAAATAACCACGACATTCAGCCAGTCCCTTTGATAGGCATTTCAATGAGCATCAATTGGCATTTACTATGCCACCCGAGGCTAGGGTATTCAGAAAAACGAACGAATCATTTTCATAAAAAAAAAAAAAATTTTGTTCACCGAGAGATTTGTGAAACATTTCTTTTTCATTGATTTGTTAACCTTTTTAAATTATTACTGAATGTATGCATTTTTTCAAATTTTTATACCATTGAGAAGTGTTTGCAATTCTATCTAATTTTTCTTAAATTTATGCGAAATGAATTCTACGAATGGCAGAATAAACCTCCACACTTGGCTACTCACTTCAAACCAGAATTTGTGAAATATCTTGAGCGTAAAATTAAGCACTGATACAAGTACAAGTACTACTGACGCTATCTTTTTGAAGACACAGCATGTGTGCTCTGTGTCTTAAGAGCTGAATCCCATGCCCATACCGCCCAGAGTCACAATTGTCTGCAGCGCAGTCTTCCCATTGCTGAATCTAAAACACATACAAGAATATTTGAAGAATGTGTTGAGAATTGTAGTGGTTTTTACGAGCAATAGTTGGCAGCCCTGCGAGGAAACTTCAAGACGGTCTCCCGCGTGTAACCGTGTTAGTTGAAAAATAAAGATAACTGCGAACGGGTGTGCAACTCTCCCGTTCGACGATCAGGAAAGAATTAATTAAGCGAAATTGTACGGAGTGGTTATTTCTTTCCTATTGTTACGTCCAGAGTAACATTTGAATGTGCCCTGTTTCTGACCTTAGCAAATGCTAATTGGTCAGGGATACGGGCTGACGATTTGACTCAGACAGAGGGTTATTTTTATATATATGGGGAAAGCCCGCTCAATTCGAACGGGTCAAAACCCTCACCCCTTCAGAAATGGTTGGCAATTTTTTATTCAGTTTGGGGTAACCCAAAAACATCTCTTGATTTTTTTGGAAATTTTCCCACCGCCCCCTCCCCCTTAGAAAAATTAAAAGAATGAAAAATAAGAGAAATCAGACTGAGCGATATTTTTAAAATCGATGAATTTTTTTCATGTATTCTGTGCTCGAAAAAATCAAGTTTCTATATAAATTCAGAATGGGATCTTTTTTGCTTATATTTGATTTTTCAATTTTTATTTTTCGAAACTAGGAAAATTCCGACAAACATTAAAAATAATAATTTTGGTTTTTGCTTTTAAATCAATAAAAAATGAATCATTCTCGTGAAAAATTCAATATCTTGATTTTTTCGGCTTGAATATCGATTTATTTTATTTAGACATGGTTCTTGCATTTCCTCCAACCTGAACCTGGGTGAAAAAGGCAGAGCGATATTTTTAAAACCGATGAATTTTTTTTCATGTATTCTGTGCTTGAAAAAATCAATATTTCATATGAATTTAGAGTGGGATCTTTTTTGCTTTTATTTAAATAAAATTTTTTTTTTTTCGGAACTATGAAAATTCCGACAAACATTAAGATTAATAATTTTAGTTTTTTTTTTCAAAATCGATAAAAAATAAATCATTCGTATGAAAAAATCGATATTTTGATTTTTTCGGCTTGAATATCGATTCATTTTATTTGGACTTGTTTTTTGCATTTCCTCCAGTCTTTGAATTTTTTGAAGCCCCTTAGATACATCCTATCCTCTTACTGCACCTCCCTAACGTTCATATTACATTTTTTTAGGGACCTGGGGTTAGTTGCAAAACTATAGAACGAAAAAAAGGATGCTAAAAACAAAATTTTCATACAAACCCGGGTGAAAAAGGCAGAGCGATATTTTTAAAATCGATGAATTTTTTTTCATGTATTCTGTGCTTGAAAAAATCAATATTCTATATAAATTTAGAATGGGATCTTTTTTGCTTATATTTTATTTTTAATGATTAATTTTTGAAAACTATGAAAATTTCGACAAACTGAAAAAATGGAAATTTTAGTTTTTTTTAAGAAAATCAATTAAAAATAAATCATTCTTATGAAAAAATCGATATCTTGATTTGTTCGACTTGAATATCGACTTTTAATAATTCATTCACTTTTTGTTTTCTTTTTCGTTAAGTTGGAGTCTCACAAGGCTTTTGATTGGGAGTTTACACAAGTTATATTAAGCACAGAATACATGAAAAAAAATTCATCGATTTTAAAAATATCGCTCTGCCTTTTTTACCCGGGTTTGTATAAAAATTTTGTTTATATAACGCAACCATGTTTTCCTCGCTTTTTTGTGCCTGTTGGCGGGAGGTAACATGAACGTTTTAACAACTATCGACTGTCGGCATGGTAACCCGGCAGTAAATATTGCACAGAAAGACACTAGGCAGTAAATGGCGGTGACTCATCCCTGCTGAGCGGTCGCGAAGATTTTTTTCGACGATTTTTGCCAACGCATAACAGGAGATCAAACTCAAGTGTATCGGCAGCGCCACCAGGCGGCTGCTATCTGTAGGTATACCCAAAAAGATCAGCTTCGCCGGTTCCCGCCTTCTACACGTGGTATCATAACCACCCGTTCATTCGCGTTAAAAGTGTCGTGCAGTTTCGAGGATGTAAGGATTGTGAATATAATAATGAGTGAAAATAAAGAGAATAATAGCAGCGACGAGTGGGCGCCATCCACGCCACCCGATCTGCGCACTGAAGCGGATGACGCGAGAGAAACCCTTTTGCCATCGAAATCCAGAAAACTATACGAGTCGACGTACGAGGCTTTCGAAGAATGGAAGCGCCAACACAAAACGAGATTGAATTCAGATAGTTGTGTTTAATTCATTTTTAACTTTCGTTTCTCGTTTCGTACAGTTTAGATAGAACGAACTGTGATCATTTTGTTTTATTTTTAGTTAACATTTGAGTTCCTTCTATTCGATACAGTTTAAATAAGAATTAATAATTTGTGGTAATTTTGTTTTGTTTGTTCCTAACATTTTAGGTCGTTGTTTTTTAAACACTATGAAGAAAATGTATTAAACTGTTGATAATTTTATTTCATTTGATAATTTTGACAATTCATATAAATGTATTTGCTTGGTTCATTGGGGGGGCTTCGCCCCCCTGCCCCCCCCCCCCGGGGCTTCGCCCCTGGACCCCACCGGGGCTTCGCCCCTGCGCCCACCGGGGCTCCGCCCCTGGACCCCACCGGGGCTTCGCCCCTGGACCTCTCATTACGCGTTACACGGTGATTAGAGGCGTGAAGCTCGGAAAACATGGTTTTGTTATATAAAGTATCGTGTGCACCGTGGGGGCGGGCCGTTTAACGCTTCGCGCGGTTTTCGGAACGAGTCGTAGCCGAGCGCGCTTCGACTCGTTCTGAAAACATCCGCGCTCGTCGTTAAACGTGCCCTGTTGCCCCCGTGGTACACAATGTACTATTTTAGCATCCTTTTTTTCGTTCCATAATTTTGCAACTAACCCCAGGTCCCTAAAAAAATGTAATATGAACGTTAGGAAGGTGCAGTAAGAGGATAGGATGTATCTAAGGGGCTTCAAAAAATTCAAAGACTGGAGGAAATGCAAAAAACAAGTCCAAATAAAATGAATCGATATTCAAGCCGAACAAATCAAGATATCGATTTTTTCATACGAATGATTTATTTTTTATCGATTTTGAAAAAAAAACTAAAATTATTAATCTTAATGTTTGTCGGAATTTTCGTAGTTTCGAAAAAAAAAATTTTTTTAAAAATAAAAGCAAAAAAGATCCCACTCTAAATTCATATGAAATATTGATTTTTTCAAGCACAGAATACATGAAAAAAAATTCATCGATTTTAAAAATATCGCTCTGCCTTTTTCACCCAGGTTCAGGTTGGAGGAAATGCAAGAACCATGTCTAAATAAAATAAATCGATATTCAAGCCGAAAAAATCAAGATATTGAATTTTTCACGAGAATGATTCATTTTTTATTGATTTAAAAGCAAAAACCAAAATTATTATTTTTAATATTTGTCGGAATTTTCCTAGTTTCGAAAAATAAAAATTAAAAAATCAAATATAAGCAAAAAAGATCGCATTCTGAATTTATATAGAAACTTGATTTTTTCGAGCACAGAATACGTGAAAAAAATGCATCGATTTTAAAAATATCGCTCAGTCTGATTTCTCTTATTTTTCATTCTTTTAATTTTTCTAAGGGGGAAGGGGCGGTGGGAAAATTTCCAAAAAAATCAAGAGATGTTTTTGGGTTACCCCAAACTGAATAAAAAATTGCCAACCATTTCTGAAGGGGTGAGGATTTTGACCCGTTCGAATTGAGCGGGCTTTCCCCATATACTTAAGATATTTATTGAGAATAAAGTGTAAAATGTATGTATGGGTTAGTGTGTGTGTGATAAAGGTCCGCGTGGGTACGCGTTACCTTTATATCTAAATCTATGTTAAATATTTAATAAAAGAATGGGAGTCCGCGTGGGTACGCGTTACTCCCGTGATTTGGAATGAGAGTCCGCGTGGGTACGCGTTACTCTCGGATTTGGATTTAATAAAGGTCCGCGTGGGTACGCGTTGCCTTCGGGTTAGGAGATGAGAGTCCGCGTGGGTACGCGTTACTCTCGAAGTTGGTAGGATGTAAGTCCGCGTGGGTACGCGTTATTCACAAAAAGGTAGTTCGGAAATTGGGAGAGAAACACAGAAGAAAAAATATTTATAAGTTGGGGCTGGGCCCGAAATTATTTTAGAGGTTGTTGCGACGTCGGAGGTTGAATTCTTACTGTCTAAGAGACGCGTATGTGGCCCTTTTATACAATTGCGGGTCCACACAAAATATTAAGCCAGGTTGGAGAGGGTAGTTTTTCCTATTCATTATTGGTCAAAAACACCGTCTCCCACCTTCTTATTTTCTAAGACGCGTTTCGCTTTTAACTATGAAGCTAGTGTCAAGGGTGGGAAAGGGCAGATTTTCTTCGCATCTCGTTGGCTAAAATTTCCGTTTCCCACTTTTTAGTTTTATGCAAAAGGTAGGAAGAATCTTATCTTTTCGAGCTGAAGGCCCAAGTATACGAAATTACACTACACTCGATCAAGTGTAGTGTAAACACTCAAAATTCCAGTGTAACACTCGAATTTCAGGGAAACACTCATATTAAAGTGTAACACTTGAATCCCAGTGTAACACTGGATCGAGTATACGAAATTACACTACACTTGATCAAGTGTAGTGTAAGCACTCGAAATTCCAGTTTTTTTCTTATACGGGGGATATCTGTATTATTCTTAAATTCGAAGAATAATGCAAATTTTTACGGTCGCTTGAAATATAAATTACTTGAAGTATAATGTTCTTCATTAAAGAACAAAGATAATTTGTGTTCCAATATGTTAGTGATCATCGGAAAAAATTTCCTAACAGCAATTGCAAGTTTTCGAATAAAAACTAGCTGCAAGTGGAAACTTGCAAAGTGCTTCCTCCGTAATTCTTCGCACTTGAGCGAATGGATGAAATCCTTTATGAGGATGCTCATGAGTACCTTTCTCTTTATTAATTCTGGCTTCCTCATAAAAGATTTCGTCCATTCGCTCAAGTGTGGAGGATTACGGAGGAAGCACTTAGCAAGTTTCCACTTGCAGCTAGCTCTAATTTGCAGAGGTTGGAACTTAGAAATTTCGAATTGCTCTAGATCTTGGACCGTTCGGCCGATCGCGGCCAAATTTGATATGTATTATAGCACAACTACATCCTAAGCTTGCGGAGAGTTATGGTTCGATTGGTTGAAGTGAACGACAAATAAAGCAAAAAAGTTGATTTTTTTTTAAATTCAAAAAATCATAAGATCTAAAGTTATTGATGGATTCGGCCCAAATGCAATACCGAACATCCTTGTACCCAACTCTATATGTGAAAAACTATTTAGCCGAATATCTCGAAATTACACGCACGCACGCACGCACGCACGCACGCACGCACGCACGCACGCACGCACGCACGCACGCACACACACACACACACACACACACACACACACACACACACACACACACACACACCCACACACACACAAACACACACATACATCCGGGCATTTCCTCCAAATGTGTTTTCTCGACGTTTCAGGACATTTTGAATCTATTGACATCAAGATCCCGAAAAAGAAATTTCGGACCGTCACAAAGCTTCCTTTATGAGGAAGCAAAATGGTTTATAATTTTCAAGTATGAATTCTTATTATTTTAATCGACATCTGAACTTCGAAACATGTAAAAAAAAACCATTACCTCCGAATACTGCGATTAATATTTTAATAAATATAGAATTGATTTTCCCAGTATTATTTTGTTATATATTGTCATTTATACTCCAAGTGACTGTAAAAATTTGCATTACTCTTCGAATTTAAGAATAATACATACATCCGATCGATGTTTGACCCATAAGAAACTAAATTCGATAAACCATTTGTATTATTCGAATATTTGGGTTCTTGTATTATTCGCTTCCAGTACCGATATGATTATCGACAGAAGTTGCAAGCGGATTCAGGACTTTTGCAAGCCGTTTTGAACGGGGTTCAAAGAGCTCCAAAATCAGACTCACCGGAACGACGTAGCTATAAAACTTACTGAGTTATCGTTAGTTGAATAAAAACGTTAAGGTCTCCCCATGTTAATCGAATAGGAAAACGAAAAATGCAATAAGCCACCTTAAGAAAAAATGTTATTAAGCTGCTAATGCTTTTCTGGATGTTTGAGGGTACTATCTATAGATTTTTCACGACCCGTCGAAAAAAAAAGATTAACACAGCGTACAGCTGTACCCTCGACAAAGTACTTTTGTAGTTAATTTGTGTTAAACCAAATTTCTGGTCACATCAGATTTTGCACATAAGGCCATAAGATATCCTACATCCTCTTGTTTCTTACATTCATATTCATATATTCACGAAAAATCCCTACTAATGCAGTTTCTTGATCGTGAGTACCCTTTACACTTAAAAGTTTTTCTCTGATGGCTTGAATCTGATGGTATTGATTTCTAAGCTAAATATTATTTGGGTTATTTTCAAATTTCAATTGCGCTTAAGATACAATCGATTCAAGGAAAAAAACCCCAATTTTACATTTCTAGTCTAACTCTTACTAACCCGGGAAAAAAGTTTTTATCCGAATAGATCTAAATGTATCTGAATCATATCTTTAGAATCAGATATGATCAGACAAGAAAAATTGCCAGGTCTGATCATGCAGTGTCATGACAGATCATGTATGCTGATATCTGACCATGTATTATCATATCAGGGCCATTTTTATAATTTTGAGAGCAGACGCGTCCACATCACAGCAGGTCTGATCAGATCCAATCCCCAGGCAAGATGTGATCATGTCAGACAGATCTGATTTTATTGGGCTGGATCTGATCATGTCAGACAGGTATAATCTTATTGGACCAGATATAATCTTATTGGACCAGATCTGATCATGTCAAACAGTTCTGATCCTACCGGACTAGATATGAACGTATAAGAATAAAATACCGTGGATCCCAGTAGACCTGGACATCTATGAACAATATACCTGCCCATATGATAGAATCACAGTTTATCTGAACCTTCAGACCAGGGATGACTTCGACTATATCAGAGCAAATCTTACCCCGTTGAAACAGATCAAACCATTATTGGACCAGTCATGAAAATATTAACATGTTTGCATATTGGGTATTCCTGGGAATTTCAGCAACTTCGGTCAGTTGGGTCAAAATGTTTGCCCCCCAATTTTTTACATTACTGTGTCAAAATGAAGAGACACGTATTTCGGCGTTTTTCATTTTGAGCCGCCGCTTTCGAGATACAGTCAAATGAAGTTTTTGAAGTATTGACCACATTCGGTCATTAAAATCGATATATCTCAGCAACGGTTAGTGATAACTCGAAAAACCACGAGTCTTTTTTTCCGCTTTTGAACTATATATTTATGAACAATTGAAAATTAAAAAAGTCGAACCTTGCACATTGCTTCCTCATAATTTTTTGAATTCGACAAAGCTTCCTCTATGAGGAACTGTGTCGATCAATTTTGGCTTCCTCATAGAGGAAGCTTTGTTGAATTCAAAAAATTATGAGGAAGCAATGTGCAAGGTTCGACTTTGCACCCTTGTTCTTCTATAAAATCGGTTCGTAAATCGATCTAGTCCAGAATAAATACATAGTGAATTCCATGTCAAATTAAAAAAATTGAAAGTCGCATCAAATTTAAATGCCTAGATGGATTTTGCCCAAATTCGATACGAAACATCTTTTGATGATAGTGCGACTTTGTACCAAGTTTTGATCCGATATCTCAAAAACTGTGGAAGCTAGAGCGCGCGCGACGATTTCAAAAAAATTTCTAAACGACATAAAATATGAATGGTTGGATGGATTTTGCCCAAATTCAATACGAAACATCTTTCAATAATAGTGCGACTTTGTACTGACTTTTAGCCAGATATCTCGAAAATTGTGGAAGCTAGAGCACTTACGTTCATTTTTGAAAAATTTCAAAATGACATAAAATATGAATAGCTCGATGGATTTCGCCCAAATTCAATCCGAAACGTCTCTTGATAATAGTGCAGCTACGTACCAAATTTTAGTCCGATATCTAGAAAATTGTGACAGCTAGAGTGCGCACACCATTTTTTTACACCTTTTAAAATTTCTTAAAACAAAAGCACTGCATGGATTTTTTTCCAATTTAGTGACGAGCATCACCCTGTGGTCGTACAACATTATACTAAATTTGAGGTCGATATCTCTAAAATTGTGGAAGCTAGAGACCAAAAATAATTTTTTGAATTTTATAAAAATCGCGTAAAAACGAAAAAACTGTATCGATTTTTCTAAAAATTGAATCATGCTATGCGCCGTGAACCCTCTACATGTGTGACAAATTTCAGCTTGATATCTTGAGCCGTTCTCAAGTTATGAACGCTCAACCAATGTTACATACATACACACACACACACACACACACACACACACACATACATACATCCGGACATTTTTTCCAGTTGTGCTTTTTAGATGTTTTGGGACATTCTGAACACGTTTTCATGAATATCTCGAAAAAAAATTTTGTCACGAAAACAAAGCTTCCTCTATGAGGAAGCAAAATGAAATAAAACAAAAAGTGTACCGTTAATTTTTGAATTTTTTTTTTTTATTCCTTGAACAAAAACGTAAATTTTGCCACCTTGAACTTTTTGGGACGACGCTTCGTTCGGAAGTTATAGCTTTTTTAGTCATAAAAAACCCGTTAATATACGTATTTTATTAGTAAAAAATTGTGTAATAATTTTCTTTAAAAAAGTTAAACCCTGTAAGATAATTGTGGAGAGGCTGCCGAAGATGCAAGGTCAAACCAATGGTCGTTATTGCGTGGTCAAAAGTCAAATGCTGAACGTTGTGCCACCGTTTTTATTCGGGGACCTTCGCCGCTCTTGCGCTGCGCGTGTTCGGCGCCAGCCGCCACAAGACGGCCCTGAAATTTATCCCCGGGGTGAACCGGGGCCGACTACGATCGTGCGACAGCGCGGAGCGATGCGGAACTCACCGGCTAACCAGCCTTACGCGGTAGAGGGACGTGGGCCGGTACGGGGGAATAATCTCGACAACGACGTAATGTTGAGTGATAGATTTATTGCACGGTCGGATGATCGTCTGACCGCGTGATAATGATATCTTTCGAGCGACCGAATTACAACAGTTTTTATGGGCACGGGTCTCACCCGGCTAGAATTTACAGACAGCTACGCGAATAACCGTTACGGACAGCTACGTGAATGAAATTTCGGTCGTTCGTGTAGTGTGGGTAAGTAAGAGAGAGACGGATTGGGTGAGACGACTGTTTATTTCGAGTCCGCTCGTTACTGAGTCCGAGACCCTACTGCCTGCTAACAGCCAGGCTCCGTGTACATGTACATATTGTATATTTCTTATACGCTATACACTATACTACACCCTCTCACCCTACTTTTTTATTTCCCTTTATACCCTCCACCGGTTCTGTTATAATGCATTCTTCTTGATTTTTTTTTTTTCTCAAGTGCTCGTACATCTCTTTAGATATCGTGTTCTTAGAACTACTTTCTTTTTACGTCTTATTTCTCAGCGTTTGTGACCTCCTCGGGGCCTTCTTTTCATTCGTTGTTGCTTTTTGAACGGATACATTTCCAGGTTTGCGTTCCGGTTCTACCCACTTCGCGCTTACTGCCTTACCTAATTGGTCCAGGTGTCTTTTCCACATTAGATCCCCTATCTGTACTAAATACACCATCGGCGACAATTTCGAGTGAATTTTTCCCTCTACCCAGCGTGCAGGTGTAGTACGATAGTCTTTTGCTACGATATTTTCGTTCATTTCAAACAATGTTACTTTCTTTCCCCCCTTTTGCGCTGCTTGCCGAGCTGAACGTTCTTCTACGCGTTCCGTTATGTCTATTTTCAGTAAATCTAGTTTTGTACGGAGTTCCCGGTTAAACATCAAACTTGCCGGTGAAACTCCCGTCGTGCTATGCGGTGTACGTCGGTAATCATACACGAACGTTGTTACCGCGTCTTCGATTGTCACTCCCGCACGTACCGATCGCTTTAAGCTGCGTTTGAACGTTCTAACAGCATTTTCCGCTAATCCGTTACTCTCTGGGTGATACGGCGGTGAGAGCGAATGATGTATCCCATTTTGTTCCACGAACTTTGCAAAACTTTCGCTTGTAAATTGTGGTCCGTTGTCTGTATGAATCTGCTTCGGTAGACCAAATCTCGCAAAAGCTTCTGTGAAGCATTTGATTGTACGCGTCGAATCTGTTTTATCTAATATCCAAATTTCGATCCATTTAGTATGAGCGTCTATTAATATGAGGAACATCTTATCAAACAGCGGCCCTGCAAAGTCCGCATGTAAACGTTCCCACGGTTTATTCGGCCAAGGCCATGCTTTTACTTCTGTTTTCGGCGGATTATCTCTAATTTCGCAGCAAACCTTACATGCTTTTGCTACCCACTCTATATCGCTATCCATGTTCGGCCACCAAACGTACGAGCGGGCGAGACTTTTCATACGCGTTATCCCCATGTGACTACCATGCAGCTCTTTCAAAAGTGTTGCTCTTACTGACTTAGGTAGGCACATGCGGTATCCCCATGAAAGGCAGTTTTCTTTAACATGGAGTTCGTCTTTTCTCGTAAAAGACGCTTTTTCGTCTGAATTCAAGCTTTTACCATCATTCGGCCACCCGATCTGCGTATATAAGATCATTTTGCGCAAGATTGGGTCGTTTCGTGATTCTTCTCTAACTGTTTTCCAGTGTATTGTCATCTCGGTCGCACTTTGGTAGTTTACGTATTTCATGGCTTCCGGTTCTGGCGCCGGGTTGCCTTTTTCGGTTGCTAACGCCAAACGCGATAACGCGTCTGCGTTTCCGTTTTGTTTCGATGTTATATATTCTATCGTGTATTTAAAAGCTGACGAAAAGAATGCCCAGCGTTGCAGTCGCGAAGCAGCGATTGTTGGAATCGGTTTTTTAGGTCCAAAAATATGCGTAAGTGGTTTATGATCCGTTTTCAGTATGAACGATCGACCGTATAGGTAGATGTAAAATTGCGTTGAAGCAAAAATAATCGCGCCTGCTTCGCGATCGATCGCTGCCCATGCTCTTTCGCTTGCCGTGAGCGTTCGAGATTTAAAGGCGATTGGTTTCTCGACGCCTGAGTCGAGCTTATGGGCTATTACCGCTCCCATCCCTACCGCGGATGCGTCTGACGATACTACTAGCGGGAGCGCTGCATTATAATGTACTAATATTGGAGCCTTTACGAGAGCCATTTTTACCGCTTCGAATGCGTGCGTACATCTTGCGTTCCATTCAAATTTTTTTTGTCGTCATTGTTCGTGTAATGCTTCTAACATTGTCGCCAAATTTTCTAAAAAACGTCCGTAAAAATTAACAAGTCCTAAGAATGCGCGTAGTTCCGTGACGTTTTTCGGTCGCGGTGCGTTTACTACCGCTTTTACTTTATCGTCTGTCGTGTGTACTCCTTGGCGGTCAATGCGATACCCCAAATGCTTTAGCTGCGGTTTGAAAAACTCACATTTTTCACGGTCCAGCGTTAATCCGCATTCTGCGAGGCGTTTCAATACGTCTGCCAGTCGTCGCAAGTGCTTTGATTGTGTCTCTGCCGTTATGAGGATATCGTTAAAAAAAATCCTACCCCTTTCATTCCCCCAAGCGTTTGTTCCATAATTCTTTGAAAGGAGCCGGGACCCGTAGACACTCCGTACGGCAATCTATTATATTCTTACAAACCGATATGCGTGTTTATGGTAACTAGTTTACGCCAGTCTGGGTCTAACGGTATTTGCGCGTACGCTCTCGATAAGTCTAGCTTCGAAAATGTTATCCCCCCATGTAATGTTGACAATATGTCCTCGATTCTCGGCAACGGATATCGATCTATTTTTAGTACTTGATTTATCGTGACTTTGAAATCGCCGCATAAACGTACTCCGCCAGTATTTTTTATTATCGGCACTATCGGAGTTGCCCATTCGCTAAATTTTACAGGTGTTAGTACTCCTGCCTGCGTCAGATTTTTTATCTCCTGTTCGACTTTGTCTTTGAGCGCTAAAGGCAGCGGCCTGGCTTTTTTGTAAATCGCTTTTGCTCCGGGTTCTAAATACAATTTCAACTCTCCGAATTTGAATTTGCCTAGTTCTGATCTAAATACCGCTGCTCTTTCTTCTAGTAATTTATTTAATTCGTCATTATCCTGATTCTTTATTTCTTTGGACATTTTGTTCTGTTGCACATACGTTGCCGTCGCTGATGTTTTTAGAAATATTGGTGGCCATCGTTCGAATGCCTCCAGCCATTCCCTTCCCATCAATAGTCCGTATCCTTCTTTCGTCACGTAGATATATAAGTATCGTATATCTGAATCTAACTCTATCTTAATTTTTTGCAATTTTCCTATCGGTTTAAATAAGAAATGGTCATAAAATCTCATACATACGTCTGTTTCTACTATTTTTCTATTTGGAAACAATTTCTGCTTTTCTTTTTCCGGTATCACCGTATAATATGCGCCGGTATCTACTTCTACGTCTAACATTCGCCCGTCTACTCTCATTCGTAACGTACTCTCTCTACCTTGTGGCCCTGCCTTTATCATGTATAGGCTTCGGAACGCGTCGGCTGGTCGCTCTTCGTTGCCGTCTTCTTCGCTCTCGCTGTCGGTCGGTTGTTGCCCCTCGTTGAGCATCCAGTGTTGCTGCCTCGGTCCACCCGTACTCGGTTTGCCCCGGCATACTTGTATCATATGCCCGCGTCTTCCGCACCCCTCGCAGTTTGTCGCGTTGAAACGACACTCGCGTGCGAAATGTCCCCGTCGACCACAGCAATAACATGAGTTTTGGCCGACGGTGTTGCCTCGTTCAGCGGTGTTGCCTGCTCTCGTGCCCCCGCCTCTTCTGTCGTCTCGCCCTCTGGTTCCTCTTCTCTGAAAGTTTTGTCGATTTGCATTCGATATTTTCCATAATTTGCTTTCTTTACTCTCCTCTTGCACTTCCCCTTTGGCATTCGCTCGAGCGTCTTCGGTATCTATCGCTGTTGTCCGGGCCTCTTCGAATGTCTTAGGCTTTGCTTTCAACACTTCGAACCGTGTCTGTTCGTTCGCCAACCCGTTAATGAATTGATCCAAGCACGCTTCGTCTTCGCTCGCGAATTTACACTTAACTGCCTCACGCCGCACCTGTGTCGCAAGCTCCCGTATATCTTGCGTCAACGCTTGCTTCATCTTGCGGAAACTGCTGCGCTCGTTCAGATGATTTGTAGGTGGGAAGATTTTTTCTTTAAGGATTTGTAAGAGTTGTTCGTATGATTTTTTTGTGACATCTTCCCGGGCTCGGCACTCCGCTCTGATCGCTGAATACGTTTCGGTACCAAACTTTGCAAGGAGAATAGCTGATTTTTGTTTATTCTCACTGATATTCGCTGCAACTAAATATAAGTCCAGCCGCTCCAAAAATTCTTCGATGTCGTCCTTCTTCCTGTCGAATTGTTCCAGGGAATTCAGAAACGACGCCATGTCTTCGTTGTCAACGTGGTCGCCTCGTTGTTCCGTGTCGTTTGTTTCCTCTATCGAGCTCGTAACGATCTCTCTCAATTCACTTCGGAGCACTTCAATTGTTCCTAAATCTGCACGTCTTTTGATTCCCGTGAGTCGTTCTATCCATCTCACTAACGCTTGTTTGTTTAATGTGTAGATCCAACTGGTTCTTCCTCCACCGATAGCCGCGAATATCTCGCTTTCCGACATACGCGATCACGCCTTTGGCCTTCCATATACTTTCCGTATGCTCCGTTTACCCGTGTACTTCTCTTTTATTCCTGAATCCTCGTCGTCACTGTAGTGTGGGTAAGTAAGAGAGAGACGGATTGGGTGAAACGACTGTTTATTTCGAGTCCGCTCGTTACTGAGTCCGAGACCCTACTGCCTGCTAACAGCCAGGCTCCGTGTACATGTACATATTGTATATTTCTTATACGCTATACACTATACTACAGCTCGTGGTTTACGAATAGCACTGAGGCTCCATATAATTTACAAATTGAAATAATTCTCAAGTAAGCTTCACAATTTAAATAACAATTACCATTTTAACCTCGTACCCTAACAAACAACAATTTTAACATTAATTTCTACCTACTCTAACTAATAAACCTGACCAACCCTCTCGACACTTTTCGCCGAGCTTCACACTCACTCTTTCGACACTTTTCGCCGAGCTTTACACTCACTCTCTCTCGACGCTTTTCGCCGAGCTTTACACTCACTCTCTCGACACTTTTCGCCGAACCATTTATTCTTCTACTCAATCGAATACTCCCTACTCACTTCGTCCCTTAGGGACTCCTATTTCTCGGCGGGTTAATCCCAGCGTGGGAGTGGGCCCTTCTCGCCCGCACACTCACCTCCGACAGCCGGTAGCCAAGTATGATAACTGAATTTAATTATTGCGTTAGTTCTGATGATTCTGATAGTTCTGATAATTCTGATAGCGTATGATAGCTAACTATAACTCCGAATCGATTTCCTTGGCGTAAGTTCGAGCTACTTTACTCACGACACACCGGACCTGGTCTCGCTGATGTCCGCGTCCTTTTCGAGAGGTATGATGGAGTATTCTGCTGTAGTGGTCCACCACCGACGAAAGCTGGACGAGAAGAGAGCGACTCGAGGCTCGCCGTGTGGAGCTTCGTCCGAGTGATCCTCACCCCGAGTCGCCGACTCGGTCGAGACGTGCTCGCTCTTTCGGCGACGCTGACAACGTTGGCTCGCTCCGCAGTTCCGCAGCCCCTTCACAAGGTAAAAATGTCAACAACGCTGGTATGGTGCGAATCCCGGCTTCGTCGTTATCGACGGACGACTATGGATCTCGCAGTCAGGTGTATGCGTGAAATCCACCCGTCAAGCGCTTGTCGACAGCAATCTTGAATCTCGCCTCCGCCTGCGATGTTAGACACCTGGCCCATGCTGTGCCTCCGTGATTTGACAGCGGAGAGTCAGCAGCATCCTGTCCTCGCGGCTCCACCCGGTGGTCGGTGGAGTAGAGGGTATCAGGGGCGGCTCCGAGACATTTATGCTTCCCATCTTGAACCGGGTACCGGGCCTTACGGCGGGCGTCGGTACCCGGGCGGCACGAAGGCAGTGCGAGGACCCCCAACTTCGGTCCACCGCAGCTCCTGGCACAATTTCCGGATTTTCGGGACGGGAGGATGATCCGTCCGTAGATCCGACCGCCGATGGCATCCCCTCCATCAGACGGTAAGGCTTCTGCAAACCGATCTCGGGTGCCTCACTTCCGAGGGGCTATGTCGCTTCTCGACGGGAACAAGAACGACGTAATGACTGTGGCTGTAGAGCGAAACCTCTCGTTCCTCCAATGACAGCGATGACTCGAGTTCCGTGTGATCGTGAAAGATAAAAAATTAACGATAAAATAAAACAACTATTCTACCTAATAATCGGTCCTAAACAATTTTCTTTAATTTTTCTACGGCTGCCGGAGGGAGGGTCGGCGGTGGACAGCTGACAGCGTGGGTTTGCGAGCGCTAAAGCGCAGTAACGGGGTGCCTCGAAAAGCGCCACGTTACAACGTATATTATTGTTGTGTTTTTACTGATACCCCGAAGGGTTTACAGGGCATTCTCCTCTCTCCTTATCACTTCGACTTCGCTCAGCCCCGCTCCCTCGACTCCCGGGACTGGAGCTTCGTCGCGACAGGCTAGATGACCACAACGGGCATACAGCTATAGTCGTAGATCGTACGTCCTATAGCTGGAGCTCCGTCCATGCGCCTTGTTGTGGTTACCAGCGGTACAACAGTCCCGAAGTCGAGATTGCGATAAGCCTTGGTAGCCTTTTTGGATTGCCAGACCAGGGCGCTACCCTTTCCTGGACCTACTTATTAAAGTGGAATCCGAACCACTACCAACTGTACCGAATGCCGATACAGTTGGTCGGTCATTGGTTCGCCTCCCGGTTACCGCTACGTCTTTTCGGCGAGAATGTAATTATTTTCACCGAAAAGTACGCCCGGACCGGGACTCGAACCCATGACCTTCCGATGCTCAGGCTAGCACGCTAACCACTGAGCCAGAGCACCGGTTACAACGTATATTATATTTTATATATAATCACAAAATAAAGAAACCTCAAGACGACATATCAGGTAAGTATGACAAGTAAATATATCTGGTGCGCCACTTGGTAATTGACCGGGCCTTAGCACCAATCAATATTAGTAATTGGTACGTATCATAGTGAAAAAACTGTCGTTATCACATAAGTACACCATCCACATGGGACTGGTGATCATAATCCGTAGCGTGGTCATATATCAGTCTTTTATTCATAATACAATATCGTCTAGTATCGATATTAGACCAAAGTTCAATCTCGATAAATAATTATCAATCCAACCACAACATGTTATAAAACCACTCAATTTCCATCATCAAGGAGACAAGTCACAAATTTTCATTAAACGCATGAGCTAAATTTACAAGTTTTAATGACGCTGTTCGGCTTCGGGCAAGCACGTTGGCTTTCGAATGATCGACAAGGAGGATATTGACGTGGCATAATTATGGCACAATGATATAATAAAATAAAGCGTGACGATTTCATATAATCGTTATTAGTTCTTATTGGATTTAATGATACCGTATATATTTATCATGTTTTATTCCCAATCACAGCCCGCGGCATGCAGCACCGGTGATCCCCCTCGGAGCCTATATCCCATCAGCGTCATCAATCAAAATATATCAATATCAGAAACAAATTACATTAATTAATCAAGAACTCATTCATCAATGATAGTGCGCTTAGAATCTCTCATACATTGAAAATTCACGAAACCCACATAACGTAACGGTACAACGATGAAATGTGTTGGATATTTTTAATCTTCCGAAATCTCCTTATCGATTTGATGGCATTCATCGTTAAGTTGCCACTTATAAATTAGATTCTGAAGATTCCGACGTGATCATAAAAAATAGGTTCACCGCATTATTCGAAGAGAATTTTAAAGTTCATCTCGATAAAAACTTCACAAAATGACAAAAGACCAACTGCCGTGGAGTAGTTCGGGACTCTTGGCAACATCGCACGTGAGCGTGTACCCAGTAGGCCTTGCGGGAGCTCTCGGATTTATATATATATATATTTCTTATTTCGGGCATAAGCAAGATAAGCATAACCATTTTCATAAATTCAGAAACTCGCGCGCCAACAACATAACCGGCAAGTCAGGAGAGGTTAGGGAGGTTAGGTCGGGGTATATACTGCAGAAAAATGCAGCGCTGCCAGAATCGCATATATAGCTGTTCATAGCTGATCGCAACCGAATCAAATCAGTCATTGTAAATGATTTCCAGTAATGAATTACGAAATATAATCAAGGCTGAGTTCGTATACATCAAGTTTTCATCGCTCAAAGATTTTTGCGATATAGCAAACTTTTTTCACATCTCGTTTTGTTGCAACGATCATTAAACCGTCATTTGACTGGCACGTAGCGAGACTCCTACCTTAAGTTATTTCGGATGAGAGAAATATCGTGGCACTACGGTTACTACCGAAATATATCGACTATTTGAATATTCTCAAATGTTAATTCGTCCCGATGCACTTGATATTATTAGATTTTAGCCCGCACGTTGTCGCGGCCATATGGGCTCGCATATCGTACATACCCGTTATAGGTTAGGTAGAATTGAGAGACCTCTGGCTTAATAACCGCTGGTCGAATACCTTCACAATAATTCTTATACGTTGAATCCGTGTAGTTTGTCGGTCTTCACATCCATCGATGAACGACGTGACCTTCGGTGTTGCCGCAATCGTATTTCGGCGTTGAACAATTTCTATGGTTGATTCGACGGCCTGAGTTGTGTATACGCCTCTATTTACGCCATGTGGTTAATCGGTTTGTACTCCTATGTCCTTATATGAATCAATTTTCCAAGCTTCCCTGATAGAGTTAAAATGAAGATATTAATTATAATAATGTTCATTCTTTTATTTTATTTCAACTTTGGCCGAGAGCATTGGTCAAATCTCGGAACGGTTCTGTGAGCATCAGCTCTGATTCGAAACTTATTGCGTCGTATCGCCAAGGCAGAATCTTCAATTTTTTTTTTTTTTTGCCTGATCTGGCTCGTCCCTCGCTGGGGACCTATGCCACTCTCTTCAAGAATCTTCAATAGTGATGAGCTCCTCGTCGATTATCGATCCGTTGATTCGTAGAGTATAAGATTGCGCACTCACTCGCGAATCCAGCGTCGTTCGAGGCGCCACCATGCGACACTCGCGAGCGGCGACCTCGGATCACGATAAATACAAATATATATGGCGCGTATAGCGTCCGATCACCACAATTGTATGAAAAAAGTACCCTTATTATTGGAATTTATTTTTTTTCAAATTCCTCGGACGAAAACAAAAAATTTGAGACCCTGCCGGACTTGGGCCGACGCTTCGTTCGAAAGTTATAGCTTTTTTTCTTAACAACCGGGTAAACATTTACGGGCTTTTTATGACGAGAAAAGCTATAACTTCAGTTAGGAACACTTTTTTGTAGCTTATGGTAGATAGAATATGAGTGTCGTGAGTGATTAAAATACATAGAGCACTTAATAGCGTAACTCTCTATTTAAAAAAAAATAAAAAATATTTTTTCTTCCCCATAACGATAAAACAAAACTGATTATGCATTTTTTTAAATCGAGGGATAGTGAGAATTTGGAAGCATTCTATAGTTGAAACATTTTCTCAAATCTTAATCAAATAAAACAAAAGTATATGAGAGATTCCACGTGAAACCGGCCACTTCAGACCCGACCGGTGTTCGATTTGGATGAAATTTTTTTTCCTCAAAGTACATGATGACGACAACATTTGACAATTTTTTTAGATTTTTGCCGGCATTCTTTATTTAGTGATGAATTCTTGAAAATGTCGTCAGTCGATTTTTCAACTGCAAATATCTCCACGGCAAGATATCCAAATTTAATGGCTCACACGTCAAAATATGCGGAATAAGGTCATCTTTTAGAAAAAAATATTAAAAAATTTTTTTACTGTTATATATATTACTTTTTTTTACATCTAAATTACTAAAATCGACTTTCTGAAAAAACACCATCGTTGTTTTTTTCGAAATTTTTTATACAGATTCCTTGTCCGATTGTCGAAATTTTGAGCCCTGAGTGAAAGTGACAAATTCATATTTACTATTTTTTCACGAATTTCAAAGTTTATTGAAATTGGAAAACTACAAACTTCAATGAATATTCCACGAGTGTAGATAACAATTAAAGTCAAAATCATTCATTTTCGGGTCAAGCAATTCGGCTAATCAATTTATTCAGGTTTAAATGATCGTAAAAGATTTCGATTCGGCAGAAGATGAATAATTTTTTACGTGAACTCTTTAATCCTTAAATGTATATGGATATTTAGTTGTTTGCGATTTCGCGGAAAATGACGCGTTTGTTGTCCAGGATACCGCACCAGGATTTCACTGGAATAATAACTAAGCAACAATATTTCCGGTCGTGATTTACTCGAGACGGAATGCTCAATCACCGCAGCTTGGTAATATTATCGGACTGCAGCTATCATAATGCAATAGCTGTCCACGTATACTGTAAAATTATTAGAAACTTTGCTAAGACACTATCGACGCCGACTAGAGTTTATTATTTTTCGGATGGTGCACCGCAGCAATTTTAAAATTATACTAACTTCGTCAACTTATATCACCATGAAGAAGATTTCAGGATTCAAGGGGAGTGGCATTTTTTCACGACCACTCACGGTAAAGGGCCGTGTAGAGGTGTGGGAGGAAGGGTAAACAGATTGGCAGCCCGAGCAAGTTTGCAATTACCATCAAATCAACAAATAACTACCCCGCACGAGTTTTTCGAACGGGCTTCAAGATCAATCACATTGCCAAATATAGAGGTAAAATGTTCACCTCAAGCGGATTATGAAGCAGCTGGAAAACAACTCAAATCACGTTTTAAAGCGGCCAAACGGATACCAGAAACACAGAGAATACATCACATAATTCCAGAACCGAACAAAAGAGTTCACGTAAAAAATTATTCATCTTCTGCCGAATCGAAATCTTTTACGATCATTTAAACCTGAATAAATTGATTAATCGAATTGCTTGACTCGAAAATGAATGATTTTGACTTTAGTTTTTATCTACACTCGTGGAATATTCATTGAAGTTTGTAGCTTTCTAATTTCAATAAACTTTGAAATTCGTGAAAAAATAGTAAATATGAATTGGCCACTCTCACTCAGGGCTCAAAATTTCGACAATCGGACAAGGAATCTGGACAAAAAATTTCGAAAAGAAAAACGATGGTGTTTTTTCAGAAAATCGATTTTAGCAATTTAGATGTAAAAAAAGTAATATATATAACAGTAAAAAAATTTTTTAATATTTTTTTCTAAAAGATGACCTCATTCCGCATATTTTGACGGGCGAGCGATTAAATTTGGATATTTTGCCTTGGAGATATTTGCAGTTGAAAAATCGGTTGACGACATTTTTAAAAATTCATAACTAAATAAATAATACCGGCAAAAATCTAAAAAAATTGTCAAATGTCGTCATCATGTACTTTGAGGAAAAAAAATTTCATCCAAATCGAACACCGGTCGGGTCAGAAGTGGCCGGTTTCACGTGGAATCCCTCATATGTATGTAGGCGCGCGACTATGGTCGGAGAACGTTCGAGAACGTTCTGTGGCGGAGAGTGTGAGACGAGCGCCTCTGGCGCGAGAGGCGATAAAGAACAGTGGGAAATGAGACTTCCGAACGACAAGACGTGTGATTCATGCATTTTTACCTTTATTAACATTTTATTTAATGTAACAATATATTCCAATTAACATTCAGTTGTCAGGCCGTTATTTCACCCTTTCTTCGGTCGAGATCCTACATGTATGTTTTTCAATATCCAATATGTAACGGTTGCGATCCCCTACCATCGATCGCGGGGCCAGCGCCGTTACATATTTCGGCAATCGGTCGAAATCAAAATTCGTTCGTGGGATTTCGGCGTCATGCGAAATTCAAAGTGATCGTTCGAGGAGTCGCCCGGCGTGCGCCGTCCGGAGCGGAAGGCTCCATACGTATACCTTTTGGGGTGGTTTTAACCCAGAATCGGTTGAAGCCACCATGTCATTTATATAATTGTGTAATATTCTATATGTATGTGTTATTTTATCAATGTGTGTGTATTTATTGAACTGATTGATTCGTGGGACCGACTTTCGCTTGACCAATGGACAATGATACGTGGATAGAGTGAAAAGATCAAAGAAAGATATGATAAACTAAAATGATAATGAAATCATACCATGAAACGTGAAACAAAATGAAATGTGAAATAAATGAATATAAAATGAATCCAATAATATGTGACTACCAAGACGTGATAAAATGATATGTGGAACAAAAATAACTGAATTTATGTGATAATATATATCTGTCTAACTTGTGCGAAGATATAATTAATGTATTTTGAGCGGCTTTGTGGTATACGACTGGCGAAACCGACATGGACATAAGAACGGAGCGTTGGAATGAAATTAGATCGTTGAGAGAAATAATAAGCGTGATTGAGATGTATACAAGGGATTATAGATGTTTTCGGTGTTATGAATGTTTGTGTAGGATGGAATGCGTGCGCGAATATTATCAGGAGATTGAATGAATATTAAATAGAAGAAACCGGGAATGAGTGTGATCTGGATGCGACTGTAGAAATAATACGAATGTATGAATTATATAATGGTATGACGATACAATAATGATAATAAATGTGATGAGTGTGATTAAATGATTTTAAATTGTAGATAATACGCCGTCACGTATGGAAACTAAAACCACCTCACCGACCCCACTCCGGTTCGAACTGAAGAAAATAAAAATAAAATAAAATAAAATAAAACGAACCAACCCAAACTCAAAGTTTTATTACAAATATCTTTATATAATTCTAAGAAAAGGAACGAACAAAATGAAAATGATAATCCTTTGATTAGAAGCATTCTTCGATTAAAATCACCATAATGATCGAATCATAACCAATGATATACTCGTAAACAACTCAGTGATTTTAAATAATGTAACATACTTCTTCCCCAGCATAATTTTGCGTAAAAAGTTGAGCCTCGTCACCGTCGTCAATCTCGCCAATGTAACTTGGTGGACCTTTTTCTGTCTCTACACGATTATATCGTTGAAGTTCATAGTTCTCGTCATTCAGACCAGCATCGTCAAGATTGGAGATTTCTTCCTTTCGAATCACGCCGCTAGGTTTATACGAATTTATCAAATGTTCGGATATTTTAGCGAATCCGTCGGTAGAGACACTCGGAAATAGATTGCTCGTTCGATTGGCAGCCTTTGACTGTGCGTCCTTGGAAAGGGCATAGCCGGATAAGCATACCAAAACTGCCTCCAGCGAGTTTTTAAACGGCACTGGGCCTATTGTATCCTCACTGAAAAAAAACAATTTTTCTGAAAATTTCAGTTCTAACCCAATTATTTCCTGAGTAATCGGAAAAAATGTGATTTTCAGTTTTTATTTTTTTTTAACTTCGTTATTCATTATGGGTTTTTGTCGAGTTTTTCCAAATCCTCATTGACAAGAGCCATCAAACGAATAGCTTTTTAAATATTTCGCAGCAAAACTTGATTTTTAACGAAAAAAAGACAAATGAAACTGACCATTTCAATGGGTTTGTTCCGGAGTACAATTATAAAACTCTTACAAAATACCGGTTTCCCATGTCCCTTTACTCCTGATTTTTATCCATTTTATAGATTTGGTGGAATATCGTGAAAGAAAATAAAATCTGTTTTTTTTCGGATAGTACGATTTCCGTGGCACCGCGATTTGATGCACTTCTTGTATAGAACACCCTAAAATAAGAAGAAATACAACGAAATTTTTTTTCGATATCTCGCTTAGATTTTCAGTTGTCGAATTTCTTGTGTTTTATTTTTGTCCAAATTTTTTAAATTTTTATTCTTGTTCGGTGTCTTTGATGCACTTTTCATATGGAACACCCCGAAATAAAAAGAAAAACAGGAATAAAATTTCTTGATATCTTGCTTAGATTTCGAGTTATCGAATTTTTTTGGTTTTATTTATACAATTTCCGCGATGCGACCGTCCGGATCGGTTTCGCAGTTCATACTGCTCATTTGTGTAAAAACGTATATATGGTGTAGTGGCGTAGCTCGTTGTACTTCGTGAAGATCGTTACGTGGTCGATAGAGCTACGCCACTATATCTATATATGAGGGATTCCATGCGGTTTCGAACGGTCAAAAAGTTGTCCACTCTGAAAACAATTGAAATTTTGTCAAATTATTCAATTATATGAAACATTTTACAAAATATACATTTAAGTATACATTTTTTCAAAATGTTTGGATCGAATTTTTTTGAGTTTTTCAAGATTTTTAATTTCAAGATTTTCTCAGTACCGTTATACTTTGAAAGCATACGATTAAGCAGAAAAATGTTTCAGACAAAAAAGTTGCATTTGGACATAAACTTTGTAAACTTTTTTTTTCCTGAATTTTTCGAGTCTAAAAAATGACCATTTTCATAAAAAATATACGAAAATAATTTTTTTCGGTCGGTATGTCACTCTCGATTTATCTCGAAAGTTCCAGATAATACTCTGAAGTGTGCACAGTAGACACGTATTTTTTTTTAGATGGCTCGATTAGTTGTTCCAAAGCTATGCTTTATTTTATTAATAATATTTTTTTCTGTTTTTTTAGAAAAATCAATTATTATTAAAAATCATACTCTCCCAAATTGTTTCTCTTAAATTTTTAGATAAAAGAACATCGACAATAATAATATTAAGGTCTTGACGCTTATTGGAGCATCGTTCATCGGTAACGTAGATGGAACTCTATTGATCTCGTTCGAAAGCTACGCTCTATAATGGCTTATTGTTGTAAACATTAATCCCAATGTCAGAACTGGGAAAAAGTGAAGCACAGATGCTTCACATTCATCACAATGCAAGAACTGGGGGAAAAAGCATAGATGCTTCACTTTTTCCCAGTTCTGACATTTGGATTAATGTTTACAACAATAAGGGAAAAATATAATGTTACGACAGAATATTATTAATTTAATCATTGAATTTTTCGAGCCATTTAAAAGAAACTACGTGTCTATTGTGCACATTTCGGAGTATTTTCTGAAATTTTTTGAGATAAATCGAAAGTGACATACCGACCTAAAAAAATTATTTTCGTATATTTTTTATGAAAATGGTCATTTTTTAGACTCGAAAAATTCAGAAAAAAATGTTCACGAAGCTTATGTAAAAATGCAACTTTTTTGTCTGAAACATTTTTCTGCTTAATCGTATGCTTTCAAGATATAACGGTACTTAGAAAATTTCGAAATGTTGAAAAACTCAAAAAAATGCGATCCAAAAATTTTGAAAAAATATACACTACTCTCTTTCATACAATTAAATAATGTGACAAAATTTCAACTTTTTATAGAGCGGACAACTTTTTGACTGTTCGAAACCGCATGGGATGCCTCATATACGAATAACTTTTCCGTTCAATCGATTCAAACAGAGCTGTGCGATCGCTGAAGGTTATTTGGGTACTTGGAGATTTAGGGTTATTAGTCATTTATTTTCCTTATTTCGGTTATTTCGGATTTTTTTTAAGGTCATTTATTTATTTAGGTTATTTGGGTACTCGGGGATTTAGGGTTATTTTATTGCCTGCATTTTGCTTAATTCGGGTTATTTTTTCAGGTCAGTCATTTATGTAGGTTATTTGAGTACTCGAGGTTATTTGGGTACTCGGGGATTTAGGGTTATTTCATTTTCTCTATTTCGGTTATTTCGGGTCATTTTATTAGGTCGTTTATTTATTTATTTTATTTGGGTACGCGGGGATTAAGGGTTATTTTATTTCTTTTATTTAGGTTATTTGGGTACTCGGGGTTATTTGGGTAGTCGGGAATTAAGGGTTACTAGTCATTTCCTTTATTTTATTCTTGTTTTTCTTCTCATTCCAGAGTGTTCTATACAAAAAGTGCATCGAAGAAACCGAACAAGAAAAAAAAATTCGGACAAAAATAAAACACAAAAAATTGGATAACTCGAAATCTAAGCGAGATATCAAAAAATTTTATTCGTGTTTTCCTTCTTATTTTGGGGTGTCCCATACAAAAAGTGCATCAAATCGCGACGTCACGAATATCGTACTCATGCCTTTTCATCGATTTTGTTATGTAATACGAAAGGTTGTTTATTTTTATTTTCCTAGCCTAGGCCTGTGCCTTGATGACAGGGATCCAAGCTCGTTTTTCTTAACTATCAGTGCGTAAAATTTGGAAGAATCCCAGGATGTAACTTTTATTTAGTACGTTCTATTAAAATTATAACGTTTATGAAAAATTGAGTAATAACTGTTATCCGGCTAAGGAACCCTATCATGTGCGTATCCAATATGCTCTTAATCAGTTTTGATGACCTACTTATGTTATTTAAACCATACAATATATGTGACAAAAGTGGAAATAGTGGAAAAAATCGAAAAAAACAGATGTTATTTTTTTTCCCAATGTTACACCAAATCAATAAAATGGATAAAAATCGGGAGTAAAGGGACATAGGAAACCGATATTTTGTAAGAGTTTTATGAGGTAAATGCCCCAATTATTGAACAGCTAAGGATCTGGGGGATTGAATTCGGTGAGAAAAAATATAAAATCAAGAAAAAAACCATCGCTTTCGTGTTCAAATGATACTTTGATGTTTTTACATTCGAAAAATCACCCTTTACATTACTTTTAAATCATTTCAAATGAAAAAAAAGAATAACAATGTGAAGCATGCAAATGTCCCAATTATTAAACACTGGAAGTGCCTATGTCCCTAATTTTGAACAGGCATGTCCCAGTTATTGAACACTATCGAGAATTCTTTTTCCGTTCTGAACATATTATTTTGCGTACAATATTAAGAAATAAAACCAAAATCAAACACTTCAATAATCTTTTATTGAATTAATGTTTTATTTTTAGGCTAAATTTAGGTTATATTCCCTTTTTACTTTTTTTAAAAATGTTTATTGCACGAAAATATGAATAAAAAATATATTTGACGATCTTAGAGTTGTTATTAAAAGAATAAAGGTAAGTTTATTCAGGAACTTGCAATTTTTGTTTGAATAAATCCGATTCACTCGGTTTGTCACACGTTAACTGTCTCGATGTTTTGATGGGTTTAATGACGCCATCTTGGAGAGTTCGAGTGTTTCATAATTGGGACACACTGCATTTTCTATGCCCCAATGATCGAACACGTGAAACACATGACATTTTTATAAATAAGTAAATGCATGCAGGGGAATGAGAAATAATAAAAATACAAGATAGTGTTCAATAATTGGGACCTGTTTAATAATCGGGGCATTTACCTTAATTGGACTCCGAAAGGAACTCATTGAAATGGCCATTTTAATTTTTATTTTCTTTGTTAAAAATCAAGTTTTGCTCCGGAATATTTGAAAAGCTGTCAATAAGTCAATAAGTATTTGGGAAAAAATCGACAAAAATCCATAATGATTATCGAAGTTTAAAAAAAATAAACACTGAAAATCACATTTTTTCTGATTACCCGGGAAATAATTGGGTTAGAGAGCTGAAATTTTCAGGAAAATTATTTTTTTAGTGAGGACGCAATAGGCCCAGTGTATATTGAAAACTCAATGGTGGCAGTTTTGGTATGCTTATCCGGCTATGCCCTTGTCGGCGATTGAACGTTAGAAGTTTTTAAAATCTCGCTTGTCCCGCTACTCGATGAACTTAAAGCCCGTGACTTGGTGCGATTCTTGGTAATTGACTCCTCATATTGTCGCAACTTCGCTTTGAGTTCTTCTATTGCCGAACTTTTCGACCCTGAGCCGGTAGTTTTAAGTGAAGCACGAGCATCCTGGTTGGGCCTAAGTTCATTTTTCTAACAAGACAAATAAATTTATGTACCATATTGTATGAGTTATGGTACAAAGGTATTATCAATTATTTGTGAACCAAGAACAGAAAAAATATTTACATCCAGGTTCTCCTTTGTCGCATTAGGAGTATAGTCGTCAGTCAGGCTCGTGTCGCTCGAGTCACATCCTTTCATCTTCCATGTGGTCTTCTTGTTTTTTCCTTTCCGGCTAATACTAGCTTTACGTCGATTGTCGTGTTCGCTTGACTGAAATAAAGATAATTCAAGGTAATTTCAAACTATAATATTAATTTTGTTTGCCATCAAGAGACTCGGTCTCTACACCAAGTACGAAGTATTGTGTTTTTTTTTGTTTTTTTTCGTAATATTATTACTTCAACGAAGTAATAATATTAGTTAGTAGTTTATTTGCTCTCTTTCTATTAAAGTTGCACTTTTCGCTCCTTTGTTGAATTTCATTTTCTTTTGCTTCCTCATAGAGGAAGCTTTGTTTTCGTGAAAAATTTTTTTTTCGAGATGTTCATGAAAATGTGTTTAGAATGTCCCAAAACATCTAAAAATCACATTTAGAAAAAATGTCTGGATGTATGTATATGTGTGTGTGTGTGTGTATGTGTGTGTGTGTGTGTGTGTGTATTAGGGCGGCTTGAAAAAAAAACTTTTTTTTTTCTTTCAATCAAAATACATTCACGCCAAAGTATCTTCCACCAAGAGAATCGTGTCCAAAAATGAGCCCGATTGGACCATTTTTAGGGGTCGCGCAAGATTTTTCTAGTGTTCCCATTTGATTAACATGGGAAGGGCGTAAAGTTTCCATTAAAAAAATCGTAGCTCCGCCAATTTTATAGGTACATTGATCCCGTTAGTCCCATTTGGAAGCTCTTGAAAAACCGCTTAAAATGGCGTGCGGACCTTTGAAATCCGATTGCAACTTCCGTCGATAATTTCTTACGAAACCACAAAACGATTGTCAATGGTTATGAATTCACGGAGAAACATGCTGGTAAGCTCTACCGGGACGCTATTGAACGCCGTGACAGTTTGCCGCCGGTCGGCACGCACCAAGTGTGTCGCGCTTTTTTTTTTCAAAAAGTTTCATCACCAGATGCGCATTTAAGAATACTACTTTTTCTTATTGCTAAATATTGTTCGATCAAAACGAATTTTGATTGGCTTAATTAAGCCATTCAAATAATATATGAAATATAATATAATAAAAATAATAAACATAAAAAATAAAATAAAATAAAAATATTAAAAAATAAATAAATAAGACACAAAAATTAGAAATCAAATTTTGAAGTGACAATCCTATAGTATGTAATCAGGAAATGACATATGTCAGATACGCGTCTGGGGTCGAGATATTTTCTTCCGGCCACTTCCGGGTTTCGATAAACTGTAACTTGGTCAATTTGTGAACACAATACGCTTTTCAATGCAACCCTTTTATTGTTCTATTGTTATTTTGGCATCGACATCTTTCTTTGAGATCAATAACGACAAAAAAAGCCAAACGAAAATGTCATCGTCAGAAGATGATCAACAAGTGGTTGCTGTTACAAAAAAATATAAACTCTGGAAGGATGATGATACCATTCCGGTATGTATACGATTTTCTAATTTCTAATTTTTGTCCATTTCAGCTTTACAATTTCTGCTATATATACATTTTTATAAAGTAGAAACAAGTATGTTTTGGAGGTTATGACGTTAGCAGTTATATATTATATTCAATATAGTCTATAACGAACGTAACCTACAACTCAACGTATAACCTGTAACTGAACATATAACCTATAACTGAACAAGAATGAGATGCCTATTATACGATAAATTAGAATTTAATTATTTTAAAGAAAATTATAGTTATATTATTATAAAATCATAAACTATTGTTGAGAGATATCAGAGGGTTCCGCGAGAAAAGAATGATTTATCGTAAAACAATAGGAATCAATGGAAAAAGACGTTTTCGAGACGGCGTTTCGGTTGAGAATACCGAGATTTATTTCCTTCAAACCTTATCGATTCAAGACGAGAATTACAACAGGTTCGATTATCGTTGTTTCGGCGACGAGCGATGAGGCTACGATTGTAGAGCAGTTGTGCGCGTGTGTGGGAGTGTGTGAGCGTGTGAGCGTGTGAGCGTGTGTGAATAAAGTCTGGGCGTGTCCTTTTGCTCGACGATGTAAATAGATGTTTCGGGATTCCCGTTGTACGGCTAGTTTTCAGATATTCTCGAACCGCCGAGGTATCGACGATTTGCTAAACATTACTCCCACTTGGCAAGCTTGTAGGGATTGGCAATCGCGGTTTATAAATTGTCGATAGCGTGAGATCGAGGTCACGCGTCCTGGTCTTCTTGAGCTGCCACTGGTAAGAGGCAGAGCTTGACGATTGGTCGTTTGAGGGTCGAGTTTGCCGTGCGAACTGTGGCGACGCGTACGAATTTGTCCTTTCCAGGGTGGACGTCGACAATGCTTCCGAGAGCCCATTTGGATCGAGGATATCGTTCATCCTTGATGAGAACTAGCGATCCGATTGTAATGAAGTTATTTGTTCATTACCATTTCGAAAGCGTCTGGGGCTTCTGGGGAAACTCAGGGCTCCAACGTTTCTAAAACTGCTGGAGCATCTGTCGCAGAAGTTGCCATCGAGAAAGTCGAGAGCACGGCACGTCGATGAGTGATGGCTCCGGAATAGTGTGTAGAGATGATCCGATGATGAAATGTCCCGGTGTGAGCACTGCGAGATCTGTTGAGTCGTCCGATAGTGGGCAAATCAGACGAGAATTAAGTACGGCTTCGATCTGAACTGATAGTGTCGAGAACTCTTCGTCCGTGAGGCTCGTATCCCCGATAACACGCTTCAGATGGAATTTTACCGATTTCACTCCGGCTTCCCATTTCCCGCTAAAGTGAGGAGCGGATGGAGGGCTAAACTTCCACTCCGTTCCGTCACTTGCGAGGACGTTTGCGATAATCAAGAGTTCGCGAGGATGAGTCGAAGAGCTCGCGCAGTTCGCGGTCATCGCCGACGAGATTCGTGCCGCAATCGCTCGTTAATGTCGAGCAGATTCCTCTGCGGCCGGTAAATCGTTTATTAGCTGAGATGAATCCGTCAGAAGTATAATCGGTCACAAGTTCGAGATGCATTGCAGATGTCGAGAAGTATACGATGACGACGATGTAGCCTTTGTTTGTTTTCGCGTCTCGACCTCGAAACGTGCGTAAAGAAATTGGACCGGCATATTCGATTCCCCATTCAGGAAGGGTCGGGCTCGCACCACGCGAGATATCGGTAGCTGTCTCATGAGTTGTTGACTCATCGCTGCTCGTTGTCGAACACATGAGATACAGCGATGAATGAACGATCGAACAGGGACGCGGCCTCCTACAATCCAGTATCGCCTGCGAAGAGTCGCGAGTGTTACTTGCGTACCGCCGTGAAGAGTCCGTTGATGAGCTTCGTCGATGATGAGCGATGTTAGCGTTGAGTTTCCTGGCAGAATTAGCGGATGTTTTTCGTCGTAGTCAAGCAGAGCGTTCGATAGCCGCCCTCCGACGCGAAGCGATCCTGATGCGTCGATGAACGGAGTTAGCTTAACGAGAGCGCTTGATCTCGATACTTCCTTCTTGGTTTTTAGCCGAGCGATCGCGGATTCGAAGTGATCTGCTTGCGTAAAATGAATCCAGAAGATTCTTGCTTCGTCTAGTTCGGCTGGAGTGAGTGGAGAAGCGAGCCCAAAAGCATGAGGATCTCGTTAAAATTTTTTTACAGCTCTCATGCACCAAACCGTGACTCGAAGAAGAGACTTTAACTTCGAGTATCATTCAACGAGATTCCACGATGATTGAGGTGTTGCTAAAGTGGCCGTTTTGCCACGAATTTCGAGCTCTACATCGTTGTCTAACGAAGGGGAGGTTGAAGGCCAAGCAGCTGAGTGTTTGAGAGCCAGGTTGGTCCGTTCCACCAGAGAGATTCTTCCTTGAGTCGTTGTCGCGAGAGCCCACGAGATGCATGATCGGCTGGATTGTCTCGACCAGCCACGTGATGCCATCGAGAGTTTGTCAACTTTTGAATTTCCATGACTCGATTTCGCACATATTCGGCCCATCGCGTTGGTTGACCATTGATGTACGCGAGCGTAACCGTAGAGTCCGTCCACAGATGCGCCGGTTCATCGTCCAACTCGAGAATTTTTCGTAGATGTGTTATTTGACGAACGAGAAGTACCGCGGCTGATAGTTTGAGGCGAGGAATTGTTACGTCCTTGAGAGGTGCGACTCGAGTTTTCGCGGAGACGAGTGTAACGCGAACATCGTCGAGGGCAGTCAGTACTCAGAGATGAACAACTGCATCGAGAGCAGCTTGAGATGCGTCCGAGAAGCCGTGCACCTCGACTGCGAGAGAAGACTACCGAACTCCGAGCCATCAAGGGACCGTAATCAGTGAGATTTTTTGAAGATCGTCGGTATATTGTTTCCAACGAAACGCGAGACTTTCCGGAAGAGGCTTATCCCAGTCGAGCCCGGCTGCCCAGAGCTCTTGCATAAATATTTTAGCTCAGACGACGACTGGAGCAATCCATCCCAATGGATCAAAGAGTTGCGCGGTTCAAGAAAGGACCGTGCGTTTTATGATACGCGAGTTTTCGTCTTGATTGCGTGAGATAAAAGTGAAATTGTCCGATCTCGGTTTCCTTAAGATTCCGAGAGCGCGCGAGAGAGGATCTTTCTCTATCGAGACTGACGATGCATGAGATTTTCGTCCTTAAGGAATGCCCTTGAGAATTTCTTCACAGTTCGAAGTCCGCTTCTGGAGTTCGAAACAACCGGCTTTGAGACATTTGTTGATTTCTTGAATTTTTTTTTGTGCGTTGTCGAGGTCGCTCGCTCCTGACAACACATTGTCGACGTAAGTTTCGCATTAAATTATGTCCACCGCGCGAGGGGAGCAAGAGCTTATTCTCGTCAGTTGCGAGTTGTCGCAACGTACGCAATGCGAGGTATGGAGCGCTGGCGAGACCGTATGTTACCGTGGTCAACTGATATGACCGTGGTGGCTCTTCGGGATTATCCCTCCACACTATTCGTTGCAGGTCGGAATGATCGTGATGCACCCGAATCTGACGGTACATCTTCTTGATATCGGCTGAGAACGCGTAGGCGTATCGACGCCAGCGAGTGAGAACTTCCGAGAGATCTGTTTGTAATTTCGGACCGACCCGAAGCAGCTCATTGAGCGTTAACCCAAAATTTGTTCGAAAGGACCCATTGAATACTACGCGTACTTTTGTGGTCGAGCTACTTTCGCAAACGACAGGGTGATGCGGTCAATAGAATACACGACGCGGTTGTTTTTTATCGTCACGTACACGCGTCATATGACGGAGAGATTCGTATTCCACTAAAAATTGCGAGTATGCTACTTTAAGAGATGCATCTTCAGAAAATCGTTTCTTCTGACGGGCGAGCATTCGAACAGCGCGCTATATGACTCACCGAGATCTTCCGGATGTCGTTTCAGGGGTAACCGAACAATGTAGCGACCCTCTGGAGAGCAAGAGTGGGACGTAACGAAATTTTCTTCGCATTGCGATTCGTCCTCTGTAAACGATGTTTCAGAAGTCTTCGACGACTCTTCTTGTAGCCACAGTCGCTGGAAAAGGTCGTTGAGTTCGTGGTCGATGGAGCTCCGCAATCCGTGCGCTGCACGGGAGCGTTGATCTGTATTGATCTCGCTTGCTACCGAGCCTGAGAGAATCCATCCTATAGCGGTTTGCTGAGCAACCGGTGTATCGATAGGACCTTTACGGTACCTTCTTCGATAACACGGATGTGTACCTCAGCTCCGAACACGAAGTCGATGTTGTTCGACGAGACGAAATCTGGATCCGCGAGAGAGAGTCCGTGGATGTGCGGCCGGTTCGTATTCACGACACGAATCGGTGGTAAGGACGATGTGAAACGAGCGAGAATATAAGCCGTGATGGGAAGCAAGAACGATTTGTTTGTCCTTGAGTAAAGATCAAGCGCGAGACAACCGCACGCGACGGTCGAAGCTCGACCACCTATGCCGTGAATAGGAAGAGAAATACCGCGACGCGGTAGATTGAGTCGCTGCGCCTGCGATTCAGTAATAAAAGAAACTTCCGAACCTTGGTCGAGAAGCGCTCGTACTTCGAATATCTCTCCGTCACACGATACTACGTTCACAAGCGCCGTAGCAAGCAGCATGGGAGCATTTTTTATCGTACTTGAAAGGGAAACGTGTGATGATGATGCTAGCGCATTATCCGAATGCGGAGCTGTGGCGTTATTCGATTGATTTTTCTTTGGCATCGCGCTAGCCACTGTTGTTGTAGCCATCGCTTGACGTTGGGTTAGAGCAGCGGGAGCTCGATCGCTAGCATCGTTTAACCGGTGTATTGACGCGTGGTCGGGGTGCCCGCAAGCCTGGCAGCGTTTCGGCGAGCGAAAATTGCGAGCTTGATGCGCGCCAAGACAATTTTTCGCCAAGCAAAGTTTTTTTCTGAATTACGATTTCGCGACATTGATCTGAGTTTTTTGCTCGGTATTCTGGACACGATGCAATGTAATGGGATCCCTTACATAGCGCGTACGAAGACGACGAATTCGGCAGGACGTTCGTAGACGGTATGCTCTCGATAAATGCATTTGGACTCGCTTGATAAGCTTTCGCGATTGCTGTTTCGAATTCGCGGGAGGACTTGAACGCGAATTAGCGGGGGGGTTTTTTAGTCACGAGACGCTCGACGGCTTCCAATGCTCGTATCTGACCTAATAGGAAGTCCTCGAGGTCTCCAAAGGGTACGAGCGTCGGGGCGGCTCTGATATGCTTCTCCCAATCTTTTAAGGATTCTGCATCGAGTTTTCGAGCTATCATAAACACGAGGATCGGGGCCCAGTATTCTGTATGACAACCGAGAGCCTTGAGCGCTCCGATAGCTTCCTTCACATCACCGAGGAGAGACTTCAGCTCAGAGGATGATTCTTGCGTAATTTGACGAGCAGCAAACAATGCTGTAAGAGAGGTGTCGACGAGTACACGTTTGTTGTCGTAACGTATGGCTAAAGTGTCCCACGCACGTGTAAAATTTGCCCCGGTAACTGAAATATTTCTTACGAGTTGGCTGGCCTTACCTGATAAACTCATTTTGAGATACTGCATTTTTTCAACGTCGGGAAGTTCTCTGTTGTCGATCACCATCGATGTAAATAAATCTTGAAACCCTATCCACTCCCTGTAGGATCCCGAGAGCCGTGGTAGATTGATGCGAGGAAGTTGACAAGGGCTCGGCGCAGGATTAGCGATCGGCTGTGTTGTTGTTGTCTCTGTCTTCCGCATTGCGTTGTACATGTTATACATTCCAGCCGAGTGATTCATGTATAATTCTTCGCATCTATCGTAAACCTCTTCTTTAAAGTATGGTAATTCCTCTCGGTCTTCTGCTTTAAGTGTGCAAAGGATTTCATGATTTACCTGAAGTTTCTTCCAGTTGGACGAGATAGACTCAATCCTTGCTTTAACATACGCCGGAGTTCTCTTGGTGATTTTAAGTTTTGCGAGATTTTTTATGGCGCGGCCGATAATGCCGAAAATATCATTTTGTTTGGCAATGATCTCCTTTACCGTGGTCATTGTTTTATTAATTATTTTTCACTGCACGAGGACGCGACGGCTGAGTTATTACATTTCGAGTCTCCTCGGCGGAGCGAGAAGGATAGCCAACGCGGCGCCCGCACTGTGGCTAGAGCACGGAAGAATGAGAAAGAGAGGGAGAGCGAGACCCACCGTGTCGTTTTGCTCGCGACACGTATCGAGGCACCGATCGTTCACGCGTAACACTTGTCGATGAAAACTTATTTGTTTCACGAAAGTGCACCACAAATCGCGCGGAATCCGGCTCGAAGGACCAGTAGATGTTGAGAGATATCAGAGAGTTCCGCGAGGAAAGGATGATTTATCGTAAAACAATAGGAATCAGTAGAAAAAGACGTTTTTGAGACGGCGTGTCGGTTGAGAATAACGAGATTGATTTTCTTCAAACACCTTATCGATTCGAGACGAGAGTTAGAACTGGTTCGATTATCGTTGTTTCGACGACGAGCGATGAGGCTACGATTGTAGAGCAGTTGTGTGCGTGTGTGTGAGAGTGTAAGCGTGTGAGCGTGTGAGCGTGCGTGAATAAAGTCTGTGTGTGTCCTTTTGCTCGACGATGTAAATATACGTTTCGGGATTCCCGTTGAACAGCTAGTTTTAAAATATTCTCGAAACGCCGAGCTATCGATGATTTGCCGAAACAACTATTATATAATTATGAAATTATAATTATAGTAGAATAAATCGTAGATATAATCTGGCACTATGACGGGTTTCTTGTAAAAATATATGCTCACTACACATTTTGTTCAATGTAGATTCCATTAAGGACTCTACAAAGATGGCAGAGTAACGTACAGAGTATTTCCAACAACGATGATCATGAAGATATACTGCCGACTGCCGAGTGCTTTCACGCCGATGGAGCAGATACTTCGGAAATTGACAACTTCAGCGATTCTACTGATGATAAAAGTCTTGACGACAATACTTCTGATATATCAAGTAATACAAGCGAGCACGTGAACACCGATTTCTGTGATTTTGCAAATTGGAGGAGAGTCGATAACAGTAGTACGGATGATAAATACTATTCCGATAATATAGATCGTGACAGGCTCGACAGTGACGATAGCGATAACGATGATTTCAATTCCTGCGATACTTCAATCAACAAGTTGCTTTATAAAAACAGTACAATGAACGCAAATTATAGCGTTGTGACTCTTTTAGTAGAATGCAGAATTGTCATGGCCGATATGGATGCAATATTTGCGAAATAAAAATGAAACGACCAAGAAGAATTGAAGGAAAAAAAGTAGTCGTATATATCCTTACAACGACAAGGATAGTAAATTAACCAAAAGGAGAATGCAGTTACAAGCTCAAAAAGCGATTGATTCAGAGAAAAATCCCGTTAAAGGAGTAAAAAGTAGTTCCGTGATTGCTAAGCTGCCGCTTCTTGATCTCGGGGCATGCTTATTGCCAGAATACATGCATTCTGTGCTATTAGAAGTCGTACGACAGTTTGTGCATCTGTGATTTTTCGAGCGAGGACCGTAGAGTATTAAAGGAGATATGGAAGAAATTGATAAGTTCTTATTGAGCATTCGACTACCGTATTTCGTTAAAAGAATGCCACGAAAGATAGTGCAAGCTAACTTCTATAAGGCATTATAGAATAGAGTATTATAATTTCATTCTATTTTATTCGCTTTCAGCGATAATCGATTATTTACCACATGAATATTCGCAACACTGGATCCTATGAGTTAAATCGTTATTCATTTTGCTCCAGGAACGAATTAGAAAAAGTCCAGACACAGAGCAAGCCGAAGTTTTGTTGAAATTATTCGTTAAAGAAACCAAAACTGAAAGTGATCGGGAATTATCATATAATTTGCACCAGCTTCAGCTTCTTGTGCTAGTTGTCAAACGATGGGGCATCCTCTATGGGCAACGTCATCGTTTCCATTCGAAAATTTCAACGGATTTCTTGCAAAATGTGTTCATGGTACGAAATACATTGGCCAAGAAATTGTCAATAAAGTAAAGAGTGCTCAAGGTGTTCAAGCACTTCGATATTGCGACAAAGCAGGACAAAATGCAACTTCCATATTATCTCGTGAAGGTAAACCCCAGTCAATCGGAAAAAGTACAATTATGACCGCCGATGATGATGATGAATCAGAATTATTAGCATCCTACAGTATAGACCGGAAGAATTTACAAGTTTATGTCCGAGCAAAAATCAATAACGAAGAATATACGTCAAGAATGTATAAAACAACGAAAACAAATAGCTGCACGATACAAGTTAATTTAAACGATAACTTGATCGTCTACGGGTCGATTAGATTATTTTTCGAAGTTGAAGCCGGCTCATTGTGTCTTTAACTCAAAAGTTTTACTGTTGTACACACCAAGATGTTCTATAATTTATAAATGCAAGCCAAAATTGATCATGTGATTCCCATAAAGGTAAGCAACAATTTTTAATTAAATACAATGAGATAAAATCCATGTTTCACCTTATACGAAAGGGCGATTATGTATGTAAGCGACTGAATAGATTTAAAAAAGTGTTCGAACCATTTTGGGTTTTATAATATATTGAAACAGACTTTTTTTATGTTGCTATACTTGAAGCGAATTTAACGTCAAAAAGCCTTCACCTGGCGCGGCCTGGGTCGGTGACTGACAGGGCTCTGTTTGACAACCTATTCTTATAATTGTTGGACGCCCATTCGTTTTGTAAGAACGAATAAACTTTTATTAATTTGTTCGTCGATATATAAATAATATTTATTTTGCCGGCTATTAAATAAGTAGGGAAGTGCAGGTTCAATTGATTGACCCGATTTCGAGTGGGAATTCAGGATAAGGTTCCTCTTTGAATCCAAAAGAATCAACAGTCAAAATAAACCGTTCCAAAGACAGAAGTATACATTTATTATTGACGAACTCACAGCTTTGACGACTATTTCCACGCTACTCTCCGTGGTTTGCCTTGATACGCTTTGGCGGCCTCTTCCTTCGTGCCGCGATTAATATGATTTGCACAATACTTTACAAAATATAATTTATTTGACGCTAAATAACTTCTCGACGACGGGCTCTTTCCCTCGACTTTACAGTGGTGTGAGTTCACGGCTCGAGATTCGGGATAAGAGTGTTCATCGATTGGCGATCTCGCCGTGATCGGGCTACTGATACCGAGACCACGTGACTTATTTTCCCCCATTACGACGTTATTTCGGGGAGACATTTGACAATTTACGCATGCGCTTATTACGATTACGTCCGAGAAGTTAAACGGCGAAGAGTCAAACGTTGACGTCGAGGAAATTATCCATGACAATTACTTTCCTGTCACAATATATTCATATATTTATGTGATAATAAACTTATTAAGCCAGTACTTTTTCTTTTCACTTTACCCACTCAAGCATGGTTTACAAATAACTCATCACTAGACATGTTACGATAAGCTATGGGTGTATAAGACTTTGTATATTTTCCAGGTTTGGTATCGTATTTGATGAGATATATATAGAAATATATATATTTAGAAAATTTGTCTGCGAGGGTTGGCCACAGTCTTCGGGGGTCGGAGATTTAGAAAAATAATCACGCTACGGGGTTCCGTCTTTGAAATTCCGTGAGCAAACATTTAGCGAAGAATTCTAGCGTGAAAAAGATGAGCGATTTCGTCAAAATATGAAAAGTTTGTCTTTTAGGATGGCTCGAGTCTTCGTGGAGTGGATATTTCGAAAAATAATCACGCTACGGGGTTCGGCCTTCGAAATCCCGTGAGCAAACAATAAGCAAAGAATTCTAGTGCGAATAAGATAAGTGATTTCGACGAAATATAAAAAGTTTGTCTTTTAGGGTGACTCGAGTCTTCGGGGGGTAAATATTTCGTAAAATAATTACGCTACGGGGTTCAGTCTTCGATATTTTGCGAGCAAACAATGAGCAAAAAAACATATCACATCATATTCGTCTCCAAACGCTATCGCGTCTCGATATGTTGGGCGTGGAAATCAAGTCTTCATACCAATAGGCAAAGCTGAAAGTCTAACTTCGGTTTTAGGATGTTCCAGCTCCTAAGAGTTCGGGTAAGCTGCGTTAAATAGGTTTTTCATGTCATTGCAATATTAAAAAAAAATTTAAACTCAAAAGTTTTCAAAATTTTCAGTTAACTCTAAAGTTAAAGTTTAGTTAGCTTAGTTGTGTCATTCTGTTACGTCCGGCGTAACAATATATTGGATTTGCCCTGTTTTTGACCTTACCAAATGCTAATTGGCCAGGGATACGGGCTGACGATTTGATTCAGAAAAAAAGGTGTTATTTTTATATATCTGAGCAAGTCCACCAATTCGAGTACCGGTTTTGGGCGTCGATATCAGCGATCTTTTTGTAACTTTGAGAAATGGAAGCTCCTATTGAGAAATGAACTCTGATTTTTTTTTAGACTTTTCCCTTAGTTATTTTCGCTGTAATTGTATGGGTAATTCTGTGAGTTTCTCATGTTTTTCATGTTTTCATTAATTTCTCAATGTGTTTTAATAGGGAAAAAAATTAAACGCGACCACCTCTTCTTTGTGAAAAAAGCTCAGCTTTTCGAAAAAAAATACAAAAACATGTTTGGAACTTGAAAAATTACTTAAAATCGCATTTGAAATATAAAAGTCGATTTTTCTCAAATGCATATTTTTTAAAAATTTTGAAAGTATTTGTATCGAAAAGCTGAAAAAATTTCACGTAATATATGTAGAAATCAAGTTGGGACCTCTGTAATAACTCGTTGAATTACCAAATGTGTGACAAAATAACTAAAACCTCAATTTATATTTTTTTCATTTCCAAATGATTCGTATTACTGTTTCTAAATACATGGAAACCATATGATCAAAGATGAAACTTAGAGTCATGTGGTGACGCTGTAAGCTTTGCAAGTGCACCATCTACAACTTAAGGGCGGGGTAAGGTTAGTTCGATATTAAAAGAAGGATATTTTTGATAATTTTTCTTGACGATACAGTTGATATACATTTATTGATATGATGACTACTCAATAACGTTACGTTTGAAGAATATTCTATAAAATTTTCATTAACTTTTATGAACAACTGAGCAATTGACGGAGAATCTCTGCAGACGTCTAAGAAAAAAAGTTGTATCGCGGTGCCCGTTACAACTAATTACTGGAGCATCTGAGACGGAAAAACCGGAGTGATTTCAGTAGCTGCTAAGTTTATGCAGGTAATGACGGCGAGTATTTATTTTTAAATTGGTTTTTTAATTTTTTACAGCATTGAGAAGTCAAAATACTGGTTTTTCATTTAAAAAATTGAGAATGTTTGCATTTCAAAATACGATGAAATAAAAAAACTCGACGTCATTGCCTGCAGAAACTTATCAACTAATCAAATTATTTTGGTTTCTTGATCTCAGTATTACGAATCATTTGAAAATGAAAAAATATTAATTACGGTTTTAGTTGTTTCGTTATACATTTGGTGATTCAACGAGTTATTACAGAGGTCCCAACTTGATTTCTACATATATTACGTGAAATTTACCTCAGCTTTTCGATACAAATACTTTCAAAATTTTAAAAAAATATACATTTGAGAAAAATCGACTTTTATATTTCAAATGCGATTTTAAGTAATTGTTCAAGTCCCAAAAATGTTTTCGTATTTTTTTTCGAAAAGCTGAGCTTTTTTTACAAAGAAAAGATGGTCGCGTTTAATTTTTTCCCCTATTAAAACACATTGAGAAATTAATGAAAACAAGAAAAACATGACAAACCCATAGAATTACCCATACAATTACAGCGAAAATAACCAAGGGAAAAATCTAAAAAAAATCAGATTTCATTTCTCAATGGGAGCCTCCATTTCTCAAAGTTACAAAAAGATCTCTGATATCGACGCCCAAAACCGGTACTCGAATTGGTGGACTTGCTCATATATATTAAAGATATTTATTGAGAATAACGTGTAAAATGTATGTATGGGTTAGTGTGTGTGTGATAAAGGTCCGCGTGGGTACGCGTTACCTTTATATCTAAATCTATGTTAAATATTTAATATAATAATGGGTGTCCGCGTGGGTACACGTTACTCCCGTGATTTGGAATGAGAGTCCGCGTGGGTACGCGTTACTCTCGGATTTGGATTTAATGAAGGTCCGCGTGGGTACGCGTTGCCTTCGGGTTAGGAGATGAGAGTCCGCGTGGGTACGCGTTACTCTCGGAGTTGGGAGGATGTGAGTCCGCGTGGGTACGCGTTACTCACGAAGGGTAGTTTGGGAATTTGGAAAGAGACACAGAAGAAACTTACGAAAACGTTGAAGTCTTTTTCTTCGTTAATTTATTATTATACTTTGCAAAAATATTTATAAGTTGGGACTGGGCCCGAAATGATTTTAGAGGTTGTTGCGACGTCGGAGGTTGAATTTTAACTGTCTAAAATACGCGTATGTGGCCCTTTTATACAATTTCGGGTCCACACAAAATATTAAACCAGGTTGGAGAGGGTAGTTTTCCTTATTCATTATTGGTTAAAAACACCGTCTCCCACCTTCTTATTTTCTAAGACGCGTTTCGCTTTTAACTACGAAGCTAGTGGTAAGGGTGGGAAAGGGCAAATTTTCTTTGTATCTCATTGGTTAACATTTCCCGTTTCCCACTTCTTAATTTTATACAAAAGGTGGGAAGAATCTTATCTTTTCGAGCTGAAGGCTCAAGAACCCCCTCCCTTGTATCTTTGTAGGCCCCTTGAAAAAGGCCATACGCTCACGCCCGTGTTTGGAGGGTTGCAGCCTTTCAGGCGTATGTGTGGTGGCGTTACGGGGACGTAACATCTCCCTGCTGAGATTAAATGTCGGGTTAGAAGATTAAAAACGACATTTAAAGTTAGAGAAAAAAAGAATATGAAGTCTTTGTTATTTTACATTAGGAATGGGATATAATTCAAATTTTTTAATTTACGGAGTTGTCCTAAACTAGTCTGTATAACAATTATTTTATAACGATTTGATATTATATGTGTATATTTCTATGTATAATTCTATTTATTTGTTTTTTTTATTATTATTTTTTTTTTAATTTAGCTATCTATTATTTGGGTTTATTTAGATGATTAATTTAACTTAGTAGGAAATTGATATTACTTATTAAAAAGAGAATGGTCGAAGAAGTTGAAATACTTGGCGCAGGATATCAATCAATTTGAGTATCTCGATCGTTGACCCGCCTTCTTCTTTCTTCAGTGATGATTTCGTTGATCGATTAGCCTTTCAACGAGAAGGCGCCCGTGGGATGGTCTGGTGCAGGTGGGGCAATGTCGCGGGTAGTTGGTATGTGAATTTCTGTCAATTCCTGTTGTTCTGCGATGTCTTCCCTCTGATTTGGGTTTGTATCGAGATAACATTTAAGATGCAGCAGGAGATGTGTGACTGAATCCCAGGTAGCTCCAAGTAAAACCAAAGACCAACCGTAAACGGTATGCAAAGGATAACCATGGATGAGGGTGTCTATGACGACTTTCATCACCCGGATTATGATAAAGATCCCGATGATACCGGCACTTGCAGTTCCGAAAGAGACGAACCGGCCATATGTTATTTGTTCCACACGAAGTCTGCGAGGCTCTGGAGTCCGTCCACACCCAGCAAATTTGAGAAAGCCAGGCCTTGTGTCTGGATCGGTTTACCCGTGATCCCTCGTGCGATGGTGTTCAGAACTGCGGGCTTCTCGACTGGAAACATGATATGATCCCTGAGTTTGTCGAGATCTTCCTAAATGTAGATTCCGCTGGTTGCCAGGGATGCTGGATTGGTGTATTTCCATGTTGGCTCGGTCATCGGCTTGATGATAGTTGGAGGTAGACTTTGAACAGGTCCCGGTAAAAGTTTATACCAAGAATCTCCCAAAAGATATTCCGATGGCAACAAAGCATCACACGTCATTTCTGTGCCTGTTTGCATGATAATGTGAGTACGTGGAGTGATAAATAAGCTTTGATTGCCCCTGGAAATCGGGAGTTGGTGGTAACAATCTTCAGTTTTCCGAACCGTTACTTCCACCAGTATACATTTGATTATGTGGACTACTTCTCCAACGATGACGGCCATATATCCAGGTCCCTTCATGAGATGAAATACGAATTCATCAGGTGATATCGTTGCGATGATGAGGGCGTTCTTCAATACTCGTTGTTCGAGGTTGCATCGTTGCGTCAACACGTCGAGATACAATTGATTCATTTGATTTCGAATGTGCTTTTCCACAAATACAAATTTTGAATTTACATATGTGAATATATCTAGGTTTTCTACGGCTATTGGCTTTGGTTAGCAAATGAATCTCCCCGCCTTGTTTCGAATATGAGTAATTTCGGATGTTCTGTGCGTATTAACGTATAACCGCATAATGGTTGTTCGGATTTTTTAGTTAAAGCAAATGTTACATCTTCAGTTGAAAGTGTATAGACTGTTTGAGAGTAACTGTGTTCTGTATCTTCAATTTTCTTTGCCATTCCTTCGTACTGTACGCTGTATCGATTAAATTTGCAATTGTCTACAGTAAGCGAATTTCAAAAAGTTTGTCCACCCTCAATGTCTATACAACCTTGGTCCGTTAATAGGCACGTTATTCCTGATTTTAGATTGATACGATTATTCTTTAAGTTTACAGTTGCTTGGTATTCCGCAAGAGTGATTTTGATAGATGCTTGTACTACAACATCGTCCCAATTGCCGTAGGGATCTGAATACTGAGTTCCGGAGTAAGTTCCGTCATTTTTAATTGAACCTGCTAGACTTATGCTTCGAGTTGCAGTTTGATTTACACGGAGCGCAGTAATTAGACTGTTGCCGATTTGATATAGCCCTACCTTGTGCATTTCTTGGCATGCATCTCGAGATACATCGGCTGAATATTCTAATTGTCCGTGTGCGACTACAGAGACGTGTGAATACATACCGCAGTAAAAAATCACTCGATGAATTTCGACCCTACATTGAATGACCTTATTGTCAATAAATTCGTTTAGTTGTAATAATTGTATGTACGCAGGATTTGTCTTTATTTCCGGTCTCTCGATATCGCAGTCTCCTACGTCGGTCAGTTACAGAGTTGTTATATTTGAATTTAATGATCCGCAATCGTATGCGATTATGGCCGTCGTTTCGGCTATTGCACATAGCAATAATGACAGGAGTAACATGTCCTTGATCATCATTTTAAAAGAGAAAGAAACAATTTTGTATATAATTCATTTACGGTTTTTTTTTTAAGTATTTTTTTGTAATTTTTTTTATAATAGATTTTACGATATTCTTATTATTATTATTTATTTATTTTTTTGTGTTATTAGGTAAGAATGTATATGCCTATGTATCTAGATATATGGTTTTTTTTCTTTTTAAAATTATTTATTTATTTAGTTGATGGAAAACCCTTGTTCGAACTCCTTCCTTTTCTTTTCCCCTTTTTTTTTGCTGAAATGAAAGAGGTTAATTATTGGTCGGAGCTAGTTGGTTTAAATGGTGTGATATATGAGAGGCGTAACCTTTTTATATTCACGACTCGTGGTTTATTTTTTATTTGAATTTCAATATTCCTTTTTGGGTTTGTCTCTAAAACGTCATGAGGACCAGTCTAATGGTCTTCTAATTTTCCCGGTTTAGGCCCTTTTTGAAGAAAAACAAAATCACCAGTCTTTAACGTTTGGGGCTTTATTTTCCGATCATAGAACGATTTTGATTTTACTTTAGCATCGATTTAATTATCTCTGGCTAAACTCTGAAACTCGTGCAATCGGGTTACTAAATTTGTGAGGTAATCGTTATAAGTAATTTCATGATCGTTTAGAGGTGGCTCGCTGGATGGGAGCCTTGCTAACTTTCCGAATACTAGTTCGAATGGCGTGTGTCTAGTGCCTTCATGTGTGCTTGTTTTATATGAGAAGATTGAAAGTTCTAACCACTCGTCCCACTCTTGATCTTGATTTGTAAATTGTTTAAAATATTCTCCTAGGACGTGATGGGATCTTTCAATGGAACCGTTGGATTGAGGATGAAATGCCGTGGTTTTAAATTGTTTAATTCTGAATTGTTGCGCTGAGTTTTTCAGTACTTTGCTGAGAAAATTGCTACCTTGATCTTTTAGTGTTTGAGGTATTGTCAGTGGAATAATTAGAGACGTAAATAACCCGTTCCGGTGTCGATAATAAACGAGAATAGTATTTATTTGGGAGTAACACGATGGATGATGTTAGCGCGTCTGACATAGGACAAAGAGTGAGGGAGCTTTACAATGCGTAGAGACGCTAGGGCTCTGGGCCCGTTCGTAATAGTTTGCGCGTTACATAACAGATGGCGCGCGATGTAGAGGATAAGTAGCTTGGTCGTTGGGTCGATAACGATGCTAGTTCCAACAGTTAGAACAGATCTTGGTGCTTCAAAAATGCAAATAAATCGTTTTACGAGAGCAATGCTTATTGTTACTGCTGTTGCGTTCGGTAATGGAATTGCTAATGAATATTTTGTTAATTGGTCCTGAATTGTTAATATGTACTCGTTATCATTTTTCGTTCGCGCGAGAGGACCCACGATATCCATAGCGACTTTATCAAACGCCGTTCTTGGTGTATCGGTTATTACCATCGGATTTCGGTTTTTCACGCGGACTAATTTTTTTAACTGACAACCGAGACAGTTTCTTATGAATTGTTGTATATCTAATTTCATATTCTCCCAGAAATAACGTTGTCTGATTCTACTGTATGTTTTCGATACTCCTTTATGGCCACCGAGTGCGGATGAATGCATTTCCTGAATAATTTCTTTGCGTTTTGTTGATTCTACATATTGGGTTGCTCCTGTACATATAATTATTTTTGTGTTCCAAGTTTCGCTAATTTCGCACAAGATTTTTCTGATTAATGACCATTCTATTGTTTCTATTTCGTTTGTTTTAGCGATGCTAATGGATTTTAAACCCAATTCGGTTGCTAATTCTTTAAGACTATGAAATGAATTTTTTATGTCTGATATTACATCCGTGAGACCTTCGCTAAATTGTCGTAACGGTAATGCAATATGAAATTTATTTTTAAACTCTTTTGCTTGGGCTACTCCCGGTTCGATATTTTCGAATTTCGGTAACTGGTAGTTTTTACTAAATTGAGATGGTCCTAGGTCGCATGGTTCACCGTTACGATCCACGAAATATGCATAATTGTCTCTCCTCATAAATAGCTGGTCTTTAGATTCGAGTATATTCCGTGGATATCGTAATTTTCCTATTTCATTATGTTCATCTATTGTTTCCAATACTCTATCTTCGTTATGCTTCCTAATTTCTTCCGTTTCACTATCTTCATTTGTTGTTTCTGAATCGCTTGATTGGTTGTGTATTTCGTCGAGAGTCGCTTGTGTCGTTTTTTTGGTATGTTTGCTATTGGTTTTTGTATTCTTATCCCTTTTCGATTTTACGGGGCTATCTACCTGAGCGTCCCATTCGTCCCGTAATCTCTGGGGTCCCTTTTTATTTCGCGTACTCTTTCTTACCGTAAATTCAGTTTCTTTTGATTTTGGCTCTTCGTGAATCATTGCTTCTACCGTAACCGCGTTTGCCGGATTTTTACTGTTTTTTACTACCTTCACGTGTTGTTGTTCGACTGGGTTGCGAGACAGAGCGTCTGCATTGACATTCGATTTTCTAGCTTTATAGATAATATCGTAATCATGGTCCCCAAGTTTAAATCTCCATTTAGTGACTCGAGATGTCGGATCTTTCGAATTTTTGAACCAAATAAGCGGTTTATGATCCGTGACGATCGTAAATTTCCTCCCGTATACGTATGGGTGGAATTGTTTTACAGCATAAACTATCGCGAGAGCTTCTTTTTCATGAACTTTGTAATTTTTCTCGGCAGTGTTAAGAGTACGTGAAACATAAGAGATTGGTAAATCTTTACCTATTTCGCCCTGAGATAATATGCCTCCGATTGCATAACCTGATGCGTCAGTAGTAATTATAAAAGGTTTCGTAAAGTCAGGGTGTCTCAGTATTGGTTCCTTGCATAGGAGTTCCTTCAATTCTTCGAATGCATTTTTTTCTTTTTCACCCAATAAAAATACTGTATCCTTTTTTAGAAGATTAGTTATTGGTTTAGCAATTTTTGAATGTCCTTTTACGAACCGCCGATAATAACCGGTCAACCCTAAAAATTGTCTCACCCCTTTGACGTTGCGAGGGGCAGGGTACCCTCTCACTGCAGCGATATTTTTGGGGTCGGGTTTGATACCGTTTTCTGTAATTAAATGTCCCAAATAAGTTACTTCTTTCCGCAGAAACTCGCACTTATCTGGTTGTAATTTTAAATTTGCATCGGCGAGTCGAGTTATCAATTTTCTATATTTTATTTTGTGCTCCTCTAGCGAGAATGCGTAGATAACAATGTCGTCAAGGTAAACAAATAATTCGATACCTTGAAGACCGCTCAAGACTCGGTCCATTAATCTCTGAAATGTTGCTGGGGCATTTTTCAACCCGAAAGGCATTCGAGAAAACTCATAATGCCCGAAAGGTGTTGAAAAAGCTGTTTTATGTGAATCTTCTGATTTTAGTTTAATTTGATGGAAACCAGATGCAAGATCGAATACTGAGAAGTACTTTGCTCCCCCGAGTTGGTCCAATATATCCGTTATATTTGGTAAAGGGTATGAATCACCTATCGTTTTTTTCATTGAGATCTCGAAAATCCAAAACCATTCTCCAACGCTTATTGCCTTTGGAGTCCGGTTTTTTTGGAACAATCCATACGGGACTGTTGTATGGGAATTGTGAAGTTTTTATTATGCCTCCGTCATAAAGTTCCTGTACTTGTCGCGTGATTTCGTCTTTATGTATTGGAGGATATCGATATTTTCGGGTGTTGATAGGATGCTCATCGGTTGTACAAATTGGGTGTTCTAATTTTCAAGTAGCTCCTAATTTTTCACCCGGAATATGAAATTGTTCTACGCTTTCTTCTGATAATTCATTTACGCTTGCTCTTTCTTCGGAATTTAAATGTTCGAGACGGAGCAGCGATTTTATTATTTCTACACGGTTGTCTTGGTTCGTATTTCTTGCGATTGCTAAGCAGAGCGTGTTCGATTTGAAAGATTTTGACGAGTTCGTCGAGTTTGTTGAATTTGTAGATTTAGTAGATTTAGTAGATTTAGTAGATTTAGTAGATTTAGTAGATTTTGTATTCTCTTCAAATTCTTGAAGAGTGAGAGTAGGAACTTCGATATCGATATCTTCCTCTCTCGTGTTGGAGACTTTGGTGTACGCGACACTTTGGATATTTGTGACTAACGCTTTACCGAAATAAATATTTTCTCCGACCTCTAGTTTGGGTAAATAGCCTTCTGTAATTTCAGTGTTTTTTACTCTCACATAAAAAGTTGAAATTGAGCGCGCAGGAATGGTTACTACCTCTGTACTCGAGAATCGGATTTTATTATCCTTCCAATATAGACAGTGCTCTTTGAAATCAATTGTGGCTTTATATTTCTGGAAAAATTCATTACCCAATATCCCAGCTTGTTCGATCGGAAAATCGTTTGCAACTATATGAAAAACGACTCGACTTCCTAAGATGTCTACCGAGAAGGACCCTAAGGTTTCGACGAGTGTCGCCGTTATTCCGTGCAATTCTAAGATATCCCACTTATCTATACGAGATTCCGATTTCACATAAGCCTTTTTCACGAGATTGGGTTCAGAACCGAAATCGACCATTAATTCTACTGGAGAATTTACAACTGATGACTCTACCTGTATTGTTGGGGGTCGGCAACGTTGTCTCAAATTCACGTATGCTACTCGGACTTGTTTTGTGTATTTGTTGATATTGTGAATGCTGTACGAGGGGTTTCTTTGGATGTATGTGGCGTCTCCCGATGAACCCCGTTCTTCGAGAGACCGCTGAAGTTTCCCTGAGCTCGCTGTTTGTTGTTATAATCCCTCTTTCTACATTCTTCGATAGTATGTCCGTCCTTTTTACAGTAACGGCAGGTTTTCTGGGGTTGGGTGATATTATTTCTGTTTACTAACGGCTTATCCCCTCCTCGAGCGGGTCGAGTGTCCTTATCTCGAGGAGGCCCGGCGCCTTGGTTCCTGAACCAACATAGGTCGGCCGTATGACCCGCGCGTTTACAAATTTGACAATTTATGGCGCTTGTCTGAACCGTCCCTACGTCTCGGCGAGATGTAGATTCACTTGTGGGTTTAGGGTTGCGTAGTTCGTTCATAGTCGTCTGTTTTCTGTCGATTTTAATTGCGTCCTTACCGGCGTCTGTTAGCGTAGCGTACGTCGTCTCCATTCGTATTTGTATATCTGGCCTAAGGCCGTCGAGAAAACTTTCTACGCACTCTTTTTCGACATAATTTTTATTTTCATCGTTTATTTCCCCGTTATTGTTGCTTTTGAAAGCTTCGACAATATGATTTCCGATTTCGCGCACCCGATTTATATATTTTATAATATCCTCGTTTTCTAACTGTACTAACGTCCCTAATTCTCGTCGTACCTGATTAACCGTCCTCGCGGGGGCGTATAAATCTTTTAAATACGCGGCTAAAGTTTTTTAATCGTTGAATTTTACTCCCTGAATGGATCTTTTTGCTTCGCCCGTTATCGCGGTCCTAATTAATTTTACGAAATTTGCTTCCACGTTTGCGGAAAGCATACTTAATGCTTTCTCGCAACTATCGATAAATTCAAAAACGGGGATATTGTATCCGTCGAAATTAGATACTACTTTGATTGCATCCTTAAGGGATACAATCTATGATGCTCCCACAGGCATTTCGGCGGATGGGGGTATAACGTTTTGACTAGGAATTAGAGGGTTTGTTGAAATATTTACTTTTTTATTTGGGGTGTGGTCAACTGGCATGACTTAGGATTAAATCGTCTTTGTATCCCACCGCTGTCACCAAAAAGAAAGGTATGTTACGTCCGGCGTAACAATATATTGGATTTGCCCTGTTTTAGACCTTAGCAAATGCTAATTGGTCAGGGATACGGGCTGACGATTTGATTCAGAAAAAAAGTGTTATTTTTATATATATATATTTAAGATATTTATCGAGAATAAAGTGTAAAATGTATGTATGGGTTAGTGTGTGTGGGATAAAGGTCCGCGTGGGTATGCGTTACCTTTATATCTAAATCTATGTTAAATATTTAATAAAAGAATGGGAGTCCGCGTGGGTCCACGTTACTCCCGTGATTTGGAATGAGAGTTCGCGTGGGCACGCGTTACTCTCGGAGTTGGGAGGATGCGAGTCCGCGTGGGTACGCGTTACTCACGAAGGGTAGTTTGGGAATTTGGAAAGAGACACAGAAGAAACTTACGAAAACGTTGAAGTCTTTTTCTTCGTTAATTTATTATTATACTTTGCAAAAATATTTATAAGTTGGGACTGGGCCCGAAATGATTTTAGAGGTTGTTGCGACGTCGGAGGTTGAATTTTAACTGTCTAAAATACGCGTATGTGGCCCTTTTATACAATTTCGGGTCCACACAAAATATTAAACCAGGTTGGAGAGGGTAGTTTTCCTTATTCATTATTGGTTAAAAACACCGTCTCCCACCTCCTTATTTTCTAAGACGCGTTTCGCTTTTAACTTCGAAGCTAGTGGTAAGGGTGGGAAAGGGCAAATTTTCTTTGTATCTCATTGGTTAACATTTCCCGATTCCCACTTCTTAGTTTTATGCAAATGGTGGGAAGAATCTTATCTTTTTGAGCTGAAGGCCCAAGAACCCCCTCCCTTGTATCTTTGTAGGCCCCTTGAAAAAGGCCATACGCTCACGCCCGTGTTTGGAGGGGTGCAGCCCTTTAGGCGTCTGTGTGGTGGCGTTACGGGGACGTAACAATTAATTTCATACGGATACTATTCAGATAATAACATTTCAGACAGTCACTATTTATTAGAAAGAGAAATTACAGACGATGAATAGATTATGGGGGGAATTTGACAAATTAGGGTGAAACTTGTGGCACGCATCATAAACCTGTCACCAGAAATTTCAGTGGAACATATTCATTGAAATTGATAGGTTTTGATGTGGAGAACATATCCATTTTTTTATTTAATTGTTTTATTGACGTGCAATATTAGGACATTCGTGACTTTTGGATCGATTCATTTGTAGGGTCTCGCCTTCTCCCTTCAGGAGAGAATAGCATTGGGGATCCATGGTTTACAACCTCCGAGATTCAAGACCCAAGACGAACAACTCGCTCTCTGTAAAGCATCAGTAATGAAATACACCGAGGATCTCAATCGTTATCTCTATTTGGTTGAGTTGCAGGTAATGCATTTACATCAGTCCAAACACTTCAAAACAAAACGACAAAACCCTTTAAGTTCAAATATCCTTCAATATATCTCTGCAATCTCTCTATAGGAAATATTAATATTAACGGCGAAAAAAACAAAATAAGTACAAAATGAATATCAATTCTGAAATTTCATTAGCATATCATCATTATTCAGACGAAAAAGATATCTATTCAATTCGACTTAAAAAAATTGTTATATTTTCCTTTAATTGAAACGATTATATATTGAATCAAAAAATGTAAGAAGTTAAGACTATTCAATCAATTTGTTAACAATTATTATTATTATTGTTTTTGTTGTTGTTGTTGTTGTTGTTTTTTCAATTTGATGTCGTTTGATTTTTCAACCCCAATTGTAGGAACGAAACGAGCGTCTGTTCTTTCGTCTGTTGAGTGAGAATATCGAACAGATGATGCCGATAGTTTATACACCTACGGTCGGTCTGGCTTGCCAGAAGTTTGGCGTAATTTATCGAAGGCCCCGTGGCCTGTTCATCACGATCTACGACAAGGGTCACATTTACGAGATCCTTAACAATTGGCCGGAACAGTCGGTTCGGGCAATTTGTGTAACTGACGGCGAGAGAATATTGGGTCTCGGGGATCTCGGAGCTTGCGGAATGGGAATTCCCGTCGGAAAGCTTGCGCTCTACACTGCCTTGGCAGGAATAAAGCCCCATCAGTGTCTTCCAATTACTATCGACGTTGGAACGAACAACGAGCAACTCAGAGACGATCCGCACTACATCGGTCTGAACAAACCGCGAAGTCAGGGGAGCGAGTACGATGAGCTCATCGATGAGTTTATGGCTGCTTGCGTCAAGAAGTACGGACAGAATGTACTAATTCAGGTAACCAAACCATCTGTCATCCATTATTTTCAGTTTCGCTTATTAAAAATTGAAACATTGTCACTTGAGGCTTTTCATTAAAAATTGTAAAATTACGAACTTTTAGATTTTTTTATTCAAGCTTGTATAATTTCCAAGTTCAGATTTCTTATTCAAAATTGTAAAATATGTAATTTTCAGATATTCCGATTCAAAGTTGTGAAATTTGCAATTTCCAGATTCTTCATTCAAAATTCAAAAAGTCCTATTAGAAGTAGTAGTTCATTTCCGGGTATACCCCTTTGGGATGGTTACATAACGTCCCCCCTATACATAGTTGCCCCCTTACATCTACATCACATTTTCATCACATTCCATTGTGCTTACAATTTCCTTCTGTATCTTTCCTTTCCCACTTCCACAATCCTTTTCTTGCGCTCACTGCACGCTTATTGGTTTCCATATTTAGTTCCTTACTCATTCATCCTATTCACTACCATCTCAAATAATCGCACGTAATTACACAGCTCTTTACTTGGTCGTCGCTTCAGAGGCTCTTCTAATTTCTGCTTGACTCCCCTGCCCTTCGCCTTTCCCAGCCAGTTCTCCAGTTTTTTCCACTACTTTCGTGTCTATTCCAGCTTTTACCTCTTTACACTCGCAGACGTGCTCCAGCGAGTCTACCTCGTACTTGCACAGCCTACATCCATTGTCTCGAAATCTTTTGTTTCCTTCCTTCCCCACATTTCCACACCTCAATCGCGCCCATATTTCTTTCGTTCCGCCACCTAGTTCTTTATCTTCCCAGTAAATTTCTTTTCCTACCGTTATTTTCCTATCCGTGTACTCTCTACAAAACGTAGATTTGCCAATTTTTGTCCAATCACTCTGCGTTTCCTGTTCTATTTTGATTTTCCTGCTTCTTTTGACTATTCCCCCCCCCCCCCCCCCATTGCCCACTCTTAACGTCTGCCACGTCCGTCTTTCTTCAGTCGCATCCATCGCTTCTTTGACGTCCCGCGCACATTTGGACGGGTTCCCGTTTATCGCTCCTCTGACTTCTTCCATTACAATTTTTCGCGGCCATCAGTTGGCATCCATTTTCTATATTTCCCCCACATATTTCGCAGCCCTTTCCCACGTCTCTATCCCTATTCCTGTGTGCCTAGCCTCCATCCGCCATATATAATCTGGTGTATTTCTGCTTAATCCCATCGCCATCTTAACATACCCAGCTCGCAATTTTTCTATCGTCTCCCTTCTCCGCCAACTCCAAATTTGAACTCCATGTAACATTTTACTCTTTGCCATTGTTTTCATACGGTGTAGTCTTCTTTCTAGACTGCTGATTTTCGCCCTTTTGAAAATACCCCATGTTGCGTTAATAACCCTATTTATTTTTGTGGCCAGAATTCTCGCATGTTTCTCGAAGGTGTTAACCATAGAGAACCATACCCCGAGATACTTATATTCTTGAACGACTTCTAATTCTTGATTATTATACTTCCAGGCTTTGATTTTCTTATTCCGTCCACTTTTTTTGAAAATTGAAATCTTTGTTTTCCCAATGTTGACCGTCAGTCTGTTTTTTGTCACGTATTTTTCGAGCGATGCTATCATGTTTCTTAGCCCGCTTTCCTCGTCCGCTACCAGCATGATGTCATCTGCAAATTTCAGGGCGAAGATCTTCTCGTCTCCAACCACTGTTCCTCCTTCGTTCTTCCTTTTCCATATATCGTCCATGTTTTCGATAAACAAGTTCAAAAGTAGCGGGCTAAGCGGGCATCCTTGTCTCACTCCTCACACCGTTTGAAAACGTTCCGTTATTTCATCCCCTGCAATTACCTCATTCACCGTTTCCGCATATATTTTTCCCACCGTATCCTATAACCTCCCTTTTATGCCTAACTTTCTCATTTTCTCCATCAGCAGGTCTCTGTCTACCGTATCAAATCCGGCTTTGAAATCAACAAAAGCCGTGAAGAGCTTCCCCCCTCCTTTTTCAAGTTTTTATGTATCAAGGAGTTTAGTACGAAAATATGATGCCGCGTTCCCCGTCTACTCCGAAAACCTGCTTGGCACTCCTTCAACACCCCCTTTCCCTCTAGCCAGCACCTGAGCCTACCTGTCATTATGTTGGCAAGAAGTGTGTACGCTGTGTTTAATAACGTTATCCCCCTGTAGTTTGCCGCACTATTTGTATCCCCCGGTTTGATTATTGGAAAAATCTTCCCAACTTCCCACCCCCTCCCGATCTCCCCTTTTTCCCAGAAATCGTTCAGAATTTCCCTCAACTCACTAAGTCCCTCCTTCGGCATGCCTTCACTGAACTCAACTCCTATTCCATCTTCCCCTGCAGCCTTCCCGTTCTTCATTCTATTGAGGGTGATTCGTCGCGAAAAGATGAGAACACGATGTCGATTTCAACAAATATAACGAATGTTTATTCTCAAACGTTGCACACAATTTGGTACACTTTTAACGCGTATATGAGGCCCGCAGACAAGGGGGTATAACGGACGGGTAAACGATTGCCATGTTCACGTCACGCTCAAACAACCACAAACGTTGCAGTCAAAAACTGAATGTTGTCAAACAACTGAATGTTTGTGCGTAGTTAAGGCGTAGCTAAGGCGTAGTGACGACATCATCACCACAGTACCCCCCGAAAAGTGATTGGGCCAATCACAATAAACCGCCTTGAAGGCGATCAGGGGATCGGACGCGCCTGCCTGACCGCGTCGTACACTGATTGGCACCGTTACTGGGTTGTTGGGTGGTCAACGTGCTCGAAGCCCCCAACGGTATGCCTGCACCCTTGCTCGGTTGGTCGGCGCCGACAGTGCCTTGCTGTTCTGCGTCGTCCTCCAAAATGATTCAGGCCAGCTTCAGCTTGTCGATGGAAACTGTAACGTCTTTCCCTCGAATATTCACGACAAACGTCCTGTCGTTCCGTCTGACGACCTTGAAAGGTCCGTCATATGGTTGTTGTAACGTGCTTCCAGGGGCGTCGTGGCTCACCAGCACCTGCTCCGACGTCAAGAGATCCTTGAAGATAAATGTTCGACGACTCCCGTGATGCGTTCCATCCACCTGGCGCACCGCTCGAAAGTGCTGTCGCAGCTCCTTGATGTAGTCGGCCGCATCGTCACCGTCCTCGGATGATCTTTGTCTTCAGATGGGTCGTACCAGTCAAGATAGCCAGGTTCTTGAACAAACGCGACTTAAATTGTCTTCCTTGATCGGTAGTGACTCGAAGTGGAGTGCCAAAGCGTGTGATCCAACCTTCGTAGAAAGCCCGTGCGACGGTGGTTGCCTCCTGGTTCTCCATCGGGAATGCTTTCGGCCACCGGGTGAAACGATCTACACATGTAAGGCAGTACCTGCAACCCTCTGAAACTGGCAATATGACAATATCGATATGGACATGTTCGAACCTTGCCGATGGCTGCGTGAAAGAACCCGGTGGTGCCGAAACACGGCGGGACACTTTTGACTTCTGACACTCGATACATCCACGTGCCCATGTTCTGCAATCGGTTTTGATTGACGGCCATACGTAGCGTTGAGTTACCAGCTTCACGGTCACGTTGATTCCGGGATGAGAGAGTTGATGAACCGTGTTGAATGCGGATTGGCGAAAATGTGCCGTGACGAAAGGTCGTGCTATTGGTGTTGTGATATCGCGGAAAACAGCTATATTTGTTTCAGGAATTTGCACTTGCTTAAGTTTCAGAGCAGATCCTTCACGTAGGTATATTTTCAGCTCTTCGTCCGACTGCTGTGATACTGCCAATTCCTCGAAGTTTATGGATTTTGTAATGACTTCGATGCGTGAGAGAGCGTCGGCCACGACGTTGTCCTTGTCTGAAACGTGTCGGGATGTCTGTGGTAAACTGTCCAATAAAATGTAGATGACGGAACTGGCGTGGTGTACACTTCTCCGATTTTTGACGAAAGGCGAAAGTAATCGGCTTGTGGTCAGTGAAAATCGTGAACGTTCTCGCCTCTACCATGTGACGGAAATACTTTACTGCTAAGTAGATAGCGAGAAATTCTCTGTCGTACGCTCCGTACTTTTTTTCCGCTGAACTAAGTTTTTTTGAGGAAAAACCGAGGGGTTCCCAACTATCGTTGATCTGTTGGTGAAGAGTGGCACCAACGGTGAAATCAGAAGTATCACAAATCAGTGCCAGCGTCGCGTCAGGCTCCGGATGCGCCGATAATGCTGCTTGCGCAAGACCTTCCTTGCAACGATCGAATGCGACTTGCGACTCTGGGTTCCAAATGACTGATGATTTCCCTTTCACGTTGTCTTTGGGACAGCCATTGAGTGGAGTCTGGAGTTTAGAAGCGTGAGGTATGAACTGTCTGTAAAAGTTCAACATACCTAAAAACTGTCGAAGTTGTTTCGCTGTCCGTGGCTGGGGATAGTTTCGTATGGCTTCAACTTTGTCGGGTAGAGGTCGTGTGCCTTCACTAGACACCAGATAGCCGAGGAACTTAACCTCGGATTTACCGAAGGTGCATTTAGTTGGATCGACTACCACTCCATCGTTTTTCAACCGCTCGAACAGAGTCGTGACATGTCGAAGGTGTTCTTCTTCCGATGATGAGGCTATCAGAATATCGTCGATGTACGCATAGCAGAAGTCTAGGCCACGAAGTACTTCGTCGATGAACCGCTGGAACGTCTGTGCCGCGTTGCGTAAGCCAAACGACATGAACGGAAATTCGAACATGCCGAAAGGTGTTGTAATTGCTGTCTTTGGAATATCCTCGAGAGCGACCGGAATTTGGTTGTACGCCCGGACCAAGTCGACCGTCGAAAAAACTTTCTTGCCCCGCAACGATTGTGCGAAATCCTCAATGTGCCGAACGGGGTAGCGGTCTGGCAGAGTCCTCGCGTTGAGTGCCCGATAGTCACCGTACGGTCGCCACTCGTCGCCTTTTTTTGGCACCATGTGCAGAGGAGAGGACCAGCTACTCTCTGACGGTCGAGCCGTCCCCAAGCGCAGCATAGTCTCGAACTCCTTTTTCGCTATTTTCAATTTATCCGTCGCAAGGCGTCTCGGTTTGCTCGCGATGGGTGGTTCTGAAGAGGTACGTATGTGATGTTGCGTTGTATGTTTTGGCACGCCGGAGCACCGTCAGGCCGTGTGACTTCCGGAAACGATTGTAAAAGTTCGTGGTAAAGAGGTGTGCCCGAAGCCGTCTTTATACTTGGCGTACTGCATTCTGCCACCTGGCCTTGCACGGTGAGCAGCGTGAGTTCGTCCAGAAATCGACGATTGCGCAAATCGACGAGTAAGCTATAGTGTGCCAGAAAATCGACACCCATTATGGGCTTAGACACGTCAGCGACGACGAACCTCCAAGTAAACTCACGACGAAGCCCGAGGTTAAGAGTCAATGTTATAATACCATAGGTTGCAATGATAGTCTCGTTCGCTGCACAAAGCTCGGACGTTGTTCTTTCGCGTGGTCCTCGTACCATTGTTCGAGGAAAAACGCAAAGATCCGCTCCGGTGTCCACTAAAAAACGGATATTCGCATCCAGATCGGTGACGAACAGTCAAAGAGACTTTGGGCTAGAATCGCTAGTCACCATTAGCGACCGCCCTGCTCGTTTCCCGACTTGTACGCACGGCGCCTCGCACTTCTTGGCGTCTGCGGCGTACCTCCAATGATACCAGCATAGACCGTTCTTACAGTGGCCACGCCCTGTCGAACGTAATCGTGATCGTAGACGACGTCCCTGCTGAGGTCGGTCGTTCGACCCGCCTCGACTAATAATAGCCGAAATTTCCTGACGAAATGCTGCCAGCTCCTGACTGAACGACAAGGCCATTTGAGACATCTTCGCGTTCAGCATCGGTTCAGACGAACTCTCGGACACCTGTGCTACGTGGTGCCTCGAAGTCGATTCGGCGATGGCGTCTGCCAGTTCAGCAACTTTCTCTAACGCTGCGTCTTTCTGCGTCATGAGGACTGCTTGCATATTAAGTGGCAGGCGTCGATCCAAAGCGAAGGACACTATCAGGAACAACGGTACCGGCTGGCTAAACCACGCAAATGCCGTAAAACCTGTAACGGCTTACGATCGCCGATCTCTTCGTGTTCGAGGAGTCGTCGCGTCTTCTGCTCCTGCGACGAGCTCATCCGACGTATCAGTTCTGTTTACAGACGCAAATATTTGTCTGTGGCGGGAGGATTCGTTACTATATCGCGAATCTCCGTCGCGTATTTGGAATCGATATTCCCGGCGACATAATGAAACTTCGTTTCGTCACTTGTCACTCTAGCGAGAGCGAATTGGTTCTCAATTTGTGCGAACCACATTTCCGGATCGGCGGCCCAAAAGGGTGGAATACGGACACCCACATGGTCAATCGACGGTACAGCGCCGGCTCCTTGCACGGGTAGACGTCGTTCATCATCCATTCTCGAAAAAAAAGTTTGGCACGTAATGTCACGAAACGCACTTAATTCACGGCACGAATCACGCACAACAGAAAAAAATCGGCGAATCTTAAAAATATCGCGCAATCACGTCGTCACCAATTTGAGGGTGATTCGTCGCGAAAAGATGAGAACACGATGTCGATTTCAACAAATATAACGAATGTTTATTCTCAAACGTTGCACACAATTTGGTACACTTTTAACGCGTATATGAGGACCGCAGACACGGGGGTATGACGGACGGGTAAACGATTGCGATGTTCACGTCACGCTGGTTCGTTGGTAACTAACTCAAACAACCAAAAACGTTGCAGTCAAAAACTGAATGTTGTAAAACAACTGAATGTTTGTGCGTAGTTAAGGCGTAGCTAAGGCGTAGTGACGACATCGTCACCACACTATTAAGCGCTCTGATTATCTCGGTCCATCCAATCTCTCTATTTATCTTGCCCAGCCATAGTACATTCTCTCCGTCCTTCACTCCATCTTCTTGTCCTTGCTCCTTTGTCAGCCTCGCTCTTTCCGTTCCTCCTATCAGTTTCCGGAAGTGCGTCATTATTCTTCTTTACTTATCTGGCTACCTACGTTTGCCCGCCGCGGACTAAAAGGTTTGATTGCTTTCCACATTTCTCCTAAGTTTCTACACTTCTCCCCATTGCCTCATTGATCCTCCCAAAATTCTCTTTGTTTGTCCTTCCTTATTTTTTTCAGTTTTTCCCTTGCTTCTACCAGATCTTTCCTATTGTGATCACCTTTATTTTCTAAGTACTTTTTCAGACACTTCCATACTATTTCTCGCTGCTCTCTCGCCTCCGCACATATTTTTTTTACTCCTTGTTTCCCCCCTGCCCAACATTTGCTCATGCCTATATCCTCTGCTGTGCTTATTATCACTTGTTTCAGCCTGTCCTATCTATCTTTGCCCCCCTCTGCTGCTTGTTCGTTTTTCCATTTTTCTCTAAATTTGTTTTCGTAGTCCAACGCTAACTGATCGTTCCACCTCATCATTTTTCGTTTCTCTCTTCCTCTAGGTTCTGTTCGTACTCTCTCCCCCCTCTGTGTTCCCTGGACGCTAATAGCTATTTCCAGATGGTCCGACTCTATCCTTGCCTTCACCCCAATTTTTTCAATCCATCATTTATTTTCGCTCACTATTACGTAGTCGATCACTGATCCTTCTTCATCTTCCCCCCCCCCCCCCCCCCCTACGAAAGTATACTGTCCCTCCCAATCCCCTTCGCGGCTCCCATTCATCACTACCAAACCGTTATCGTCACCAAAGTCTAGCAATTTACGCCCTTCCGCGTTTAACATTTTGTCCTTCGATTTCCTTATGCCCCTCTCATCGTCACCATCCTTTTATTTCTCGTTTTCTTTCCCGATTCTAGCATTTAGATTCCTCACCAATATCACCTCTTTTGTGCGCTTCACTCATTATTACTCCTAGTTCCTGCCTCAGGTTTTGAAAGCCGCAATTATTATGCGCTGTAATTATAACGACCTTTCCCTCCTCCCCCTTGCTTCCACTCCTTTGATCACCAATTTTCTTTCTACCTATCTACCCCCACGCCCTTCCTCGTGCTATTCTTTCGAATTCCTACCAACTGCCCCCCTATGGCTCCCAGTTTCTATTTTTCCTTGTCGCCGGTTTCGTAAACCATTCAAATTCTTTATCTAAAACCCCCGCCACCCTGTGTTCATCTTTATCCGTAGTCCACGTCTCGTGCAGCAAAATAATGTCAAATTTCTTTAGCCATTACCATGTTCCCTGAATTTTCCTCGCCCCCGAAATATTCCACGTTAACACCCTCAGTCCTTCTTTGTCATTCTCGGAAGCGTATCCACCCTGCGTTCCGAAACCCCCGTTCCACCCTCTTCTCCGTAGATTTTCGCTTTTCCTTCTTCTCTTCACTCTTCCATCTTCCCTCTGTCTCGTTCCATTTTCTTCATTGACCGTTAATCTGAATTTTCTGGTGACCCGTTCGTGCGTGCTCTCCTTCCGCTTTCATCTCATCTGCTTTTAGTTGAATTCATTTCTGCACCTCTTTTTCCCGTTTCGTCCAGTCGTCTGTGATTTCTAATTTTACTCCCCCTCTTCCCTAGTCGCGCTTCATGATCGCCACTTTATTACTCATCGAACCCAGTTTTAACCAATAGCCCTATTTGCAGCCAACTCAATTTCCTTATGTCCGGCCATATGCCTGTCTGGTCATGGATTGCCTTGGCCACGTCACTTCCCACCCGTTTACTTCCCCTTTCCGCCCCTTTCACCATGATGTGTGTTTTCCTACTCATCCTTTCTTCCTGTTTCCTCTCCCATTCAGCCACCGATAGCCTGCCTGGGTGTTTCATGCGTACCCTTGAACCTTTCGCTTCCGTTTTGTCAAGAGACGCTCTTTCCTCTGTGCTTTTCTTTCTCCCCACTGCCTCGTCTCTCACCGTGATGTCCGAGAGGCCGGTTCCACTTATGTCCCTAAAGTCATTCCTGGTCAGCACTGTTTCCACATTCCCGTTCACATTTTACTGTATAATCATTCGTTCTCACTTTCACGTGCGTCCTTGTTGAATTTTAATTTTGTCCGTTCACGTTCGGTCTGCACGAGTTCGTTCTCCCTCTGCAGTGCAGCTGTTTTCGAGTCTTGCTCTGCACACAGACCTTCCCATCTCGTTTGCTTGAGCCATAGCTTCGCCTGCATTTGGACCATTTCGTCTTCCAGTCCTCGACTTTTTTTGTCATTTTCCGTGAGCACTGCCCGAACCACTTTTAGTACTTCCGTTAACTCTTGCCGTAAAAAAGTTTTCCAGCTTTTCTCCGTCTCCTCCTTGTAATAATTGAGCACCGATGTCATGCCGCGCCGTTCTTCCTCGTCACGCTCTCTCGCCCTCACTAGCACACACGTTCTTCTCTCGTCATCCACCCCTTCCTCCTGCGGCCCCCAGATCACCTTCTTTTGACGACCACCGGCGATGGGTGTACTGACAGGCTTTCTCCGTCAGGCTTCTCGATGATTCTATCCGGAGTTCCCACCCGCTTGCACTTGGTTCTGAAGGCTTCGATTTCCGGAATTATTGTCAAGTCACCATCGATATTATCGTCCGACCATGCGGAATCCTCTTCTTCACGTTCTTCCGGCGTCTTTCGACCCCAGTATTTGTCCAGGCTCTTTGGTACTGAAGCACCGCGTTTCTTCGCTCACACCGAGCCGACCGGTCGGCCTCTCCTTTTCTTTCCGTTCGTACCGATCCTAGCAGCAGGTGCTTCCCCGATCCGCCGCTCGTCGTTGCTGGGGCTCCCGTCGCTTTTTCCCCGCTCGTCCATGATTGTTTTCCAACCTAACCTCACTTTTTCCTCGTGCGCATTTCCCCTTTTTCACTTTCCCTTAGATTTCCCTCGTAGAACTTATATGTTCCACCAACTCTACGTACCTATTTTCGTCCTTTCGTCATTCTTTCACACTATTTCTCGCTCTTTTAGCCTCTTTATCGCACTCTTACTGTGGAGCGACCGGAAGTGCAAGAAGGCCTATTATTTAATTTCTATTTTTAAACTGTCAAGTTTGCAATTTGTAGGTTTCACATTTTTATAATTGTGAATATTTCTAATTTTCTCCTTTTTGAAATCCCTTAACACAGTTTGAGGATTTTGGCAACCACAACGCTTTTCGTTTTCTGGACAAATACAGAGACAAGTACTGCACCTTCAACGACGACATTCAGGGCACGGCAGCTGTGGCGGTGGCTGGAATTCTCGCTTCCAAGCGCATAACCAAGAGAAAAATGTCAGACAACAAATTCGTCTTCCTGGGTGCTGGGGAGGTTCGTATCTATCAATCGAACCAATTTTCGTAGCATTTTGTAAAAAAAGAAAATCAATTTTTGAGTTTAAAAAAATTTCATTAAGACGAAAAAAATGTTGGGTTTATTTTTTTGTTTTTCTATATTATTTCTCACAAAGTTCCAAGGCTTATTTGAATCGAGCGTAATTTTAGGCGGCTATCGGAATAGCCGATCTGTGCGTGAAAGCTATGGAGGCCGACGGTTGCACGGAACAGGAAGCCCGGGACAACATATGGATGATGGACATAGATGGTCTGCTAACGAGGGGTCGTTCAGAAGGCAACCTCGATGGTCACAAAGTCTGGTACGCCAAAGATCACAAATCCATCAAGACGCTAATAGAGGTGGTGCGAGAAATCAAACCCACTGTGCTGATCGGTAAGTCAATTTAATTTGTCCCGAACCAACCGACGATGGACGTCTACGTTTTAAATCATCGTACAGGTGCGTCAGCTGCCGCGGGAGCATTTACCACTGAGGTACTTCAAGAAATGGCCAACAATAATCAGAGACCCTTGATATTTGCACTCAGCAATCCCACCAGTAAAGCTGAATGTACTGCCCAGCAAGCTTACGACAATACCGAGGTATTTAACATTTTTAATCAATTTAATTGATTTCATGAATTTTAATTTCGAAAGACTTATATTTCGCAATAATAACAAAAACCATAACAATAAAATGAACAACATTGAATTGAATGTGATCAATGAATTGAGGTTAATTGATCATGGTGAATTTTATGATTGCTTACTTTTTCAAATTATTCACTCCAAATTCGATCTAAGAAATATTTTGTATACATTTTTGTCATTATTTTACTTTAGGGTCGTTGCATCTTCTCGTCTGGGTCACCGTTTGGCGAGGTTAAGTTCAACGGCACGATCTACAAACCCGGTCAGGGCAACAATGCCTACATATTTCCAGGAATAGCTCTCGGTGTAATCGGCACCGGAGTTCATCACATTACCGAGGAATTGTTCCTCATATCTGCTCAGGCTGTTGCCGATCACGTGACCGACGAAGATCTCGCAGCCGGAAGCCTCTATCCGCCTTTGAGCACAATTCGGGAATGTTCCATCGACATTGCCGTGAGAATTGCCGATTACGCTTACGGCCAGTGTAAGTACGAATCACAGATAAATCAATATCTTAACGAGATAGTTTTCATTTGAATAAGGTTCATTTTTCGGCTTGAATAAGTGACAAATTAATTTTCAAGAGTATAATGATACGATTTTGGCAACGTTTTCTTCATGAAGTTAAAAAATTTCCAATCCTCAATATTATTCGAAATACTCTTCATTGCATGAGAATTTATTTCTCTGAAATTCATCCGCAATGATGTAGAAAAATCTATTTACAACTTAACGATATTGGCATTTTTCGTGGAATTATTTCGGTTCGAATTGAAGATATGTTTTAATGAGGATTCCTATGGCTCAAATTTTTTATAGGAATTGCAAAAAAAAAAAATCTTCGGACGTTTGTTGAGAAAGATTTTTATTTTCAGGTGGCTTGGCGAGCGAATATCCGGAACCAAAGGACAAACGACAATTCATTGTCAATAAAATGTACGATGCCAACTACAACAGCCCATTGGCAAATCTTTACGACTGGCCTGGCGATTACGCGAAACCTCGAGCAATACCTGAGAAGTGAGTAACGGCTTAAATACGAATTTTCTCATTCGCATGCTCAGGCGTTTCAAGTTGCCCAACTGGTCAATTTTTTTGGACACGTTAAAGAGATATTCTGTTGCACAATGGAACTCATTAGACCGCATAAGCGTTTGTAGAATGTGACCGCAGTACAAAGTGATGCTAGTCGATTAGAAACATGAGTAGATGTTTGTATAATCACGATAAGTTGAATTTAATTGAATTATGAATTGGATAATTTATTCCGACGTAGAGAATGCATTAATATCAGGAGAAAAACATCACAAAATCCGCATCGAATGTTGTACGTCTGTCTTGTAACTAGATTATTTTTTCTCTGACAAGCGCATCGCTTTTGTAATTACACAAAAAAAAATTCTTATTTCCGTCGCTACTAATTTGCTTTGCTCGACAAACATCCATTCATTTTCTTATTCGTATTACACTCAAAATATTCAAACAAATAACAATCCGCATCTACTCTTCAATCACTAATACCTGTTTTCTTTCTTACAATTTCTGACGTATATTAGGTATTCCACGGTTAATAAACTAAGCCGAGACCCGGCAGGTTCTCGATTTGGATAAAAAATTTTTGTCTTCATGATTGTACTTGATAAAAAAATCCCGTGCCGAAATTTTCAGTTTTTTCCATTTTATTCAGTAATACATTTTTTATATCTCGTTAAAAAAAATCCATGCGAATATCTTCAGAACAAAATATGTGTTTTGAACTGCTCTTTCAGAAATATATACTTTTTTTAAATTTCATATTTTTTCTATCGCTTTTTCACATTTTCATTGCTAAATTCGACTTCCTCAATGCCCGTCGTTACGAATTTTTTTTTCTTAATTTTTTTTCGGCGGTTTCAAGTCTGGTGGGCAGGGTGCGATAACAATTATTATTTTCCGTGAATTTTAAAGTTCGTTCAGAATAGGAAATAAATTTTCAAATGCAAATACCTCCGGAACCAAATATTATTCAGCGTGAAGCAAGGCCATAAAAATGGGCGCTTGAAACTGCTCTTCCAGAATGAAATTAAATTTTTTTTTCAATTAAAAAAAAATGTCCTATTATCCATTCCAATTAGTCGTCTGCGCAAAGGTTGAATGAGTAAGAGCAAGAACTGACGTGCGTTTTGACTCAACTTAGTAATAGTAAGATCAATTCAGTGAAAAAAATGTTGAGAAAGATAATTATCATTGCTTGTTATGTTGGATGTTATACAAACTGTTAAAGTCACGGAAAAAAATAAATATTTTCAAACCATGCTCACCAGGGGCTGAACATTTCCATTACCGGACAAGGATTATGAAAAAAATTGAATAAAAAAAAGTTATTTCACAAGTGTGGACATTAGACTGTGTCAAAAAAACAATTAATTTTTTTTTCTTGGATTGCATGGTCTTTATAGCTGGTGGTTGGCCTAAAAAAAATCCTCGCGAAGAACACACTCGAAAATGTTTTTTTTTGCCCTTTCCCCTCTAAAGAACATAGGAAAAATACATTTTTCGCTTCTTTCAATACCTCAGCCCATAAAAACTACGGGAACTGAGTCCGCCGCATACCATTCTCTAGAGAATTGAATTTCCTTCAAAAAGTATCGGAGCTTTAAGCCAAAAAATTCAATATCTCTAAGACATTCAGGCATTTGAATCCGATGTTTGGCGAAAATTCGTCTCCAAACGAGTTTCACAGCCAAACCCTTCGTTCTACACGAAAAATGTAGGAATGCATTTCAGAGACAATTGAATTCTCTACATAGCGCGATAAATCGAGCTCAAAAAAGGCCGTTTAAGTAAAAAAAATTAAACATGCAATTTTTTGACGCAGTTACGTTCTATTGATGGAGGAAAATATGAACGCACAGTTTTAGACCACAATTTCATATGGCTTGTGCCCGGAATTTGGGATTTTGTGTTTTGTCGATTTGCGGTCGTAATTTGCGTTTCATGCTAAAAATAGTAATAAATAAATTTGTAGAGAACTCAATTCCCTATCTCTTTTGTTGGACCAATTTTGTTGTAAAATGATTATATATTGCTAATAATAAGCACAATGTGTGAAAAATTAGGAGATCGGCCCAGTTTTTCCACCTCTTGGACCATTATTATTACAGATAAGTGACACATTTGAACAGCAAAGTTGTAGAGGACTAAATTCCCTGCAAGTTCTATAGAAAAAAGTTTTTCGTACGACGAATTGATAACGGCCGGAAACACTGTCAACACAGCGGTGGTGTGGAAATAAGTTGAGGCGCTTCCGCCATACCTTTGTGTTAAGCGTGTTCCCGGCCGTAATCTATCCGTCGTACAAAAACTAGTTTCCACAAAAGTTGTAGGAAATTTAGTCTTTTACAACTTCGCTATTCAAATGTGTCACATATTTTTAAAAATGATGGTCCAAAAGTTTTTGCTTATTATTAGCAATAAACAATCATTTTACAACAAAATGTTTTTTATAAAAGAGGTGGAGAATTTAATTCTCTACAACTTTGCCATCTTAATGTGTCACATATCTATACATTAAAAAAATGGAGGTTTCTATATATGTCCTTGATGCGCTCCGATACCATGGATCCGGTTGCGATGAAACTTTGGTGAGTTGTTGTGTGCACGCCCGTGAAGGTTCCTAAAAAAGATTTTTTGCGCAAATCAACCCCTAAGGGGGTGGAATGGGGTGTGGGCGTTAGAAACCATTGTTACTGTATCTCTGGAACGGCAATAAATAGAGAGCGGTAATTTTGCTCGGAAGTTCGGGTCGCACAGAAAGTGCTCACTAAGAAAGGATTTTTCGAAAATCGACGCTGAAGGGCACGAAATGGGATGGCAACGTTTGTATGGAAAATGGTATTTTCGGCGTCTCCACGCGGTGCGGATGTTTGCATTCTCCGTCCCTCTTCTTCTTTCTGTTTTCGTATTGTTATTCGACGGGTCTGTCTTCGGTTTATATCCGAAATCTACGTGGACGAAGTCGCGAGTAAAAGCTAGTTTTTAATGAAAATTGTCCAAAAGTACGAAAAACAGCGCCAATCCCCTAATTTTTTACACATTTTGCTTATTATTAGCAATAAATAATCGTTCTACATCATAATTTTTTCCATAAAAAGGTAGAGCATCAAATTCTCTACAACTTTGCCATTCGAATGTGTCACATACTTTTGACGAAACAAAGGTATGGCGGAAGCGCCTCAACTCATTTCCGCACCACCGCTGTGTTGAGCGTGTTCCCAGCCGTGATCCATTCGTCGTACGGAAAAACTTTTTTTTTTTTTTTTTTTTTTAACCATTTATTTAGCGTCGCATCTACAGCTACGGTATTTAGCGACAATTTCACATCAGGGGGTATTTTTAGGGCATAATACATTTAATTTTGTCGGCACGTTCGAACTTTGTAGGAGTAGATTCCTTTGTCTATACCGGTCACTTCGCAGAACTGTAGCACTTTGGGGATGTACTCGTCTTTGTTTAAGCATTCGGTTTGTGTTTTTGGAAGATCGAGCCTTTCCCTGGTATCGTTGAGTGCAGGGCACGTTATAAAGAGGTGTTCGATCGTTAACGCCACGTTGCATTTAGAGCAATTTTCACTCGGTGCGTGGTCGAAAAGGTAACGGTGAGTAAAGTTGGCGTGGCCAATTCTTAATCTTGTTAAGATGGATTGTTTTTTCCTGTTGTCGATGACGGGAGATTTTTGCCAGATGTTTTCTCTAACTTGTTTCTGTGAGTGCGGCGTGTCGTGAGGAATACCCAGAGGAAGATCTTGGTAAGAGGATAGATACGATATCGAAAGGCCCATTCTTCTTAGTTCGAGTGGCGATTCACCTGCCTCCGCTACTACGCTGGCATTCGGGCTAGAGCGAAACGCTCCTATGGCCAGTCGGAACGAGGTGGTTTGAATCGGATTTAAAGAGCTGAGCAGGGAATCTTTGGCTGAGCTATAGATTATAGATCCGTAGTCGAGTTTTGAGCGTATTGTTGCTTTATATGTATTGATGAGGATCTCGCGGTCGGCTCCCCAGTTCTTTGACGCAAGCGTTTTAATTAGATTTATTCTCTTTTTGCATTGACACTTTAGATTTTTGATGTGGGAGTTCCATGAGAGAGTGGGACTGAAAAGCATACCCAGTATTTTCGTAGGGAAGGTTCTTCGAATCACGCAATTCCCTAGATAGAGATAACATGGGAGTTGGGCTGTAGTGGTAGATTTTGTAAAGATAATGAACTCGGTTTTAGTTGCGGAAAATTTGAAACCAGAGGATTTTGTCCATTCGACAAGGCCGTTTAGGCATTCTTGCAGGATTTTTTTTGTTGTGTTGATATTTTTTCCTGAGCAGAAGATAGTGAGGTCATCTGCAAAGAGTAATCCTCTGACTGGAGGTTTTAGAAGTGCCATGATATCGTTTATGGCGACTAGAAATAGGGTCACACTAATTACTGAACCTTGGGGTACTCCGTTATCGGTCTTGGTTTTTTTTGAGAGGGTGTTGCCGAGTCTGACCTGAATGGTCCTATCCGACAAAAAATGTTTGATAAAGAAGAGAATGTGTCCACTGAAGCCCCATTCTTCGAGCTTCGAGATGGTTCGCTGTTTCCAAACCATTTCGTAGGCCTTTTGCAAGTCTAAAGAGACTGCCATGAGGTGCTGGTTGTATGCGAAGGTGGAACAAATCACAGATTCAAATTGTACAAGGTGGTCCATGGTAGAACGTAGCTGACGGAATCTACTTTGAAGAGGCGAGAGCATATTGTTTTTTTCGAGTTCCCATTTCAGACGCCTGTTTACCATCTTTTCCAACAGTTTGCATAGGTTGCAAGTTAGTGCAATGGGACGATAATTTGATGTCACAGTCTGATCTTTTCCTGGTTTAGGGATCGGTATAATGGTCGCTAGACGCCATGATTTGGGAAAGGAATCGGTTTTCCACATTAGGCTGTAGAAGTTGAGAAGGTAGGCCAGAGCGGAGCCAGACAGGTTTTTAATAAGTACCACCGGAATCCCATCGGGTCCGGGACTTGAGTTCCTGCATGCTGACAGTGCCACTTTGAGTTCTTCCATCAGAAAAGGCGAATTTATTGGTTCGGAGTTAGTTCTGTTCTCAGTGTTCGTGGTCAAATTTGCGACAATATTTTCGGTCTCTCTTTTATGTTCGAGAAAAGCCTGGGCGTATTTTTTGTCACTCGAGTTTGATGAGAATGTGTCAGCTAAAGCGTCGGCCATGTCGTTTTTGTTTGTGATAGGATTTCCATCAGAATCGAGTAGAAAAGGTGCAAGTCTCGGAGAGAAGTTTCCTTCGATGCCCTTTAGTTTTCTCCATCTTTCGTCCGAGGGAGTGTGGCGGTTTATTGTAGACACGTAGCTTCTCCATGATTCGGTTCTGTGTGTAGCGTTTGTTCGACGAGCTTTTGCTCTTAACTTTTTGAATTCGATTTTTAGCACTAAAGATTCTGGATGTTTTTTATATACATTGAAAGCGTGCTTAGCCGCTTTTTTACGGCTTCACATTCCTTGTCCCACCACCGTACGTTCCGTTTAATGGTTTTACCCGAAGTTTTTGGAATAGAGAAATCGGCTGCTACTCTTATATTCTTCATGAGGGAGGTCAGTAGATGCTCAATGTTCTGTTCTTCTGTAATAGTAGGTGTAGCTGTGCCCGAAAAACGGGTTTCTAGTTTCTTCCTGTACTGTTCCCAGTCGGCTTTTTGAATTATTCATTTGGGCGTTTTTGCGTTTTCATTCGACTGTTTTCTCGAGCCGTATTCGTGTTAAAGATTGAGGTGCAGTGGGAAGTGGTCACTGTCGTGGAGATCGTGGTCAACCGACCAATTGATTTTATCGGCCAGAACAGTGGAGCAAATACTTAGGTCGATATTACTGAAAGAACTTGACGACATATTGTAGTGAGTTGGTTCGTCGAGATTTAATAGGATCATGTCCGGGTCCTCGAGCCATTACTCAACGTTTTTACCTCTGCGATCTGTTCTTCGGGAAACCCAGAGTCGGTTGTGACAGTTAAAATCACCGACGATAATAAACGGCTTCGGGAGTTGTGCCACCAGATTTTTGAGGTCCTGCGATGTGACGTTTTGCGTGTTTGGGAGGTAAATATTACATGTTGTAATCTTTTGGGGAATCGACACAGTCACAGCGACCACTTCGTAATGAGAGATTAATAATATTTGCCCGCTCGGTATGTTATTTTTTATGAACGTGGCGACACCACCACTCGCATGAGCGGCTGTTTTACGGTTAGTGTAAAATTAGTTGTATCCTTGTAGCTTGCCGCAGTGGTTACCGGTAAAGTTTGTTTCTTGCAGGCACAAGATCGCTGGAGCGATTGCTTCTTGGAGAATTTGGATGAATGGAAGTCTAGTGTAAAAACCATTTACATTCCAGTGCACTAGATTCATTCCTGAGACCAAGAGCTGGTTTCAGGGGTAAGATCCATGGTGGACATGTCTGACCTGCCACTATCCGAGTAGCAATCGTCGTCGAGAGTTTCGTTGGTGGTGGCTGGTTTGCTCGCGTTACCGGGTTCGGTGGCGGCTGCCAGTTTATTTTTGAGTTTAGTAAACCTACTTTTCAAGCCACGATCTGTCAGTCGACTGTAAAGTCGGAACAGCATATCGCATATTGCTTGGAGGTCGCTTGTGAATTCGAGAGCAATTGGGGTAGGATTTTTGACGCCGTGAGTTCTCGCCAGGAGATTTTGGAGTTGGAGGAAGTTTAGTGGGAACTGGTCGGGGTGACTTGTCATTCCGGATTTTACCGCTGAGAGATCGTACGTTTTTTCTTTCTCCGGGGTGCTTTTTCTGCTCACCCGGAGTTTCTTCGGTTTCATTGGTATCAGGGCAGGGAAGTCAGTGGGTTCCGCGGTTTGAATATTGTCGTCGGTAAGTTGCGGCGATTCCGGGGGAGATAAAGATAGTTGGCGTTTCGTCGTTGGTTCCAACTCCCGGGCGGGGGCAAAAGCGTGTCGAGCTTTACCGTTTTGAGTCTCTGGTGGTGGGGGTTCCATCGGCTCCGTATTCGGAGCGTGAACCTCAGTGTCCTCGAGGGTTACCGTGTTTACTTCGACCGTGTTCGATGGGCAGTCTTTAGCTTTGTGTGTTTCGTTTTTGCATACATAGCAAGACACGGTGTCGGGCGAGATGTAAATCCAGTAATTTGTATTGTCGAACGATATCTGGAGAGAGTCGGGTAACTTGCCTACGTCGTCGGGGTGTATGTATATTTGGCGGCTGAAGCTCATTATATGGGCGAAGAGGGGGTCATTGAGACCTGCACGTAAGAAGGTCATTTCAGATGTCGCTCGAATGTTCATTGACTTGAGGAGATTTTCGATTACCGAGTGTGGAATTATAGGAGACACGTTGGATAGTATGGTTCTTTTGTTTTTTGTGATGACCGGTCTAATTTGCAGCTCCGTGCCCAGGACGTTTATCGATTTGTGGATCTCGATGGCGGTTAGTGCTACTGCTTCGCTGGCTAGGTAAATACAAATTCTATTGTTTGCTATTCTTGACGCGAATCGGATTTGCGCTGCTGGAATTTTTCGTGCGAGTGCTATTACGTATTCTGCGAGAACTACACCCTGGAGTGCGTCGACCAAGATGGCTTGCTCTTTGGTTGGGAAGTGCATTGATCTAGCTGCATTTGCGTAGTTGCTGAGGCCATGGTTCGGTGATCCGATTTATTGTGAATTTGCTGTAGTCAGCAAATTCACCGACAACGGTGGAGGAGAAATTCGGTTTATACCACTGCCGGGACGAGCCCGGGCTCACGTATTCCGGAGGTATCCACTACTTATTTCGCAAAGAGTTTCTCGTTTAAGGTGTATAGACACATATACACGCACACGTTCGTATGAGAGCGGCCTCGGCGTCAAGCGGCCGAGGTAAACAAACTAAGCGACCAAACGCTTCCGCACTGTACGAGGGTCAGACAAAGACTGGTACGAAAAACTTGTTCGTACAAAACTTGCAGGGAATTTAGTCCTCTACAACTTCGCTATTCAATTGTGTCACTTATTTTCAATAAAAGCGGTCAAAAAGTTGAAAAAAACTGAGCGGATCTCCTAATTTTTTACACATTTTGCTTATTATTAGCAATAAATAATCGTTTTACAACAAAATTGAAGAGGTAGGGAATTCAATTTTCTACAAATTTGGTCATTACCATTTGTAGCGAGAAATGCAAATTACGCCCGTAAATTGACAAAACACAAAATCAAAAATTCCGAACACAAGCCATATGAAATTTTGGTCTCAAACTGTGCATTTATATTCTTCTCCATCATTAGAACCTAACTACGTCAAAAAATTGCATGTTCATTTTTTTTCACTAAGGACTGCTAGATTTATCGTGCTAACAAGGGGACTCCCTTTTGCGACGGGCAAAAAAAAAACATTTTCGAGTGTGCTCTTCGCGAGGATTTTTTTTAGGCCAACCACTAGCTATAAAGACCATGCAATCCAAGAAAAAAAAGATAAGTCGTTTTTTTGACATAGTCTAATATAAACAGGGTGGTCCACGCTACGTGTACACCGTTATAACTTCCAAAGTATGCGTTGCACGAAAAAAATGTTACATACAAAAGTTACATGGTTTGAAAGGGTGCACTACGCAGTGCATCAATTTTTTTTTTTATAGGTCGAGGCGTTTCAAAGATTTGAAGGACAACTTTGTTTTTTTAAACAGATCACAATATTTTTTATAGCAACATATGGTAGAGAATCGAATTCTGAGAAGAAAGGTATTGAACTTTATTAGCCCTAAACCTAGTAGCTAACGAGTAATTTCACTTTATTACTTGAACATTATCTTCGCATAATATCAATTTGGAGATTCAAACTTATCACAGATTTCCGCAGGACAGCGATGCTTAAGTGACAGTGAGTTACTAGTGGCTTATCGCAACTAACGTAAGTGTTAAAAGTGAATATCCATTGGCATCAATCAAATTTTTTTCACATATTGTGAAGAACAATGAAGTGAAATTACTCGTTAGCTATTAGGTTTAGGGCTTATAAAGGTCAATACTTTTTTACTCAGAATTCGACTCTCTACCATATTTTGCTATAAAAAAAATAAAAAAAATAAATAAAAAAAATAGTGATTCGTTAAAAAAAAAAACAAAGTCGTACTTCAAATCTTTAAAACGCCCCGAATTATCAAAAAATGTATAATAATGTACCCTTTTAAATCATGTTACTTTTATATGTAACATTTTTTCGTGCAACGCATACTTTGGAAGTTATAACGGTGCACACGTTGCGTGGACCACCCTGTATGTTGTTATACCGATTCTTCTGAGGGTTACCGGCGCTTTGTTCCACACTCTTTTTCCCCTCTCTACCTCGCCGTTGTCTTGGGCTCTCCCACAGTGCCGGAGCAAGTCCAAGCGGTCGCTGGATGTAAACAACGGACGTACAGGTACTGTCGTAGGTAATACGTCCTGTCTCTGAAGCTTTGTTATTGCTCAGTTGTTTTACCATCGGCTACGCTATTCGGTACCGAGAATCGAACCCAAAACATTCCTTAATGGTCATTGTTTTTTATGTCACATACAAACATTTCCATCGGTGTCGGCGGGAATCGAATCCGGGCCCATTGGTTGTGAGCCCATCACGTTGCCCCCATGCCACTGGCCTCCACTAAGAAGATTTTAGCGAATAAAACGTAAAAAAAAGAATCGAGAAACTTGGAATGCATTACTTGATATTTTTTCTGAAAGAGCAGTTCAGAACCCACTTTTGGTGTGATTGTGATTACATTTCAAACGGTTTTTTCCGAGATATTCGCGGTTAAAAAATTAAACAAAATTTTGCAAAATGTATGTCAGAGAAATGGGGGAAGAAATATAAAAATGTTGTCACGTTTAAGTTAGTACTTCAAGGCGAACTATTTTTCTCCAAATAGAAAACTTCCCGGGTTTCGGTATGTTCATTATTCGTGGAACACTGCATATATTAATTTAGCTGAAGATTAACGTGCAACAAGCATCACAATCTCGCTTAATTTTGCTTCAATTTTCTTTTTGTTTCCAGAGAAACTATACAAATCCGTCATGATTTAAAACATCTGTAAGCCAAATTCCAACCAGCTGGTAAAAAAACGAACGTAAATATTTCTGTTATAAGACAATAGAAATATGTCGATATAATAAAATGTTAAGATTCCAGTGTTTAGATTGCGCAAGTATAATAAGACACCAAATCCAAAAAAGCATCACATCAGCAAGGGCATAAGAAATATACATGTTCATGGAAATAACATTACGTTGCTGAGACTTCAAATTTCGGGAGGTGATTCTACAGTATTAAAAACGTTCACCAAGTCCAATAATAAGTGTAATACCAAGAATCAAGAGAAAGAAAAAAAACTCAAAATCTTTTCCCTTAAAACAATTTTTACACATTTCTTTTTCGCAATCAGTATCCCAGGTTACTTCAATACCCATTTCATCAGGTTACCCGACTGGTCATGGACGGAGGATAACCTTGAAACACCCAAACACGCTTCCCAGCTTGAGCAAAAGCCTCTTCCCGCTTCGCTCCCTGCTGCTGTACCAAAACGGAAATTCACATCGACTAAAAAAAACCATTCTACCCCGAGGTATATCTCCAGAATCCACAGATGACTTCCTCGGTATCATAAGATTTCTGGGGAAACAAAGAAAAAAGTCTTCAAGCTATTTAACCTTCCTTTGCAGTTTTTTATTGATTTTTTTCTTGTAACTTATGAGATGTGGGCCTATATCGATTTTCCTCGTTATATGTGAATAACGAGTACACGTGACAAGTATTTGTCGAATACTCAAACGCATAAATTACTTCCGCACGTAATTCTATGATCAGCCTATATTTAAGATGGGATAGTAGCAGTCTCACTTTTTGCAAGCTTTCTCTGTAGCAACCTGCCCGAATAGCAAGCTGACCTCCCTCCCACCAACAATATCCCAAACAATTGCGGGTACGGCTGGGTAGGTAGAATACTCGATGTAAATTACATGGTTTTCAACATGTGAAATACTAGGTATTTTGCACCCCTATTTTTTTTCATTATGTAGTTTACGTCGAGCGACGTAGGCGCCTCTTCTAGTTGTTAGTGCAACTACAAGCAACTACATGTGCATACACGTAGATTGTTAGTTCGTTTCGATTTAGTAATCAAAGTGTTCGAGCAAGAACCTGGTTCGGCGAGAGGGGAAGATTGAGAATAAAATCAACTCGTGCGTGGCGCCGAAAAATGTCTCCTTCGTTTCAGGTCAAACGTTTCTTTATTAAATTGCAAATATATTGAGCGCTATTGCGCACTACGAGTATGACGAGGTTCAGCACTTACGGTAATTAAGAGCCGGTCGAGAAAAGCGCTGAGCACGATACAGAAATTCGAAATACCACGAGCTTGACAAAACGTGGCGAGAACAATCTAGAGCGCGTGTAGCCTAAAAGATCTTCATCCATTCCGAGTGAACACAATGCTTCCTTCCGATCGAATAGCCGAGAATCCGGAAGCCGGTAGGCTACGGGCCCCGATCACGTGATAGCTCGCGAGAGATTGGGAGGCGCTGGTGGCTCCCACCCTCCCGCAAGTTGAGTCGTGGAGAGCGAAGAGGATCGGGCCTTAGCCGGAACATACTCCCCCACCGTCATCGAAGGTCGCTGACACACATTCTGCGTTGCGTGCCGAGCCGTTCTGAGAGTTCGCGTTATTCCGGTTGGCAGCTGGCCGGAAGGACCACAAGCCGAGAGATGGGCCTGTCAAATGTCGAGCTTGCTGTCTGGACGGTGACGGCGTGGGTCAGCCCGTCCTTGCCGGGGTGGAGCGCAGTGGAGCGCATCCGGACGAGAGGTCACTTGGTAGGAGGAAATCGTTAGTCGCTGAGAAGGGCGATAGAGCTGATCTTGATGTCGAACGGCGGGCGCTGCCATTTAGAGATGGACTGACGTCGATGTAGGTAGCGCGAGGGCCATCAACTCCGTATGTTGGAGTTTTCCTTGGATGAGCTGCGAGAGTGAGATCAGAGAGTACGATGGCTAGCGACAGAGCGTGGGAGAGCAAGAGAAAGAGGGGCGAGGAGAGTAAGGGGGCGTGACGGGACGAGACAGAGTAAGAGAGAGCGTGGGCGGGAGAGAGCGACAGGGAGCAAGAGCGAGCGAAAAAGAGCATGAAGGAGCAGGGGAGGGAGAGGAAGACGGAGAGCGAACTTAAGAGAGCGAGGGACAGCAGGGAGAAGCGATAGAGCAAGGAAGCGAGAGAGGGCAAGAGAGAGCCAGAGGGAGCGAGAAAGAGCAACAGAGGGTAAAAACGAGCAGCAAGAAGCGGGAGAACGAGAAATCGAGAGAGCGAGAGAGAGAGAGAGAGAGAGAGAGAGAGAGAGAGCAAGGAACGTAAGAGAGAGCAAAGAGCGAGAACGAGCGAGAAGAGCGGGAGCGACAGAGAGAGAGCGACAAGGAGCAAGGGGGAGCGAGAAAAAGCATGAAGGAGTAGCAGGAGAGGGTGAGAGACACCGAGAGCGAACGTGAAGGAGTGAGAGGGAGCGAGGAATAGCAAAGAGAAGCGATAGAGCAAGGAAGCGAGAATAGGCGAGAGGGAGCTAGAGAGAGCGGAAAAGAGCACCAGAGGGTGAGAGGGAGTAGCAAGAAGCGGGAGAGCGAGAAATCGAGAGAGCGAGAGATAGAGAGAGCAAGGAGTGAGAGAGAGCAAGGAGTGAGAGAGAGAGCAAGGAGCGAGAAAGAGCGAGGAGCGAGAAGGAGCAAAAAGGAGCAATAGCGAGTGAGATAGAGCGAGAAAGGGCGGGGGTGTGAGAGAGCGAGAGAGAGCAAGAGGGAGCGAGATAGAGCATGAAGGAGCAAGAGAGAGTGAGAGAGACCGACAGCGAACGTTAAAGAGTGAGAGGAAGCGAGGGGGCGAGAGAGGGAGAGATCGAGAGGGCGAAGAAGGCGAGTGACAGAGAGTAACATACTCGTGAACCACCCTGCTGCTTCCGTGGACCTTCACAGACCCTCGATCTTCGTGGTGATTGCTCACGATGTGTTAAGGTCATCTCGTCGGAACCAGGGGAGCTGCAGGGACGCTAGAGACAGCTGGCGGGAGGTGGTCAGTCGGTACCCTCCGCATGTGACCGAGCGCTTCGTACTCCTCGAGTGAATCGAGGTAGAGCTTGTGGAATCGAAGGTCCTTGTCGAGCCGAGCTGTAATCCTGCGCAGGCAACACAAAGTGATGTCGTAAAAATCGCCCAGCGAAGAGCTTGGAGCAGGGAAAGGCAAGAGAACAATATAACGACTGGAGCTGTCGCGCGAATGGGTTGTGAGACAGTGCGGTTCACACTCAAGTTCAGAGGGTGACAACTCAGAAGTTGGTCGGTCGAGCCCGTCCTCATGGGTCCAGAATCGAGTGAGGAGGGCGTCGATCTGGTCATTGGGCTCCGTGTTAAGGAGTGACGTTGCCTGCGTGAATTGAAGCGGCCCTGTGGGCCGGTAGACAATCCACCCGAGATGCGTGAGCTGAGCGACGGGAGCAGTTGGCCCGGTCTTGCAAATTCTGGTCGGACAAATTGACCGAAGGCATCTGCGCCGGCGAGAATGTCGACAGGAGCTGGTGTGCGATATTTCTCGTCCGCGAGCTGGAGATCCTCGAGATGGGCCCAACTAAGATGATCTGCTGGGAAAGTTGGAAGAGCGGTTAAGAGATGGTCGAATGCATGAGCAGTTAAATTGAACGAGTAATTAGAGTAATGAGATTTGAGAGTAATTTCGAGAGAGCCGTGTTCGAGAGAAAGACGAACGTTCTTCCTCCACCCTGAGGAGCGGCCACGGAGGTCCGTGCTGGAGGCGATGAGGTGCTCCCGATGACAGAACGAGCAAAGGTAGTGATTGGCCATCGGCCACGTTCCGGTTGCAGTGGACTGTATGAGCGAAGGTCGGTCAGCTGAGTGGGGAGCTTGTCGGGGGAGCTAGAGCGTACGTTGAGAGAGCGATGCGCAGAACTGATGCAGGGGCAACGAGGTACGCGCACTTTTCGGAAATGGCGGACACTGAGCGGGGCGAGACGCGTCAGCGGAGCTAGAATATACGAGAGAGCGATGCGCAGGACGGGTGCGAAAGGAACGAGGTACGCGCACTTTTCGGGTATGGCGGACACTGAGAGGAGCGTGACGCGTCGATAGATCTCAGCTGTAAGGTGAGAAATCGATGCGCGGAACTGATGCAAGCGCGACGAGTCGCGCGCACTTGTTCGAAAATGGCGGACACTGAGCCAAGCGAGATGCGTCGGCGGAGCTAGAGCGTACGTTGAGAGAGCGATGCGCAGGACGGGTGCCAAAGCAACGAGGTACGCGCACTCTTCTGAAATGGCGGACACTGAGAGGAGCGCGACGCGTCGATAGATCTCAGTTGTAAGCTGAGAAAGCGATGACCGAAACCGATGCAAGAGCGACGAGGTACGCGCACTGGTGAGCTGAGACGGTGCGAGAATGTAGGTCAAGAACGATGCGCACGACGAGTACGAAAGCGACGCAGTACGCGCACGAATCAAAATGGGCTGAACTGAATAATGAGCTAAGCGTGGACGGAGTGGGAGCGTATGTCTACAGCGATGCGCGATTCGAATCGCGAATACGACCGGGTACGCGCACGTAGTGAAGATGGCCAGAGCCGAACGATGCGCGACGCGTCGATGGAGCTAGAGAGTCGAAAGCAATGCGTGAAACGAGTCGCGAATATGACCGGGTACGCGCATGTATTGAAGATGGCGGGAACAGAACGATGCGTGACGCGTCAATGGAGCGAGAGAGAGTCGAAAGCGATACGCGAAACGAATCGCGGATACGACCGGGTACGCGCACGTATCGGACGTATCCGTTGTGTATCACGAACGAAGCGCAGGGCGCGACATGAGCACAAAAATAAGAATGACGAGAGCTGAACGAGACGTGAAGCGTTGACGGCACGAGAATGCAAGTTGGGAGCGACGCGCGGAGCGAGTCGCGAACACGATAGAGTACGAGCATTGATTAATAATGGCCGAAACTGACCGGTGCGCGGAGCGTCGATGGAGCGAGTGAGTATATCGCGAGCAAGCGCGACGATGACGAGCAAGGCGCGGAGCGAGCACGAAATCAAAGATGGCGGCAACTGAGCGATGCGCGACCCGTCGATCGGGCGAGAGAGCTCGGCGAAAACGACGCGCTAAGTGGTGGGGAGTGGGACGAGGCGCGCGCACTAACGCAAGAATGGCAAGCACTGACTGATGTTCGACGCGTTGATCGAGCGAGACCGTGCGACGAGAGCGATGCGCGAAGCGGTTGGCGACACGATCGACGACGCGCATTGGTTAATAATGGCAGAGACTGAGTGATGCACGACGCGTCGATAGAGCGAGAGCGAGAGGCGATGCGCAAGGCGGTCGCGAGCACAAAGGGTACGCGCAACTTGCAATATGGCGGACCCGCGTAGATGACGACGCGTTTGCGAGCACGTGAACTGAATTTATGATTTTGCAGGTTGTAACGAGCTTGACGAGCTCCTCTCTCTCTCCGATCCGGCTCGAAGGACCAAAAAATGTTCAAGCAAGAACCTGGTTCGGCGAAAGGGGAGGATTGAGAATAAAATCAACTCGTGCGTGGTGCCGAAAAATGTCTCCTTCGTTTTAGGTCAAACGTTTCTTTATTCAATTGCAAATATATTGAGCGCTATTGCGCACTACGAGTATGATGAGGTTCAACACTTACGGTAATTAAGAGACGGTCGAGAAAAGCGCTGAGCGCGATACAGAAATTCGAAATACCACAAGCTTGACAAAACGCGACGAGAACAATCTAGAGCGCGTGTAGCCTAAAAGAGCTTAATCCATTCTGTGTGAACACAATGCTTCCTTCCGATCGAATAGCCGAGAATCCGGAAGCCGGTAGGCTACGGGCCTCGATCGCGTGATAGCTCGCGAGAGAGTGGGGGTCGCTGGTGGCTCCCACCCTCCCGCGAGTTGAGTCGTGAAGAGCGAAGAGGATCTGGCCTTAGCCGGAACACAAATGAAAAGTCGATTATTAGCCGATGAATTTGCATTATTCGAATAAAATAAATCACAGTGGCATGCTTCTCCATGTTTATCGGCAAGAAGGCAGCTATGAAAGTCAAACAGAGAATGAGAGACCTGTCACGTTTGCGAAGCACAATATATTTGGAATGCTGGGATTCTACAATATGAAACGAAGTAGTACACACGAAAAAAAAACGAGCCAAAGCCGTACCTCCATTTTGAAATTAAATGATTTGCATTCAAGAGAGATTTACATTGATTCGGAGCCTAGTGATGAGAAACAAAGTTTACATAATTTTTGATTACTTAGAGGACCCTGAGTCCATGTACTCATAATTCCATCCACGAACCTTCCTCACCAATATCAATTAAACAATCCCGAGATTGACGATAACATTGTTTAGATGTGCTTTTGATTAGGTTAGATGGTTTATGACGTATTCGACGTTTTTTACAGTTTTCTACATTTTTGACGTATGATACCGGATATTTTACATGAAATGTCGAAAACCCTAGACATCATCATTTTACCCAACCCTGATTTTGGGCTACTCCTCTTCGACCGCTAAGCTTGCTGGAAGGGGTAATGCAGGGTGTCTCAACTTCCGTCATTCCAAGTCAGTATAATCCTTTTCTCTCCTACTAGACCAACCCTCCGATTAGCGGTCGAGGAGAAATAGCTCGCAATTGTTCGGGCTCTCGGTTAATACAGAGACAGCTTGCAAAGAGTGAGGCTGCTACAGAGATTAGAGGATAGATGTACAGTGGAGCCCGTTTTTGCGGTCGATGTTTTTGCAGCGCTACCACCCGTAGCGGCGAGCCGCAAACTGAACTAGGGGGCCTATGGTTAGCTGCGCCTATAGCTAGTAATGCCCACAGCTATTAATGTTTATTTTGTGTGACTTTTTACGAGCCGCACAAGTAACTTTCCGATTTGCGGGCGAAATTTTTGAATTATGTTTTCCTCAAAAACCTAAAAAACTACCCGACAAAATTGGACCAAAGTCTAATCAGCTCTAAGTTTAAGCGAGACACATCGATTGCATCATTGATCATTCCGATCGCATCATTAGTTTTAGAGAAAACGTTAACGAAAAATTGATCAAAAACGTACGTACGTACATACGCCTCCCGCCCCCCCCCCCCCCACACACACACCGACACAAACATTTTGCTTAAAATAGGCTAAAATGACGCCAATGACATCGAAACGTGAAGATCTGACAAAAAAACGATTTTCGATTTTCGGGGTCATTACAATAACTTCCCTATCATCGGGAAGTTAAAAATGTGGATATAAACGGCTGTTGCGGCAGATTCCGGACCACCGACTTGTCGATGTACCGGTCAGAGTTACAGACCTCGCCAATGTAGACGTGAAAAAAATGGCTTGCTTCCGGTTCTAGACACCTGAGCTCGGAGGCTCCGCCCCCTGCACGTGATGGACGAGATTCCGATGTTATACCAGACACACACACACACACACACACGAACACACACACACACACACACACACACACACACACACACACACACACGCACGCACACACGCACGCACGCACGCACGCACGCACGCACGCACGCACGCACGCACGCACGCACGCACGCACGCACGCACGCACGCACGCACGCACGCACGCACGCACGCACGCACGCACGCACGCACGCACGCACGCACGCACGCACGCACGCACGCACACACACACACACACACACACACACACACACACACACACACACACACACACACACACACACACATGTGTATATGATACAGGAGAAAAACTCTTGAGCCTCGGAAAAAGGAAAACTTTTTTGTTCAATTTTGAAAAAACGTTAAAAAAATATTTTCGTTAACATTTTCTGACCTCCTTTTCCTGATTCTTCATGTAGAACACAGGGCCGGCGGAAGAACTTGAGCCCGGGTGCGGAGTAAAAGGGTGGGGGCAAAGGAGAAATAAGTAAAGAAGGGGAGGAGGTAAATGAGGGGAGATGGAAAATTAGAATAAAATGCCAACGATCTTACGATACGATTTTTTTATTTCACAACCGCGAAAGTTGCCATTCGTTTCGAATTTTTTGTAATAAATTCGTTCAATAGTACATCTATGTCCAAATGATCGAGCATGGAACATGACGATCCCGAAATCGTGAATAGCAAACGAATAAAAGGTGCGTATTCAGGCACAAGTTTAAGGCTCTATTCTTTTGTTTTAAACAATTCGATCATTGCTTTCGAATGCTTTGCTTCCGTTTTATTGCGTTTTACCATGTCCAAAAACATTTTACGATCCGATAGGGGTCTGTCTGCATCATAATCGTTTTTATAAAAATTTACGATGTTGTCTTCATCGGTAGAACTTCCAGTTGCGAACGGCTCTAAAGATTTATGAAATCGATTACCTTCGGTGTTAAATCGTGTTTCTAAAGACGCCGCAACTTGATCGTAAATCGTGAAATGGTTTTTTCGGTACCACTAGTGAGGACTTTGAAAAACGTCATTTTCGGACTGGCCTTGATCAAGGCGCTTAGGAATTTTTTGCCCACGAGGCATCTTTGGACCACCTATATCGAAATCTCTCACGTTATCAATTGTTTTCCGACACTTTTCCCAAATAACGTCGAATTTCGAATCACGAGAAGAATCGAAATGGAATGATACGACTGCAACTTTCTCCAAGGAATTGCAGACACTAACGAAAAGAAAAAATCGAAAGATAGCATTTGCGAAAAAATACCGGAAGCTCTTCGTGAAACGGAGACGTCAACGTCAGTGCGAGTTGAAAATTTCAATACTATTCATTATTTTCTTAGAGAGTAATGTATAATAATAGTAAATAAACTACCCGGCATGAACGAGAACAAATGCTGCTTCTCCTTCTCTGTGTTACTGCTTTTGAACGGCACCAACACGAATACGTACACACTATACATGCACTATACATGAGTAGTCATACACATCGACATATAGATATTAGGGTGGCTTGAAAAAGAACTTTTTTCTCTGATTTCAATCAAAATACATCCACTGCAAAGTATCTTGCACCCGGAGAATTCACCGCAAATGAACCCGATCGGACCATTTTTAGGGGTCGCGCAAGATTTTTCACGTGTTTCCATATGATTAACATGGGATGAACGAAAAGTTTCCATTTAAAAAATCGTAGCTCCACGAATTTCAAAGATACGTTGATCCTGTAAAACCATTTGAAAGCTTTTTAAAAACCGCTTAAAATGGCATGCAGACCTTTGGAATCCGATTGTAATTTACGTCGGTAATTTTGTTTTTTCCTAAGGAATTATCGACAGAAATTGCAATTGGATCCCAAAGGTCTGCATGCCATTTTAACCGGTTTTTGGAGAGCTCTCAAATGGAACTTACCGAATCAACGTAGCTATAAAATTCGTCGAGCTACGATTTTTTCGACGCCCCCTAATAGGTATGAACTGCTAATGTCGCGAGAAAAAGTGAAAACGAAATAGGAAGAGAGGAGACTTGGGTGGGTCTAAGCGTCACTCTCTCTAAGTTAACGCTGATTGGTCGCAATCATTCACGATGGATGAGATGGAGAGAGATAGGCTTAGACCCACCCAAGTTTTCTCTCTTCCTATTGCGATTTCACTTTTTCTCGCGGATTAGTAGTCCATATCAATATGCCGATGGTAATGATATACATGGGGCATTCCATGGCATTCCGGGTAGTCGCGTACTCTTGACTCAAAATTTTTGCCACACGATTTGTAACATTAATATACATCGAAAATGAAGAGACACGTGTTTCAAAGTTTGCCGTTTTCAGCGCTCGCTATTGAGATGCAGTAGATTGAAGGTTTCCAATTATTGACGATATTTCGAATTTCAAATCGATATGTCTCGACAACCGCCAATAATAATTAAAAAAAACTAAGGCAGCTTTTTCTTGTGTTTTTACACGGTCTATGCAATAAAAATAAGTACATTTATGTTGCACTGTTTGAACTATTATTAATTAACAATTAATCCACTAAAGGACTAAACATTGAATATCTCAAAAAATACCTATTTTATTTTTCTTATTTTTTTTAATCTAAATTCTGTAAATAAAAACAAAATGATTGAGACCACCCTTAACTTGGCTATAGACTTAGTTTAGAAGTTACAGCTTTTTTTGTGATAAAATACACATTTAATTTGGTTCATTTCTCAGCGATAATTCACATTGCATTGTGAACTATTGGTCACTCGTTGTAACGAACACTTGTAACATATATACGCATACATGAGCATATATAAGTATGTAGGGGATTCCACGGGGAAACCGGAATCTGCATACCGTCGGATCAACATTTTTGACCCACGATTTTTGATATTGATATACGTCGAAAATGAAGAGACACGTGTTTCGGGGTTTGACGTTTTTAGCGCCCGTTATTGAGATGCAATGGAATTCGGTCCTTTGCGATAAAAATATGTATATTTTTATCGCAAAGGAAAGTGTGAAGACAAAAAAAAGCTTACCTGGTTTTTCAATTTATCATTAGCCGTTGTTGAGATATATCGATTTGAAATACTGAATACCGTCCATAATTGAAAAAATTAATTCCATTGCATCTCAATAACGGGCGTTAAAAACGTCAAACCCCGAAACACATGTCTCTTCATTTTCGACGTATATCAATATAAAAAATCGTGGGTCAAAAATATTGATTCGACGGTGTGCAGATTCCGGTTTCACCGTGGAATCCCCCATATATTTATATCTGTATACTTATATATGCTCGTGTATGCGTATATATGTTACAAATGTTCGTTACAACGAGCGGCCAATAGTTCAGAGTGCAATATGAATTATCGCTGAGAAATGAACCAAATTAAACGTGTTTTTTATCACAAAAAATCTGTAACTTCTAAACTAAGTCCATAGCCAAGTTGAGGGTGGTTTCAATCGTTTTGTTTTTATTCGCAAAATTTAGATAAAAAAAATAAGAAAAATAAAATTGGTATTTTTTGAGATATTCAATGTTTAGTCGATTAATTGTTAATTAATAATAGTTCAAACGGTGCAACATAATTGTACTTATTTTTATTGCATAGACCGTGAAAAGACAAAAGAAAAAGATTCCTTGGGTTTTTTAAATTATTATTGGCGGTTGTCGGGATATATCGATTTGAAATTCGAAATATCGTCAATAATTGGAAACTTTCAATCTACTGCATCTCAATAGCGGGCGCTGAAAATGGCAAACCCCGAAACACATGTCTCTTTATTTTCGATGTATATTAATGTGAAAAATCGTGGGGCAAAAATTTTGAGTCAAGGGTACGCGACAACCCGGAATGCCATGAAATGCCCCATATATATCTGTTTCGCTTCCATTCTTCCCGCCAATTCCCGCCATCGATTTCTGATTGGCTGTGTTTACACTTATAGTTTACATAATTCGTCGCCGATGCAGAGCCGCACAAGCGTGTGGTGCTGTTTACGAAAAAAAAATGTTTTTTTTTTCAAATAAATAAAATTTCAAGAAAAAACCCACGCTCGAGAACTTCGCGTGTGGAATTCCATACCCGGGAAATTTTCGGGTGTGGAGTTGTCCATACCCCTCATAGGTCTCCTGCCAGCCCTGACTAAACAAACATCTTCGAAAAAGAACATTTTTGGAATACTGTAAAATTCGGAAAAGCCGTGAAAGTACACTACCGTCGGATATTATCAGGACACTAGCGAGTCGTACTGCAGAAATAACTTCTGTCTTTGAACGTCGATAACTTCGCGACAAATAAAGCTAGAGACTTTTTTAAAGCACCGTTAGAAAGGTCATGAATATTTGAATTCATCGATATATTTTAAATAATATTTCAATTACTGAGCACTGAGATAGCGTGTAAAAAAGATTGAAAAAAAATCGGATTTTTCCGAAACTTTCTATCTCGACTTCAACTCATGGCCAAAGCTAGGAAAATTTTTCAGAAGTTTGAAACTCCTCACGCATGATCTTTGAAACCTTACCTGTAATTCAAGCTCAAGTAGTATGAAAAATCTTCGGGGGTTCTTGAGATATCATGAAAACTGTGCAGGCGTACGTAAGTCAAGCGCGAGCACAAGTCGACGGTCTCGCTCGCTTTTTTTCTCGGGGAAGCAGGACCGAAACGGATCATGAGTGCAACGGGCGCTTGTATAGAGTACCCTTGCGAAAGCATATTTTATATACCCAGAATAATTATTCAATATTGCGAAGAAAAATTAAACTGCTGTAAATAATAACAATAAAATAAAAAAATATCGACGGATAAAACGTAATTACGCGGCAAAATCAATTATTTAAGGTATAAAGTACTTTTTTCATTTGAACAAAGACAAATTTTTTCATTGCTTTTCACCGACCATATATTCCAATATTGCGATAACATTTTCTTCAAATTTTCGACTCATCGAAGTAACCGCCTTTCGCTCGAATCACCGCCTTGCAGACAGCTGGCATTCTGTCTGTTGATTTGTTTAACGTTTCCGTACTAATATTCTACCAAACGTCTTGAAGTCCCGTCCAGAGTTGCTGGGCATTGGTCGGGCCGAGCAGCCTCAGCGCTCTATCCAACTCGTCCCACAGTAACTCGATCGGTTTACAATCCGGTGACGGCGGAGGCCATTCCATATTTTCTAAAACTCCTTCCTTCTTTTTTTTTCGATGTAGTTAACGCACAGTTTTGATTTATGTTTCGGGTCGTGGTGCTGCTGGAAAATGAACTTCCCGCTAAAAAGCTGCTTGGCCGATGGCAATGCGTGCTTCCAGAGGATTTGATAATATCCTTCCTTATGTAAAATCGCTTCGATTTTCTTAAAATGTCCGGTTTTGCCGTTCCCAAAACGTCCGCAAACCATCACGGAACCTCCTCCATGCTTCACTGTAGGGACGATATACTGAACGTGCATGCGTTCGCCCGGTTGACGACGAACGAACACTCGTCTCTTTCCGCCGAACAACTCGAACTTCGACTCATCAGTAAAGAGAACTGATCTTCATTTTTCTGCCGTCCACGAAATATGCCTCCCTGCCCACTGTAATTGCTTTCGCTTATTTATGGCTCTCAAAAAAGATTTTCTTTCAGCCTCGCGCCGTTTCCAACCAGCTTCTAGTAGTCTATCTTTAACCACTGTGACAGATACGTTGGAATTATTCGGTCGAGAAGCGTTGAATTCTTCGCAAATTCGAGAAGCAGTTTTCCTTCTGTCCCTTTTACTGATGAGCACGATAAACGTATCTTGCTGCTCATCTCTACACCGTTTCTTCCCACGACGACTTCTATTATTAATTTTTTCAGAATCTTCATATCGATTTATCGTTCACTCCACGCCTGACTTTGATTTTTTCGTTTTTTAGCGATTTCTCGATAACTGAACCCCTATTCGTGTAATGGAACTATTTTAGTTCGTGTAAGCGGACTAATTTCGCGTCTCGGTGGCATTTCTATCGGTTTTTTGAACGACTGCTTATATAATCTCTACGAGCCGGTGATATCGGAGGAAAAACAAAAGGAATGACTCCCCTGACGACCGGCGTTATCATTAATTTGTTTTCGTTTGTCTTTCAACCGTGTAAAAGGTTTTCAAACTTGTATTCAATGAACCTGACATTGTCCTAAAAAAAGAAATAGGTCCTTGTTAAAATTATAACATTATGCAAAAAAATGTCATGCTTTCTGACCGAATATCCCTGGGGTAACACCCTGATTATAACACTTATTAAAAAGACTTAAGAAATTTTGCTTGGGGACATGGGCGAGTGATGCTGAAGAAAGTACTAAAGGGCTAGAATTGACAAATCTGCGGAGATTCCGTTTTAGTTGAACGAAATTGAGGAGTGGTAGAACCAGCTATGTCATAAAAGTAGAACGGGTTCGGAAAAGAATGTGATAACTGAATCCTCCTTCCGATAACTCATTTTACAAAAAGATATCGATCCGGAACATAAGTTTGGAGATACTATTAAGGTTGTTGACCGTCGAAATAAAAGTAATGTCAGGCTTTTTAAATTCATGCAGCACATAGATTTATTTTGTCTGCACCAACTGGAAAAAGATCGAATCCGATTACAATGTTTGTTTTAAAGATATTGAACATTAAATTTTGAACGAAGTATCATAAAAATGCATTGCTTATATGGCGAAAAGCATCACCGGCCACATTTAACGACGTATGTCTCTTCTATGAGTAATGCCAGCTTTATGAAAAACTAATATAATATTGTACGGAGTATGAGGATCACGATCGTGTAAACGTATTGCAGGATTACAAGGGAATTCGCAGAGAAATCTCGAAAATACTAGACAAATCTATGAGAAAATTATGCAAAGCAAGGTGGCTTCCTGAAAATTTGACAACGCCGGATGCGCTGCGAGTGGCACGAGCGGAAGCCATGGAATGCCTAAAAATCGAAAACATATACGGGGCGACCTACTTTCTTACTCTCATGTAATAAGAAATTTATTGAACTATCAATCTTTCATTAAGTAGACTTAATAAACATTGATTGTTTACCATAATAACCATTTGTAATCGTTCGGTAATGAATAAATTTATTGTTTTCATACATTCAGTACCAAATTTTAATATTTGATTTTTGACGATACATGTACGGTGAGTTTAACAAGTCGGTGAGAGCAACAAATCTAAATAATATCTGCACGGAAATCCAACACAGTATCTATCACTTTCAACGATTTTGTGGCCCGAGCTCTTCCGTCTATTTCCTTCGAAAGTAAGGCCCTAATGCCGGTCTCCCCCTCTGAAGAAAACGTATCAATCAACAAATCAAAGTTGATGGCAGCTGATGCCATCTTTGGTATCATATGGCAGGAGACAACTCCTTCTAACGGTGCCAATGTTTTTCTCACTTCATTTCGTTGTTCTACGATCGCTCTTTGTGTTAAGATTTCCCATACTGTTTTCTTACGCTCTATAAGAACGCTATCCGGTATTTCCAAACACGCGACAAGGTTTTGGAGTATTAGCCGAATTGCCTGGTACGTTTTCCGAATTTGACATTTCAAATTGACATTTCAACTAAAGAAAAAAAAACAAGTGACATACATACCTACTCGAGATGCTGCAAAACTTCACAGTATACTGGCGACGTTGCTGGCGAAGATTTCGTTCACTTTTATACCCTGGTTAAAAGAGAATGATATATATTATTTATTCAATAGAATTGAATTCTAGATAAATGTTTCGTATGAATAATAATTAACGAATATCTGATGCTCAAGAATTATCACGTATTGCCACATTCCAAAACATTAACATGTGATACCACTACTTATCGGTACACGTGGTAGTGATGACGTCACACAATGTATAAGCATAGGAGACTCCCCTGTTCCCTCTACCCGCGCGAGAGACACGGTTATCAACCTTAAAAACCGGGTCACAATGTATCGCGGTGGAAACGAATTAAAGAATTGTTTTTTGTTTTAAATTAAAAAATGACTAAATTCATGTAGTTAAAGAATTATATCTAGTTGTTTGCGGGAGAATTAATGGATTATCATGATTTTTTTCAGCCATGTTAACATAATTTTATTACGATACATTATACAGTACCAAGGACAACATATATTGGGGTACTTGGATGAATTGTTTCATGAAAAAATTTTCAATTTTGGGGGAACTATTGCCGTTGTCCCAAAACACCTTTTTGAAGATCACTCGCGGTGAGCATGATATCTCCAGAACAAAGGCTCATTTGAAATAAAAGAGAGTCGAACCTTGCACATTGCTTCCTCATAATTTTTACATTTGCCAGAGTTTCCTGTGTGAGGAACTGTGTCGATCAATTTTGGCTTCCTCATAAAGGAAGCTTTCTCAAATGTAAAAAATTATGAAGAAGCAATGTGCAAGGTTCGACTTTGCACCCTTGTTTTTGTATAAAATCCGTTCGTAAATCAATCTAGTCCCGAATAAATACATGGTGAATTCCATGTCAAATCTGAAAAATTGAAAGTTGCATCAAATTTAAACACCTAGATAGATTTTGCCCAAATTCAATACGAAAAACCTTTTGATAATAGTGCAACTTTGTTTCAAATTTTATTCAGTAATCTCAAGAATTGCACCAGCTAGAGAGCGCACAGCGATTCCTTACACCTTTCAGAATTCTTCAAAACCAAAGCACTGCATGGGTTTTTTCAAATTCAGTAACAAGCATCTCCTTGTAGTTGGACAACATTTTACTGAATTTGAGCTCGATATCTCTTAAATTGTGGGAGTTTGAAACCGAAAAAAAATTTTAGAATTTTTAAAAGTGGCGGAAAAATAAAAGACCTACTTGGATTTTCCTGACAATTTTATCATGCTATGCGCCTTGAACCCTTTACATGTGTGACGAATTTCAGCTTGATATCTCGAGCCATTCTCAAGTTGTGAACGTTCAACCAATGTTACATACACAGTAGGGTGGTTCTTATTGGGTTCATTTTTGAAATGTGATTGGGGACCGGTGTCAATCAATGGCAAAAAAAAATGTTGAGCTTAATTTCAACCTCTCAGTCCAACTCCTTCCCCTTCCGAAAAGCACGTGAAGTCTCCCGTTCAAAATAGACGCAATTTTTCTCCATCCCGGTAATTATATTCGTGGGAGGACTAATTATTCTTGACAAAATCCAATACTATATGGAATTCACGGGTATAAACCCTACTTTCAGGGAAAAAATATAACACATGTATGGGTCATTTGTATATTATTCACGCTTTTTTGAATTTAAAATTGATGAATCTGTATAAAACCTGAGCCGAGTGAGACGAAATTGACGTAAAACATTCAACTCAACCTTCCCGAACGATCACAATCAATGCAGGGTCCCGTCACTCTCAAATATTCTATTTATTTCAGAATTATCCCAATAAATTGGAGGACGATCGTCAGGGACCGGTGCGAAGGTGCGTGTAAATGTGGCATGAAATGACCCATGGGTCATATTTTTTCCCTGAAAGTAGGGTTTACACCCGTAAAATCCATATCGTATTGGATTTTTTCAAGAATAATCACTCCTCCCACTAATATAATTACCAGGATGGAAAAAAATTGCGTGTATTTTAAACGGAAAACTTCAACTGCTTCTCGGAAGGTGAAGGAGTTGGACTAAGAGGTTCAAATTAGGCTCAACAATTTTATTTTTTTTGCCATTGATTGACATCACTCTCCAATCACATTTCAAAAATGACCCAAATAAGAACCACCCTAATGCACACAAACACACACACACGCACGCACGCACACACACACACACACACACACACACACACACACACACACACACACACACACACACACACACACACACACACACACACACACACACACACACACACACACACACACACACACACACACACACACACACACACACACACACACACACACACACACACACACACACACACACACACACACACACGCACGCACACACACACACGCGCACACGCACACGCACACACGCACACACACACGCACACGCACACACACACACACCCACACACGCACGCACGCACGCACGCACGCACGCACGCACGCACGCACGCACGCACGCACGCACGCACGCACGCACGCACGCACGCACACGCACACGCACACGCACACGCACACGCAAACGCACACGCACACGCACACGCACACGCACACGCACACGCACACGCACACGCATACACACACACACACATACATCCGGACATTTTTTCTCAATGTGATTTCTCGGCGTTTTGGGACATTCTGAACACGAACACATGAAAGTCTGGAGAACATTTTTTTTCACGAAAACAAAGCTTCCGCTATGAGGAAGCAAAACCGAAAAGTTCGGTTGGTATAATATTGAACGCAGTTCGTGAACGAAGGGCTTAGCGAAATTTTGATTTCTTAAATAACGTCGTCAATTTCTCCGATAAGTTTGATTTTTGAGATTTCAAAGATCTTGTTGAACTTTTCGTTCACGAGCTGCGTTCAATGTTCCACGAACGAAATCTTTTTGGTTTTTTATTTCAGATGAGCCTTTCCAGACATATCATGCTCACCGCAAGTGGTCTTCAAAAAAAGGTGATTTGGGACAGCGGCCTCCAAAATTTAAAATTTTCCCATGAAAAATGCATATATGTCTCTGAATATATGTTGTAATTCATACTTGATAGTGGGTTATAATAAAACTATGTTAACATGGCCAAAAAAAATCATAAAAAACCCTTGGTTTTCCTGCGAACAACTGGATAACCCCTTAACAAATTTTTGACAATTAACCTGTATCTTTAACGTATTTAGAAGTGTTCTACATCGCTCTTATATGTAAGTAATTTGAATGATATACACCACGATAAAAAATCTTATAAAGTAGTTTTTTTCCAAATTAACATTGATTAATGAATTGTCATTTTTATCATCATCATTTATAGCAGTTTAATTTCTTTGAAGCATTGGAATAATAATTTTTTCTATATCAATGCAGGTCATACTAAATTCGAAAAAATGTATGCATGTATTAGAATTAGAATAAAAATATGCTTCTGAAAACGTACCCCGTACAAGTGCCCGTTGCACTCAAGACCCGTTTCGGTCCTGCCCCCGCGAGAAAACAAGCAGCCGAGACCGTCGACTTGTGCAATCGATGGCCTGCGCTCGACTTACGCACGCCTGCACAATTTTCAAGATAATTCAAGAACCTTTGAAGATTTTGTATACTTCTTGAACTCGAATTCCAGGTAAGGTTTTAGAGATCATGCGTGAGAAATTTCAAACCTCTGAAAAAATGTTCCTAATTTTGGCCATGAGTTGAAGTCGAGATAGAAAAGTTCGGAAAAATCCGATTTTTTTTCAATCTTTTTTACACGCTATCTCAGTGCTCAGTGATTGAAATATTATTTGCAAAATATCAATGGATTCAAATATTCATGACCTTTCTAACAGTGCATTTAAAAAATCTCTAGCTTTATTTGTCGCGAAGTTATCGACAAGACAGAAGTTATTTCTGCGAGCACGCCTCGATAGTGTCCTGATAATATCTGTCGGTAACGTGTAAATAATTACCAAAAAAAAAAGTATTTTCGATGATTGATGATTTTTGAAGATTGAATAAAACTTAGGAATATTCAAATACGAAAATTCGTTGGACAAACGAAAAATGTTGCAAGACCGTCTTCTTTTAACCGTTAGGTCACGAGATATGTGCTTTCAAAGATAAAATAAAAAAATCCTGAAAGATTTTCAATGTGTCTAATAATTCTCTGTACCCGTCTATTTCTAGATTTTATTCAATAAAAGACAACAGTTGCACCGGAAAGAAAAAAAAGACCACCATAAATCAGGATTCGAACCCAGTATCCGGCGTGGCGATCAGACACCTTAACGATTTTGCCGTCTCGAACATTGACATTTCGTTCATTTTTATTCAACAGACCAGTCTGGTGATTATATTATAAGAAAAGTCAACACCAAGTCAAAGTCAAGTTTTGGCTAAAATTATTGAAAACTTATGGTCATGTTTTCTGCTTAATGTTAGAGAAACGATGACATAATGAATTCATAATTTCCGAGGTGATTCAATGCAAGTAGTTGAGTACAAAAAAGTGATAAATACTTGAACAAGAGAAGAAATTGCTCGTTGATCATTGGTTGACTATAAATTATTATGGTTATAAATTGATAACAAATTATTGAAAGAAAATAATTTATTGATATTTCCATACGGATCCGAACGGCACGGATCCCATATTTGAAGAGACAGCGCTATTAGCGCTGTTACGGAGCAAGAGAGAACGTGCGAGAATATGTCGTCCATGTATATACTCACATATGCCGCGTTGTGACGCGATATATATGAGTCATTCTCTTAAAACCCGACACACTTGTGGACCTCATAGTGCTCGATCGCCTTGTAATTTTGACATTCATTTATATATGTCAAACAGAGGACACTCAATTTTTTTCAGATTTTTCAAATGACATTTATGTCCCATAAAGGTCATTGATCTTTTGGCATTTTTTCAAATTTTAACTTATAAATGAATTTTTTCTGCATATAATCGCGGAAAAGAAAATTCTGGACAGAATAGTTTTTTTTGTAAAAAATCCGCAGCTTTTCAATGAAAATATTGTCGATCCAATTCGTTTTCAGAAAAACACTGAAAAATGCGAAAACAAATTGAAAAGTCGTTTTTCGTGACAAGCCTTAAGGTTTAGATCAACAAAAGTATTTTTTTTCGGATTCCTTGGGGTGTTTTACGTATTTATTGAAGTTTTTAGACTGGGGTAAGCAACTGGGGCACTGCAGCAATAGTTTTGGTCAGAAAACGAGAATGAAAAAAAAAGTTACGCAAATTTTATCATGTTTAAAAATCGCTTTATTTGTATGTGATTACTCTTTTCAAAAAAGAAGTGATACGTCGACAATCAAAACATGAAGTCATCCAATCAAAATAGTGAAGCCAGTTTGTATGGCCAATCGGGATCGTTGAGATCTGATTTTGAAATCCAAATTCATGTGGTTGAAAAACTTTTCTATTTTGCGGATGGTGCACCGCAACAATTCAAGAACAAAAAGGCCTTCGCGAATTTGTGTTACTACGGTTTTGATTTCGGAGTTCAAGCAGAATGGCATTTTTTGCGACTACACACGGGAAAGGGCCCTGTGACGGACTGGCCGGCACAGTAAAACGTCACGCAGCACGAGCCAGCTTGCAAATGAGCACAGGGAAGCAAATTTTGACATCCTCTGATTTGTTCGAGTGGGCATCTAATACTTTCGACAACATCGATTTCGTTTTCGTCGGAAAGGATGTACATGATAGTACAACGAATTTCCTCGAAGCACGGTTTTCTCAAGCGATCACTGTCAAAGGCACTTAAAACTATCACAGAATAGTATTATGCACTTCACAAGTAGGTTACGTTCAGGCGAGTAAATGTTCGACGTCTATACACTTTTCCACTGTTAAAGCGCTGAAACAGTGAGAAAAATCTATTTATACACATTATAAGACAAATAAAGAGATTTTTGCTTTTTTTGTCATTCTCGTTTTTGTTACCAAAACTATTGCTGCAGTACCCCAGTTGCTTACCCCAGTCTAAAAACTTCACCAAATAGGTAAAACACCCCAAGGAATCCGAAAAAAATTTTTTTGTTGATCTTAACCTTAAGGCTTGTCACGAAAAAAGACTTTTCAATTTGTTTTCGCATTTTTCAGTGTTTTTCTGAAAACGAATTGGATCGTCAATATTTTCATTGAAAAGCTGAGGATTTTTTACAAAAAAACTATTCTGTCCGGAATTTTCTTTTCCACGTCGATATGCAGAAAAAATTCATTTATAAGTTAAAATTTGAAAGCATGTCAAAAGATCAATGACCTTCATGGGACATAAATGTCATTTGAAAAATCTGAAAAAAATGGAGTGTCTTCTGTTTGACATACATAAATAAATATCAAAGTTACAAGGCGATCGATCACTATGAGGTCCACAAGTGTGTCGGGTTTTAAAAGAATGACTCATATATTCAAATTAGCGCCTATTATGAAAAATTAATTAATTCTATCTTACTTTTACATTCATTCCATCAAATCTTACATTTATTCCATCTGATATCTTAATAAAAATATCAGAATATCAGTCAGGCCTGGTCCATCGAGATATAGATATGAACCTAAAATACTGCGAGAAAAAGTGATATCGTAATAGAACGAGAGGAGACTAGGTGGGTTTATCCCTCTCTCTCCCTTTTCCGTGAGAGAGAGTGAGAGAGGGATAAACCTACCTATTCTGATCTCTTTCTATTACGATTTCACTTTTTCTCGCAGTATTATCAGTCCATATCTATATGTCGATGGCCTGGTCATATGTATATAATATCGAAATCTCATCCACCACGTGCATGGGGCGTAGCTGTCTAGAACCGGAAGCCAGCCATTTTTTTCACGTCTACACTCGCGAGGTCTGCAACTCCGACCAGTACATCTACAAGTCGGTGGTCCGGAATCAGGCTCTGTACATCTCTCCTCTAATCTCTGGCTGCTACCATCCCTTTAAGATGATGGGATGGTCGAAACCTCCTCTCGCCCAAACTTCCACCCGTCCAAGTTTCCACACGCACACGCACACGCACACGCACACGCACACGTCCAAATTTCCACCGTCAGACCTTTCTCCCGTCAGATCTTCCTCCCGTGACTGGTGCGCCACCTGGTCCGACCTTACCGACTCAGTTCTACTAGATACCCCACTGTAGGTAACCGATCAGTGGGTTTCAACCTTTGGCTCCTAATCCGAGTGTATTGAAAACTCGGAACTCGGTGGAAAAATGCGCTCCAAAGGCATGTTACGAAACTGAAAATACAATTATCAACTGGCTATTTCGTTAGTACCGTTACATCACTCAACTATCCGAATGAAATCGAAATTGGAATCTCAGGCAAAATTGAATACATCAACTGAAATCGATTTTGCGACAAAGCGAACTATTAGCGATGGAATGATCGCTAGATAATAAGATGGCCTCTTGACAACTACGGTTCTAGTTTTCCACGTAGATATTTTAATCCCACAGAGTGTCAAATATTTATCAGTCCATCATGCATAATCTTTCCGGTTGGAAATAGTATATTAAGCAACAAGTGTAGAAAGACGGTCATTGGGTGATTCCGGCTGCCCGCACTCGTTGCTTAATATACTATTTCTTTACGAGTGCAAGAAGATGCCCGCACTAGTTATCCCTTTACTTTGTGCCGACATCGCACAGCACGCGTGCGATTTTGACTACATTACCCACGCTGTGAAGATTGTCACCGTGGATAATCAAAAACCCGTTGAAGATCAAGTATCTTTTAAACGGGAAAGAGACAAGTAATGTGAGCATTTTCGCGCAGCCGTAATAAAAAAGCCATTTACGTAGCCGTACTTACCACTTTCGAAATACATCTTATTATCGTCTTTTATTTAATTTGTTAGTTCGCACCCTTGCTTATGAACCATGCTAGTGGTAATGGCAATGGTTAAAAAAATGTTAATTATAAATCAGTTCTAGTTAATTTCACGGTAAATGCAAGGGTTTGTTTGACCCTCTAATGCGTCGTGTTGCCGTTTGGCAACATATATTTTCAGGCTCTATATTTACTGCAGGTACATTTGGATGCTTTTTAAGCATTGTAGGCAAAAGGCAACGAACCGCTTAAATGTATTTGCTTACAGTGAGCGCCATTCATGCGACGCAGATGTTTTTAAATAATTTTTAATAATTTTTCCATAATTTTTTTTAATTCTATTTTTTATATATTTTTTTATTTTTCCCTAAATATACACTCTCTTCTCAGTAGTAATTGATAAATAGAAACTGTAAACAAAATATCGTGCATTTAAGGATTAATTTAGTTGGATTGGTGATAATGTAATGTTTAGCTAAGTTACGATTGAAACATAAATTATTCGACTTTGTAAAATCAACAGGAATGTTAACAAAATTGGCCAGTCCTCGGCTAAGTCCAAAATGATTCCGTGCGAAGCGAAATTTGAATCACACGAGCCGACTAACTCACAGTATTCTTTTTCCAGCAGATTATGACGCGTTGGGAAGTCTAGTGAAAAGGAAGACCAATTTCCTATACGCCAAAGCATTGTAGCCTGATTTTGCGCGTACTAACTATGACAGCTACACCGTCATTTCACAAAAACGAAAGATGGAAGAAACAAAAATTTGATGAAGGTGGGCAGAAGACACGAGCTCCAGCTGTGGAAAAAAGTCTAGATATAAGTTAACAACTATTCATTTTGTCAACACATCGTACTCATTTATTTTATATGTTGAATAATGACTCGAGTTCCACTGTCATTCTTTTGATTCTGTGAATGCAAGGCATCAAACGGTGTATATTTATCTGTATCTCAATTAACTCGTTAGTGGAATTTTTCGACGAATCCCGAGCCCGATTTGTTGCAATTCATTCGAATCACTGATAATAAGCGCAGTTCAATGCATTTTTCCAAACTTGCCCGAAGAGTGTAAATAATCGATTTCGGGCGAATCTTGCGTTCCTCATGAGTGCGATAAATATATTAGACTGTGTCAAAAAACTATTTTTTTTCTTGGATTGCATGGTCTTTATAGCTAGTGGTTGGCCTTAGGGAAATCCTCCCGAAGAGCAGGCTCAAAAATATTTTTTTGGGGCCCGTCGCAAGGGGAGGTCCGCTTTCCCGTTTAAATAACATGGAAAAAATACACTTTTTGCTTCGTTCATCGCGTAAGCCAATAAAAACTTTTTCAAACTAAGTCCGCCATCTCTAGAATATTGAATTTCCTTTAGAAAGTTTCGACCCAAGTTAAAAAATGTAATATTTCTAATGCATACAGGCATTTTACAGCGATGTTTGACGAAATCACGTCTTCAAACGAGTTTTACAGCTAATCTCTTCGTTGTACAAAAAAAAGTAGGCATGCATTTTAGAAACAATTTGATTCTCCGCAAGAAATGTATCCAGTGAAAATAGCTTTTATCTGATAATTCACAATTCACAGCTCCTGGAAGTTCTTTTTCAGAGAAAATTTTTTTTTTTACCTATTCAGTCATTATTATTAGTTTTAAGCACTGAAAAAAACTGAATCAGTCATGCAATGTCACGCAAAAACTTCTACAAATAAATAATTGGTTCTTCAGGACTCAAGGATAGTACCATAGAAAATGAATATTTTTCACCATCAATTTTTTATCCGGTTTATACAAGAATAAACAACGAATCATAATATCTGATTTCAATCACGATAGAATTTCCCTTAATTATGTTTTATTCATTGCTTATATTGGTATAATTCGCTTTAGTACAACCAGGATAAGTCTTTCGGTGGTTTCGGACTACATGCAAACGGTATTGTTTCTGTTCTTCGTATTTTGTTGCAAACTCATTAAATTCTTCGATAAGAGCAACCGCACCCTCCGCAACATCATTGACAACATTAATCGATTTCAATTCCGTCAAAGAATCGTTGTAGCTCTCGTTAGTTTCCCAATTTCCAGTGCCCAAGTCCAAAAAACTGCTCGATAATCCCAATACTTCAAATAAATTTGACGATTTCTTTGTGATAAAATTACTGACATCTTTCATGTGTAGTGAATCCAAATTAGATTCTTGGACTATAGCGCGTTTGACATTTCCTGTACTCTCTCGCTCCTTTACGGCCAGAAATCCCTTTAGGAGCGTGAAAAATAAGTATCTTTCGGGAATTTTTAACGAGGGGATAAAATAATCGAATCATTTTTTAATTTTGACATAAGTTTATTATAACATCCAAGTTGAAAAAAAAATTTTTTTGTTTTTTATGACCAACCAAATGGCGGCGTTGTTAACGGTCTTTGGGCGCCTGTTTTCCGCGACTTCGAAAACTGCTGCAGTTGTCACTCTTTTGCTGTTGATCTGAGGAAGATTCAACAAGTGCCATTCGTTTACTGACATATTAAGGGGAAGGATATACCTAAAAAATTATAAAAAAGTGAAAAATGGAAAATTAGGGAGCTTTTTTACTCTAAAATTCGAATTTTCGACCATTTTTTCTTCGGTCTATGGCCGAAAACAAATTATTTATTTAGACGCTACCTTTCAAACTTTAGGTATATGGGTCCCATAATATTACTGAGAGTAACCTCCCAAAATTTCATCGAAATCGGTCGATAACTTTTTTAGCTACAACACGAGCAGTTTTTGAAAATGTAGTTTTGAGATAATCGCGTTTAAAGGTTCAACATGTGAAAACTATTAATTGTAGTGACTTACCGCTTAATCAGCGATTCCAGGCGCGTACAGCAGACCTTCGACTTCCTCGAAAAACTGATTTTCTTCCGCCAGCTGTTGTTTCCGGGGTCTACGAGCTTCTTTCGTCTTAGAAAGACTCAGTCTGTTTTGCCTTACAATTCGCGCCTCATCAGAGGTTTCGGCGAAAACGCTGCAGTTGGTGCCAACGACTATGTCCAACGCATTCGTAATCCCTAAGATCGAAGAAAAGCGTTCATTGAATATGTAAACAGCAATGTAGGCCAAAATTTCAACAATTTTAAAGCCAGAATGCAGGTGTTTTGGAGCCAATCGTCGCGTTGAGGCTTTTTATTTGCATTTTGGGTATGGCCTTCCAAGCACTTTCTAGCAAATCATCTCTCGATAAACCTCGATAAATTGGCAGAAGATGTTGTTCGACATTTTCGTCTAGTAACGGTCAAAGATCTTCAAATTTTGGATTTTTATTTAAGGCGATTGCTTTCTGCCATTTGCAACAGCTTTCGGGTACAGCCGGGCAGTATTCGTGATTCGGATCTTCCTTTGTTGAAAAAATATGATAAAAAGTATCCATAATCTCTTTTTTCATATTTTCAACACTATTTACATTTCTTTGAATGCTCAAATCATAATATTTTATGAGCTTTTTTACAACTTTATCCGTTAACTTGCCTCTTCCGGAAAGTTTTTTTCCTTTTCTCACGTTTCGGAGTCTCGTGCCCATTCTCTCCTCTACGTGGCCAATGCATTCACTTTTTATAACAGTTAACTCGTCACCATAAGGATTTAGTTCTAGTATGGCCTTGAAAGTTTTTAGACGCCATCACCTATACAATCGCCATACGAAGGGTAAAGAAGGGAGTATTGTAAAGCAAAGGTTGCTCGGCCTCTAACGGTCCAAGCGCCCGACTCGTTACCTGACTGATGCTGCCCTCTGCTCTATACTATATGCGATAACTCCGCTAATATTCAATATGCCTTTGGTCGGTATATTCTTTGGGTATCATACTTTCGAAATATGTAATAAAACAAAAATCGATTTTTTTTAATTCTAAAAGGATTTCTGGCCTTAATGTTCGGGCTATCTTGATTTCGGTTTCCGGAGATACGGATTTGTGAATTCAAACAAGTCGTTCCGCAACGACTTACACGTTTTTCCATGCGAAATATTATTTAACATGAAAGTTCTAGAATTCCTACAACAACTCTGCTATCGGAAAGTGGAATATGAATTTCTATTCATGAATTTTTTATGACAAGACTATGATGTCTCAATTTTGATGATAAATAATTATGACTGAATAAGTGAAAAATAATCGTTTTTCTCATAAAATGAACTTCCAGGAGCCGTGAATTGTGAATTATTGGATTAAGGCTATTCTCACTAAATACCTTTTTTGTAGAGAATTGAGTTGTCTCAAAAATTTATCCGTAAATTTTTCTTGTAGAACGGAGAGTTTAGCTGTGAAGCTCGTTTGAAGACGAATTTTCATCACTAATCGCTTTAAAATGTCTGTATGTCTTAGAGATATTGAATTTTTAAACTTCCGTCTCGGATACTTTTTGAAGGAAATTTAATTTCCCAGAGAATGGTATACGGCGGACTCAGTTTCCAATAGTTTTTATTGGCTTACGCATTGACCGTAGTGAAAAGTGTAATTTCCCCATGTTGTTGGAACGGGAAAATGCCCCCCCCCCCCCCCCTGTGACGGGCCAAAAAACATTTTCGAGTGAGCTCTTCGAGAGGATTTTTTTAGACCAATCACTAGCTGTGAAAACCATGCAATCTAAGAATTTTTTTAAAATCTTGACACAGGCTTATATATATGGGGAATTCTACGATGAAACGGCCGCTTCGAACAGTTGACTGAACATTATTGCCCCATGATTTTTTAATCAATATACGTCGAAAATGAACAGACACGTGTTTCAGGGTTTGCATTTTTCAGCGCCCGCTATTGAGATTCAATGGAATAAAGTTTTTCAATTGTTGACGATATTTAGTATTTCAAATCGATATATCTCAACAACGGCCAGTGATAAATAAAAAACCAGAGGAGCTTTTCCTTTTGTCATTATGTTGTTGAGCTTTACAGGGTCTATGCGATTAAAATACGTACAATAATGTTGCAAGGTTTGAACAATTATTAATTCATAATTATTCGCCTAAACATTGAATCTCTGTAAAAACACTATTTTTATTCGTCTTATTTTTTTTTCTCTGAATTTCTTGAAAAAAAAAAAAAACCCCCCAGACGTGTGCAGCACCGTGCACATGATAGAAGTGAAACTTTTTAGAAAATAAAGAATAAGAGAGATTTAGTGTGAGAGACAGAGAGAGAGAGCATCTTGAAAGCAATACAATAATACAAAATTTAAGTATATTAACAATGGGGAAAGGGAAAGGGTTTTGTGTTTCAAACGCAAAATCTTTTGAGAATGATCAAAGTTTGGTCTGAAATTTCCATCGGTCAACAAATTTTCAAACATGAATACCTACACTATATTCTCGAGAACGTTGTGCTACACTTTTTCGCTATTTTTGGGACTCCGAGTATATCCTTTTTTAATTGCGTTTCGCCGTTAATTTCGGCATAATTATTTGTACACCGAACAATCGAAATGACTACAGAAACAGCTGATGTTCGACAGTAGCGTTAGAATAAGAGAAACGGAAATAACATTTAATTCTCGTTGTCATTCTCAAGCCGACGCCGTTGTTCTTCGCATCGCAGGAGTGGAAGATCCATAGCTGCCAACAAATCATGACACAAAAAAGATCCTGAAGAGAGAAAAATAGCACGATCTTGAAGATAGCACAGAAAAATAGTACGATCTCGCGACGGCACGAGCGTTGCATGCCGGACGTTCTATTCATTAGCCCAAACATGTACAAATAATCTCGACTCGTAAATCCACGATTCACCCATTTTGGAAAAATGTTCGCTCGCCGGTCCGCCCAGTATGACCTTAAAAACAGTATAAGCTTAGAAACGTCATTATTGATAAAAATTTGATAGTTTAAATGTACCTACATAATAACTTTTCACAGAGATAATCGAACAATCACAGTACGCACACGTAAAAAATATAAATAATCACAAAGACAATGATAAATATTAATTATACAGCCCGTGCATGGTACCTCAGTTGTTTATATACAGCGTCTGACTGACGTATACATCTATAACGCGCACCTGCACGAGCCTATCTTATTCTATCGCTTAGTATCCTGTATACGTCGCTCTCTTTTGCCCCACTCCCATAGTGTCGGAATGTATAGCTCTCTTTTTCCTTTTCTTTACCTAATATCTTTCTTCTCTCTCGTGTAATGAAATCTGCCTAAACGTGACGCGTCCTTGAAAATTCACTCGCCGCTAAAGAAGTTTCACTTCGAAAACAAAAAGTTTGAGACCTCCCTTAACTTGGTCAGAGGCTTCGTTTGGAAGTTACAGCTTTTTTTGTCATGAGAAACACGGTTAATTTGATTTATCTCTCAGGGATAATTCATATTGCACGGTCAGCCATTGGCCGTTCGTTGTAACGAAAATTTATAACATATATATTAGGGTGGGTCAAAAAAAAACTTTTTTTTTTTTTTTGAATGTCACCCACGAAAACTAGTTCCTAGCTACCTCTCCAAAGTACTCACCGAGTATAAGCTCTTAATATTAATGGGAAGAACTGGCTCATCGTCGTTTTCCATTTTCAATGTAGTCTCATATAAAAATGGTCATATCTTACCACCAATAAATTGTTAAACCAGTTTCATCATGAATATTTATAGGAAATTAAACGCTCTACAAAAATGGTCTCTTATACTTTTTTCATTAATCGAACCATTTAAAAGATATTCAAGGTCAAAGATTGAAGAATTTATGATAAAAATAACTTTTTGTTTTGAATTTTGTAACTTACTGAAAAATAATTATTGTCAAATGGGTATCAATTATTTCTGTAGGAAATTAAACGTTCTACAAAAAAAGTCTTCTACGGTTAATCGATTACTCTAACCATTCAGAAGATATTCGCATTAGAATTTCAGTAAGCATTGGAATTCTAATGCGAATATCTTCTGAATGGTTCGAGTAATCGATTAACCTCAAAAGACCTTTTTTGTAGAACGTTCAATTTTCTACAGAAATAATTGATACTCATTTGACAATAATTATTTTTCAGTAAGTTACAAAATTCAAAACGAAAAGTTATTTTTTTCATAAATTCTTCAATGTTTGACCTTGAATATCTTTTAAATGGTTCGATTAATGAAAAAAATATAAGAGATCATTTTTGTAGAGCGTTCAATTTCCTATAAATATTCATGATGAAACTGGTTAAACAATTTATTGGTGATAAGATATGACCATTTTTATATGAGACTACATTGAAAATGGAAAACGACGATGAGCCAGTTCTTCCCATTAATATTAAGAGCTTATACTCGGTGAGTACTTTGGAGAGGTAGCTAGGAACTAGTTTTCGTGGGTGACATTCAAAGAAAAAAAAAGTTTTATTTTGACCCACCCTAATATATATGCATCCATATATATGGGGCAAAATTCCCCAATTTACCGAACTGAAACCCTTCTATCCTCCGATGTGGTCGATAATTTTTTTTTGCATCTTTTGGATCCTACGACCCATTAATTTTTTTAAAGATCTTTTAGACCCCCCCCCCCCCACCATTTTTTTAAATCAAGAGGTAACCGCTATTTGCCCCCTTTTTATCTGGATGAAATTTTTTTCCCAGATACTCTATTGAAATTAACAGATAGGCAGCGGGTGCCTAATTTTTTTTTTTTTTTTTTTGAAAATTTCGAAAAGTTCGAGTTTTTCCGAAATTTAAATATATGATAATGGTTTTCCATTAAAAAAAAAGTAAAATAAAATCTATTTGGCAAAAAAATCAATATTTCGATTATTTCGATAGAAAATCGATTTTTTGAGTATGAATTGATTGTTGCTATCATTAGAAGGTAACTCTTATTTTCCCCCTTTTTATTTGGATGAAGTTTTTTTCCCAGATACTCTATTGAAATTAAAGAACTTTTTTCATAAAATTGGAGTGGGCAGCGGGTTCTTAATATTTTTTTTTTTCAATTTAGAAAAAATTCGAGTTTCTCCGAAATTTCGATGTATAATAATGGTTTCACGGAGAGTTCATGGAGACACGTGTTCATTACAGAAAAAATCAACATTATCATTGTTAATAAGGTAAGAGAGAACGTTCTAAAACATATAAGTCTTATTCTACGCGATAATGTTTACGAACTAAAGCTGAAGCTATTCATATTTATAGACATTTATTTATATTTTCTATAGTTTTTAGAATATTGAGTGAATCCATTTTGTGAGAGTAAGGGTATGGGAAAATACTTCGGCTGTGGCTGTGTTTGTAAACATAAGCTATGAGCTTATGTGTTTTCCATTTCCAAACGATCTCAGAACACGTGACCAAATGCAGGGCCGAAGGAACATCGTTTTGGGTGGGTATCCAATCGCTTTCGAGGGTAGGAGGGGTGGGGTCTCGTAATTATTCATTGCTTTTAGCGATTCTTAGGTGGGTTTTACCACCTCCTCTGGCGCCGGCCCTGACCGAACAAGTCCATATCTGTGGTTTGGTGGCAAAACCAAATAAGTCCATGTCGAAGCCAAAACCAGATGAGTCCACGTGTTGCAGGAATAACCAAAAAAGTCCAACGATGTTTTTTTTTTTTAGTCGATAACTTACAGATTATTAATATCTTACCAGATGCTACCGATAATAGTACCAAAAACAAAGTATAACCTGATGATTTTTTTTTTGGAAATCGATTTACCCGGTGTGTCAGATTGTTCGCAACGTAAAATCGTTATCTAGAAAACTCATTTTATGGGCTTATTCGGTTTTTCCAACTTGCCACAGATATATGTCTTATTCCAAACCAAACCGTGGGGTCATTTACCTCGGGTCCCCCGATTGTTGCATAATTTTTTTTTTTTGACTTGGTTCCGACTCAAAGTAGACCTTAATTTTTTTTCAGAACTTTCCCACTACTCCTTAAGGTGATGCGCACGCATCGAAGTTCCAAAAATAAGAGTAAACCAACAAAACGGCTATTTTTGTAATGTTGATTTTTTTCCTATAAATTCCGTATTATAAATAAACATTTTTTCCCAATTTGGGAGTCGGACGCGGCTTGCTTGTATTTAAAAAAAAACTTCTTTTTATTTTGAATCTTTGCAATCGTCCAAATTTTAAATTATAATAATCATTACATGTGTGAAAAAAATAAAATAAAACATGTCTTATTAATTTGCAGACGTCGTACCGTGGGATCTCTGACGGTTGCCCACTCGCACGTTGATTCGGACAAAATATAGAAAACATTATATTTCTGTAATTAAATATGTTTTAATAGTCGGTGCAATACTCCGGACGTAACAATATATACATATATATATATGGGGTATTCCTGGGAATTTCAGCAACTTCGGACAGTTGGGTCAAAATGTTTGCCCCCAATTTTTTTAATTAATATGTGTTCAAAATAAAAAGACACGTATTTCGGCGTTTTTTATTTTGAGCCCCCACTTTTGAAATACAGTCAAATGAAGTTTTTGAAGTATTGACCACATTCGGTCATTCAAATCGATATATCTCAGCAACGGTTAGTGGTAACTCGAAAAACCACTGGTCTTTTTCTTTCGTTTTTGAACGCTCTATACAATGAAAACATTTACGATTATGTTGCACAAATTCAACACTTATTTATAGACAATTCAAAATTGAAAATGAAATAAAACAAAAAACGTACCCTTAATTTTTTAAATATATATTTTTTTTTAATTCCTTGAACAAAAACGAAAATTTTGCCACCTTGAACTTTTTGGGCCGACGCTTCGTTGGGGCGTTATAGATTTTTTCGTCACAAAAAACCCGTAAATGTTTTCCCGGTTGTTAAGAAAAAAAGCTATAACTTTCGAACGAAGCGTCGGCCCAAGTCAGGCCGAGTCTCAAAATTTTCATTTTCGTTCAAGGAATGTGAAAAAAAATAGATTTTAATAATTGAAGGTACCTTTTCTTCATGCCATTTTTTACTAATAAAATACGTATATTTACCGGTTTTTTATGACAAAAAAGCTATAACTTTCGAACGAAACGTCGGCCCGAGTCCAGCCGAGTCTCAAAATTTTTCTTTTCGTCCAAGGAATTAAAAAAAAAAAATTTTAATAATTAAGGGTACTTTTTTCATGCAAATTTTTACTAATGAAATACGTAAATATACGGGTTTTTTGTGACAAAAAAATCTAAAACTCCCGAACGAAGCGTCGGCCCAAAAAGATCAAGGTGGCTTAATTGTCGTTTTCGTTCAAGGAATTAAAAAAAAATACATTTCAAAAATTAAGGGTATTTTTTCTGTTTTATTTCATTTTTAATTTTGAATTGTTTATAAATAATTGTTGAATTTGTGCAACATAATCGTAAATGTTTTCATTGTATAGAGCGTTCAAAAACGAAAGAAAAAGACCCGTAGTTTTTCGAGTTATCACTAATTGTTGCTGAGATATATCGATTTGAACGACCGAATGTGGTCAATACTTCGAAAACTTCGTTTGACTGTATTTCAAAAGTGGGGGCTCAAAATAAGAAACGCCGAAATACGTGTCTCTTTATTTTCAACACATATTAATGAAAAAAATTGGGGGGAAAAAATTTTGACCCAACTGTCCGAAGTTGCCGAAATTCCCAGGAATACCCCATATATATATATGGGGCAAAATTTCCCAACTCACCGAACTGAAACCCACCTACCCCCCGATGTGGACGATGATTTTTTTTAGTATCCTTTGGATCCTACGATCTACTAATTTTCCTTAAGATTTTTTACACCCCTCCTTTCCCTCCCCTCCCCCCGGCATTTTTTTTTATCAAGAGGTAACTGCTATTTACCCCCTCTGTATTTGGATGACATTTTTTTCCCTGATA